>OZ005658.1:219202756-219857756 GCA_963930645.1 Salticus scenicus
ACGGAAAAAAATATAGTTTATATTCCTTATATTAAGTCTTCATAGAGTTTCAATCAAAAATTGATCTGGGGTAAATCTCTATATTTTAGAAAATTAAATTAAGATATCACAGAGAAAAGTATTATATTCATTCAGAAAATAACCGGAAAAGAAGTATAACAATTTTAAATATATAATAAAGTAATACTAATTAAGAAATGATGTGTACGTCTAAACTTAATTGAATAACTATTTTAAATCATGCGTAAGCAAAGTAATATATGACACAAATGATAACAAGTGACAGCCCCCTAAGAACAATAAAAATTGAAATATCACAATAATTCAAAAACTAATGTTTGGAATGAAATGTAAATTTTGAAACCCATATTTTTTTATGATGCCCATTCTATTCGAGCAAAAATTAATGTATGCCATAACACATAATTTTTTTGAAATATAAATATTAATAATTTTCATAATTCACAAAAAACAAAAATAATAATAATAATCAAAAATATGCATGGAATATATTTTAGATTACTTCATTCTAACGTTTAAAGAACAAATAAATAAGTGAATAATAATAATAATAATATATTAATTTTTTAGGTAGATATGAATTAATGTTTATTACATTCATTTAACATTAGCATCTCCATATTTTAACAAATTGTAACTCTGTGGAAAACTGAGAGAAACATATGAACTATACCATTTTTTGGGCTGATTTGATCCAAATAATCGAAAAAGCTTGTCGAAATAAGGGGTTGCCTTTGAAAAAAATGAAATTGATGCTAGTTTTAATATGTAAACACTCCTTAAGAAAAATTTAGTGTTCTAAACTAGGCCTTTTTGTTAATCGATCGGCACCGGATGCATGTCTCTACACTAATTTACGGCGAAATTAGTCGGGAAATGAGGAGGGGGGGGGGGCTTTTTTATGACTGTACATACGGTGCGGCCCGAATGAATAAAATGTATTTCCAGTGCGGCCCACCAAGTGTTTTGGGTTGGACAGGCCTGTAACGATAGAGTCTATCGTATCCTAAATAATATGTCAGTATCCTAAATAATATTTCAAAAGTGGTCTGACACCTTTGCGATGAAAATACTCCTCAGGATTGACGTTTATGTGAAATTTTGCCCTATACTACCATGTTAAGAAATTCGTAAATTTCCAATAACTTGCGAAATTTTCAAAGTAGCATATTTATAGTTACTGATGTTCATTCCGGCATCAAAACTGATATTTTAAAACTGGTCTGACATTTTTACAATAAAAAGTTTCCATTTAATGCACGTTTAAGTGAAATTTTGTCCTATTTTCCCATGTTAAGAAATCGAAAATTTCTAATAACTTACGAAGTTTAAATTCGAATGTTGTAAATGAATAGGGTTCTTGCCAGTATCGAAAGTAATATTTTAAAACTGATCTGATCTCTCTGGGATCATTTGTTCGTGAGATATCGTGTAAACAGGAGGGGGGGGGGAAGGTAGTTATTTTGTAAAACACCACTTTTCGATATCTAAAACTGATCTACCCAATCGGGATGACTTTACATTTTTCTGTAATAACCAAATTATATATGGCAAAGGATATCTAAAATGGATTTATGAAATAATTTTCAAGAAAATCGTTAGAGATTTTTTCGAGATACCAACTTTTACCAAAACTTTAAATACACAATTATTGACCGGTAAACAGTAGTTACATACAAAAGGATATTTAAAAGGGAGTTAATATGGTGAGTTAAAAAAAAAATCGTACAGTTGTTTTTAAAGAAACGCACTTGCGTAACCTGAAATTGAGTTATTTATACAATTATCAATTTTCCTGGACTAACCAACTATATCATTCGAAACGAAATTTAATAGAGTGTTTATATAGCAACTTTGAAGAAAATCGTTACAGCCGTTTTTGAGAAACAGACTGATGGTCCCACCTTCGGTTTTCAATGTTCCCCTTCCAGTTTTCCAATTTTCAACAAAATTTGGAGAATTCATCTGTACACCAGACCAGTCTCAATTCTGAAGTTTCGTACTTTTATATTTAATAGGTTCGTAGATATGATAGCTAGAAAATCCCGCCCCCTCCCCTACACACACGCACTGACCAATTGCCAAACACTAGTTTTGTGGACTCAGGAGACCTTAAAACATATAAATACGATGAAAAATCGATATCGAATTTTCGGTGCGAATGCAATACTTAAGGTAGTCGAGTAACGGAATAAAAATAGTGATTTATTTTATTAATAAAAAACTCTACAGAACTGGAATTTAAATGTAATAAGTACAAAACTTTGAAACAACATCATATAATGTAAGAATTGACAACAATTGTTTCAGATCGAAAGAATACACGACTTTTCGTCAGGAGAAAAAAGTAGGCATAAACAAAGTAGGTGTTTGTGTAGTTTTTGCGTTATCGCTGTGTTTGCATCATGTGAGTACTTTGTTCGCCTGACGAAGAGTCGTATTTTCTTTCGATCGAAAGAATTGCTGAGAGTTCTTGCAGTGCATAGCGTTGTTTCAAAGTTTTGTACTTATTATTTATTTTATTTATTTATTTATTACTTTCTCTTACCCATATATATTTTAGGGAAAGTATATTCTTTCTGTGTCAAATTTTCGAAAGTGAGTTTTTGTTATATTTACACGTTTTGCGGTGCCAAAAATCATGCATTTGCGGTTGGTCTCTGTGTGTGCGTGTGTGTCTGTCTGTTATCAGCATATCTCAAGAACAAATATTAGTATAAAGTCGAAACTTGTTATTCTAAATGTGCATATTATACGGATGCTACAGGAAACTTTTCGTTGAGATTAAGCAAATAATTCGTGTACAGGGACATCCAAGAGAACTCAAATACATTATGTCTATGGGGAAATTTCTGGTAAGTACAGTGTAACATCTA
This sequence comes from Salticus scenicus, assembly GCA_963930645.1. Lineage (NCBI taxonomy): Eukaryota > Metazoa > Arthropoda > Arachnida > Araneae > Salticidae > Salticus > Salticus scenicus. The sequence goes on from OZ005658.1 coordinate 219,205,654, forward strand.
CAGGCTGACTCAAACAAAACGGAATGAAGAAAATTTATTATGTTCATAAAAGCATGTTTGTGTAAATTGTGTATGGAAATCATTCATCATATGTGTACAGGGCTACCCAAAGTATTTGGATATGTTGGGGCTATACTTGGAAATTATAGGAATCGTAATTCCTTTTGTGTTAGATTTTTTTTTTCAGTAAAACAAATTTTAAATACACAGTATTGTTTATAATGCATTTTGTTAAAAGACATTATACAGGGCTTCCCAGAATAAAAAAAAATGTTCTTTTTTATTGAATGTATTTGATGGAGTGCTTTGTACATTTTATTATGTTGACGAATACTGAAAATTAATGTTTCATACCCATACTGTAAACAAAATATTTTTTCAAGTTCTGTTTTCAACCCTGTACTTTTTACTTCCATTACCCAACTACCGTAGGTAATGGAAGTATTGTATTCGGTCTAAAAATTCGATAACGAGTTTTCACCTGATTTACACGTTTTAAGATCGCCTGAGTCCAAAAAGGTATGTGTGTTTGTGTTTCTGTGTATGTGAGGAATCTTCTGGCTATCATAAAACTAATAAAAGTAATATTGCGAAACTTCAGAATTGAGACAGGTCTGGTGTACAGATAATTTTTTCAAATTTTGTTGAAAATTGAAAAACCGGAAGTGGGACCGTAAGTCCATATATCAAAAACGGCTCTAACGATTTTTTTTTCAAAGTTGCTATATATACCAGGGCGCGAAATTTCCACTCGCCACCTCGCCATTGGAGAGAGGAAATTTTACTGTGGCGAGTAAAATTTCGGTCTAAATGTAGATAGAATTCTTACAGTATACGGTGCTACCAAATATATATATATATATATATATCAGGGCGCGAAATTTCCGCTCGCCAGCTCGCCATTGGCGAGTGGAATTTTTACCGTGGCGAGTAAAAATTTGGTCTAGTTATAGACAGAATTCTTTCACGATACTGTGACAGAAAACATTATTTTTATAGATTTAAATATGGTAGAATCTTGCCATCTTATAACCTCATATTTAACCTCTCTTTTTTGTCTCCTCGGAGATCCGAGTCTTCTGCACGCTGTCCGACGACCGTCCCATCCTGGGAAAGGAAAAATGCTTAGTACATGCATAAAAGTTTTAATCTCTTCGGCAGTTTCGTTTCTGCCACTGTGATTTCTTAAAGCAGAGTGAGAATAGACGAGCTGAGAGCCTCTTTGCCCGTCGTCCACTACCCGAGAGAAGAAAAATGTGAAAGTTTTGTCGATGCGATATTGGCGCATGGCGCATAAAAATGAGCCCGAACTCTTTTAAAGATACTGCCTAGGTTTATTTTGTTGAATAATGATCAAAAAACAGTTCGCATTTTCCTGTTTTTTGCTGAAATGCCAAGGATTTGTGCTTGTTATAATTTGTAAGCAATGATTTTATCGAAAAAGTAATTCCGATATGGCCATTTCAAATGACAACAATGGACAAGTTATACACATCGAAATTCCGTCTGATTATAAAAATAAAATGGACGAAAAAGACATTTCTGATGTAAAATGTTAAATAAATAAATAGGAAATAATGAAGCTTAATCTTTCATAATAAAAAGATTTTCACAGGATATTATTTGGCGAAGTTTTTTCTTCTTCTTCTTTCTTTATTTAATGACTCTGCATTTATAGATATTTTAATTTTTTTTAAATCTCAAATGCAATGTATTATAATGATTTTTGATTTTAGATGGTTATGAGACATGATGATATACGACACACTTTATATATATATATAATTTTAGGCATATTTGTAAAAGCATTTGAAATAGGTAGGAAAAATAAAAAATCCAAAATGCGTAATAAAGAAAAAAAAAAGTGACAACCCTATTTTGTGGCGAGTAAAACATTTTTTTCGGCGAGTGAAATCGAGCTGAAATTTCGGGCCCTGTATATATATATTGATTTAAAATGTAAAATCATGCTAATCTTAGGTAAGGTGACCAGACATACTCTTTTTAAGAGGACAGTCTAGTTTTTCAACGCTCTGCCCTTTTGAACGAAAAAACGTTACAGGACTAAAAAGTCCTCTTTTTTATGTTTTTCGTCGTCTGTCTTCTTTTTCAAATGAAAAGGATTCAGTCCTTAATTTTAAAAATTTCGCAAAACTGGGAAGCTCAATCGGCTGTTGGCTGTATCGAACGGAGAACACTAACTTTTTGCTGCGTTAGGTTCACAAAAGAACAACTTTCTAATAAACTTGCCGGAGCATATTATGGTTTATATCTATTCAGATTCTTCGAATCTCAAAGAAATAAATGTATTCCCTATATTCGTATGGTTCTTTGATCCAGAACACGGAATCACTATTGAAATTGTCATAAAATCATTAAGAAAGTGGTGCTCTGGTCGATATGCTGTGGGTTGAAGTGTGTTCTCACTTTTGCATGAATAATATTCCTTATAAAAATAGGCCCACCAGTGACCGGGAGGTTCTGTCCTCGAAGCTGGTCTACGTGTTATGTAGCTGCATAAAAGTAACACACACACACAAAAAAAAAAAAAAAAAAAAAAAAATTGTCTACAGCAAAAATTAATAATAATGAAAAAAAAAATCTATATTGTCCAGTGACACCTATAAAAATTAGCGATTTTTCCTCACGTATACATATATTACTAGTTTAAATTAAGGTGTACTGATCCAAATTCATCATTTGAGATAAAAATGTCTCCACCAATTGTGTGTAGCTTTTGAATCGGTTTTTATATTAATTTTCATTGAATTTTGTGTCCTCCAAATGACCACATTTTCAAAATTGAATGTTTTCTATCTATATTAATAAAATTAGACTTTTGTCTGTATTAGACTTTTGTCTTTTGACAGAATCGAAAAATTTTGCGATATCTTCACGTTTCACACACCATGAAAGCCGAAAATGACTTCAGAAATTTTTGCCTGTGTGTGTGTGTCATCGTGTCATATGTCGCTATTTTTGTCCAAGCATCACGCGAGAACGGCTATACGGAATTAAACGGCACTTGGCAGAAATTTAGGTCTTCACCCAACTTAAAATTATATCTATCAACTTTTCAGAAATTTCCCCCCGTTACCCCGTCGGGGGAAAAAGACTAAAACACGTTTGTCCGGGTATCACTTGAGAACGGCTTGACGGAATTCAACGGCACTTTGAAGGAATTTAGGTCTTTACACAATTTACAATTATATCTATCAATTTTTCAGAAATTTCCCCACGTTCCCCCCTGGGGGGGGGGGGGAACAAATACACGTTTGTCCGGGTATCACCTGAGAATAACTGGACGGAATTCAACGACGCTTCGCAGGAATTTAGGATTAGAGTCCTCGAGACCCGAACCCGACAGATAAATTTTAAATCACTCCGAAACCCGACCCGAACCCGACAAAAAAAGTTTCATCAACCCGAAAACCGACCCGAACCCGCAACATAGAAATTTTTGCGACCCGAACCCGACCCGAAAAATAAATCAACATTACTTATTCATCTAAAAACCATGCAAAACAAGGTAAAATGATATAACATGACATAAAATAAAGTAAATTTCCATTGTCACACAGTTGGTAAATTAAAAAAAAAAAAAAAAAAAAAAATCTGGTATGTTGTGGCCACAACAAGACATTCTTCTATATTTTTCTGTCAAATTCACTAAGTGCGAATAATTTATTAAAACTATGATTAAAAATATTTACCATGATGAATGCAAATAATTTTCATCTTAGGGAAATCTAACACTAAATATCCAAAGAGAGACAGTTTTATCGTCTATAAATAGCATCTTAAACTAGTATGTTGTGTCCACCACATGACTTTCTTCTATATTTTCCTATACATATTCACTCAGTAAAAAACTTTATTAAAATTATTATTTAAAAAATTATATTCCATTATAATGCAGACGATTTCCATATTAGACAAGAAGTATAACACTAAATATCCAAAAAAGTCAATTTTATCCTCAATATTATTATTATTGTTGTTAAAAATGAAAAAATGAATAACTTTATTTTAAATTATCGCAGATCGATGGTTCAACCATTCGTTTTAAAGGTATTGACGAGCTCATTTGAAAGATACCTATCATGAAAATTTACTCCCCTCGAGGGAGGGACTTGGCCCCCAAGGGGGGAAGCGAGGCTCCTACATACATATATATATATATATATATATTTTTTTTTTCTTTTTCCAGTTGAATATCTCTATTACAAACAATTCTTTTGAATTTCATAATGATTATTATAAAATAATTCTCTTTATGCACATTTATACAAAATTTTGTCCTATACCACCGGTTAAAACTTTAGAAAAAGCGGGTTGGCAACGCAACCTGTTGGATACGTTTTACCAAAAGTTGATAGGCACTAATTTATGTCAAGGTGTAAGAACATACCTATTTGTATGAAATTCTGTGCAGTAATTCCTGAGATACAATTGCCACAATATTTTGTCACACACATACATACATACAGACATTTTCTAAAAATGGTCAAATCGTGTTCTACATACAACTCTCAAAACGTGTAAATTCATCAAAAATCTGAGGTCGAAAAATTTTATGAATTCAATACTTTCTTCTGTTGAATATAAAAGAAAGTAACAATGCATTTTTATAATGGTTATCTCTCATATCAAGTTTTGTACAGTTATATGACATAGAAGTCGAGATATAGCCATCCCGTTATCGATGAAATTTGCAGTATAGCAGAGCCACCAATGTGCCGACAAGCATTCAAACTGAAACAGCATAATGTCTAATAATCGCCTTCTCACATATTAAGTTTTGTTTGATAATATAAATTAGAACCTGAGATATAGCTTTCTTCGTAACTGTGGAAATCGCTGTGTAGCAGCGCCACCTGTTGAGCAATTTACACCAAAAGTTGACAAGCGCTAATATATGTTAAAGTGCACCTACATACAAATTTATATGCAATTCTGTGCAGTAGTTCCTGAGATATAGTCTTTCTTTAAATTGCGGAAATCGCTGAATAGCAACGCCTCTTGTTGGCTGATAGGCATTCAAATTGAATCAGCGAAATATCTCTTATTGTTCTTCTCACATATCAAGTTTTGTTGGATTATATGCAATGAAACCTGAAATATAGCTTCCCTGAAAATGCAGAAATCGCTGTATAGCAGCGCCACCTGTCGAGCGGTTGACACCAAAAATTGATAGGCACTAATTTAGGTCAAGGTGCATCTACATATGAATTTAAATGCAAGTCTGAACAGTAGTTCCAAAGATACAGCTGCCACAAAATGTTTGTCACACCCACACAGACGAGCAGACAGACATTTAAAAAAAATGGTCAAATCATGGCCTAGACCTCTCAAAACTTGTAAATCCGTCAAAACCGGAAGTCGAAAATTTTTACGAGTCCAATACTTTCTTCGATTGAATATAAAAGAAAAAAAATTAAAATGTAATTCTGATTGTATTGAGTTAAAAGTTATCTAGTATGTTGTGGCCACCACAAGACTTTCTTCTATATTTTCCTATACATATTCAATCAGTAACAATATTAAAAAAAAAAAAAAAAAAAAAAAAATGTACGATTTTTTTTCTAATTTTTTTTTTTTTGTTAAAAGCAATACATATTCAATCAGTAACAATATTGAAAAAAAAAAAAATTACAATATTTTCTAAGTTTTTTTTTTCTTTTTTTGTTAAAAGTAAAAAAAAAGCGATAACTTTGTTTCAAATTATCACATATTTAAAGTTCAACCATTCATTTTAAAGTTATTGACGAGATCTTTCGAAAGACACCCACCTTCAAAATTTTTTCCTACTTAAATACTACTATTATCAATAATTCATATTAATTTTTGCACATTTATACGAATTTTTGTCCTATGCTGCCATGTTAAAAATTTGCATAAAATGCGATCACAGCGCCACCTGGTAAGCTATCGATCCCCAAATGTAATCAGCACCAGTTTATGTCGGGGACCAACTAAATACCAAGTTTGGTTAAATTTCGTTAAAAAAAAAAAAAAAAAAAAAAAAAAAAAAAAAAGGTTTTTTTTTGTTAAAAGTAAAAAAAATCAATAACTTTGTTTTAAATTATTACAGATTTATGGTTCAACCATTCGTTTTAAAGGTATTGACGAGACCTTTCGAAAGACACCCATCTTGAAAGTTTGTCCCCCCGGGGGGAGTACTTCTCCCCACAGTGGGGGGGGGGGAACCGATGCCCCCACATGCACAAAAAATTTTTCCTACTTAACTACTACTATTATCATCGAGATCTTATGAAAGATACCCATTGTGAAAATTTAAACCCCCCGGGGGGGGGGGGGTACTGCCCCCCCATGCACAATTTTTTTCCCCTAGTTAAATACTACTATTATCAATAATTCATATTAATTTTACAATCACAAGTTTAAAATAACTCTTATTATGCCCATTTATACAAAATTTTGTCCTATGCTGCCATGTTAAAAATTCAGATAAAATGCGATCACAGCGCCATCTGTTGAGCTTTTGATCCCCAAATGTAATCAGCACAAGTTTATGTCAGGGACGAACTAAATACCAAGTTTTGGTAAAATTTCGTTAAAAAAGAAAATATATTTTTATACGATTTTTTTTCTAAGTTTTTTTTTTGTTAAAAGTAAAAAAAATCGATAATTTTGTTTTAAATTATGAATTATGGTTCAACCATTCGTTTTAAAGGTATAGACGAGACCTTTCGAAAGACACCCATCTTGAAACTTTGCCCCCACATGCACAAAATTTTTTTCCCAGTTAACTATTGCTATTATCAACGAGACCTTTCAAAAGATACCCATCTTGAAAATTTACTTGGGACCGATGCCCCCACATGAACAATTTTTTTTTCCTAGTTACCTACTACTATTATTAATAATTCATATTACGTGGGACCGATGCCCCCACATGAACAATTTTTTTTTCCTAGTTACCTACTACTATTATTAATAATTCATATTAATTTTACAATCACAAGTTTAAAATAACTCTCATTATGCCCATTTATACGAAATTTTGTCCTATGCTGCCATGTTAAAAATTTGCATAAAATGCGATCACAGCGCCACCTGTTGAGCTATTGATCCCCAAATCTAATCAGCACCAGTTCATGTCAGGGTGCAACTAAATACCAAGTTTGGTTAAATTTCGTCCATTGGTTCGTGAGATACAGCGTCCACAAAAAATGATACAGACAGCCAGACAGCCAGACAGACAATTTCTAAAAACTATTAATTCGTGTTCTGGACATCCCAAAACATGTAAATCCATCAAAAAACGGAGGTCGAAAATTTTCGCGAATCCAATACTTCAAATTCAGTGTTATTAGTTCGTTGTTTAATGCTTTTATTCTAAAAAAAAAAAAAAAAAAAAATGTATCTTTATTTATTGCTTTTATTCGACTTCAATGTTCATAATGATTTGGGACATCTGCTTTTCCACAATCACTTTCAATTCACACAATCGGCAAATTACCTTTTTACAGTTGCAGTTTTCGTGTTTTGTTTATTTGTTCAAGAGAAGACGTTGAAGAATATTATTTTTATGCCTTCATGGAATCCGTTTCCTAAATGTGTTTATTTTACATTACTTTTTACTTTCTTCTGTATTCAGTTGAAGAAAGTAAGTATTGGAATTGTAAAAATTTTCAGCTTCCGTTTTTGATGGATTTACACGTTTTGCGGATTCCAGAACACAATTTGACTAAGTATTTTTAGAAAATATGTGTATGTCTGTTTGTGTGTGTGCGGGAAAAATAATGTTGTGGCGACTGTATCTCAGTCCAGATAACTGCATATAAATTCATATGCTGATGTACCTTGACCTAAATTAGAACCTGTCAACTTTTGGTGTCAATTTCTCAACAAATGGCGCTGCTAGACCGCGATGTTCACAATTTCAGGAAAGGCTATATCTCAGGAACTACTACACGATTTTGCATATAAATTTATATGCAGGTACACTTGATACACTTTGACATAAGTTAGTGTCTACCAAATTTTGTGTCAATTGCTCAACAGGTGGTGCTGTTATACGTCGATTTTCGTATTTCCAGGGAAGGCTATATCTCAGGTTCTGTTGTGTATAATCAAACAAACCTTTACATGTATCAGTGTAGCCATTATATGACATTATGCTGATTCAGTTTGGATGCATATCAGCCTATAAGTAGCGCTGCTATACTGCAATTTTCCCTGAGAACGGAATGTGGCTATATCTCAACTTCTATGGCATATAACGGTACGAAACCCGATGTATTAGGTAACCATTATGAAGGCGCATTTTTTAAGACTCTATTTATGGAAAATTAAACTATCTTTCTTTTCTTATATTTAGTGTTAGTTTTTTATAAAATGAAAATCATTCATTATGGCAGATAATTTTAATAAATAATATTTTTAAGAAAATATTTTTACAGAGCGAATTCCGATAGGAAAATATAGAAGAAAGTTTGAAGTGGTCACAGCATACTAGATTTAAATGAAATCACAATAAGTATATCTTCTATATTTGCTGTACATACAAGTATATATGGAGAAAAATTCAAAATTCCGTTCACATAAAAGCGAGAATTAAATTTCATTAAAAGTAAAGGTATTAAAAAAAAAAAAAAAAAAACTAGTATTTTGTGTCCACCACAAGACTTTCTTCTATATTTTCTAATACAAATTCGCTCAGTACAGATAATTTATTAAAGCTATTATTTATTAAAATTACCCATAATGAATGCAGACGATTTTCATCTTAGAAAAAAATTACTCTAAAAGTACAAAGAAAGACAGTTTTATTTTCTATAAATAATATATTAAAAAAATGCGTTTTGATAATGGTTATCGCACTTATCAAATTTTGTACAGTTATACACCATAGTCGTTGAGACATAGCTTTTCCGTTCTCGGGGAAAATTGCAGTACAGCAGCGCCACCTATTGACCGATATGCATCCAAATTGAATTAGCATAATGTATAATGATAATGGTCTTTTCACATATAATTTTTTTTTTATTATACACAATAGAACCTGAGATATCTCTTTCCCTTAAATTATGGAAATCGTTGTATAAAACCGCCACCTATTGAATTACTGGTACCAAAGGTGGATAGACAATAATTTATATCATGGTACATCCACATATAAATTTATGTGCAATTTTGTGTAGTAGTTCCTGAGATATAGAATTGTGGAAATCACTGCATAGCAGCGCCACCTTTTGAGAATTTGGCATAAAAAGTTGACAGGGACTAGGTTATGTCAAGGTGCACGTGCATCTATATATAAATTTATATGCAATTCTCTGCAGTAGTTCCTGAGATATAGCATTCCCTTAAATTGTGGAAATCACTGTATAGCAGCGCTATCTGTTGAGCGATGGGCACCAAAAGTTGATAGGCACTAATTTATGCCAATGTGCATTTATATAAATTTGTATGCAATTATGTGCAGTAGTTCCAGAGATACAGTCGCCACAAAATTTTTGTCACACAGACTGATATTTTGTAAATTGTGAAATCGTGTTCTGGACTCTCAAAACGTGCAAATTCATCAAAAGCCTGAAGTTAAAAAATTTATGAATCTAATACTTTCTTCTATATTCAATAGAAGAAAGAAAAAAAAAAAAAAGTTGTAAATTGCGAAATCTTTTCAATTTCCAGAATGTAAATAAGAGGTTATACTGTATTTGAATTTATTAATTTATATATTAACAACAGTCGAGAAAGATTTATAATACTTTTCTAATTTTCATAGAATTTCTACAAAAGATACATATTAGTTTCGTTGAAACAGATCCAGATACAAATACGGATCTATTTTTCTGGCAGATATCCGCGGATACGAATAGGGAGCTTTTGTCCGGTGGGGCTTTTGTCCGGCGGGGCTTTTGTCCGGTGGGGCTTTTGTCCGGTGGGGCTTTTGTCCGGTGGGGCTTTTGTCCGGCGGGGATTTTGTCCGTGGGGATTTTGTCCGGTGGGGCTTTTGTCCGGGACCCTACCCGACTACCGTAGATAATTGGAGTATTGTATTCGGTCCAAAAATTCGATTTCGAGATTTCACCTGATTTACATGTTTTAAGGTCTCATGTGTCCAAAAAAGTGGTTTTTGGCAATTGGTCAGTGTGTGCGTGTGTGTTTGTATGTGGGGAATATTCAGGCTATAATATCTCGGAAACTAATAAAGATTGAACAAATAAACTTTGGAATTGAAATCAGCCTGGTATACAGATAAATTTTCCAAATTTTGGTGAAAATTGGAAAAGCTTAAGTGGGACATCCGATAACGGAAGTGGGGCCCGTAAGCTCGTATCTCAAAAACGGCTCTAACGATTTTCTTCAAAATTTCTGCATAAACACTCTATTAGATGTCCTTTCGAATGATATAGTTCGTTAGTTCAGGAAAATTGATAGGCGTCCTGTATAAATAGCTCAATTTCAGGTCTCGCAAGGGCGTTCCTTTAAAAATGACTGTACGGATTTTTTTCAAACTCGCCATATTAACTCACTTTTAAATATGCTTTTGTGTGTAATTATTGTTTTCCTGTCAATAATTGAGTTTTGGTAAAAGTTGGTATCTCAAAAACGACTCTAACGATTTTCTTGAAAATTGTTACATAAACCCATTTTAGATATCCTTTGTCATGCTTTACTTGGCTATCACAGGAAAATTAATAATCACCCTGATCAGATAGATCAGTTTTAGATCTCGAGATATGGTGTTTAAAAAAAAAAAAAAAAAAAAAAAAATCATTGTGCAAACTCTGTTTTATATGTGTTAACACGCGTATTAACTTTCTCTTACCGGAAAATTTTTAGGTGTCTATTTCAATAGGTCAATTATATGTCTTCTGATAACATTATCTCCAAATGTGCGTATAATACATGTAATAGTTTGTAATGGAAGTCGTGTGGTTGTTTCACACCAGATTTTTTAACTCGCTATGTAAATTGGTTTTACATGTCTTTACACGAGTATCAGCTTTCTATTACCGGAAAATGTTTAAGTATTTACTTTTTTTAGGTGAATTTTATCTCTTCAGATTGCATTATAGTGTATATATATATATAAGCATAAAATACATGTAATAGTGGGTGATGGAAGTCGTGTGGTTCTTTTGAACCAGTTTCTTTTTACTTCCATTATTTCTTTTTTCATTTTATATATAATAATAAATCTAGCTTCAAAATGAAAGAGCTTGTTATTATTTGACTTCTTTAAAACTAGTATTTAAAATTTTAAATATGTTTAAAGTAATGCGCATATTTATTTCATTATTTAATCTTAAGAAACACACAGACCAAACGTCAAAATCCTGATTTTCGGATTTATGGTATCTCAAAACATGTAATTATAGCTAAAACTCAGTTTCGAAAATTTGACGTAAAAACAAAAGTTTATTTTTTGTCATATGAATAGGAGAAAGTAATAATATTTAATTTGATCCAAGCTTTTCTTTTTTTTTTTTTTTCTTTTTTTAACAATATTTGTTTATTTATTTATTAAATCTATCCTAACCTTTTAACAAAAGTGTCTGCTATTATTTGATTTTTTTTTTTTTTTTTTTTTTAACCATTTAAAATTTTAAATATGTTCAGACTAATATTAAACTTAAATATACGTGCATTTTAAATATTTGTTTCCTGATTTAATCTTTAAAAATGTATTTTCAGTTCTTTTGGAAAATAATAGTACACTTAGTTGTAATTGTTATGTACAGCAGTAAATGGATAGTCTCACTAATATGGATTAGTAATTTTTGAAACTACATCACAATACTAAGCGTATAAATTGTCAAACCACTCGTTAAAATAAAACCTGACAATCGTTACTGATTTAATTTTTATTTGTGAAACATCCCTCATTTTACAAGAGTAGAGAGGAAACGCATAGGTAAATTCAGGACCAACGTTTGGTCCGTAATTTACCTACTGATTCTTTATCACTGTTTAAATCTTGTTTCCTTAAGGAGGAGGGGGTGAAAGGAGAGAGAAAAAAATAAATAAATAAATAAAATGAGCATTATAATTTCTTATCTGCTCCAAAGAAAGTACAGTTATCTCAAAACCACAAAACAGCCGTGGGAGGCAGACTAGAAGAAATTCTCTTTATCGCGGTCCGTTTCAACACGCTTCCACAGCTGCGAGTTCTACAGAGCAGACTGCATATCCTATATCGAAATGTGAGCCGTGGAAATACATAAACACGGGGAAAAAAAAAAAAAAAAGGCTAATCGTATACTTGTTGTTGTAACTGTGTTCAAGGATAGTATATTCGACTACAATTTAGGAGGAATGTAAATGAAATAAGCCATTTGTTATTCTTTATGAGACGAAATGATTATGAGATTTTTCAAAGAGATTGATTATCTTTTACATTTATTTTTTATTTTATTGATGAAGAAAGAATTCGGCGGTTACTAAAGATTAATATTGAATACACGAGTAAATTACTATATAAAGTGTAAAAATAGATTTGAATTAAAATTAAATAGAAATTTTTAAAAATATATGTGATTTCTGCATCGCAAAAGAAATGAAAAAATTTTTATTAATTATTCACCATTTAATGGAGGGGGGGGGGGGGATCGTCAAGAGTTTTTCGGATACTTGAGATTTCTGGTTATTTGAACGGCGGATAGCAGAACATTTACTGTAAAATATTTAAATTTTGGAAATGATATTTAACCGATACAAACGGTTTGCCAAAAGTAACATATATCAGCGTACATTGGCATTAGTTCAATTTACAAAATAATAATAGTATTTACATGTTTATTTAATATTTTATAATAAATAATATCCATATGAGGTAGAGAAAAAAGATATGTCTAAAAGTTACTATTTGTGTATAACAGACTGATAGTTTTTAATAAGAAATAGGCTGATAGTCATTAAAACAATGCATGTTCTGTCAATATCATCAAAGAAATTACATTAAAAAAAAATAATAATAAATAAATAAAATAAAATAAATAAAAAAAATATTTAATATTTTTAAAGCAAAATTTGATAATAGTAAAACTTTATGTGTTTACCATAATGTAAATTGTTAATTTAGTGTAAATTAATAAATATATTAAATAATAATTACTAGTATAAATGAATTGTAGAAGGAACTACTAGAATTGATTTTTAACCCACTAAAAGTATACTAATTTGAATGATTGCCTTCATTCATTCTGTTTATTTATTTATTTATTTCCTGTTGTTATTATTAATTGTTAAGCGTGCAGTAGATAAATCTGAGGTGCAAATAAACATTATTTTAGGGAGCTATTGTAGAAAATGATTTAATAAATAGACAATGAGGTGGAAAATGATTTAATAAATAGACGAATGATGTATGTAAAATGATTTAATAAACAGTCAAATAATTTTTTAATGCACTTTCACTGATGAAAACGACAATGCTGTTAGATATATTCAGAATAAAAGTTAAAATGTGTTACACACGAATGTTTTTAACGGTAAAACTTTGTTTCACTATCCCATCTGGATTTTGTTAGAAATTAAAAAACAATTAATGTTTTGTGAAAAAAAAAAAAAAAAAAAAAAATGGAGCATTCATAATTTTAAATTATCTCAAAATATTAATACCCTCTTTTATTGCTTTAATATCTACCGCTCGCATTAAGTATTATATTTCCTTTCTTATAAATTTCGACTGATTTCAAAAAAAGAAGTTTCTTTGTAGAATTCTCTATTTTTTTATTCTTTTTTTTTCTTTTTAACATTACTTTTAAACATTATTACATTTTTCTTCTTTTATCAATATATGGCAGCTTATATATATATATAATTAACTTAAAAAAAAAAAAAAATAATAATAATAATGTATTGCTATTCCCAATCTTAAACGAAAAAGCTTATAATATCTCTGTTAAAACTCTGTTTCATGTTTATCATTTATATTTGTCATTAGATAACGATACGAACGATAAATTTATATTCTAAAACTCCAGATTATCATAAACGATTTTACTCTGAGAGTAGAATAAATCCTACTTTGTTACACATAAAATAAATCTATAAAATCTGTTAATCTTATATATTTTAACAGTAAAAAAAAATTCTGCGACAAATTTCATTTTAAAGACATAACTAATTTTTATGAGTATAATGAAAATAAATAAACAAACAAATAAATAAAAATGTCATCTTAAATTAAAAAAAAAAAAAAAAAAAAAAAAAAAAAAGATCTTTAATCATAAAAAGATCTGCAATATTAAAATAAAAAATAAAAAAAATTGTTTTAAATCTTTTCGTTCAATTTTAGTAATAAATTCCCCCCCCCCCTCACAAAAAAAAAAAGGTAATAATCTGATGCCCACTCCTTCACTACTGGATGCTTCTTTGCATAATGAGGTAACTTTTTTTCTTTATATCCTTTCTCTTTTCTTTTCTTTATTTCTTTTATATACATTTAAGATTTGTAAAGAATGGGGAAAAAGAAACATTTTTCTTGTTTTACCGCGTTAAAAAAAAAAAAAAAAAAAAAAAAAAAAAAAAAAAACGTTACACCCAAACCACTTTTTGAAATTCCAACATGGGGGTGCCAACTTCACGCTTTCCAGAAAACTACTTTTGGGGGTTTTAGCGTTGTAAATGGTGGGCAAAAAAAATCATTGGTTGGGCAAACCTAGGCAAAACTTGGGCAAACGTTATACACAAACCGTTTTTTGAAATTCCAACTTGGGGGTGCCAACTTCACGGTTCTCCAATTACATTTTTCGGGATTTACATCGTTATAAATGGTGGGCAAAAAAAAAATGAAAGGTTGGGCAAACCTGGGCAAAACTTGGGCAAACCTATGGTATGATTTGTTTTTAATTTTGCCGACATGGGGGTGCTGGTACGGAAATGAGGTCAAATGTTATTTTATTTTTTTTAGCGTTTTGTTGGGTGGGCAAAAAAAGTTAATGGTTGGGCAAACCTGGGCAAAACTTGGGCAAACCTATGGCATAATCCGTTTGAAGTATTTCCGTCATGGGGGTGCTAGTACGGAAATGAGGTCAAATGTTATTTTCTTTTTTTTAGCGTTTTGGTGGGTGGGCAAAAAAAGTTATTGGTTGGGCAAACCTGGGCAAAACTTGGGCAAACGTTAAAAACAAACCACTTTTTGAAATTCCAACATGGGGGTGCCAACTTCACGCTTTCCAGAAAACTACTTTTGGGGTTTTTAGCGTTATAAATGGTGGGCAAAAAAAATCATTGGTTGGGCAAACCTGGGCTAAACTTGGGCAAACGTTATACACAAACCGTTTTTTGAAATTCCAACTTGGGGGTGCCAACTTCACGGTTCTCCAATTACATTTTTCGGGATTTACATCGTTATAAATGGTGGGCAAAAAAAATGAAAGGTTGGGCAAACCTGGGCAAAACTTGGGCAAACCTATGGCATAATCCGTTTGAAGTATTTCCGTCATGGGGGTGCTAGTACGGAAATGAGGTCAAATGCTATTTTCTTTTTTTTAGCGTTTCGGTGGGTGGGCAAAAAATGTTATTGGTTGGGCAAACCTGGGCAAAACTTGGGCAATCGTTACACACAAACCACTTTCTGAAATTTCAACATGGGGGTGCCAACTTCACGCTTTCCAGAAAACTACTTTTGGGGGTTTTAGCGTTATAAATGGTGGGCAAAAAAAATCATTGGTTGGGCAAACCTGGGCTAAACTTGGGCAAACGTTATACAAAAACCGTTTTTTGAAATTCCAACTTGGGGGTGCCAACTTCACGGTTCTCCAATTACATTTTTCGGGATTTACATCGTTATAAATGGTGGGCAAAAAAAATGAAAGGTTGGGCAAACCTGGGCAAAACTTGGGCAAACCTATGGTATAATTTGTTTTTAGTTTTGCCGACATGGGGGTGCTGGTACGGAAATGAGGTCAAATGTTATTTTATTTTTTTTAGCGTTTTGTTGGGTGGGCAAAAAATGTTAATGGTTGGGCAAACCTGGGCAAAACTTGGGCAAACCTATGGCATAATCCGTTTGAAGTATTTCCGTCATGGGGGTGCTAGTACGGAAATGAGGTCAAATGTTATTTTCTTTTTTTTAGCGTTTTGGTGGGTGGGCAAAAAAAGTTATTGGTTGGGCAAACCTGGGCAAAACTTGGGCAAACGTTACACACAAACCACTTTTTTAAATTCCAACGTGGGGGTGCCAACTTCACGCTTTCCAGAAAACTACTTTTGGGGTTTTTAGTGTTATAAATGGTGGGCAAAAAAAATCATTGGTTGGGCAAACCTGGGCAAAACTTGGGCAAACGTTGTACTCAAACCGTTTTTTGAAATTCCAACTTGGGGGTGCCAACTTCACGGTTCTCCAATTACATTTTTCGGGATTTACATCGTTATAAGTGGTGGGCAAAAAAAATGAAAGGTTGGGCAAACCTGGGCAAAACTTGGGCAAACCTATGGTGTGATTTGTTTTTAGTTTTGCCGACATGGGGGTGCTGGTACGGAAGTGAAGTCAAAAGTTATTTTATTTTTTTTAGCGTTTTGTTGGGTGGGCAAAAAAAGTTAATGGTTGGGCAAACCTGGGCAAAACTTGGGCAAACCTATGGCATAATCCGTTTGAAGTATTTCCGTCATGGGGGTGCTAGTACGGAAATGAGGTCAAATGTTATTTTCTTTTTTTTAGCGTTTTGGTGGGTGGGCAAAAGAAGTTATTGGTTGGGCAAACCTGGGCAAAACTTGGGCAAACGTTACACACAAACCACTTTTTGAAATTCCATTATGGGGGTGCCAACTTCACGCTTTCCAGAAAATTCTTTTCGTTTTTTTGAGCATTATAAATGGTGGGCAAAGAAAATCATTGGTTGGGCAAACCTGGGCAAAACTTGGGCAAACGTATGGTATTATTTGTTTTTAGTTTTTCCGACATGGGGGTGCTAATGCGGAAATGAGGTCAAAATTTATTTTTTTGATTTTTGGAATTTTGGTGGGTGGGCAAAAAAAAATATTGGTTGGGCAAACCTGGGCAAACCTTGGGCAAACGTTACATGTAAACCGATTTTTCAAATTGCGAGGTGGGGGTGCCAACTTCACACAGGTCATTTTGTCATATTCGTTATAATTACACTGTTACAGAACGTGTTATGACGGTGTCACACTTGAACGTTCTATATAGAACTAGAATTGTACGTTTTATAGATGGTACAAATCAAACATTTTCAGAACGTTCTAAATAATACTATTTCTGAACGTGTTTTAGAACGTTCTTTTGACACGAAACACGGTGTTTGAACTATTGAAACCGTTATTAGACGTTCACAGAACGTTCCTGTGCTACTTGGGTAACGTATGATTTTTACCAAGGAGCTTGATTTAATTGGAGAGCTTTTACTTTATGTAGTATAGTAACTTTCATTCCTAAAAGAAGATACAGTTTTAAGTTTCAGCAATGTACAACGTATTTTTTTTACTATTCAAATTAGGTATTAATTTTGGTGTTCCAACATATTTTCTCTTGTGAAACATGCTTTGAGCATAATGTGACAACATTTATTCAGTTAAGGATAATCTTTAATGTGCTAGTGAGTAATCATATGTATTATGATGGTGTTGATATAATCTAGATCCACTTGAAATACATAGCCCATATCGGATTCATCTCGAAGGGATAGAATCCAATCTTCAGTGATATTATCTGTATCGGTCTTTTGAACTTCCCATAGGGCAAGTACTGTGACATAGCCCAACCATAAAGGTTATTAGCATCTTAGACATTATATAACTATGCGGCTTATCTTATTATTTATATAATGATCGTTTTCTCTAACCAATCTTCTGCTAATCATACTAATTCCACTTAGAATCCCTTTTTATATTAACAGTAGCATATCGACATCTGTTAACATTTCCAAGGGTATCTCAGTCATTTTTAAACAAGCTTGCCAAGTAAGTCCTGGAATAGTAAAAATGTGTGCACAGTCATAATATTGTAAGCAGAGCTTTCTAAAATTTTCAAATACATCCACAAGCAATGAAACATTTGTCTTAACATACAAATCATGATAAATCACCAAGATTTTTCATATTAATATTATTATAATTATTACTCACTCCAGATAGTTTTGGCATGTTCATAATCATCATCAGAAATAAATCCTTCAGTTAAAGTATTAAAAAAGGCAGAAGGAAGAGGTAATTGAGTTTCCTCAAATTTATCAAAACAGGTGAAACTGTCATATGGACTAACCCCTTTTCGAGTTAGTAAATCTAAAGGTATGTCAGTTTAAAAATTTTCTTTTAAAATAGTAAACTACGATGGATCAAGGTTTTTTAAAAGTTTTTCCAATGGAGTTGGTAAAAATTAAAAGGAATCTAAGAAAATCAGATGGATGGGATAGTCAGGTTTCTTTAATCTAAAGGTAATTTAATTTTCTAAAGTAGTAGCAATAACTTCAATTTGATGATCTTTATGCTTTCCAAGTTTTGTCATTAAATGATGTCCGTCGTCTATGTTTCAGATGGTGAAATACTACTTGAATATTCTTCAATTGTCTGAATTTCAGATTGCATTCTGAATGAGCAGCTCCTCTGTTGACACTGCTAATTTGGTCATGATTACATACTCATTTACCAAATAATGCTTTTTTGGAGCATATAGTGGCTTCTTGAAAATCCCTCTCCTCTTCAAAATTTAAAGACATAGGCTTTATTTTCATTAATTTTTCGCCTAACACTTCTTTTTCTTGCATTAAATTATCAAAGAAGTGTTCTACAGCATTTTCTCCTTGATAGACTACAGTGGGTTTAACAGAACATTCTTCAAGACTGATAATAACATAAGCATATCTACAAGGCACATGATAGGCAATTTTTTCACTATATGAAATAGCTGAAGAGGGTGAAGCTGAAGTAATAGGTACAAGAAGACTTCCAAAGTCAGCATAGATTGTGTATGCAGTAGGATGTTGCAAGTGTGTAGCTGTAAATTTTAAAATGTTATTTTCCTCTGAAGGTATTTTGATAACTTGCACTTCATGTTCTTCAGAATATTTTACATGTGATTGTAATAAGTCCTCTTTTGAGAATCGATGCAAGCATCTATAACAAAAGTATGTTTCACCGTTGTGTTTCGTTAAATGACTTAATAGCCGCGAGAAGTTTCATAACAGACAATAATGTTGTCTTTCATCATCAGATTTTATTAAAGAGTTGATTGAGTCATTTTTTTTGGTGAAATATATGGAGGGCATCTTCTCCATACCCAAAGACATTAATCCGTAAATCATTTAACTTTTCAATGATGGATATCTTTGTTAAAGGTGCAGGACATGTTACATTTCCTAGTTTAAATGTATTTTCATAAGTTATATAATGAGATACACTCTGAGGATTCTCACTAAAATGTATATTCAATTTATAAGCAATTAAACACCATACTAAGCATTTATTGTCTTAAATATTTAACACA
This sequence comes from Salticus scenicus, assembly GCA_963930645.1. Classification (NCBI taxonomy): domain Eukaryota; kingdom Metazoa; phylum Arthropoda; class Arachnida; order Araneae; family Salticidae; genus Salticus; species Salticus scenicus. The sequence goes on from OZ005658.1 coordinate 219,225,080, forward strand.
GATTTTTTGCAGCAAGTTTGGAGTGTAGGTTAATATAACTACTAGCTGCTAGGGTACGATATTTTGCAATTTTCAGTTCCAAAAAATGTTTTTTTTTTAACACCCATTCAGAGCCTCTTTGAATGAATTTATTAAGTTATTTGATTTATCTTTGCATATTCTTCACAAATATGATGTTCCATTGGATCTTCTCTAAGTTCTGTAAAACAAGAACTTTTAAAAAATGTTTGAATTTCTTCCAATTCCTCATTGTCTCTTTTACATTCTAGTGAAACCTTCATGACCATATACCATTTCAATGCATTTTTTTCTTTTAACTCACTCTGTAGTTTTTCATGTTCTTGGGCTGTATATATGTTTGAAATACTTCCATATCGCATTCATTGTTTTTGGTAGGATGAAACATTACTGAATTACAAGCTTTAGCTTATTTTTTAAACCATTTTCGGTTTTACATTAGTTGCGACTAATTTAAGCTTCCCAATAACTAGTTCATGACTGATATGTTGTTGACGCTTGTGAGTTATTAATTTAAATTTGAGATTAAACACTTTACCACAGTCACTACATGAATATCGAAAACTTTGATGAAATTTTAAATGTCTCTGTAAGTTATCTAGATGAGTAAATACCTGTCCACACTGCCGACACTTTATTGAAGATACTTCATCTTTACTTTTTGTTAATCAACATGTGTCGATTCAGCAACCATTTCAGTGAAAATTCCTTTTTACAAGAGGGACAGCAGAAAGTTTCTGATGTTTTTTTATCACTCGTTTGGACAGATAAAGATTGTTATAAACGATCAGGAATCGCCATATATCGCATTAAGTTTGACTTCACTCCAAAAGTCTTTTGACATACATCACAGTTGAATAGCTGTTCATTCTAATGTATCTTTTCATGTCGGTGCAAATCCTGTTCATGCATAAAAGTCTTATTACAAGTTGAACAAGTCTGCAATTAAATTGAAAAAGTTTTGTTTTAGAATTTTTGTACTCTTAAATATATACATTATAAAAAAAGTTTTCCTAACATAATTTTGCTAAACTTGAATCTATTTATTTTAATAATGAAATTTAAAAATACATTTATGTAAAAAATGTTTACTAACTTAAACAATTTTTTCCTAGCATAGTCGTTTTTTTTTTTTAAAAGTTTTGGTAATTTTTACTCATTCAATGTTTAATTGTATTTTTAAAAAAGTTTTTTACAAGAGTGAAAAATTTTCCTAACATGATTATTTACTAATATGATATTAAAAATGTTTTATTTCTAAGAAAAAATAGTTAACTCACCTTATTTTTTACAGCCAAAGGGTCTAAAGATACAGACGGAACATCATGTACAAATAAAGTAGAAGGATCATCAGTGCACATCTAAAAAGAAGGGGAAAACTTAAGTTAAAAAGCATAAAATCTTTAGAAAACATTAACAAATATACAAAGTCTTTTAAATAAAAATGTAAAAAGAGAATAACACACACCTCATTATAATTCATATTTGCAGCTTCATTATTACATCCTATGCTCTCATTCATCTAAAAAGAAAGGAAAAACTTAAGTTGGAATGGAAAAAAATTAATATTAAATTGCATTATTACAAGTTTTTTGAAAAAGATATTTTTTCAACAAAGAAAACAAACTTACAACAGAGTTTTGTGGTTCTTCATTGGAAAATATATTGTTACTATCCCTATAAGACTCCCCAATAGCCATAATATGTTCCCTTGATAACCTGCAGTTAACGAAAAACTGAAAAAATATATAAATAAATGATTTTCCATTAAAAAATATTGTTAAGAAATAAATATTCCCTAATACAAAATAATTTTTAAGTTATCATGATCCTTAAAAGAAAAATTATTTCTATAAATCAATTAAAACATAATTTTTTTTAAACTAGTACTCATCATGAATAAACAGTATTTCTAAAAAAATTCATCGTTACAGTATGTAAACATCAAGAATATGTCTAAACATGAGTTAGATGTAAAACTATACGTATTGTGAAGCATATACAAAAAACACTCGATGAGGGAGCAGAGGCCTTCACGGCTTAAGAGGGTTTAGCGAATTCTTAAGATTTGAATAAAAAAGGGACAAAAATTAACTATAATCTAATGATTTAAAGTATATACTTAAAAAAAATTTTCATCAAATGAAAAATCACATTGATGATTTAAAAAAATTTTCGTAAAAAGGAAAAATATATTTAAGATTTCAAAAATGTATATGCACTGTGAAAAATTCTTTTACACTATCAAACAAAAAAGTTATTTTATTTCATATAAAAATAAAATGTAACTAGAACAACTTCAAAAAAGTATAACTAAGATGAATTAAGAATTTACTTTACCATCTACGGTAACAAAGATGAATTCGTATTAAATTTCATATCGAATACGAGATTTTAAAAAAATCTAAAAGACAGGATCACAAAGGCTAACACGCAAAGTAAATACAACAGCGCAAAAAGTAAGACCCAAGGAAGAACACGTCTGAACAAGACGAGAGAAAATTAGCAAATGATCTCTGAAATCTTAATAGCCAAAGAAGAAAAATGGAACATTCTACTTTACAGGAGGGGTGATGAGTTTTGTGGAATAGTCCATTTTAAAAGAGGGGTGTTAAATGATTAGATCGTTCAATTCTCCATTTTGAGTAAATATTATCATGTTTTATGCTATGTCAATCTGTTTTTTTTTTTTTTTTTTTTTAGCACAGGGAAAAAATTACTACATTTAATGGAAACTTTCAATAACAGAGTTGCTGTTAATCACACATAAAAAAAAATATTTTTTTAAGATTATATATAAAACTTTTAAACAAAATATTACAAGTTTTAATCATGTACTTCATTAAACATAAAAAATTTCATACTTTGATTAAATTTTCATATTATATCAATCCATTCCTCACACTGTGAAAAAATTATTTCATTTAGTTTTACCTTTTCATCATACATTTATATTTCTTTAATTCTATTAAATTTTCAAACTCAGATTAAATTTTCAAAGTATATCAACTCGGTCTTTACCTAAAGAAAACACACTGTTTCCCTAATTACATTAATTAGACTTACTAAAATCAACAATTCATTAGTTTAAACAATCATTTCATTAAACTTCTATTTATTTACACACTTTAGATTATATCTCCTAACAAATAATTGCTTAAAATATTAATTAAGCTCTAAAAATTAAAAAAAATCATTCATTTATATACTTAAATTATACTTTAACATAATTTTTCATTAAAAATATTAATTTTTAGTGCTTAATTAATATTTTAAGAAATTATTTGTAATGAAATATAACCTAAAGTGTGTAAATAAATAGAAGTTTAATAAAATGATTGTTTAAATCAATGAATTGTTGATTTTAGTATGTTTAATTAATGTAATTAGGGAAACAGTGTGCTTCCATCAGGTAAAAACTTAGTTGATATACTTTGAACAATTTATCTAAGTTTAAAATTTTAATAGAATTAAGGAAATATATGATGAAAAGGTAAAACTAAATGAAATATTTTTTTCTTTGAAAGTTTGAAAATTTTTATGTTTAATTAAGTACATAATTAAAACTTGTAATTTTTTGTTTTAAAAGTTTTATATATAATTTTAAAAAAATATTTTTTTTATGTGTGATTTAAAACAACTCTGTTTTTGAAAGTTTCCATTAAATGTAATAATTTTTTCCCTGTGCGAAAAAAAAAACAGATTGGCATAGAATAAAAAATTATAATATTTACTCAAAATGTGAAATTGAATGATCTAATCATTTTTCACCCCGCTTTTAAAATAGAATGTTCTATTTTTTCTTCTTTGGCAATTAAGATTTCAAAGATCATTTGCTAATTTTATCTCGTCTTGTTTAGACGTGTTTTACCTTGGGTCCTACTTTTTGTGCTGTTGTATTCACTTTGTAACACACAAAGTGAATACAACAGCGCAAAAAGTAGACTTTGTGTAGAAAAGTAGACTTTGTGATCTTGTCTTTTAGATTTTTTTTCAATTTCGTATTCAATATGGAATTTAATAAGAATCCATCTCTGTTACCCGTAGATGATAAAGTAAGTTGATAATTCATCTTAGTTATACTTTTTTGAAATTGTTCTAGTTACATTTTATTTTTATATAAATTAAAATAACTTTTTTCTTTGATAGTGTAAAAAAATTTTTTCATAGTACATATACATTTTTGAAATCATATTTTTTCTTTTTACGAAAATTTTTTTTAATTATCAATGTGATTTTTCATTTTATGAAAATTTTTATTAAATATATACTTTTAATTCATTAGCTTATGGTTAATTTTTGTCACTTTTTTATAAAAATCTTACGGATTCGCCAAACCGTCTTAAGCCGTGAAGGCCTCTGCTCCTTCATTGGATATCTTTTGTATATGTTTCACCATGTGTATGATTTTACATCTTACTGATGTTTAGGTTCAGACATATTCTTGATGATTATATATTGTAACGTTGAATTTTTTTAGAAATACTGTTTATTCATGATGAGTACTAGTTGAAAATAACTTACCTTTTAATTGATTTATAGAAATAATTTTCTTTTTAAAGATCATGATAACTTAAAAATTATTTTGCATTACTGCATATTTATTCCTTAAAAATATTTTTTTAATGGCAAATCATTTATTTACATATTTTTTTCAGTTTTTCATTGACTGCGGGTTATCAAGGGAAGATATGATGGCTATTGAGGAATCTTATTGGGATAGTAACAATATATTTTTGAATGAAGTATTACAAACATCTGCTGTAAGTTTGTTGTCTTTGTTGAAAAAATATCTTTTTTAAACACTTGTAATAATGCAATTTAATCTTATTTTTTTCGCATTCCAACTTAAGTTTTTTCTTCCTTTTTACATAAATGAAAGCGTAGGAAGTAGTAATGAAGCTGCAAATATGAATTATTCTGAGGCGTGTGTTATTCTTTTTTACATTTTTACTTCCTTATACAAAGTATAAGGAAGTATAGTAATCCCGATTTCCGAAATGGATTTTGTATTTCACATTGCTCGAAAACGAATGATCGCTGAATGTTGCTAATTTATACGTGTGACTTTCATGATGTCTAGTTGCACACCTGCAAGTGTCATCTTAACACGAGCTCTCGTTTTAGAGATATAAGGGATTTTACACGATTTTTCGTGACGTCTGTATGTGTGTGTGTGTGTCTGTGTGTGGGTATGTCGCATAACTCAAAAACGGTTGGACGTAGAAAGTTGCGAATTAGTACATAGGTTTGTTATAACATCTAGTTATGCACTTCCCTTTTTGGACTTTCTATGATTTTCCGTTTTGGAGATATTTAGGAAAATTAGGTTCATAATGACAAAAATTTGGCCATAATGTATCAAAAAACGGTAATAACTCAAAAACGGTTTAGACAAATCTTGCAATTTAACTGACTTTCCGATTAGCTAGACATTTGAAACTTTCAGAAAAGCTCAGAACACGTTGACAATGCATTTTTTAAATATTTTTAGCCAACTGTTTCCGATACCTGCTGCCTTCAGCAGCGTTTATGCGATTCAACAGAAAATTTATTTAACTAACTTCCCGACTAGCTAGACATTTGAAACTTTCAGATTAGATCAGAACACGGTGAAAATGCATTTTTTAAATACTTTTAGCCAACTGTATAGGGTCCCTGCTGCCTTCGGCAGCGTTACCAGTTCAAATCTTGGAATCGATTTGTAACTAACTTCCCGACTAGCTAGACATTTAAAACTTCCGGAAAAGCTCAAAATACGGTGACAATGCATTTTTAAAATATTTTGGGCCAATTGTTTCGGGTCACTGCTGCCTTCGGCAGCGTTTACATGGTTCAACAGAAAATTTATTTAACTAACTTCCCGACTAGCTAGACATTTGAAACATTCAGAATAGTTCAGAACACGGTGAATATGCATCTTTTTAATACTTTTAGCCAACTGTTTTAGGTCCCTGCTGCCTTCGGCATCGTTTATATGGTCCAACAAAAAAATTATTTAACTAACTTCCCGACTAGGTAGACATTTGAAACTTTCAGAATAGTTCAGAACATGGTAAAATTCCTTTTTTTAATACTTTTAGCCAATTTTTTCGGGTCCCTGCTGCCTTCGTCAGCGTTACCAGTACAAATCTTGCAATCGGTTTTTAGCTAACTTTCAGAAAAGCTCAGAACACGATGATAATTCATTTTTTTTAAATATTTTTAGCCAACTGTTTCGGGTCCAATGTCAATGTTTTTTAACATTATGTATATTTCTAAAAGTGTATAAGGAAGTCATGTGGTGCCCACATCAGATTTTTATTTAAAAGATTATATATTTTTTGAAGATTTTATGCTTTTTAACGTAAGTTTTTCTTTCTTTTCAGATGTGTACTGCAGATCCTTCTACTGTCTTTATACACGGTGTTCTCGCCTGTATCTTTAGACCCTTTGGCTTTTATAGATAAGGTGAGTTAACTATTTTTTCTTAGAAATAAAACATTTTTCATATCATATTGGTAAAAAATCACGTTAGGAAAATTTTCACGTTTGTAATTTTTTTTTTTTTTTTTTTTTAAATAGAATGAAAGATTGAATGAGTAAAAATTAGCAAAACTGAAAAAAAAAAAAAAAAAAAAAAAAACTATACTTGGAAAAAATTGTTTAAATTAGTAAATATTTTTTATGTAAATGTGTATTTAAATTTCATTATTAAAAAAAATCGATTCAAATTTAGCAAAATTATGTTAGAAAAACTTTTTTATACTATATATTTATGAGTAAAAAAATTCTAAAACAAAGCTTTTTCAATTTATTTACAGACTTATTCAACTTGTAATAAGACTTTTATGCGTAAATGGGATTTGCAACGACGTGAAAAGATATATTTGAATCAATTAAAAGCTATTCAAATATGATGTATGTCAAAAGACTTTTAGAGTGAAAACAAACTTAATGCGACATATGGTGATTCATGATCGTTTAAAACAATCTTCATCTGCACAAACGAGTGATAAGTGAACATCAGAATGTTTTTGATGTCCCTCTTGTGAAAAGGAATTTTTAGGGAAATGGTTGCTGAATCGACATATGTTGATTCATAAAAGTAATGATGAAGTACTATCAATAAAGTGTCGGTAGTGTGGACAAGTATTTACTCATCTAGATAACTTATAGAGACATTTAAAATTTCATCAAAGTTTTCGATATTCATGTAGTGACTGTGGTAAAGTGTTTAATCTCAAATTTGAATTAATATCTCACAAACGTTAAGAACATATCAGTCATGAATTTGTTACTGGGAAGCTTAAATCAGTTGCAACTAATGTAAAACCGAAAAGGGTTGAAAAACAAGTTAAAACTTCTAATGTGTTTATTTCAGTAATGTTTCATCCTACCAAAAAAAATGAATGTGATATGGAAGTATTTCAAACACATATACAGCCCCAATTACATGAAAAATTACAGAGTGAGTTAAAAGAAAAAAATACAATGCATAACGAAACTGAAACACAATGGTGAAATATATTTTTGTTATAGATGCTTGCATCGATTCTCAAGACAGGACTTATTACAATCACATGTAAAATATTGTAAAGAACATGAAGTGCAAGTTATCAAAATGCCTTCAGAGGAAAATAACGTAAAATTTAAAAATTTGCAGCTATGCGCTTGCGACATCCTATTGCATACACAATCTATGCTGACTTTGGAAGTCTTCTTGTAAATATTACTTCAGCTTCACCCTCTTCAGATATTTCACATAGAGAAAAAAATGCATATCATGTACCTTGTGGATATGCTTATGTTATTATCCATCCTGAAGAACGTTCTGTTAAACCTATTGTAGTGTATCGGGGAGAAAATACTGTAGAACATTTCCTTGATAAATTAATACATCAAAAGAAAGTATTAAGCGAAAAATTAATGAAAATAAAGCCTATGTCTTTGACTTTTGAGGAGGAAAGGGATTTTCAAGAAGCCACTGTACGCTCCATTTGTAAAAAAGCATTATTTGGTAAAAGAGTACATGATCATGATTACTTTAGCGGTGTCTACAGAGGATCTTCAGAATGCAATCTGAAATTGGGACAGTCGAAGAATATCCCAGTAGTATTTCACCATCTGAAACATTAACGACGTACATCATTTAATGACGAAACTTTGAAAGCATAAAGATCATCAAATTGAAGTTATTGCTACTACTTTAGAAAATTATATTACATTTAGATTAAAGTTACCTGGATATCCTATTGAACTGGTTTTCTTAGATTCATTTCAATTTCTACCAACTTCATTGAAAAAACTTGTAAAAAAACCTTGATCCATCGCAGTTTGCTTTGTTAAAAGAGAATTTTTCAACTGACACATCTTTAGAACAAACACGAAAAGGTGTATATTCACACGACTGTTTCGCCTGTTTTAGTAAATTTGAGGAAACTGAATTCCTCCTCCTTCTGACTTTTTTAATACTTTAACTGAAGAGTTTATTTCTGATGATGATTATGAACATGCCAAAACTATCTGGAGCAAGTTTAATATGAAAAATCTTGGTGATTATCATGATTTGTATGTTAAGACAGATGTTTTATTGCTTGCGGATGTATTTCAAAATTTTAGAAAGCTCTGCTTGCAATATTATGAAATTGATTGTGCACACCTTTTTACTACTCCCGGATTTGCTTGGCAAGCTTGTTTAAAAATGACTGAGATACCCTTGTAATTGTTAACAGATGTCGATATGCTACTGTTAATATAAAAAGGGATTCAAGGTGGAATTAGTATGATTATCAGAAGATTGGCTAGAGGAAACAACCTTCATATGTATGACTATAACCCAAATAAGCCACATAGTTATATAATGTACTGGGAAGCTATAACATTTATGGTTAGGCTATGTCCCAGTATTTGCTCTATGGGAAGTTCAAATGGATCGATACAGATAATATCATTGAAGATTGCATTCTATGCCTTCGAGATGATTCCGATATCGGCTACATATTTGAAGTAGATCTAGGTTATCCTCAACACCTTCATAATACACATAATGATTACCCACTAGCACCTGAAAGATTATTCTTAACCGAAGAAATGTTGTCACCTTATATAAGAAAAATTATGTTGTACATTATCAAAACTTAAAACTATATCTTTAATTACGATTGAAAGTTACTAAAATACATAAAGCCCACCAATTCAGTCAAGCTCCTTGGTTGAAACCATACATTAACTTCAACACCGGAAAACGAAAACAAGTTTCATCTTCCTTCGAAATGGGCTCTTTTTAAACACTTAAACAATAATGTATGTGGCAAGACCATAGAAAACTTACGAAAATGACGAAATATTGAACTTTGCAGCAACAACTCTCTAAAGAAGAAATAAAATTAGTAGCATCTCCTGCTTTTAAATCTTTTAAAACATATGATGAAGATCTAACTGTTGTAGAAGAACTTTAAACGAGCATTTTAACGGATCGCCCTATTTATGTAGGGTTTACAATTCTTGAACTTTCCAAATTATTATATTTTCCGTTATAATTACATAAAACCAGTATACAATGACCGAGCCGTGCTCTTATTAGTGATACAGATTCTCTTACATACCATATTACTACACCGTGTCCCAAAAGTTTAGACAATCAATAAAATTTGCATTAACATAAAAAGTAATATAGTACAATTAAAATTCGTGAGATCCTCACTAAAAATAATCCGAAGATATTCTTGAGAAATACTATTTTCTTAAGATTTTCTTCAAATATTTTAAAAAATTTTGAAAATTAATCTTTTTCTATAAAATATCTTCAGAAATTTTAAAAACATTATAAAGAAATTCCGAAAAATTTCTTAAGAATGGGCCAAATAACTTAAGATATTCTGTAGATTTTCTCTAAAAATATCTGCAGAATATCTTGAGATTATTTTTAGTAGGGATAGGTAATAAAAAAAAAAACAGTTTTGCTTTTATACACAAATAAATTGTGATCAAAGGATTGAAATTATGAAATGTACATTAAATTATAAAAAAAGATGTGCTGTTCCAAAAGTATAGACACCTGTAAGTGTTTTTGGTTTTATATTTATAAAAGTAAGTAAAAACTTACTTTTAATATTGAATTGTATTGCCACGACACTTTATCACATCAAATACACGTTGTTCCATAGAATTAATTAAGCATTGCATTACAGAAGGAGATATTTCATACCACGCTTTCTCAATTGCAGTTTTTAAGTCATTTACACATGTATATTGCTTTCCATTTTCATATATTTTACGAGATAAGATCTCCCATATGTTCTCCATGGTATTCAAATCCGGACTAAGTGCTAGCCAGTCTAATAGTGTGATTTTGTTTTTTATAAACCACGTTTTCGTTGATCTGGAGGTATGCTTGGTGGCTGGTTGGGTTTTACGTCGCACTAGTGCTGCACAGATGGGCAATTGGCGACGGTCTGGGACACATCCCTAGAGGTGGTCCGGAGACATGCCATCACAATTTTGATCCTCTACGGAAGGGATGGCTCTCCCGCTTCGGTGACCCCCAGAGGTATAATTTCTGAAGGTATGGATGGATGTCCTATCTTGTTGGAAAACACAAGTCCGGTCCTGCTAGCAAATCCATGATTGGCAGTAAATTGGTACGTAAAATATCTTGATAATCCTCTGATTTCCTTTTTCTGTCCGTAAATCCTAGAAATGTTTGCCCGTTGAAACAAAAATCTCCCCAGGTCATTTACGAATCCTCCACCTTGTTGCCTGCTGAAACAGTTCTTTCGGTTCTTTTCTTAGGTCATACCAGTAACATTTATAACCGTCAGAGAGGGCCGTCCAAATTCCATTTCTTTTCGTCACTAAAGATGACAGAAAGCCACTTTTCACCGTATAACATATGCTTTCTAACCCACTTTAGACGTGCATCTATATGTCTCTGCTTTAAGCAATAGGTTTTGCTTTCATTCTCCTGTAAACAATGTGTTTTGAAGTTTTAATTCTTCTATGTACAAAACTTTTTGAAATTCTGGAAGTTGATGCAATTGCACGCACAGATAAATTATCAACTGAAGCCTTTACAGGTGCGTATTGTTCGCATAAATAAGACTCCAAATTATAAAACTAATATATAATTATACACCATTTACAATCTAAATGATACCAAGAATGAATTAATTATTGCAGTAGCATGTGTAAAAATATAAGCAAGCGTTATTACAAATACTCTAGCTCAGAGACAAAGTAAGCAATGTTCCACCAAAGTTCTGGTTTCTATCGCTACTAGGGAAAAAACAAATGTTTTTTGTTGCCAGATGCGTAAAGTCTTTTTTTACTATCGGCAGTATTGCCAGATGGCTACATGACTCTCCCGCCAGTGAACAGGTAAACGTAAAATGAGAGTTCAAACGAAGTTCAAAAAGTTTTTGGTAAACCTAGTGGGTCGATTGACTCGTCTTCCACTTCTGGTAAAGATTTGCTGGGTAGGTGAAAACGAAACAGTTTTAGTTTCCCTATCCTTGATAATCTTATTTTCCGTAGGGTTGACAGTGGCGGGGAAAACCTTGACATTTTGACTTACAGTTTGATCATCAGCTAATAAGTAACAAGGTTTAAGCCGATCGATGGAAATGTTGATTTGTTTCTCTCCGATAAGTACGGTAAAATATTTCTCACTGCAACATACTACTTTATATGGTCCTTCATAGGATGGCTGAAGACTTTTGCGTACAGCATCTTTTCGTACGAATACTTGTGAGCACGAAAGATCCTTGAAAATGAAAATATCTTCCTTACTATGATTAGATGCTGGTTCTGGTTTGAAGGTGGCAAAATGATTTTTAAGCTGAGTAGCAAACTCGGATTGATTGATTGAAGCTAGAGTGGGTTGTATAAAGTCTTCAGGTAGACGGTGTTGTTCACCGTAGAGCATCTCTGCAGGTGTTGTTTCAAAAGAATCGCTGATGGCAGTTCTCAAACCTAATAGAACAGTTAGTAGTGAACGAGTCAATGCAATGTTGTTGTGACACATCAAAGCAGCTTTTAAATACCAGTGCCATCGCTCAATGAAACCATTTGATTGAGGACGGTAGGAGGTTGTGCGTTTTCTTTGAAATCCCATAATTTTTGACAATTCTTGAAATAAGCGTAATTCAAACTGTGTTCCCTAGTCAGTGACGATGTAAGATGGAACGCCAAAACGAGAAATCCAGCCAGAATAAAGGGCCATGGCTATGGTTTCTGTTTCAATGTCAGATGTTGAAATGGCTTCTGGCCAACGACTGTACCAGTCGATAATGGTGACACAATATCGGTAGTTTTCTGATAATGGTAAAGGGCCAATTATATCCAGACTTATTTCGGTGAAACGCTGACTGACCAAAGGAAAATTTTGGATGGGTCTCTTGAAATGTCGGGTAACCTTGTTTTGTTGGCAATTGAGACAATATCTGCACCAATTTTGAATGTCTTTTCGCATTGAAGGCCAAATATATTTTCTTGTTATTAATTTGCTTGTTGAACTATTTCCTGGGTGGGAAATTTTGTGAATTGCTTCAAAAACCGTTCTTCGAAATTGCTTAGGAATAAAAGGTCGAATGTTTTCTGAGAGGCATCACAGTAAATTGTAGAATTTGAGCCAACTAATAGAAATTCAGTAATTTTCAAGGATGAAGAATTTTTGTTTTGAAGCAGTTGCTGTAATTCATCATCTGACGTTTGAGCTTCTGCTATTGCTTCATAATCAATGGTTGGCAGAACAGATAAACTATTTAATATTGACAATGCATCAGCAAATATGTTCTCAGATCCGGAAACATGTTGAATGTCAGTTGTGAATTCGGCGATGAAATTTAGATGTCTTAAGTGGCGAGATGAAGCTTTTTCAGGATTTTGATTCAGGGCAAATGTTAGAGGTTTGCGATCGGTATAAATTGTGAAGTGTCTGCCTTCCACTAAGTTACGAAAGTGTTTCACAGCAGAATAAGCAGCTAGCAGCTCTCTGTCGTAGGTACTGTACCTTTGCTGTGTAGGATTAAGTTTTGATGAAAAGAAACCTAATGGTTGCCAGGAATCGCGAATTTTTTGTTGAGCCGCTGCCCCGATTCCAAAATTAGAAGCATCTACAAACAATGCCAAGGGGGCTGATATTGATGGATGTGCTAGATGAACAGCATTCGCCAAGTGCATTTTACATTCCTGAAAGGATTCTTCGTCTTCTTGTGTCCAGTCAATAGTTTTATTTGTGTTCTTTTTAATGCCGGGTAAATATTTTGTTAGAGTTATTTGATATTCCACGGCATGAGGCAAAAAAGTCTATAAAAATTGAGCATACCTAAAAAACGTTTCAGCTGCTTTATTGTTTTGGGTCTTTCAAAATTGTTGATGATATCTATCCGATCTGCAGCTGGATTTAGCCCTTTGGCAGAAACAGTATGCCCTAGAAAATTCTACTCATTCTGGCCGAAATTGCATTTAGAAATTTTTATTACTAAACCAAAGTCTGACAGACGTTTGAAAACGTCTTTGAGATGCTCTAAATGTTCTTCTTTGGATTTTGAAGCCACTAAGATATCATCAATGTAAACAAAACAGTAATCTAAACCTCTTAAAATGGCATGCATGAATCTCTGAAAAGACTGGGCTGTGTTTCTTAAACCAAACGTGCAGATTGCGGTTTTTTCTATGTCGGACGAATGGACAGGAATTTGATGGTAGGCTCCCTCTAAGTCTAGCGTGGAAAATATGGTGCAGCCTTCTAATTGCTGCGTAAAATCCTGTATATGGAGAATTGGATAATTGTCAGCTTGTGTTATGCGATTAATGGCCGTATTCTCCATTAACCTCAACTCCCTGTTCAACATAAAAACTTGAAAAGAATCTAAAGGCAGAGTACAGCTTTCCAGCAAAATCTGACACGTTGTTTCTGCCATCTAGCGTCGAGGATTTCATATAATCCTTGATTGGTTATTTTCACATAAAAAAGCTGAAAATAACTATACCGCTAGCTGGCTAAAACAACACGGCAAAATTTGCTAAAATTTTTACACTGCCTTTACACGCTTTTCAAATTTTCATGTTCAACCGGGAGTTGAAGTTATTGGTGAATCCTTAGTGACCTGTAATCACCACAGGGCCTCCAATCGCCATTATTCTTTTGCACCATATGAAGAGGGCTAGACTAACAACTTTTAGAGGGTCTACATATTCCTTGTTCCATCATATATTCGAATTCGGCTTTAGCGAATTTTAATTTTTCGGGTGATAGTCTTCGAACTTTTTCTCGCAAACTGGGGTACCATTTGTAATTATTTGATGGGTTACAAGTTGCATCATATTTGGGAAATGTTTTAAAAGAATTGTCTTTTGTTATGTCTTTAAACTGAGCCAAAAGAGAAGAAATTTCTGAATCTAAATTATTAAAGTCTAGGCTGTGGTTAAAGCTACGGCAGCCGTAACTTTAATGGGCTTACGGCAGTCATATTACGCATGCGCAGAAGGAATGCCGGAGTTTTGTGCCGGATAATTCAGTGAACGAATCATCTTTTGAATTAATCTGTTTTACGGCAGTCGATTTCACGCTCACGGAAGGAAAGGAAATGATGTTGACGGTGCTACTTTCGCCTACGGTAAACCTGGTTGCTGTGGTCACAAATTTACGTATATCATATAAATACTTTTGCTTTACCTCAAGTATTTGGATCTTTTTTTTTTTTTTTTTCTAGTTTTGAAAGAGCTGTTAATCTAATAAATCTTTTAAACGATAAAATCGCGATAAAAACTTTAAAGCGAATTTCTATTCTTTAAGTGCTGATTCTAGAATAAAAGAGTAATTGAGTAAAAATTAATAAAAAGGGCATTTTTTTTTTTTTTAAGGCAATATTTGCCTCCGCCTTCTTCTTCTTTTTTTTTTTTTTTTTTTTTTTTTTTTTTATTACACTTGCCGAATTTTTCCATATTTTTTTTATCCTCTGTTTGATTTTTGTTTGTGACAAAAGTAAACTGTTTATATAATTTTTATTTATATTCACTTGTTCATGCACTGCAACTATACTATCTCCCAGAAAGATACAATGTAAAGAAAAATATTTTAAAGCCTCTATACGTTTAAAATTTCAAGAAGGGCCACCAGGTGTTAAGATGCTTTAAAATTCCTGCTGGTACTGCCCCCTGCTAATATATCCAAGATACAAAACTATTTTTTCAAGGACACTGGAAAAAAAAATATTTATTATGTTAATGTAAACTAGCCAAAAAAATACTAATAATAAAAAAAATGCTGAATTAAATATTGAAAAATAAAGGCACTTTTTTGTTTAAAGAATACCAATCAACAGTTTGGCATGTTTCTTTCATGTCTTCCTGCAATATATTGCCAATTTATGTTCAATATATTTAGCTAAATTAGAGACAATGCTTAAAAAATACATATACAGTAGACTCCCAGAAATCCTCACTCACAAAAAATGTAAACAATGAAATTAATATTAAAGTTTATCAAGACAGAATGTAATTTAACCCTCACAGTCCTTAGATCAAGACGTTACTGAAGAAAAATTGCTTTAAGGTGCCACTTGGTGTGTTTTGCAAAAATCTACAGCATGGATCCTTTTTGTTTCGTTTAGAAGTTGCAATGTTTCATTTATTGCACAACAGAGCCAGTTTTTCAGCAAATAAAACAGCTCTAAATTTGTGGAAAAAAAAAAAAAAATGTTTAAAAGCACAAAATCATAATAAAATGCAGTTTTGAAAATATTATACATCCAAATACATGAACCAAAACATTTTTTTTTTTTTTTTTTTTTTTTTTTTTTTAGTGCTAGAGGCCTATTTCAGTCGGTACAGTTGTCGAATTTTTATAATACACTCTTAATTAGTGCTAAGGGCCTATTTCAGTCGGTTTATTGAATGGGGATTTATTGAATGAAGTCCCCCCAAGGCCCAACTTTGACATGAGTCCCCCCCAGGCCCAACTTTGACATGAGTAAAATAACCATGCTTCTAATCAACATAATACAACTGAAATAAATAATTTTCATTTATATTTCATTAACGGCTGTATACCACGGTATTTGACCATGGTTTTGATTTGTATAAAATAGTCGCTAACTGGAATATATTTATTGAAACGTTTCAATTATTCCTTTTTTAAAATCATTTAAGTATCGTGATAAATTAAAATTATAAATAGAATTTTAATTATTTTTATAAATTAACGAAAAAGTGCATTTGTTGAAAGTACTGTCAATTTAGGTAATTAAGAAATTTTCCCATTTCTATACGCCCACCAGCGGCCGAGCGGTTCTGCGCTCAAAGCTGGTAGATGGGAGGTGCCGGGTTCGATCCCAGGTCGCGCTCATCAACCTAGCCGTTCGGAGTTTTCCGTGGTTTCCTCCGAAACTCGCGTAAATACGGGCTAGGACCCCTTAGAAAGACCCCCACGGAGGGCATTCCTCCTGTAGGCCTAGGACACATCAGGAGTCAATCGGCCTTAAATCCTACAACCAACCCATTTCTATACAGGAAATTATCACTCCTCCCCCCCCCCCAAAAAAAAAAAAGTCTATCACTAAATTGGCAGCAAAAATTCAAAAGTCGCTAAGGATGAGTGATAATAAAGCTGCATCACAATCAGATTTACATATTTACTTATTTTTCTATATACCAACCATTTTTCTATGTACACTAACTTAACTGAAATGAAAAATGTATTGGGTTGTTCGATAAATAATGTCGTTTTTTAAAACCTTCGCTTCTAAAAAGCAAGGCTTCTTCGAACGTGGAATTTTTCAACTTACCGAAAGATGGCAAAAGGTCATCCAACAAAATGGTCAATATATCATTGATTAATGTTTGTTGTTAATGTAAATAAATTCACTTTGAAAAACATGAAAAAAAAAAAACGATATTATTATCGAACAACCCAATATATAGCCACCAAAAAATTATTTGTTTCCTGCGGTTGAAATAGCGTTCACAGCATACTGTAATACTATATTTGGCGTGAAATTGCTGACGTTTTATGGCCAATCGGATAAATCAAATAAAATATAGCACATATCTTGAAGTAAATACTATGTAAAAAGGAAAGTGTTCTGGGCAAAATTTAACCTTTATGGACTTTCAAAGCAAAAAATAAAATTCTTCGAAAATCCATGAAATCTGCTCATTTTTCTCTAAAAATAATTAAATTAAGATTGTTTCATTTATTCATGAAAATTTTCATATTTATAAATGGCAATAAAATGTCTTTGATTTAAATTGATTTCAAGATAGCGAGATTTTTGCAGAAAACAAGAAATTTTTCATGATAAAATGAAAACATTGATAAACATTTGTTTGATGTTTTGAAAGATATACGATTGTGTATATGTCTTATGCTGTTATCGAGTCATAGGTATTTTACTTTTCTTTGTTAATAGCAGAGTTTAAGTTTATTTTAATATTTTTTTAAAAAAAATTTTTATGCTTTGTTTAAACTTCCGGTTCAATCTGAAAACAGAGGTTCCAGATTCTGCAGACTGAGTTTGGCGAAATTCTAGAGCAAGAAATAGATGTAATAGTTCTTGCAACAAATAATTTCTTAATGAGACCTCTCTGGCGTCAAATTATGTTTGGCTTAAATTTGTTATTCATATAAATTGGTGATTTCTACACTTATGCTTTCGCGGCTACATATGTTGCAATGTTTGTTACTTGGAATTATAATGGAAATTATATGCCACAATAAGAAAATAATGTTTTAATCATGCTTAACGTGATCAAAGAGAGCGGCACTGCGGTGGTCTCTCACTTGCAGGCCTTGGATTATCTTATTCTTGTGTTTATTTTACTCAACAAATCCAGTATTACTTAGTCTTAAATCTAATATGGCTGAAAGTAGCCAGCAGTCTACTCCGATGGACACTCTCATCACCTGCCCCTATTTCAAAGATCTTGATCTGAGGAGTCTATCCTCTGATGCAGCAGATAAAAAGCCTATAATATACACACAGTAGACTCCTAGAAATCCACACTCCTAAAATCTGCAAACTTCAGAAATCTGCATATCATAACAAATGTAAAGAATGAATTTATAGTAGTAAAGTTTTCAAGGAAAAAAAAAAATCAAAATAGTACTTATTTTAATGGTTATATTTTAGAAACTGAATCTAATGAGATAAGCAAAGTTAATTTTCATCAAGGTTCAGGTCTTGGAGATAAGGAGTCAGAGATGATAAAGCTCCGAGCCGTTATAGCCTGCAACGACGAAGCTATTTACAAAATGAAAAGAAAGGAGCTTGATGATGCTTCAACAGCCAAGCTGTCAGCTCACGAACAAGAAAGGTCTCTTGCTTGGCAGGCTGCTTCCCTGCTTTCACAGGTTAGTGGCCTTAGCATTTATTTCACACCACCACCGTGTCCTCCTAAAATTGATTGCAAAATGGGCAAATTGAATGATATTAAACTTGATGCTGAGGAAAATTCTGCGAGCGCAAGTCCGGAACTCGTAGCGCCATCTTCCGACATGGAAGTAGTCGAACACGTAGTTTCGGTCAAGCGCCCGCGCTCCGAACAGGTTGACAGCAACCCTGATCCTGATGGGGATGGGAAATGGGTTACGGTAACTTCAAAAAAGAAAAAAACCTAGTAATGTTAATCCTCGTAGTGTTAGTAATGCTAATCCTAGTACGTCTAGTTTAGTTAATAATTCAAATCAGCTAAAAACCAAATCTAGCAGAGTTCCTGCATTCCATATCATTCCGCCGCCCCATTGGCAAATACTGCTGTCCGGTATGCGGAACATTGTTCCAACGCTGGCCAGCAAAGCCCAGGGGCGTTTTCTTAAACTAAAGGTCGAGAATGAGGAGGACTATAGGAAAATTCAGTGCTACCTCATTCAAGAAAAAATCCAATATAAGTCCTTTCTTTTGGAATCCGAAAAAAATTTGAAAGCGGTGATTAGGGGCCTCCCCATTAACACCCGCACGGCTGATATAGTTCAAAACTAAGAAATTGAAGGATTCTTGGGAGTCACTGCGACTCAAATGTTCAGAGGACCTGTGTCCAAAAAAATTCTAATGCCGCTTTCTCATTTGGCAATTCCTAAAACTCAAGTTGAGGTAGAATTAGACTCCATCTTTTCGATCACTCAACTGATGGGAACAGAGGTCACGGTCGAAGTTTACCGGGGCCACAAAGGACCCTCATAGTGCTTCAACTGTCAGGGTTACTTCCACTCTGCAATTTCTTGCAATTTGCCGCCCCGGTGCGTTAAATGTGCTGGGGAACACAGGAGCAAGGACTGCAGAAAGGATTTTGGTGACCCTTGCAGATGTGCGCACTGTGGTGGCGCCCACCCGGCTAACTATCGGCTGTGTCCAAAGTTTCCTACCCAAAATACCAGGAAAAACGCTAAACCCAAGCGTAAGCCCCAGGAACAGGTCACAGGGGCTCCCAAAATCCAAACTTTCACAAGCAAGAAGGTTCAACCTTCCCAATCTTTTGCGGGAATTGCTATTGGTCGTAGCGAGCCCGAAGCTCCTCCCCCTTCCAAAACTCCTTATATAAATTTCTCGGTCCCAGAAGACGCCAGTTCGGCTACCGAGTTTCTAAACTACGTCATGGTCTTGGAAAAGAATCATGACAAAAAAAACATAGTAAAAGCCTGGAAAATGGCACTTCCACAAATTCGTGCGGCGTCCACTAACTTAGATCGCTCTTTCATCTTGTACGAGAGTTTAATATCTCTCGAGTAATTTTGTTAGGGAATTTCCACCCTTTATTTAGGCTTAATTTTAACATTCGACCCTAGTAGAACGTTGAATTCTTTCTCTGTTGGTATATGGAACGCCAATGGCCTCCATTGTAAGGCGGCTGAGTTCCGCCATTGGGTTTATAGTAATAATTTTGATATTATTTTTGTCTGTGAGACCAAATTCTCCCAGGGTTCTACTGTTAAGGTGGCCAATTATATGTTATTCAATGTTGACAGGCCATATAATGGCACCTCTTCCGGCGGCACTGCTATTTATTTAAAGTACGGCTTCAATGCTACTCTCATTAAAGTCCAAAATCTAAATTCCATTGAAGTCACGCCAATTGTTTTGGAATTCCCCACTATTCAAAAATTACTTGTTGCAGCAGTTTATATCCCTCCTCATCGCGAAAGGAATGACCTGCTCATGCGAGATTTATCCCGGCTCACTAATATTTATTCAAATTTTATTATTGCGGGTGATTTTAATGCTAAACACTTGTCTTGGAACTGCCCCTCTAATGATGCTAGAAGGAATATCATCAGGAGCTGGGTGGATCAAAATCATGCACAAATTCTTGCTCCCCCTGAACCCACCTTCACTAGAAGTAATAATATTTTAGATTTTGCTATCACCCGCAATTTTCCATATAGTTACAGCATTCAAACGCTGAATGATCTCACCTCTGATCACCTACCTGTGGAAATCTGTTTTCGGACGAATAACTATAATTTAGATTTACCGGCGGCCTTCACCACCAGGTGGAGCCACTTTACGGAGATATTAGCCGATTCTGAGCTTCCTTCACCTCTTCCCTAACAGCACAGTTAGGCTTAACTTATCCACAGTACATCTTAAGGACGTTTCTGGGATGCCTTTTCATCCAGAAGACATCTTGAAGATATCCTGCGGAGGCGATGTGCTGTCTGGGTTCCATCTAACAAACTCGAAGCCGAGAGATCGATTAGCATGCTTGAAAATTACATTCAAGATGCCTTTCAGCAAAGCTCGGCTCCGAGAAGGAGGACTAGTCTATTCTTCCGATTACCAGATGAAATCAGACAGTTGATCAGAGAAAGAAATCATGCTCACAGGAATTGGCAGGTTCATAGACGCCCCCATTTCAAACACTTGCACAATGTACTTGCACAGAGGGCTAAAACTGCAATTCATGAGTACTCAAAAACGCATTTCAACAACTTTGTCGAGAGTTTATCGACGGCTGACAACACCACTTGGAAGGCTACTTCACGTATTCGTAGGCCAACAACAAACATTCCGGCTCTAAATAGCCCAATTGGAATGGCAGTGACTAACTCTGAAAAGGCTGAAGCTCTCGCTCACAGTCTTAGAAGTCAGTTCACACCTCATAATGATGTTTTTAATCCTAGAATCACTTCGATTGTTAATAACAGTGTTCAAAATTTACTAAGCAAAAATTCCATTAATACTCTTAACTTGGCTACTCCCTCTGAGGTAGTGGTATTTCTAAACTGAAAAAAAACAAATCCCCTGGCGAGGACCGAATAACAACTAATATGCTTATTAACCTTCCTACCAACTTTATTTTTTATATCACCTTAATTATTAATCGCATGCTAATACTCAATATTTTTCCAGACCGTTGGAAAAAGAGTTTAATCGTTTCTCTGCCGAAAGGTGGCGACACTGATCCGCACCTTCCTCAAAGCTATAGACCTATTTCTCTTCTCTCTTGCATGTCTAAAATCTATGAATATATTCTCGTTAATCGTCTGAATGATTTTACAAACTCTCATGATGTGATTAGGCCTGAACCATTCGGGTTTCGTCCACGTCATTCAACACAAAAACAGTTGTGGAGAGTTTCTGAATTTATTCATTGAGGCTTCCAATCTGGAGGTGTAACGGGAGTTATATTTCTAGATGTTCAAAAAGCTTTCGATAAGGTCAGTCATGCTGGCCTTGTTCATAAACTAATATCTATTGGTCTTCCCGACCAACTAACTAAAATAATTTATGACTATCTTAGCAATAGATCTTTTTCCGTTAAAGTCGGAAACTCAATCTCTAACCCTTCACCTATTTTAAGTTCTGTTCCTCAAGTTTCTCTGCTGGGGCCATTCTTCTTCAACATCTACGCCAATGATCTTCCGCGTGATGTTGACGTCACTTTAGCGACTTTCGCTGACGACACTGTCATTTTCTGTAAACGAAACACTCAAAACGCTGCGTTTGAAGTACTTCAAAATTATCTCAATAAATATTCGATCTGGTTACGGAATTGGAGAATCAAAGTAAACAGTTCCAAAAGTGCCGCCATATTTTTCACCAATAAAAACTATGACACCTCCACTAACTTTCTCTTAAATAATGAACCCATACCCTGGGAGACATGTTATAAATACTTAGGAGTTTATATTGATTCCAAATTAACGTGGTCTCGTCACATCTCAGAATCTCTGGGTAAAGCCAAACGAGCCACGCATTCCCTTCATTCTCTCTTAGCTTTTAATAGCCGCCTGTCCATCAAAAATAAATTATTACTATATAAATGCATGATCCGTCCTATCATAACCTACGGGTGTATGATATACGGATCTGCTTCTAAAACCAACCTGGATGAAATTCAAAAGTTTCAAAACAAGCTATTGCGCAGGTTTTTGAAAGCTACTCGCTACGTCCGCAGTGATACTATTCATCAAGATCTCAGAATTAAGCCTATTTATGCTCAATTTCGGAAACCTGCATTGAAGTTTCACAGATCCATTCCTACTGTTGGAAATCCTCTGTTAGACTCTATTCACAGATACGACGCTAGAGTCGGTCGTGGTAAAAAACGGCCCCTGGCTATTTTAGTCAGAGGGGATGATTTTCTCCCCGTCTCTAAAAAGCGTAGGAGTATAATTTCCGGAGTCACCTAACTTAGTATTTCCATCCAAAATTCTATTTCCCCTAGATTGAACGAAATGTTCATCTAGCTTTGGCTAACCCTAGTATCAGGCTTATCTACTGAACTTTGTCAGTCGCGAGCTTTGAACCTTCTTACTAGTGAAAATGTTACTTCTTTTTTAATTATTTTTTTATCAAAATTTCCTAATTGCTGTATTTTTTTTTATCATTTGGCTTATTTTTTAATTTTTTATTAATTTTATTGTCTTGTAGTGTAGGGATCTGAGGTCTCCTCTCATTGGCCGATTTCCTGGCGTCTGATTGGCTCTTAGTTTGAGGACAAAATCCTCTCGTTTTTAGCTTTTTACTTTCAGTGAGGATCGTGGGTTTTTTTGTAGGCTTCTGATTGGTCAACGGACTTAGCTCGGAACTTAGGTTCTGGCTAGGCACCGAGATTCTTGAAGATGTTCTATAATTAACTTCACTATTTATTCTCCTGAATTTCAATTACTTTTTGATAGGAAAAAAAAATTGTATGCCCCCCTTTTTTTTTATTAATTGCGGGACTCTGATTATTATTAGCGGTTTCCTGTGCCCCTTTGGACGCCCTGCTCAACTCTTAATTCCTTTTCGCCGTCCAGACCGTCTCGTCAACGCACGTAACAGTTTCACTGTTACACTTAGGTTTTTTCAAGGAGTTATTTATTTATTATTTATTTTATTATTTATTCCGTTATTTATTTATTTATTTATTTTTTAAACTCCCGGTGCTTCACTCTGATTGGTTTCTGCTCACGCGGAGATTTATTCAGAGATCAAAATTCTAAATTCATCCCTTTGGCTTTTAATTATTTTATGGAAAATTATTTTTATGTTTTTCTCATTTTTCGTTGGCGGTAAGCATTGGTTGCGACCAAATGCAAGTACTCCGAAGCACATCGTTGACTTGAATCATGCTTAATTACTGTTCATAATGGACATCTATAATATTATTTTAGAGGGAATTTCTTTTCCACATTATGTACATAGAGTGAAGGGAGATGGTGCATGCCTCTTTTATAGTTTGTCATACCTTGTATATGGTAGTGATACACTTGGTTATGAAGTTAGGAAGGAATTAGTTTCTTACGTTTTCAGTAATTGGGAGCGTTTTCATATATATATGGACAATTGTAAATCGAGATATCAATATTTAAAACACATGTCTCGGAGTGACACTTATGGAACGACGTGTGAATTAATGGCTGCAAGTGAATTATATAAATATAGGTTTGAAGTCTACATATGCGGTAATTTATCTGCTCAGTTTGGAGAAATTATATTAGGCGTGGGGAGATTATTGTTTTCAGGTAGTTGGAATGCCGGTCACTTTGATTGCTTAATACCCGTGCAACAAATAAATGCATGAGTTCCACATTTTAATATAACTACATTTTCAAAGAAGAATCGGATTACAAAACGTAGATCCAGATTTACTGATCGTATACGAAGCAAACAAATTAGAAATAGTGCTCTTATGTACCAAAAGAAAAGAACTGAAGTTCATAAAAAGAAATCTGCTAAGTATACACTCGAAAACCCGGAAGTAAACAGGAAAGCTGTTGCTAAATATGTGCGACAAAATCCAGAGGTAAACAGAAAAGCTGTTGCTAAATATATGCGACAAAATCCAGAAGTAAAGAGAAAAGCTGTAGCTAAATATATGCGACAAAATCCAGAAGTAAAGAGAAAAGCTGTTGCTAAATATATGCGACAAAATCCAGAAGTAAACAGAAAAGCTGTTGCTAAATATATGCGACAAAATCCAGAAGTAAACAAGAAAGCCGTTAAAAAATATGCAAAGAAAAAATCTGATTACGACAAATATCAATGGAATTCAAAGCACCGTTCGGCATTTACTTACAATGCAAATATAAATTATGAATCAGATCCAAGTGTTACTGTTGGAAGAAAGATAAATATATGTAAGTGTAGCAATGCAAAGAAATGGAAAGATGAAGCTAAAGGTTTATGTTGTAGTAGTGGAAAGGTTGTGTTACCTTCATTACCGCAACCACCAGAACCTTTGTACAGCCTCTTAAGAAATGAACATCCAGACTCAGCACATTTTCTTCAACTTATTAGAAAATATAATAGTTCACTTCAGATGACGTCGTTTGGAGCAAAAGAGATACGAGAAGACAATTTTATGCCTAGCTTTAAAATTCAAGGACAAGTCTATCACCTAATAAGATCTCTATTACCAATATCCCCAGAAGAGCCGAAGTTCTTGCAAATTTATTTCGTTGGGGATGAGTATAAAGAAGCAGATCCTAGATACTCATTCAACAATACTTTGAAGAAAAGTTTAATTTTACAGCTACAAGCTATGCTACATAGCTCAAATACGTATGTTCAAGAATTAAAAGCAGCAATAGATAGCATTGCAGAGAAGGAGGATTACCAAGTAGTGATTCACTTAAAAAGAAAACCAATTACGGAGCACAAAGGTAGGTACAATGCTCCTGCGTTGAATGAGGTTGCTGTAGTCATTGTTGGACAGGAATTCGAACAGAGGGAAAATGTTTTGAGAACAAGAGACAATAAATTACACAAAATATCAGAAATTCACAGGGCTTATGAGACGCTTCAGTATCCTCTCATGTTTTGTCATGGAGAAGATGGTTATACTATAAATATATCTCAGATAGACGCAAAAACGAAAAAAATAGTTAACCCGTTAGTAGTCGCTATAGACAGCGCCACCTATTACAGATTGCGCACTTTTTATTTAACTGCCACCAATAATTTTAAGAAGTGATGTGACCGACGTTTCTACGATTTTATTCGCGTTTTATGTATATCAAATGCCACTTCTAAAAATTTTTGGTGGTTATTGAATAAAAAAAATCTGGCAAAACTAAAAGATGGGCGGCAAATCGACCAACTAGCAACTACTAACGGGTTAAAAAGATGGTGTCTGCAGCACAGTTTTATTCTTATCGCATCATGGAACGAAAATGAAAAAACAATCACTTGCTACTATTCAGAAACCTGCTTAATCAGTACCTGGTCGATATGTATGCTAAGATTGAAACTGAACGACTAAAGTTTATTAGAAAAAACCAGAAGAAACTCAGGGTCGAGAACTATGTACACCTTCTAGATGCAGTTAGTAAAAAAGATGCATCGGTACAAGATATTGGAAAGATGGTTTTGTTGCCCTCTACTTTCACTGGTGGTCCATGCTATTTACACGAACGAATTCAAGATGCGATGACATACGTGCGAAATTATGGGAAACCAGATTTATTCATTACTTTTACATGTAATCCGAAATGGAGTGAATTAAATGATAATCTTGTATTTTGTCAGAAAGCTTACCATCGACATGATTTAATATCAAGAGTGTTCCATCTGAAAATTAAAAAATCAATGCATCTTTTGGCAAAAGGACGTATATTTTTAGATTTAAGATGCCACATGTTTACAGTAGAGTGGCAGAAGCGGGGCTTACCACATGTGGTATGGTACCATATATTACTGTGGTTAAAAGAATGCATCTCTGTAAGCGAAATTGATAAAATAATCAGTGCGGAGATTCCCTGTTGTGAAGCTAATCCTGATCTTTACAAAATTGTCAAATCAAATATGATACATGGACCTTGCGGTGTTTTGAACAAGAAATCTTCATGTATGATAAATGACAATTGTAGCAAGCGTTATCCAAGAAATTTCTGTAAGCAAACGCAGACAGGGCAAGATGGATATACGCAATACAGAAGACGGGCTCCTGAAGATGGAGGATTTACCGTGAATATTAAAGGAGTCAATCTAGACAACCGTTGGATAGTGCCGTATAACCTTGTTCTTCTGCATACTTTCAATGCCCATATAAACGTGGAGTTTTGCAGTTCTGTTAAAAGTATAAAATACATTTGCAAATATATTAACAAAGGTTCTGACCAAGCTTCTTTTGGAATAAAAAATGATCTCGACGAGGTTACCGCCTTTGAAACAGGACGATACATTAGCAGCTCAGAAGCTGCTTGGCGCATTTTTTGTTTTCCAATCCATGAAAGATATCCACCTGTAATGCATCTAAGAGTTCATCTTGAAAATGGCCAAAGAGTGTATTTTACACCAGATAAAGTTATGCAGAAAATTCAAAACCCACTAAACACAACTCTTATGGCCTTTTTTAACTTGTGTAAGGTTGATGATTTCGCAAAACAACTGCTTTATCATGAAGTTCCGGGATATTTTGTGTGGAAAAATGGTTCATTCTACCGGAGAAAGAAAGGAGAAGGCGTTGCATGTTTTCCTGGAGTTAGAAAAAATCATGTCCTGAGAAGAGTATATACAGTGCATCCTAATAATTTGGAGTGTTACTACCTCCGACTTCTGCTTCATGAGGTTCGAGGGCCTACTTCTTTTAAAGACATTAAGAGAGTCAATGGGATAGTTCATAAAACATTTCAGTCTGCATGCGCAGCACTCGGATTACTTGAAGATGATCAACACTGGAACAGAACATTACAAGATGCTGTTGTCTCGCAATCTCCGCATAATCTCAGACAATGGTTTGCTATAATGTTGGTGTTTTGCAACTTATCACAACCACTAACACTTTGGGATAAATACAAAGAGAAGTTTTTCAGAAGATATAACGAGTCAACTTCAAAGTAAACAGCCTTATGTTAATACAGATGCTATGCAAAATGAGATTTATAACAAGTGTCTCATATTGTTAGAAGATTTAGTGATTAATATTTCAGATAAAACACTCAAAGATTTCGGTTTACCCGTGCCTTTGGTTTCCACGTCGATTGTAACCAACCGAGACTACTTGATAGAAAGAGCATTCGATTTGAAGGAGCTGACTGATATTATTACAAAAAATGAGCCACTATTGAATAATGAGCAGAAGAAAATTTATGATGACGTTTTTGAAGACACACAGCTGCAAAATGGAAATATCTTCTTTCTTGATGCACCTGGAGGAACAGAAAAGACTTTCCTTATCAATCTTTTACTTTCTAAAGTGAGAGCACACGGTAACATTGCCATTGCTGTTGCTTCATCGGGAATAGCTGCGACGCTGCTGTACAATGGAAAAACTGCTCATTCTGCTTTCGAACTACCTCTTAATTTTAATATTATTGAACAACCTGTTTGTAATATTAGTAAGCAAAATGACATGGCTCGCGTACTTAAAGACTGTAAGATTATTGTATGGGATAAATGTTCCATGTCAAACAAAAAAGCAATCGAAGCACTGGACAGGACCCTACAAGATATACGAAGAAGTAACATGGTTATGGGCGGGCTTACTGTTCTTCTAGCAGGAGACTTTCGTCAAATTCTTCCGGTTGTGCCGCGAGGAACACGTGCTGATGAAGTGAATGCTTGCTTAAAATAATCTTATTTGTGGCAAAAAGTAAAGATCTTAACTTTACGAAAAAATATGAGAGTGGAAATAACAGGTGATTTAGAAAGTAAACGATTTGCAGATTTACTTTTGACACTTGGTGATGGATTACTAGAAGAGGAAGATGGAAAAATTGAAATTCCCACGGATCTGTGTCATTTAACAAAAGATATTGATTCATTAATAGATATCATATATCCAGATCTTCAAAACATTAAAAACAAATCTGTTTCGTGGTTCAGAGAAATAGCAATAATGACCACTAAAAATGACATGGCGTTGGAAATTAATGATATGCTGCTTCAAAGATTTGATGGGGTGTTGAAAAAATATAAATCAATTGATTCGGTTGTGGAGATAGAAGATGCGGTCCATTACCCTGTTGAATTTCTGAACTCCTTGAATCCTGCAAGTATACCTCCTCATGTACTTAATTTAAAGGTTGGAGCTCCAGTTATACTCTTAAGGAACTTAAAGCCCCCAAAACTATGTAATGGTACAAGATTGCAAATTACGGCATTGTTAGATAATATTTTAGAAGCAATTGTTTTTACAGGTTGCGGCAGTGGAGAAACAGTACTTATACCTCGCATTCCTATAATTCCATCAGATTTTCCATTCCAATTCAAGCGTCTACAGTTTCCTGTAAAGATGTGTTTTGCGATTACAATCAACAAGTCTCAAGGTCAGACTCTAAAAGTTGCTGGTATAGATCTCAGAGAAGATTATTTTTCTCATGGACAGCTTTATGTTGCCTGCTCACGCGTAAGCTCCAAAGAAAATCTTTATATTTTAAAGCCAGAAGGGACAACAGCTAATGTTGTATATAAAGAAGTTCTGTAAAAAGATTAAAATTACATAAAGCCTTAATGAGAGATCTACATTTCGATATAAACAATTTTATCTGACCACTACAATACAAAAATATTTTTTTTTTTTTTTTTTTTTTTTTTGTAAGGTACATTTATGATTTGCTATGATTTGCAAAGAAATAAGTGAAAATAACTTTAATATTTACAGGAGAGATGTCTAAAATTAGATAGATAGGTTTGTACCTCATGTTTGTGATAACTGCAGGACTTGCATCCTGGGTATAATATAGCTACTTAGCGAAGCGAACCTCTACCATTATTATGCTGAAATGAAGTAACGCGCCGACACGTTGTACCTCAGTAAAAATGTAAGAAGGTGATGTGGAAACCAACGTGATTTTCCTCAGATCACGAATATGTTGCTATAAATAGAATGTATATGCTTTATGTTTTTATTGCACGTCTAATTTGGATGGAACTGATTTGGAGATATTTAATAATACGAGCTCATATAAATAGATAAATGATTGTATTTAACGGCAAATACGCGTGCATATTTCTTTAGGGAAAAAAAATTAAATATGTTTAAAACTAATTATAAAACTTCTCGCATATTTCTTCCGAACTTTTTTGGTAAACGTTTTTAACATACATCAGTTTTAGATTATTATTATTATCAGTATTAGTATATTTTTATGGTTGACACGAAATACAATTAACGAGGACGTGCTCATTTATACAGATGATATTGAATATTGAGAATTCATTAAAATATAGTGACCAGCGAAGCGGGCAAAGCCTACTAGTAGATATATAATTACATAGTAATTTTTAGATGCACTTCTGATTTAAATGAAGCTTCTATCAAATACTTCACGATGAAAAATATCCCCCCACCCTCTCAAGACCACAGAAATCTACAAAATATCATTTACATACCTAACAATTAAGAAGGTTGGCACACCGAAATTCCAAATGAAAGATTAACACCAGATTTAAGGAGCACAAAAAAGATATAAGATACAGAAAAATTATCACTGCCCTAACTAAAGCATACCAAGACAGTAATACTGATATTAAATTTAATAAAACTACAAAAATTGCAAATTACAACAACCTTAACTATGCATTCTGTTGTGAAATGGTGGAAATAGTTAATAATAGCAATTCCTATAAAACGACATTGAATCGAATGTTGGTACTGACTGTGGCGCCACACACTGCAGAGAAACTGAAAGATAGAGGAAAACATCACTTAGACATTTGAAACTTTCACAGTAGATCAGAACCCAGTGACAACACAATACTTCGAAGTCAGATTTTTGAATTTTCGAATAGTTTTCTTTTAATTAATTAAAATATGAAAATAATAAGCTCCTTATAGCAATAAAAATAGTCATTAAAATATTAACTATAATTTAATTGTTGCCAAAAAAATTTAGGAGTTCATTTTCTTTCGAAATAAAAATAAATACACTTAATTAAACGTGAACCTTAAAAAATTATAAAAAGTTAAATTATGTATCTCACAAAAAATGACGTCATTATCAATTTAAAGATTTCAGTGCTGGAGCTCCTTTTATTTTATACATCTCTGCCGAACCCAGAGTGTTCGGGAAATTTCCCGTAACTCCTTAACCAATCACATTAGAGCGTCCATCTTTGGTATATCGATAATAAGCCTTTTCTCGTCAAAAGTCACCAAATTTAGTGTCAAATCCATTACCTGCCTATTGGAGCTTTTTAATGCGTTTTTAAGGAAAACTAAGCTATTTTAACGCGAAAAAAGAACTGGAAATGCAGAAAATTGACATTTTATCAATTTACTAATCCTCTTTGCAAGAATTTATACAAAAATCGATACAATTAGTTACAATATCGTAACAATACGCATTGGTAAAGTGCTAATGTAGTTAGTTCTATTTCTTAAGCTATGATTACACAGAAAATTTAAAAACATGGTTTATAAAAAGCTTATCTTACAATTATTCTATATCAGAGTCATCTACAATAATTGTAATGTCATTTGAATTTGGTAGATATTGAATATATTCAATGTCTGATGGCTCTTTTTCATTTTCCAAATATACAGGAATACCACCAAACATTGATGAAGATACCATTTTAAATAGAGACCTTTATATCCTAAGTTATGTGTCTGTTTCATAAATCTGCCTTATGGTTATATGATGTTGAATACCAGCTAATTGCCTGTACTTTCCAATTAAAAATAAATAATTTTTAAATAGTAAATAATATTCAGTATAACCAATGTATTTAAATTTTAACTAGGCACAAATGCATATATCTGCACTATTGCAAGAAAATACTCTTTTTTTTTTTTTTTTTTTTTTTAAGAAAGGTGAAAATAAATCTATTGATCTTAATTGCTTCAGCTTTTTTGTTCACATTAATATGCAATATTGTTTATAAAATATTCAATGAATTCAAACCATAAAATGCAGTAACACATCAAAAATAATCTGCAAATTTTTTAAGGCATTTAAATCATGAAATGTCTAAATTAAACAAATGTTACAAATACTTTTAAAATTTCATTACTTTTTTTTTATATTAAATATATACATTTAAATACACATATACACTTATTTCATAAGGTGCAAACCAAACAACATAAAATATAACACAGAACTCAAAATTAAAATATAACAAATTAAAAGTAAAAATTAAGATAGAATACTGAATATTATAATGAGATATAAATAATTTACAACATTTATAGTTTTTCAGATTATTAGAAAGATGCACGATAACATTCTAATACACAAGATTCATTTTTTGTATTATATATAAATAACATAAAGATGCGTATTTGAAATCTAAAAAATGTGATTTGACATTAAAGAATTCAGAATGAATAATTATACCATCATTTAAATACATAAAGTAAAACAGAATACAAGATCTAAGTAACACAATTATAGACAAAGCATAGTCGAAATATTTTCATGAAATAAATAGAAATAAATTAAAAGTAATATTTGATATTGATATCTATACGAATATGTAAATAAAAATAAATAAATAAAAGCATTTGCTGTTTAGTTATTATTTATTCAAAACAACTACTATTAGATAAAATTCCTTTTGCTTACAATATATATATTCAACAAAACCTTTGGTTTGATTTTTATTCAAAATAGTTATTTAATTTGCATTAAAAAAATAAATATTTTTTAAAAATTCTAATGTTTAAAAAATGAAATGAACAAGCTGTAGAAACTTATGATAAGAGTATTTTTGTAAAATAAATTAATAATTTTTTTAATGACTTCATATGCTTAAACAACAAAATTTAAAGCTAAGAATTTTAATCATAATTAAAATAATTAATGATTAGTAAAGAAAGAAATTAGAAAAGTTACCAATTTTATAACTTAAGATACCCATTAATATTTATTGCTAAGATCTTTTACTACTTATAAAATGCTAAATATCAATAAAGTATTTTTAAGATTAATTTCTTTAATTTTCTATTTTTTGAAGCAAGGTTTGAAGCTTCATTTTTTATTTTGCGTATAACTACAGACGTTACAAATTTCCCCATATAGTCTTATTTCTGTATATATTTGTGAAATGTATTGCATAGTTTGAACCAACCATTAAAATTAATGCAGTTTTAAAAAATCACGTGTATTTACTACCACGCACGTATGCACGCTTCACATACATTAAAGAAAAAAAATAACTAGGTGCAACTAATTTGTCGTGCTTAAATCATAAAATGCGTGAAAATCGGTACAGCGGCAATCACGCACTTAAAAAAAAAAAAAAAAAAAAAAACACTGGATGCAGCTATTTTGTTATGCATGAATCTGAAAATGCATGAAATATGAAATTCGGAAAATGGTCGCAAAGCCACATTCTTTCGAGAAAACATCTTTTTGCAATACAATAAATACACACAACACGAGCGGCAGATTTTGTTTGACAAACAAAGTTTGGATACACGAAAATG
Organism: Salticus scenicus; assembly: GCA_963930645.1. Taxonomy (NCBI): domain Eukaryota; kingdom Metazoa; phylum Arthropoda; class Arachnida; order Araneae; family Salticidae; genus Salticus; species Salticus scenicus. Next base: position 219,257,879 of record OZ005658.1, read on the forward strand.
AAGTTCCGATGTGAAGAGGTTACCAATGAAAAGTGTCGATATAGCGAATCATATCACCGCATCACGAATCGCTAATGCATGTCGTATTAAAGCTAACCCAAGTGAGTTACATCCGCTTTATCTCCTCTCCTTATTCAGGATTGAGGCGATCGTATCTGCAGAAACGAAAATTTCTTCTGCAGAACAGTTTTAAAACCATTCTTTGAGTTTCTTTCTCTCTCTCTCTCTCTCTCTTTTTTTTTTTTAAACACAATGTCAAAATTTATTTGACTTAAGTAAAATCTTTCTGCAAGAACATTTCTGTTTCTGCGACATTATCGCCGTGTTTTTGCCACGGGGTGCGGTAGTATGGCCAAATACCGAATATTCGGTGCATCTCTTGTTAATATAATATTTAGGCTTCGCTCTACATCGCTCCAAGAGTGATGAGCGGGGGCTGCTCCCTGTTAAATAATTAGGCTTATTTTATTTTTATTTTATTTTTTCTTTTGTGTGTGTGTGTGTGTTAGTGTGCAATGTTTTAAAAATTAAAAATGCATACTTTTTTGTTTCAGTCATGAACGGACTTCAAAAACTGTGTAAAAAAAATATGCACAACAAAATTCAGCAAGGGAGGACTGGTGGTGGCCCATGGAAATTTAAACTAATCACACCAATGGATGAGAGAGTGCTGTAACGGATCGGGATGGATGCTGTTGAGGGTTTGACTGTTCAAGAAAGCTGCAGCATCCCACACACAACCTGCCTCGACTGCAACTGGGAGCCAGGAGACCGAAAAAGTATATATTTTGGTAAATATTTTACCATGTTTTTATTAACTTTGATTCTTTTTTGTTTGTTTGTCCTGTACAAATCTTGCAATCTATTTTTAACTAACTTCCCTGCAGAAAAACTCAAAGATAGAGGAAAACATCACTTAGACATTTTAAACTTTCACAGTAGCTCAGAACCCGGTGACAACACAATACTTCGAAGTCCGATTTTCAAATAGTTTTCTTTAAATTAATTAAAATATGAAAATAGTAAGCTCCTAATAGCAATAAAAATAGCTATTAAAATGTGAGCTATAATTTAATTGTTGCCAAAAAAAAAAAAAAAAAAAAAAAAAATTACGAAGTCGTTTTCTTTCGAAATAAAAATAAATACATTTAATTCAACGTGAACGTTAAAAAATTACAAAAAGTTAAATAATACATCTCACAAAAATGAACATCATTATCACTTTAAAAATTTTATGCACATTGATAAGTGCTAATGTTGTTCATGATGGTGATATATGTTGTTCTAAAAAAAGTAATATTTTATTTTTAAAACCATTATTATTATTATTATTAGTTCACTGAACTGAGTCTGCGTGCTTAAATATTGCTTATATATTATATTTTATCCTCGCATATTTTATTAATGATTCGTCAGAAAATTTAAAAACATGGTATATAAAGTTTTTTTTTTATTTTATAATTATTTTCACTTAAAATATAAGCAAGATAAGTGAAAATTTAATACCTCATATTTTTTCCACCATAAAATATTTTAGGTAAAAACTCAATTTATGGCAGACATGTTATTATATACTATTATTTTTCAAAAAGTTATACTTCAATTTTTCTTTTAGTATTCTTTAGACATTGTTTTAAATGAACAAGTATGTTACTGTCTTTCCTAAAAACAAGATTTTTTTAAACCGGGGGCGGGGGGGGGGGGATTAATTTGGTTTTTTACATTAAACGTAGAATAACACTGTTGGGTTTGAATTTTAAGTTTAGTTTGAATGAGAACAGTTTTAGGGTAAAAGAAAACTTAATAATAATAATAGTAATTAATTAACACTAGAACTGCCGAGCGGGTCAGCTTGACCCAATACATGAAAAATTTCAATAGAAAAACAAATTCCTTTTATGTCATAAAAGGAATAACTTTAAAAAAATAAAATGCTTTAGTTCACTAAAGCATTAATATAAGAGCTTAATTTAGTTAATTAAGCTGTTTTGAATATTTTTCATTGGTTTACAATATAGGGTCAAAATGGCCTACTCAAAAAATTATGTAACACCTTTCCTCCAGTCGTTCTATATAAATGTTTATTATCAAGTTAAGTATTTCATTGAACAAAGTTATAGGTAAGCATTAAAAATAATTCTGGAACACGGAAAAAAAGTTTTATAAAAGTATCATTTTCATAAAACTCAATCTTTTGAAAAGTCAGTTTTTATGAAATTGAAGATTTGAGGGGCAACAAAAGAACCCCCATTTCTTTCTTTTTTTTCTTGGTCTGTATCGAACCTTACAAGGTCAATATATTATATTTGTTAGTTATGTTTAATATTTGTTGTTAAATTCTTATAATTTAAGGCAAAGTATGACTTTTTTTTTCCCTCTCCCTATCATGACTTACAAATACAAAAATGGCTTGTAATTTTGTTCATTTCTTCTGATCTTTCATTTTTTAAAACCGTTCTTTTCAGAAGAGATTATCTACATAATTCTCTCTCTCTCTCTCTCTCTCTCTCTCTCTATATATATATATATATATATATATATATATTAATAAAATCAGACTTTTGTCTGTAAATTTGTCGGACTCGAAAAATTTTCCGATATCTTCACGTTTCACACCCCATGAAAGCCGAAAATGGCTTCAGAAAATTTTGCCTGTGTGTGTGTGTGTGTGTGTGTGTGTGTGTGTGTGTGTGTGTGTGTGTGTGTGTGTTTGTGTGTGTGCCATCGTGTCCGTATGTCGCTTTTTTTGTCCGGGCATCACTTGAGAACGGTTGGGCGGAATTCAACGGCGCTTGGCAGGAATTTAGGTCTTCACCCAACTTAAAATTATATCTATCAACTTTTCAGGAATTCCCCCCCGTTCTCCCCTGGGGGGTAAAAAACTAAAACACGTTTGTCCGGGCATCACTCGAAAACGGCTGGACGGAATTCAACGGCGCTTGGCAGGAACTTAGGTCTTCACCTAACTTAAAATTATATCTATAGAAATTTTCAAAATTATGAATAGTGTTTAAATTATGGGTAAAAAACGCCTGCGCATGCGCCATAAATATTTTTTCACTAAAACGCTTTGAATGGAAAAATAAAATATAAAAATAAATTTTTAAGTTAAAGACTTTTTTATTCGCGTGATTCGGACTACAAATTATGAAAAGATTGAAATGAAGTGTTGCCATCTCAGTTTCATACTTTAGTTAATTTAAAAAAATCTAATTGTCGTATCGAAAAACTGTTTGCACCCCAGGATTCAGAAAAATCACCCCTTTCATTTGGTACCGAATTTGTAGCGATAAGTCTGATACTTCTAATTTATTTTTCCCTTTTTACGTTTTTCCGTTGCCACTTAAATTTCATACTTTAGTTATTTTTAAAAAATCTAATTGTCGCATCGAAAAACTGTTTGCACCCCTGGATTCAGAAAAATCGCCCCTTTCATTTGGCATCAAATTTATAAATATAGGTCTGATATTTCTAATTTATTTTACCCTTTTTCCGTTTTATAAACGGTATAACTTCAGTATAACCCCACAGCTGAATTTGGCGATTTTTCTTTGGCGCCGTTTTGAAGGATAACGATGTCGTTCTGGACTGTTTGCGATATAATATGGCAGCCTAATATGTTGTTTATTTTGGATTTATGATTTTATGATTTATGATTTAGATTATGATTTTATCATTTATCATATATGATTTTTAGATTTATGATTTAGCCATAATCGCCAACAAAAAAATCGCCAAATATCGTTGTGGGGTTATACTGAAATTGCTCCCAATAAACATGTGTAAACACATGTTTTTCCGTTTGAATTCGCTTTGAATTATCTTAAAATGGCGAATTTTGGTGTGCGGATATTGATTAAGTGTACGCATTATGTACATTAGTGGGATTTTGCAAAACTTCGAACTCACCCGCTGAGGAAGGGGAAGTAAGAAGTGGGTAAGTTGTGCCGAAGGCAGTGGGGACCCAGACTGGATATTGATTAAGTGTACGCATTATGTACATTAGTGTGATTTTGCAAAACTTCGAACTCACCCGCTGAGGAAGGGGAAGTAAGAAGTGGGTAGGTTGTGCCGAAGACAGTGGAGACCTAGACTCCTCACTTTGCGAGCGAGAAAACCTCTACCAATCACAGCGAGGACTTAGGTTATTAATAAAGATATGGGATTTTGACAACTCATTTAAGTTTAATGTTCAGCGAAGCGGGCAAAGCCTGCTAGTATATATATATATATATATATATATATATATAAGTAAAATGACTGATCACTGACTCAACACGACCATGGTGATTCTATGGGAGATACAGTTACAATTTTTGGTGAGCAGGTTGGTTTTAGAACCGCTCACTAAGACAGTATTTTGTGAAGGTAAAAACCACCTTTATAAGCATAACTCGGCTCCAAATTACTTCCCATCTGTATTTTTTTCATCGTGGAGACTAGACTTGAATACAAAATGAATAAATAATTCTGCAATTTTGGATTTTTTAAGGGGGGCGGGGGGATAAACATGATTTTTGGAGCAGTAGTAGGCAAAAACCACTTTTATAAGCATAACTCGGCTCCAAGTTTCTTCAAGGTGAAGAAATTGCAGATGGGAAGACTAGACTTACGTACAATAAAGTCATTTTCTGATATTTAGGATTTTTGGATTTTTAGAGAGAGGGGAAAGGAATGTAAAAATGATTTTTGGCAGCAAATTTAGCAAAGTAAAGATTTTCTAGTAAAACTCTACCAGTAATAGCTTAAAGATATAAAAAAAAAGTGGGGGGGGGACTTTAGGGCTAAATTCATCCGTGGAAACCTATAGGAGCTAAGGTCACAAATTTTAGTATGTGGCTTATTTACATGTGTCCAACACCCATTGTAATGGGATTTTGCGAAAGTCTCCCCCCCACCTCCTCTGTGGGGTAGACGGGGAATAAACACTTCTCCAAGCATAACCTTGCTTCAAATTATCCCAGTAAGATTAAATTTTATGTGTGGGTTGTTTATGCATTCCCAACACACACTATAAAGAGATTTAATGAAATTTCTCCTCCCCCCTTTAAGGGAGGGGGGAGGGAGCAAAAACATACTTATAAGTGTAACTCTGCTCCAAATTATCTCAGGATAGCGATTTTTTGATATAAACATTGGTTATGCATGCTTAAGACACACACTACAAAGGGATTTCGTAAAATTCCACCATATCCCCCTTGGGGGTGGGGGTGAGGGGAAATCATTTTTCATGTATATATATAGAGAAGAAAAGTTATAAACACTTTGAGCCTTTTTACAAATTTTTAAAATTTTATAAAACAAAATTTAATCAGAAGAAACAAATTCAATATAACATGCTTTTTGCATAAAATATTTTATTTAGAAATCATCACAAATTTCTCCATACATGCATCAATTATTCTTTCTTACAACTACTTGGCCAAAGTGCTACTCAGTGCAGTACTAATATATAATTAATATTAAACTACAATACTGTGCAAATTAATTGGGACAAGCTCAAAAATTTTCACAAATGTTGATTAATTGGTATATGTTAACTTGCGTGCACGGTATAGCAATCTAATGCGAAATATATCCTCCTCCAGCTTGAATGAGATCCTGTACACGGTTTGGCATGGATTCCACTAAATTAGAAAATAAATTTTTGATCTCGTCATCACTAAACCAATCTTTTATAACGTTCTCAATCATTGTTTTCTTTGTTTAGCAGTTCATTTTACTCACACGTCTCTTTAGAATGCTGCACAAATTTTCGATGGGATTTAAATCAGAATTACCAGGCCAATCCAAAACCGTTAATTTCTGCTCTTGAAAAAATTCTTTATTAACTTAGAAGTATGGCATGGAGCAAGATCTTGTTGAAAGATACCAACACCACCAACGTACGTTTGCGTCATAGGCACAATTTTTCTTTCTATCATAGAAATGTATTTTTTAGAGTTCATGATCCCTTCAACTGGTACTAAGCTGCCAGGTCCTCCAGAAGTAAAATAACCCCAAAACATCTGTTTCTGAGGGTGCTTAACTGTCTGAATAAGAAGTTGTTCCTTGATGGGTTCTCCATCACTTCGCCTGACAAATCTTGGTCGAAATCTTTGCACAACAAAATGCGTTTCGTCGCTGAATACAACCTTCTTCCAGTCTTGTGCAGTCCACGAATGATATTTCCTGGCCCAATTCAAATGTTTTCTCCTCATTGCAGGTGTTAATAATCGTTTTTTGATTGGTGTTTATGCAAATCTCTCAGATTCAATAAGCCTTCGTCGAAATGTCGACGAATTCACGCTCACATTAGTAACTAATAATTCTCTCTGAAGATCTGTACTTGTTTTGCGCGGATGCATTTTACTATTTTATGCAAGAAATTTGTCTGTTCGAGGTGTGGTCTTGCAGTTGCATCCACATTTGCCCTTCCGTTTTGGAGACACTCCCAAAATTCTTTTGCTGATTAATAATCCTAGAAACACTGGATTTTCGAACTCCAACTGCTGCAGCAATAACTCTCACAGTCATAGAAGTATGCTGACTAAGAGTAACAATTCTAGTCCTTTTCCTGGGAGTGATACACATTTTTTAAATACACGTCAGAAGCAGACAATTCACACAATCGACCACTTCTTACAGCGATTGAAGGGAAATATTTTTGACATGTGATAACCACGTGGTCAAGGTTAGGTTAGTTGGTTGGTTAATTGCCTTTTAATGGCGCAATGTCCACAATGGGACATACTGCGCCAAACAAACATGTAAAATTAAAGTGTAGCTTCTGGATGGGTTTACCCATCCAGATGGTCATTAAAAAAACACATTGAAAGTTAAAACAAGAATATGTAAAATGTTAAAATATAAAAAAGACAAATATTTAAAAATAATAGAAAACAGAGTAAACAGTGTATAAGATAAAATGATGTAAAAAGTTATGAACAGTGTACATAATAAAAACAGGTGAACAGTGTAAATAATAAAATCAGATGTCGTATTAAAAACCAGCTTCTTTTTAAAAAATTTGTCAAGTGATGATGAGGATTTGCACCTAAAAGGCTTGTCAGATTGGGTGAAGATGAATTAAAATAATGTCGATACAGATGACGAAGGCAAGGGCAGTCGGTGAGAATATGGCGAATGGTTAGTGCACTATAATGATATTTTGGACAATCAGGTTGTTGTTCTCCAAGCAATAAATATTTATTTGTGAGTCTTGAATGCCCGATTCTTAGTCTAGAAATAATGACATATTTTCTAGAGGTGAGGGTAGGTCAGATTGAAATTTGAGGTTTTATTTCTTGCAATTTGTTATTGTTTTGGTTATTCCACTCCCTTTGCCAAATATTTTTTAAATAGCTTTTAAGTGTGTGCTTCATGTCATCGTACTGTACAGGACAGTTTAAATGTACGGAAGCCTGCCTTGCGGAACTCTGCTGCTTCATTTCCTTTAATGCCAACATGGCCAGGAACCCAGCAAAACAAAATGTTGAATCACTTTTTAAGAAGGTCGTTGTAAGTTTTTAGAATTGATATGAAGGACAGGTTACAAGAGTTAGAAGAGAGAGAATCAAGAACACTCTTCGAGTCGGTATAGATTATGAATTTTCTACTCCGATGAGATGAAATAATGTTAAGAGCAACCTCAACCGCAAAAAACTCTGCAGAGAAAATGGAAAATGAATTATGGAGTTGATAGCTAAATGTTGTGTTACCAATGATAATGCCACAACCGACTTTATTAGTTGTCTTGGAGCCGTCAGTTAAAATCTCGACATAGTCCTTATAATGGGAGTGATGAGATGAGTAAAGGGCCTAAAAAATAGAAGCATCTGTGTTAGATTTGTCAAACCCATTAAACGGATGAAGACAAGAAATAACCTCGAAATTCCAAGGTGTCATGTTTAAAAGTGACCGAGGACATGAATGTGAGAGGTGCCAGCAAGAAAGTTCTTAATTCTAAGAGCGAAATGTGGGATATAAGATGGGCGATTCACATAAAGATTATGATCGTTACTATTTAAAAGTGAATGAAGTGGATGATTAGGATGTGAGAGGATGCGAAAGTACAATTCAAATGAAAGTCTTCGTCTGATGTCAGTGAGAGAAGGCTCCACACAGTCAGCATATAAACTAAAGACAGGAGTAGTACGAAAGGCTCCTGAACAAATTCTTAGTGCACTATGATGTGTCAAGTTTCTTGAGGTAAGAATCAGGTGCTGATCCATAAACATGGCAAGCATAATCAAGTTTAAAGCAAATAGCAGCTCTATATATTTTCAGGAGAGAGGGACGATCGGCACCCCAAGAAGTATTAGAAGGGACTTTCAGAATATTAAGAGCTTTGTCACATTTAGTTCTTAAGTGTAAAATATGAGGTTTAAAATTCAATTTTCTGTCAAAAATAACACCCAGAAAGCGAGCTTTGAATAAATAAATATTTTTTCCAAAGGCAATCGATATTCCATGATGTGACAGCAGAAAATTTATAGAACAGACATCAAGTAGCAACACAAACACAACAATAATAAATACACGTGGCTATTATATTTACTAACATAAACATTTGAAATGCGCCATCTATCGATCATTACAAACGCGGATCGCCAATGTGCTTAGTTCCCAAAATGAGGCGTGGATAACGTTTATGCGTTATTTACCTATCCGCGATTGTAATGAAATGCTCGCCCTCTGGTGGGCTAAGGTGAAATTACAATTAACATGAATAGCTTTCGGCTTTCGTCGAGACGCCATTGCATGCCGATGTTTAGTTTCATATATATTTATTGAATAAAAATGAATAAATCCGGTAAAAAAGATAACACATACTGTTGTGTGTCACTGTGTAACTCCAAAGTATCAAGAAATCCGGAATTAAGCTTCCATTTATTTCCAAATGACAAATTTAAAATTTCAGTTGCTTCGGCTAACGGAAGTAAAGAATTAATCAGATGGTTTGAAACTAATATTTGTTCAGCTTCAGTTAAATATCTACTTCCGATCGAACTTTGAATAAACTGAAATATTTTTTCCAAAAGCAATCAATTTTCCATTATGTAATGGCGGAGAAATTATAACACGAATATTAAGTAGTAACATAAATAGAACAATAATAAATACACGTGGCTATTATATTTACTAACAACAAAAGCTGAAAAAGCGCCATCTATCGATCATTACAAATGCGGATAATGCTTTGCCCCGCTCTAGCTTGTCGCACGACCACTTCCTTGCGCTGTTGTCGTCTCACTGAGCTGAAGAACAACAGGAGCAAATGGTTCCTTTACATGATATTTGTGCGTGCCGGTTTTTGAGGAATTCGTCTGCTAAATTTGAGCCAAGGTTAATTCTTGCACGGCAAGAAGCATTTGTCGCGTCGTCCGTTTATATTGTGCTCTTAATGAATTAAAATTAAAAATGGTTATATCATGTTCTGCATATGGTTGTACGAACAGACAAATCATGACTAACTCTTCAGAAAAGAAAAAGATAACATTTCACAGGTAAATTTTAATTTAATTTAACTGTCAGATTATGTAAATATCATAACATTTTGCAGACATATGTATCCATTTCTTTCTTTCTTTTTTTCGTTAACTTGATAAAAATACAATGAATAAATGAACATTATACATAATAGATTATGAAAATAAATAATATAAATGTAGATAAATGTAAATGTCAAAGAAGGGCCATTTAGAATACAATGTTAAAAATAATACATGGTTATCCATATATGCTCAAATAGTAAATGCATACAAATTGTTTGATTATCATGTGAATACTTTATATTAGTAGATTCATTGTAAAGATTTCAAAACATTACACTTGCATTTTAACATTTTAGCATTTGAACATTTTAACTGCATGTTCAAATCTTGCTATATAATGTATCTATGTGTCACTATTACATTCTTTATGTAATCTGTAATTATGCGATAGGTTCTAGTTTTTCTTTTTTTAAATGTAAAAGCATGTTTCTTATTTAACTAAAAATAACGAAAAAGAAATCTTTTTAAAAATAAAATAAGACATATGTACAGACGGTAACAAAAGTGTCCGAACACTAGCAAAAATTTCCTATGTAAAAAAAGTACACTCATACGGTTTTGTTAAATAAATCCTTGTCGAATTCTGTTCTTTAGTCAGTGTAAGAACATGATTCGATAAGGATTTATTTAACAAAACCGTATGAAGTGAAGTGTACTTTTTTACATAGGAATTTTTGCTAGTGTTCGGACACTTTTGTTACCGACTGTATATATATATATATATATATATATATTGAAAACCTTTTCAAATATTGAATAGATGAAACCAAGAAACATTGAATAAGATGAATCCAGAAAAATACAATATATATATATACATATATATTAAACTTAATCAAATTATATATTTCATATTGAATATGTTAAATGTATATTGAATATATTAAACTTAATTATGTTTTGGTGATAATAATTATTAATGATATATTGAATATATTAAACTTAAATCAAATCTGGTAGATTTGAAGGTGCTGGTGTAAGGGTGAACACCAACTGACTAAACAGGAGTTCTAGGCATAGGTGGTGTACCCTACACGGGGGCTTTTTAAGTGTTCCTATCCCGTATTTATTCGAGTTTTCGAGAAGACCACGAAAAACTCCAAAAAGCGAAACTGACGAGACGACCTAGGATCGAACCTAGCATTCCCCATCTACAAGGGAAAAAAAAATGGTGAAAAATCATAATTTTAATTTTTTTGCTTTAAAAAAAAATAAATAAAAGATAACTTAGTTTTAAATCTACACTGATGCATGGTTCAACCAGTTTTTTTTTTTTTTTTTTTTTTTTAAAGATATATACACGAGTTATTTTTAAAAATATTCACAGTAAAAATTTACTCCTTTAAGAAAAGAGAGGGCCTGATATTGGTGTAAATTAAGGCCGTTTGTCTACACAAGTGTCCTAGACCTAGGTGATATGCCCTCCACAGAGGTCTTTCTAAGGAATCTTTGCCCATATGTACGCGAGTTTCGAAGAAAACCATCGAAACTCCGCAACCGAACTTCGAACAGATGTGTCTAGAACGTGATCTGGGCTCGACCCCGGCACTTCCCGTCTACCAGCTTTGAGAGTAGATCTGCTCGGTCATTGGTAAGGGGTGCAGGAGCGAGGCTATTACTATTCTAAACACTTTTTTTTTTTTTTTTCATTTATATATATATATATATATGTGTATATATTTTTTTTATTTGTCTCATTTTGTGCATTCATACTAAACTTTGTTTCGTACTATCACACTAAAGATAACTATTAGAACTGAAAGACAGCGGCATTATCTGTTGAGCAATATGCACAAAAAGCTCATAGCAGAGCTGCCAACATTTTTAACTTTTAAATCAGAATTGACAACAGTATTTTTAAATGGAATATGTTATATATATTTTCGATGATTAATATTATCGAAAACAGCTATAAAAATTTTCCGGTTTGAAGTCTCCCTTGAAAAACGGGAGACTTGGCACCTATGTCATAGATATCAATTTATTTCAAGTTGCATTTAAATATAACTTTTTATGAAATTTTGTTCGCTGATTCTTGATCGAGAGCTGCAACAAAATTTTTGTCACACACATCCAGACATTTTCTAAAAATGATTGATCTGTTAACCCATTAGGCGCCAAAGTTCGTGCTGCGGGAACATTTCATTATTTTTTTTTTCTCTACACGTAATTAAGATAAACTAGCAGACTTTGCCCGCTTCGCTGGCCACTAAATTTAAAGGAAACTCTTTTCTATATAGCTTTATAAAAATAAAATAAAATAAATTACTGAAATTGTTAAAAAGCTCGCTCCAGGTCCTTGCTGCATTCGGCAGCGATTTGGTCATCCACTGCAACTCGGGCACTTGTCCCTATTACCTGCGACAATAGTTTATCAATGAGCTTCCATTTAGGTGTTTATTATATAACAGTTTCGAAATAGATAGTATCGAAAAAATTGGAGTTTCCCTTTTATATTTCAATCCCAGTTACATGTGAACAACTCTATACGTGTTGTTCACATGTAACTCGGACTGGACTCAAATGTAACTGGGTTTAGACAACATAATATTTGCTTTTACGTTATTTCATATGTTTATTTTGTTTATCCAATCAACCATTAAATGACAGCACTTTCACGCCAAATATTACAACATGCTGTGACCGGCTACGTCTGTCGCATGAGACAATTAATTTTTTGTGTTTATATATAATTCATGGGTTGTAAACCTGATAGTACAGCCTTAATATAGTTCTCTTTGGCGGCTTTTGAATTTTTGTCATCATTTTAGACTTAATCTATTGTAATAATAAGACTTAGTCCCTTGTAACAATATGCTATGAGCGCTATTTCTGCCGTATTTTAGACAACTAATCTTTTTATGGTTATATATATTTCCCATTAAACATATTTTTATTTATTTATTTAAATATTAATTTGAATTTTTCAAATATTTCTGTTCGACAGCGTGCAAGTGCAGTAACACACAGAGGCTCATTTGTTTGTATGATAAATTAACATAGTGATTATTATAAAATAAATAAATAAATAAATAAATAGGTAAACATTATCGTGTTACACAACTTTATTATGTCGCTCCATTGGCGGGTTTTGAATTTTTGTCGCCATATTAGCGATGGATTTTTTTTTTTTTTTTTGTATGAAAAGGGGAAGACTATTTTGCTAATAATTTTATCAGACTCTTTTTTGTTTATACATAATAATCCTTTATATTCTGCTTATATTTTTAATGGTTTTTAGGTTTAAAATAGTGCTTGTTGAAATAAATTTCCTATCTGTAAAACTGCATTTGTTCTGTAAATTTTGTGTAAAAATAAATCATTTATGTTTTTATATATTTGATGCGCAACTTAGATTAAAATGGCTGTTGCTATATTAAACTTCTTGTCGAAAAACGTTCGGTGTACTTCAACACCAAAATTTAAAAAATCGCCCAGCAGGATCTGTTAATGAAACTGATAAAATAAAAATATGGTTCATAGAGTTTAAATAATCTATTTAAAAGAACTTTTAAAACCCAAATTATTAATGTATCGTATGACATACATAGATATAGTAATAATATATAGATTGATCATTGGGGAGAAAAAAGTGATTCCTTTTCACTCGGGAAAAGACGGCGATTTTACCAAAATATGGCAGTCTTTCCCCGAGTGAATACACACGGGAATACACACGAATGTTTTAGCAAATAAAATTCATGAATAATTTATTTACTAAAGGTGAATGAAAAGCTCCAGATATAGTTTCAAATTCATTCTTCTTTTTTTCCTTTTTTCCTTCAATACCACTTAATGGCTGATCCCAAAGCTTTTTTTTTTCGGCATCAAAAATCTTTGAACGATAATATGGGGATGATAGTTTTAGAATTCACAGAAGAAACTTTTATCAAATATTTAAATTCAAGATTTATATGGTAAGTAAAATGCACTTACCCTGTATATGAGTATCCTATGAGGCTTGCAGAACCAGATGAATTTATTCCATGTATGAAAAGAAGAACCAATTTCTATTTTCTTTTATAAACATCTTTTCTGCTAAGCTATTCAAAAGATAATTTCAAATATATAAATAATGATGTTTCAATTTAATTAAACCAGCCTCATTTAGCTTGGTTTGTGTATTAGGAAATTATATATTATTTTATGTTGCATTCTTTTTGTGGGAATAAAAATGAACCCACGTATTATCCTTTTAATCACATCTTTTATTATGAAAAACTGAACATCGAAGAAGGAGAAAAGAAAAAATGAAAAATACATTATTACATGTACATAGAAACACAGACGGCCAATCAGAAAACAAATGCGTCATAGCGTCGTCACAATGTAGATGTATATATGCATGAAGAAATAAAAGAGTCAAATGAAATGTTTTTAGAATAATATGAAAATGAAAGTTTTTGTAATTATTGAAAGAATGTCATTTTGAGTTTATTTCTCACCAACACCCCTGCGTAAACTCGATGACATTTAATCACAGTTCAACAAGGAAATTCGCAGTTTTCGAAAAGAATGTCTCGGCAGAGGCTTCGTGAGCACATCGGCGATCATATTTTCCGTGCTTACATACTCAATCTTTATTGTGCCCTGCTCAACAAGGTCTCGAATCAGATGATACCTTAGTTCGATATGCTTAGTTTTCTGTCGAAACTTGTCGTTTTCCGCTAATTTAATGCAAGAAAGGTTGTCTTCATAGAGTGTAATAGGACAATTTTGTTGCATATCAATTTCTTCAAAAAGGTTTATAAGCCATTTTACTTCTTGCGCGGCACTTGCTGCAGAAATATATTCCGCTTCCGCTGATGACATTGATACAGATTTTTGTTTTTTGCTTGTCCAGTATACAGTATTTGCTCCTATGCAGAACAAATTTCCTGTTGTAGACTTACGATCACTGGGATCGTTTGCCCAGTCGGAATCTGCATATACCCTCAAGACAGGCTCTTCAATATTATTATATGTCAATTTAAGATTAATTGTACTTTTTAAATATCTCATTAATCTTTTTACCGCTTCCCAGTCTTTTGCTCTTGGGCGCTCATTTCTTCTACTCAAAATATTTACCGCGGCGCTAATATCCGGACGGGACACGGTTGAAATATATAACAATGCGCCTACAGCCTGTCTATATTGTGTATTTTCTGGTAAAAGGTTTTCCTCGTCATTTAATTTTATGTAACCTGTGTCCATAGGAGTGTCTGTAGGTTTTGAATTTTCTAAACCGTATTTGACTATAAGTTCTTGTATTTTGTGTGTTTGATCAAGAGTCATTGTATTTTCATTAGGGCGATTAATATTTATCCCAAGATATTGTTTTGCTTCTCCCAAGTCTGTTAACGGGTATTCTTGTTTTAGTTTGTTTACAATTTCATTTATTTGTTGATCATTCCCCGCTATTAACAAATCATCGACATACACAAGTACATAAGTAGTTACATCGTTTTGTTTACGTTTATAAAGACACTTGTCGAATTGACTTTGAATAAAGCCTAAGTTAAGTAATGACTCATTCAATTTTAAATTCCATGCTCTCGCGGCCTGCTTTAGCCCGTATATTGCCTTTTTTAATTTACACACCTTATGTTCTTCCCCGGATACCACGTATCCTTCTGGCTGATGCATATAAACATCTTCACTCAATTTACCGTGTAAAAATGCAGTCTTGATATCAATATGTCTAAGACTTAAATTCTTATAAAGACTCATTGCCAAAAAACTTCTCAAGGTTGTGTGAGACGCCACTGGGGCGAAAGTCTCATCGTAGTCTATTCCATATTTCTGTGAAAAGCCCTTCGCAACCAGCCTAGCTTTGTATTTTTCAACACGGCCCTGACTGTTATATTTTGCTTTGAATGCCCATTTGCACCCTACTATTTTCATCCCTGGTGAAACCTCAACTAAATCCCAGGTGTCATTCTGCTTGAGTGAATTTATTTCATCTAATGTAGCATTGATCCAATTTTCCTTTTCTACAGGGTTTTCCATACTTATTATATCATCCCAGCATTTTGGTTCACTTATTCTTTCATTGTGTAATGTGAATGCGAATCTATCTGGTGGTACCCCTTTATTAGATCTTTGTGATCTACGTGGAGTATTTTGAGAATTATCTGACACAACACTATCATTAGTTTCATCTATCTCTGAGTCTATTATTTGCAAATTTGGTGATGGATTTTTATTATCACTTTTCTCATCATTGTTTTGTGATGTGTCATATTTAAGTATCGCTTGTTTTTCATTTTCTACAAATTTTACGGTTCGACTAATAATTATGTTTTTGCCATTTGTACAGATCCTATATCCTTTACTTCTATTGTCGTACCCTACGAATATACCTTCCTGTGCCGTATTATCTAATTTTCCTCTGTGTACCTTTTGTACGTATGCATAGGCACGACAACCAAATGGTTTTAACATTGATAAGTCAGGTTTTCGACCTGTCCATAATTCATAAGGTGTCAATTCACACGAAGATGTTGGGAGTCTATTTTGCAAGTAAACTGCGGTATTTATTGCCTCCCCCCAGAAAGAATTTGGTAAATTGCCATCTTTTAATAAACAACGTGCCATTTCAACTAAGGTACGATTTTTACGTTCAGCAGTTCCATTTTGAGAAGCTGAATAGGGAACAGTGAATTGGTGGTCTATACCTAATTTTGTTAAGTATTCATTTAATTCTGTCCCGGTATACTCTCCTCCGTTGTCGGAGCGGATTGCATGCAAAGTTCGTCCGAATTTATTTGATGTCATTGCGATATATTCCCTCAATTTTGCAAAAACTTCATCCTTTTTTCTTAGTAGGTATATTACTGTAAATCGACTAAAATCGTCTATAAAAGTTAAAAAATAGTATTTTCCACCGACCGTGGGGGTTGTCATTGGTCCACACAAGTCAGTGTGTACCAACTCTAGTGCTTTAGTTGCCCTAAACTGAGCCTTTTTGGGATAAGGATTGTCCGTTAATTTAGTTAATATGCAAGTTTCACATGCATTATCATGTTTGCAGTTGTCTAGTTTTATCCCAACTGCCATGTTGTTGTTTACCAATCGTTTTATATGACTAATGTTTCTATGGCCTAATTTAATGTGCCATTTATCAATGCAATTTGTATTTTCACATATTTTTACCATGTTTATAGTGTGTGTTGTATCATAGTTAACTTTGCATTCGTATAAATTGTTGTTAATGTAACCTTCAATGCATGTTTCTCCTTCATGCATTATTTTGCATGATTTGTTTTCAAATATTGCTACACAACCATTTTCAGTAGCTTCTTTTACAGATATGAGGTTTGTCTCTATCTCTGGTACATATAAAACATTTTTCAATATTATAGTATTATGTGTGTTATTGGAATTTATGGTGTTTAATTTCACAGACCCATGACCCAGGGATTCTATCTCCTGTCCATTTGCGATTGTTACGCGTGAATTATTATGATTAAATTCATGAAATTTATTCCTATCATTGCATACATGCGTTGAACAACCTGAGTCTACATACCAATTGTTAGATTTCTCACCGATAAATAGAGTGAATATTTTATCGTTAGGTTTTTTATTTTCACTCTCAGTAATAAGAGCCCTATCCGCGTTATGTCTGTCCTGAGAGTACATACCAGATTTGAAAGTTGATCTGGCATTGCTGGCTTTTGTTTGTTTCAGAGTCTTTTCTTTATTTTTATTTTTAAGATGCCAGCATTCTTCAATTGTATGCGATTTTTTTTTACAATAACGGCAGAACTTTGAATTTTCTGGTTTCGGTTTAAATTTAACCTTTAACACTGAATTATTTTCAGATTTGTTTTCTTTTCTTTTAGAAAATTCATCAATCAATTTCGAGCGTATAAACTCTGGTACAAGATCCTTTTCATCACGCGATTCTAAAGCGGTAATTAATACATCATAACTTGGAGGTAAGGAACAGAGCATTAGGGCTGAAAGGTGCCTGTCATTTATTTCTTCTCCGAGCGATACTAACTTATCTCGCAATTGATAGATGTTAGTTAAGTGGTCTATCATATCGCCACCTTCAGTTAATTTCGTAGAGTAAAGCTTTCTAAGCAAAAATAGTTTACTGCTGAGGGTTGAACGCTCATGTACAGCTTTTAAGGCGTTCCAGCATTCTTTAGCGGTCTCAAGATTTTTGACATGGATTATTTGATTATCCTCTATTAAGAGGTTTATAATGGCTCGTGCTTTCCTATTTTTGTTATTCCATGTGTCCGTAATAGGATTCGGAGCATCGTTAAGAACCACGGAATATAAATCTTCCTTTTGGAGAAACATTTCTAATTTAAATTTCCACACATCATAATTTTGTGCGTTAAGTTTTTCAATTATAGTGTCCTTGAGGATACTCATTTTAATATTTCAATTTTGTTTTCTTTCTAGTTTATATTAACTACAATTTTATATTTAATCATTCATATGTTTATTTTAAACATTCTTTTATTTCTATACTTTCGTTTTCAAGAAACAAAAAGAAAACATATTTATTTATTTTCGCTTACATTTTTTTATCATTATTATTAGCAAAATAATATTATTTTAAATGAAGCAAATGTTTCTTCAAATATGCAAAGAAAAAAAAACTGTCAAGAATAAATTCAAAGTTTCGATTTAGCGCGTCAGTAGCATAATCTTTTAGAATTCACAGAAGAAACTTTTATCAAATATTTAAATTCAAGATTTATATGGTAAGTAAAATGCACTTACCCTGTATATGAGTATCCTATGAGGCTTGCAGAACCAGATGAATTTATTCCATGTATGAAAAGAAGAACCAATTTCTATTTTCTTTTATAAACATCTTTTCTGCTAAGCTATTCAAAAGATAATTTCAAATATATAAATAATGATGTTTCAATTTAATTAAACCAGCCTCATTTAGCTTGGTTTGTGTATTAGGAAATTATATATTATTTTATGTTGCATTCTTTTTGTGGGAATAAAAATGAACCCACGTATTATCCTTTTAATCACATCTTTTATTATGAAAAACTGAACATCGAAGAAGGAGAAAAGAAAAATGAAAAATACATTATTACATGTACATAGAAACACAGACGGCCAATCAGAAAACAAATGCGTCATAGCGTCGTCACAATGTAGATGTATATATGCATGAAGAAATAAAAGAGTCAAATGAAATGTTTTTAGAATAATATGAAAATGAAAGTTTTTGTAATTATTGAAAGAATGTCATTTTGAGTTTATTTCTCACCAACAGATAGATCTATATATATTATTATATCTATGATCACATAAATCTTTTCGAAAATAGAATAAAACTTAATTTGAAAATAATAATAATAATAATAATAATAATACCTTTTGTTTATTAACCAAAATAATTGATGAAATTTGAAATGCAAGTTGGTCTTGTGGAGTACAGGCTGTATATTATATTTTTGTGTTCGTGAGAGAAAATTTAAAAGAATTTGAAAACTGCAATATTTAATCCCACTTAAAAATCATGTGACTTAATGTGAAGCAGATTTTTAATTTTTTTTTCTCCTAGTGCTCCTAACGGTTTCCATACAATCTTCTGCTGTTGCCACCTAAAATTCATACTTTAGTTAATTTTAAAAAATCTAATTGTCCAATTGATAAGCTGTTTAATGCATCGGATTTACAAAAATTTTCCCTTTCATTTGCTATCTTATTTCTAACGATGCGACTGATATTTCTAATTTATTTTCTAATCTTTCTGATTTATTTTCCTCATTTTAAATAAACGTACATTTTTTTTTTAATTATTATTATTTTGTCGAAAAAAAATTGGCAACAATTAAATTATGGATAAAATTTTAAAATTTAAATGGCTTATTTATCAGAAAATAGGAGGTTATTATTTTCACATTTTAATTAATTAAGAAAAAACTAATCATCCGATTGATAAGTTGTTTAATGCATCGGATTTACAAAAATTTTCCCTTGCATTTGGTATCTTATTTGCAACGATGCGACTGATATTTCTAATTTATTTTCTAATCTTTCTGATTTATTTTCCTCATTTTAAATAAATGTACGTTTTTATTATTATTATTATTATTATTATTATTATTATTTTGTCGAAAAAAAATTGGCAACAATTAAATTATGGATAAAATGTTAGAATTTAAATGGCTTTTTTTATCAGAAATTAGAAGGTTATTATTTTCACATTTTAATTAATTAAGAAAAAACTAATCAAAAATTCGAAAATCTGACTTCGATGTGTACAATGACCCTTCGGGGGGCACCTTTGTGTTAAATCTCGTGACTGTCCGAGCTACCGTTTTCGAGAACAGTGAAATATACAAATATTGCTCACTTAATAGTATAAGATATATATACTTTTTTTTTTTTTTTTTTTTTTTTTTCTTTTAAGTTTGTAATGTAAATTCTGTTTTTTAGGTTGATTTCTTTAGAAATCGACCTATTGCAATCACTTCGTTTATCTATATATATATATATCTATCTATCTATAATGAAAATTTTGTCATCACGATAACTCCCGAAATAATACTCGAAATCGAACCAAATTTGGACAGTGAACTAATCTTATAAATATCTTGGACAAGTTCGTTAACCAAGTTGCTCCGACTTTTTGTTTTCAAGTGGCAGCCACTTGAAAATTTCAAACCTACATTGTAAAAAGCATATTTAAAGCAAGATTTCCTTGAATTTTGATGTAAATACAGGCCACATAAGGGTCTCAATGAAGTTTGTTAATGAAGTATATCCGCCATTTTTAGTAAAGTGGCAGATATTTTAAGTTAATCGGGACCACTTGAAATCAGGCTACCACTTGGAAATTTAAAATCACTATAACTTCCGAAATAATACTCCAAATCGAACCAAATTTAGACAGTGTCTTAACTTATCTTATAAATATCTTAGATGAGTTTATTAATCAAGTTGCTCCGCCATTTTGTTTTCAAGTGGAGACCACTTGAAAATTTCAAATTCAAATTGTAAAAAGCTTATTCCGAATTTGTTTAAAATTTGATGTAAATACGGACCACATAAGGGTCTTAGTGATGTTTATTAATGAAATTTATCCGTCATTTTTAATAAAGTGGTAGATAACTTAAGTTAAGCGGGGCCACTTGAAATCACGCTACCACTTGAAAATTTAAAATCACAAAAACTTCTGAAATAATACTCCAAATCGAACCAAATTTGGACAGTGTCTTAACTTATCTTATAAATAACTTAGATGAATTTGATAACCAAGTTGCTCCGCCATTTTGTCTTCAAGTGGAGACCACTTGAAAATTTCAAATTCAAATTATAAAAAGCGTATTCCGATTTTTTTTTTTTTTAATTTTGATGTGTACATAGATTACACAAGTGTCTCAAATAACTTTATTAATGAACTTTATCCGCCATTTTTAATAAAGTGGCGCATATCTTAAGTTAAGCGGGAGCACTTGAAATCAGGCCACCACTTGAAAATTTAAAACCATGATAACTTCCGAAATAATACTCCAAATGGAACCAAATTTGAACAGTGTCTTAACTTATCTTATAAATGTCTTAGATAAGTTTGTTAACCAAGTTGCTCCGCCATTTTGTTTTCAAGTGCAGACCACTTGAAAATTTCAAATTTAAATTGTAAAAAGCGTATTTCGAAATTGTTTGAATTTTGATGTAAATACAGACCACATAAAGATCTTAATGAAGTTTATTGATAAACTATATCCGCCATTTTTAATAAAGTGGCATATATCTTAAGTTAAGCGGGGCCACTTGAAATCAGGCTCCCACTTGAAAATTTAAAATCACGATAACTTCTGGAAAAATACTCCAAATTGAACCAAATTTGGACAGTGATATTATCATATAATTATCTTGAAAGTTTTCACTGGGCAACTTGTCCCGACATCTTGTTTCTAAGTTCCAGACACTTGAAATCACATTGCCACTTGAAAATATGCCATCACGATAACTTTTAAAATACTATACTGATTCAAATAAAAGTTGGAGAGTAAACTTATGGTTCAAATATCTAGGATAATTTCACTTGGTGACTTGATCCGCAATTTTATTTCTAAGTGGCGGCCACTTGAAAATTTGTTGCTATGTTAACTTTAGTAAAACAGAATCAATTCGCATCAAATTTGGGTAGTGGATTTATCATTCAAATATCTCAGATAAGTTCGCTGGGCATCTCACTCGTACAAATATACTATCGTACAAATATACTGGATGATCTCGATGGGCATATTGTTTTGCTATTTTGTTTCCAAATCACAGCCACTTAGACTGCCACTTGAAAATTTGCCATAAGAATAACTTTTGAAACACGGCACTGATTGAAACCACAGTTGGACAGTGAACCTATGCTTCAAATATCTTGGATGTGTTTGCTTGGCAACTTGTTCCACTGTATTGTTTCTAAGTGGCGGCCACTTGAAAGTTTGTTATCACGGCAACTTTAGAAATACTTAATCAATTCAAATCAAAGTTGAAAAATGGATTTATCATTCAAACAACAAAAATTTAGAAAATTCACGTAACTCGGGAACCAATCACGTTATTGCGTCCAACTTTGGTATATCGATAAAAAGTATTTTCTCGCCAAAAGTCGCTAAAAATGTCGCCATAGGGGAAAAGTCGCCAAATTGGGCGCCAAATCCATTATCTGCGTTACTGGATCTTTTTAATGCGTTTTTAAGGAAAAATTAGGCTATTTTAATGCTGAAACAAACTAGAAATGCAGAAAACTAACATTTTAGCAGCTTACTAAGCCTCTTTGAAAGAATTTCTACAAAAAAAATTATTTTCAAATTTGCAACGATATCTTAGATGAGAAACTTTCTCTGCCATTTTGGTCGAAGTGGCAGCCACTTAATTTTTCAAAAGGATGACTTTTGAGATTTTGAATTAATTCGAACTATATATGTACAGTAGACTTATCTCACAAATACATTTCATATATTTGTCAACTTAACCCAAAATTTTGTTTCCTAGCGCCGGCCACTTGAAAATTTTAAGTTCACATAAAAATGTATTTATGAACCGATTTGCTTAAAACTCCATATGTGCATAGCCTACATCAATATTTCTACCAAGTGCATTAATAATTTATAGCCGCCATTTTGAAACAAAATGATGGCTACTTGATAAGGAAAAAGAAATCAACCTACCCTTCCGAAAACGCCGGAAGGACTTGTCGGACGGTAGCTCGGACGTTTCTCGCCAAAATGTGTATTTACGCATCTGCGATACCCATATCAACTCATCGCCGAAATGACAACAAAATTATAAATAATTATAAGATTAAAAAAAAAAAAAAAAAAAAAACTTTTTATATACCATGTTTTTAAATTTTCTGTTGAATCTTATAGCTATAGAACTATATTAGCACTTTATCAATGTGAAGAAAATTTTTAAAGTGATAATGACGTCAATTTCTGTGAGATGCGTAATTTAATTTTTTACAATATTTTAATGTTCACGTTTAATTAAATGTATTTATTTTTATGCCGAAAAAAAATGAACTCGCATTTTTAGGTTGATTTCTTTAGAAATCGACCTATTGCAATCACTTCGTTTATCTATATATCTATCTATCTATCTATAATGAAAATTTTGTCATCACGATAACTCCCGAAATAATACTCGAAATGGAACCAAATTTGGACAGTGAACTAATCTTATAAATATCTTGGATGAGTTCGTTAACAAAGTTGCTCCGACTTTTTGTTTTCAAGTGGCAGCCACTTGAAAATTTCAAACCGACATTGTAAAAAGCATATTTAAAGCAAGATTTGCTTGAATTTTATTGTAAATACAGGTCACATGAGGGTCTCAATGATGTTTATTAATGAAGTGTATCCGCCATTTTCAATAAAGTGGCAGATATTTTAAGTTAAACGGGACCACTTGAAATCAGGCTACCGCTTGAAAATTTAAAATCCCTATAACTTCCGAAATAATACTCCAAATCGAACCAAATTTGAACAGTGTCTTAAATTATCTTATAAATATCTCAGATGAGTTTGTTAACCAAGTTGCTCCACCATTTTGTTTTCAAGTGGAGACCACTTGAAAATTTCAAATTCAAATTGTAAAAAGCGTATTCCGAATTTTTTTTTATTTTGATGTATACATAGATTACACAAGTGTCTCAAATAACTTTATTAATGAACTTTATCCGCCATTTTTAATAAAGTGGCGGATATCTTATGTTAAGCGGGACCACTTGAAATTAGGCCACCACTTGAAAATTTAAAACCATGATAACTTCCGAAATAATACTCCAAATGGAACCAAATTTGAACAGTGTCTTAACATATGTTATAAATATCTTAGATGAGTTTGTTAACCAAGTTGCTCCGCCATTTTGTTTTCAAGTGGAGACCACTTGAAAATTTCAAATTTAAATTGTAAACAAGTCCTTCCGGCTTATTCAGAAGGGTAGGTTGATTTCTTTTTCCTTATCAAGTAGCCGTCATTTTGTTTCAAAATGGCGGCTACAAATTATTAATGCACTTGGTAGAAATATTCATGTAGGCTATCTACATATGGAGTTTTAAGCAAATCGGTTCATAAATACCTTTTTATGTGAATTTAAAATTTTCAAGTGGTCGGCGCTGGAAACAAGATGGTGGGCCAAGTTGACAAATATATCAAATGCATTCGTGAGATAAGACTACTGTACAAATATAGTTGGAATTAATTCAGAATCTTAAAAGTCATCGTGTTTAAAAATTAAGTGGCTGCCACTTGGATCAAAATGGCAGAGAAAGTTGCTCAGTGAGCTAATTAATCTAAGATATTGTTGCAAATTTGAAAATAATTCAATTTTTTTTTCTTTTATTTTTTGGAGAAATTCTTTCAAAGAGGCTTAGTAAGTTAATTAAATGTTAATTTTCTGCATTTCTAGTTTATTTTATCGTTAAAATAGCCTAATTTTCTCTTTAAAACGCATTAAAAAGCTCCAATATGGCAGGTAATGGATTTGGCACCAAATTTGGCGACTTTTCCACTTGGCGACTTTTTTGGTAACTTTTGGCAAGAAAATCCATAGTTTATGTATACATCATGTCATTATATATACATAGTTTATGTATAGTCTATGTATACATCAAAATTCAAACAAATTCTTTCAGAGAGGCTTAGTAAGTTGATTAAATGTTAATTTTTTGCATTTCTAGTTTGTTTTAACGTTAAAATAGCCTAATTTTCCCTTAAAAACGCATTAAAAAGCTCCAACATGGCAGGAAATGGATTTGGCGCCAAATTTGGCGACTTTTCTACTTGGCGACTTTTTTGGCGACTCTTGGCGAGAAAATCCATAGTTCATTAATAAACTTCATTGAGACACTTATATAGTCTATGTATACATCAAAATTCAAACAAATTCGGAATACGCTTTTTACAATTTGAATTTGAAATTTTCAAGTGGTCTCCACTTGAAAACAAAATGGTGGAGCAACATGGTTAAGAAACTCATCCAAGACATTCATAACACAAGTTAAGACGCTGTCCAAATTTGGTTCGATTTGGAGTATTATTTCAGAAGTTATCGGGATTTTAAATTTTCAAGTGGTAGCCTGATTTCAAGTGGCCCTGCTTAACTTAAGATATCCGCCACTTTATTAAAAATGGCGGATACGTTCATTAATAAACTTCATTGAGACACTTATATAGTCTATGTATACATCAAAATTCAAAAAATTCGGAATACGCCTTACAATTTGAATTTGAAATTTTCAAGTGGTCGCCACTTGAAAACAAAATGGTGGAACAACTTGGTTAAGAAACTCATCCAAGACATTCATAACACAAGTTAAGACACTGTCCAAATTTGGTTTGATTTGGAGTATTATTTCGGAAGTTATCTTGATTTTAAATTTTCAAGTGGTATCCTGATTTCAAGTGGCCCCACTTAACTTAAGATATCCTCCACTTTATTAAAAGTGGCAGATAAATTTCATTAATAAAGTTCATTTAGACCCTTATGTAGTCTAGATTTACATAAAAATTCAAGCAAATCTTGCTTTAAATACCTTTTTACAATGTAAGTTAGAAATTTTCAAGTGGCTGCCACTTGAAAACAAAAAGTCGGGGCAACTTGGTTAACGAACTCATCCAAGATATTTATAAGATCAGTTCACTGTCCAAATTTGGTTGCATTTCGAGTATTATTTCGGGAGTTATCGTGATGACAAAATTTTCATTATAGATAGATAGATATATATATATAGATAGATAGATAAACGAAGTGATTGCAATAGGTCGATTTCTAAAGAAATCAACCTAAAAGGAACTGTTTTATTTTATATCGATTGTTTTAATTTAAACCCCTGCACTCGAATGACTTATTTTCAGTATTTTTTTTTTCTTCAGTCAAAACAGACATTTTCGTTTGAATAATTAAAAAAAAAAAAAACAAGACCTTCCGGCTTTTTCGGA
Source organism: Salticus scenicus (assembly GCA_963930645.1). Taxonomy (NCBI): domain Eukaryota; kingdom Metazoa; phylum Arthropoda; class Arachnida; order Araneae; family Salticidae; genus Salticus; species Salticus scenicus. Next base: position 219,283,834 of record OZ005658.1, read on the forward strand.
AGGGTAGGTTGATTTCTTTTTCCTTATCAAGTAGCCGTCATTTTGTTTCAAAATAGCGGCTACAAATTATTAATGCACTTGGTAGAAATATTGATGTAGGCTACGCACATATGGAGTTTTAAGCAAATCGGTTCATAAATACACTTTTATGTGAATTTAAAATTTTCAAGTGGCCGGCGCTAGGAAAAAAAATGGTGGGTTAAGTTGACAAATATATGAAATGCGTTTGTGAGATAAGTCTACTGTACACAGCACATAGTTCGAATTAATTCAAAATCTCAAAAGTCATTGTGTTGAAAAATTAAGTGGCTGCCACTTCGATAAAAATAGCAGAGAAAGTTGCTCATTTAAGATATCGTTGCAAATATTTGAAAATATTTTTTTTTTGTAGAAATTCTTTCAAAAAGGCTTAGTAAGTTGATAAAATGTTAGTTTCCTGCATTTCTAGTTTGTTTCAGCATTAAAATAGTCTAATTTTACCTTAAAAACGGATTAAAAAGATCCAGTAACGCATGTAATGGATTTGGCGCCAAATTTGGCGACTTTTCCCCTATGGCGACTTTTTTGGCGACTTTTGGCGAGAAAATACTTATTATCGATATACCAAAGATGGACGCAATAACGTGATTGGTTCATGAGTTACGTGAATTTTCTAAATTTTTGTTGTTTGAATGATAAATCCATTTTTCAACTTTGATTTGAATTGATTAAGTATTTCTAAAGTTCCAGGAAATACATCGAAGTTATTTGAAGCATAGGTTACTGTCCAACTGTGGTTTAAATCAGTGCCGTGTTTCAAAAGTTATTATTATGGCAAATTTTCAAGTGGCAGTCTAAGTGGCTGCGACTTGTAAAACAAAATAGCAAAACAACTTGCCCATCGAAATCATCCAGTACATTTGTACGATAAGTTCATTGTCCAGTTCTAGTTTAAATTAAACCAGAATTTCAAAAATGATAATAATAAGAAATTTTCAGGTGGCACCACTTGTAAAAAAAAGTGGAGTGAGATGCCTAGCGAACTTATCTGAGATATTTGGATGATAAATCCACTACCCAAACTTGAAGCGAATTGATTCTGTCTTACTAAAGTTACCATAATGACAAATTTTCAAGTGGCCGCCACTTGAAAATAAAATTGCGGATCAAGTCATCAAGAGAACTTATCCTAGATATTTGAACCAAAAGTTCACTAACGAGCTTTTATTTGAATCAGTTTAGTATTTTAAAAGTTATCGTGATGGCATATTTTCAAGTGGCAGTGTGATTTCAAGTGCCTAGAACTTAGACACAAGATGTCGGGACAAGTTGCCTAGTGAAAACATTCAAGATAATTATATGATAATATCACTGTCAAAATTTGGTTCGATTTGAAGTATTATTCCAAAAGTTATCGTGATTTTAAATTTTCAAGTATGAGCCTGATTTCAAGTGACCGCGCTTAACTTAAGATATCTGCCACTTTATTAAAAGTGGCGGATATAGTTTATTAATAAACTTCGTTGAGATCCTTATGTGGTCTGTATTTACATCACAATGATCACAATTCGAACAACTTCGGAATACGCTTTTTACAATTTAAATTTGAAATTTTCAAGTGGTCTCCACTTGAAAACAAAATGGCGGAGCAACTTGGTTAACAAACTCATCTAAGATATTTATAAGATAAGTTAAGACACTGTTCAAATTTGGTTCCATTTGGAGTATTATTTCGGAAGTTATCATGGTTTTAAATTTTCAAGTGGTGGCCTAATTTCAAGTGGTCCCGCTTAACTTAAGATATCCGCCACTTCATTAAAAATGGCGGATAAAGTTCATTAATAAAGTTATTTGAGACACTTGTGTAATCTATGTATACATCAAAATTAAAAGAAATTCGCAATACGCTTTTTACAATTTGAATTTGAAATTTTCAAGTGGTCTCCACTTGAAAACAAAATGGCGGAGCAACTTGGTTAACAAACTCATCCAAGATATTTATAAGATAAGTTAAGACACTATTCAAATTTGGTTCGATTTGGAGTATTCTTTCGGAAGTTATAGGGATTTAAAGTTTTCAAGTGGTAGCCTGATTTCAAGTGGTCCCGCTTAACTAAAGATATCTGCCACTTTATTAAAAATGGCGGATATAGTTTATTAATAAACTTCATTGAGATCCTTATGGTGTCTGTATTTACATCAAAATTCAAACAATTTCGGAATACGCTTTTTACAATTTAAATTTGAAATTTTCAAGTGGTCTCCACTTGAAAACAAAATGGCGGAGCAACTTGGTTAACAAACTCATCTAAGATATTTATAACATAAGTTAAGACACTGTTCAAATTTGGTTCCATTTGGAGTATTATTTCGGAAGTTATCATGGTTTTAAATTTTCAAGTTTTGGCCTAATTTCAAGTGGTCCCGCTTAACTTAAGATATCCGCCACTTTATTAAAAATGGCGGATAAAGTTCATTAATAAAGTTATTTGAGACACTTGTGTAATCTATGTATACATCAAAATAAAAAAAAATTCGGAATACGCTTTTTACAATTTGAATTTGAAATTTTCAAGTGGTCTCCACTTGAAAACAAAATGGTGGAGCAACTTGGTTAACAAACTCATCTGAGATATTTATAAGATAATTTAAGACACTGTTCAAATTTGGTTCGATTTGGAGTATTATTTCGGAAGTTATAGGGATTTTAAATTTTCAAGCGGTAGCCTGATTTCAAGTGGTCCCGTTTAACTTAAAATATCTGCCACTTTATTGAAAATGGCGGATACACTTCATTAATAAACATCATTGAGACCCTCATGTGACCTGTATTTACAACAAAATTCAAGCAAATCTTGCTTTAAATATGCTTTTTAGAATGTCGGTTTGAAATTTTCAAGTGGCTGCCACTTGAAAACAAAAAGTCGGAGCAACTTTGTTAACGAACTCATCCAAGATATTTATAAGATTAGTTCACTGTCCAAATTTGGTTCCATTTCGAGTATTATTTCGGGAGTTATCGTGATGACAAAATTTTCATTATAGATAGATAGATAGATATATAGATAAACGAAGTGATTGCAATAGGTCGATTTCTAAAGAAATCAACCTAAAAATGCGAGTTCATTTTTTTTCGGCATAAAAATAAATACATTTAATTAAACGTGAACATTAAAATATTGTAAAAAATTCAATTACGCATCTCACAGAAATTGACGTCATTATCACTTTAAAAATTTTCTTCACATTGATAAAGTGCTAATATAGTTCTATAGCTATAAGATTCAACAGAAAATTTAAAAACATGGTATATAAAAAGTTTTTTTTTTTTTTTTTTTTAATCTTATAATTATTTATAATTTTGTTGTCATTTCGGCGATGAGTTGATATGGGTATCGCAGATGCGTAAATACACATTTTGGCGAGAAACGTCCGAGCTACCGTCCGACAAGTCCTTCCGGCGTTTTCGGAAGGGTATGTTGATTTCTTTTTCCTTATCAAGTAGCCATCATTTTGTTTCAAAATGGCGGCTATAAATTATTAATGCACTTGGTAGAAATATTGATGTAGGCTATGCACATATGGAGTTTTAAGCAAATCGGTTCATAAATACATTTTTATGTGAACTTAAAATTTTCAAGTGGCCGGCGCTAGGAAACAAAATTTTGGGTTAAGTTGACAAATATATGAAATGTATTTGTGAGATAAGTCTACTGTACATATATAGTTCGAATTAATTCAAAATCTCAAAAGTCATCGTGTTGAAAAATTAAGTGGCTGCCACTTCGACCAAAATGGCAGAGAAAGTTTCTCATCTAAGATATCGTTGCAAATTTGAAAATAATTTTTTTTGTAGAAATTCTTTCAAAGAGGCTTAGTAAGCTGCTAAAATGTTAGTTTTCTGCATTTCTAGTTTGTTTCAGCATTAAAATAGCCTAATTTTTCCTTAAAAACGCATTAAAAAGATCCAGTAACGCAGATAATGGATTTGGCGCCCAATTTGGCGACTTTTCCCCTATGGCGACATTTTTGGCGACTTTTGGCGAGAAAATACTTTTTATCGATATACCAAAGTTGGACGCAATAACGTGATTGGTTCCCGAGTTACGTGAATTTTCTAAATTTTTGTTGTTTGAATGATAAATCCATTTTTCAACTTTGATTTGAATTGATTAAGTATTTCTAAAGTTGCCGTGATAACAAACTTTCAAGTGGCCGCCACTTAGAAACAATACAGTGGAACAAGTTGCCAAGCAAACACATCCAAGATATTTGAAGCATAGGTTCACTGTCCAACTGTGGTTTCAATCAGTGCCGTGTTTCAAAAGTTATTCTTATGGCAAATTTTCAAGTGGCAGTCTAAGTGGCTGTGATTTGGAAACAAAATAGCAAAACAATATGCCCATCGAGATCATCCAGTATATTTGTACGATAGTATATTTGTACGAGTGAGATGCCCAGCGAACTTATCTGAGATATTTGAATGATAAATCCACTACCCAAATTTGATGCGAATTGATTCTGTTTTACTAAAGTTAACATAGCAACAAATTTTCAAGTGGCCGCCACTTAGAAATAAAATTGCGGATCAAGTCACCAAGTGAAATTATCCTAGATATTTGAACCATAAGTTTACTCTCCAACTTTTATTTGAATCAGTATAGTATTTTAAAAGTTATCGTGATGGCATATTTTCAAGTGGCAGTGTGATTTCAAGTGTCTGGAACTTAGAAACAAGATGTCGGGACAAGTTGCCCAGTGAAAACTTTCAAGATAATTATATGATAATATCACTGTCCAAATTTGGTTCAATTTGGAGTATTTTTCCAGAAGTTATCGTGATTTTAAATTTTCAAGTGGGAGCCTGATTTCAAGTGGCCCCGCTTAACTTAAGATATATGCCACTTTATTAAAAATGGCGGATATAGTTTATCAATAAACTTCATTAAGATCTTTATGTGGTCTGTATTTACATCAAAATTCAAACAATTTCGAAATACGCTTTTTACAATTTAAATTTGAAATTTTCAAGTGGTCTGCACTTGAAAACAAAATGGCGGAGCAACTTGGTTAACAAACTTATCTAAGACATTTATAAGATAAGTTAAGACACTGTTCAAATTTGGTTCCATTTGGAGTATTATTTCGGAAGTTATCATGGTTTTAAATTTTCAAGTGGTGGCCTGATTTCAAGTGCTCCCGCTTAACTTAAGATATGCGCCACTTTATTAAAAATGGCGGATAAAGTTCATTAATAAAGTTATTTGAGACACTTGTGTAATCTATGTACACATCAAAATTAAAAAAAAAAAAAATCGGAATACGCTTTTTATAATTTGAATTTGAAATTTTCAAGTGGTCTCCACTTGAAGACAAAATGGCGGAGCAACTTGGTTATCAAATTCATCTAAGTTATTTATAAGATAAGTTAAGACACTGTCCAAATTTGGTTCGATTTGGAGTATTATTTCAGAAGTTTTTGTGATTTTAAATTTTCAAGTGGTAGCGTGATTTCAAGTGGCCCCGCTTAACTTAAGTTATCTACCACTTTATTAAAAATGACGGATAAATTTCATTAATAAACATCACTAAGACCCTTATGTGGTCCGTATTTACATCAAATTTTAAACAAATTCGGAATAAGCTTTTTACAATTTGAATTTGAAATTTTCAAGTGGTCTCCACTTGAAAACAAAATGGCGGAGCAACTTGATTAATAAACTCATCTAAGATATTTATAAGATAAGTTAAGACACTGTCTAAATTTGGTTCGATTTGGAGTATTATTTCGGAAGTTATAGTGATTTTAAATTTCCAAGTGGTAGCCTGATTTCAAGTGGTCCCGATTAACTTAAAATATCTGCCACTTTACTAAAAATGGCGGATATACTTCATTAACAAACTTCATTGAGACCCTTATGTGGCCTGTATTTACATCAAAATTCAAGGAAATCTTGCTTTAAATATGCTTTTTACAATGTCGGTTTGAAATTTTCAAGTGGCTGCCACTTGAAAACAAAAAGTCGGAGCAACTTGGTTAACGAACTTGTCCAAGATATTTATAAGATTAGTTCACTGTCCAAATTTGGTTCGATTTCGAGTATTATTTCGGGAGTTATCGTGATGACAAAATTTTCATTATAGATAGATAGATATATATATATAGATAGATAGATAAACGAAGTGATTGCAATAGGTCGATTTCTAAAGAAATCAACCTAAAAGCGTATTCCGAAATTGTTTGAATTTTGATGTAAATACAGACACCATAAGGATCTCAATGAAGTTTATTAATAAACTATATCCGCCATTTTTAATAAAGTGGCAGATATCTTAAGTTAAGCGGGACCACTTGAAATCAGGCTACCACTTGAAAACTTTAAATCCCTATAACTTCCGAAAGAATACTCCAAATCGAACCAAATTTGAATAGTGTCTTAACTTATCTTATAAATATCTTGGATGAGTTTGTTAACCAAGTTGCTCCGCCATTTTGTTTTCAAGTGGAGACCACTTGAAAATTTCAAATTCAAATTGTAAAAAGCGTATTGCGAATTTCTTTTAATTTTGATGTATACATAGATTACACAAGTGTCTCAAATAACTTTATTAATGAACTTTATCCGCCATTTTTAATGAAGTGGCGGATATCTTAAGTTAAGCGGGACCACTTGAAATTAGGCCACCACTTGAAAATTTAAAACCATGATAACTTCCGAAATAATACTCCAAATGGAACCAAATTTGAACAGTGTCTTAACTTATCTTATAAATATCTTAGATGAGTTTGTTAACCAAGTTGCTCCGCCATTTTGTTTTCAAGTGGAGACAACTTGAAAATTTCAAATTTAAATTGTAAAAAGCGTATTCCGAAGTTGTTCGAATTGTGATCATTGTGATGTAAATACAGACCACATAAGGATCTCAACGAAGTTTATTAATAAACTATATCCGCCACTTTTAATAAAGTGGCAGATATCTTAAGTTAAGCGCGGTCACTTGAAATCAGGCTCATACTTGAAAATTTAAAATCACGATAACTTTTGAAATAATACTTCAAATCGAACCAAATTTTGACAGTGATATTATCATATAATTATCTTGAATGTTTTCACTAGGCAACTTGTCCCGACATCTTGTGTCTAAGTTCTAGGTACTTGAAATCACACTGCCACTTGAAAATATGCCATCACGATAACTTTTAAAATACTAAACTGATTCAAATAAAAGCTGGTTAGTGAACTTTTGGTTCAAATATCTAGGATAAGTTCTCTTGATGACTTGATCCGCAATTTTATTTTCAAGTGGCGGCCACTTGAAAATTTGTCATTATGGTAACTTTAGTAAGACAGAATCAATTCGCTTCAAGTTTGGGTAGTGGATTTATCATCCAAATATCTCAGATAAGTTCGCTAGGCATCTCACTCCACTTTTTTTTACAAGTGGTGCCACCTGAAAATTTCTTATTATTATCATTTTTGAAATTCTGGTTTAATTTAAACTAGAACTGGACAATGAACTTATCGTACAAATGTACTGGATGATTTCGATGGGCAAGTTGTTTTGCTATTTTGTTTTACAAGTCGCAGCCACTTAGACTGCCACTTGAAAATTTGCCATAATAATAACTTTTGAAACACGGCACTGATTTAAACCACAGTTGGACAGTAACCTATGCTTCAAATAACTTCGATGTATTTCCTGGAACTTTAGAAATACTTAATCAATTCAAATCAAAGTTGAAAAATGGATTTATCATTCAAACAACAAAAATTTAGAAAATTCACGTAACTCATGAACCAATCACGTTATTGCGTCCATCTTTGGTATATCGATAATAAGTATTTTCTCGCCAAAAGTCGCCAAAAAAGTCGCCATAGGGGAAAAGTCGCCAAATTTGGCGCCAAATCCATTACATGCGTTACTGGATCTTTTTAATCCGTTTTTAAGGTAAAATTAGACTATTTTAATGCTGAAACAAACTAGAAATGCAGGAAACTAACATTTTATCAACTTACTAAGCCTTTTTGAAAGAATTTCTACAAAAAAAAAAAAAAAAAAAAATATTTTCAAATATTTGCAACGATATCTTAAATGAGCAACTTTCTCTGCTATTTTTATCGAAGTGGCAGCCACTTAATTTTTCGACACAATGACTTTTGAGATTTTGAATTAATTCGAACTATGTGCTGTGTACAGTAGACTTATCTCACAAACGCATTTCATATATTTGTCAACTTAACCCACCATTTTTTTTCCTAGCGCCGGCCACTTGAAAATTTTAAATTCACATAAAAGTGTATTTATGAACCGATTTGCTTAAAACTCCATATGTGCGTAGCCTACATCAATATTTCTACCAAGTGCATTAATAATTTGTAGCCGCTATTTTGAAACAAAATGACGGCTACTTGATAAGGAAAAAGAAATCAACCTACCCTTCCGAAAAAGCCGGAAGGTCTTGTTTTTTTTTTTTTAATTATTCAAACGAAAATGTCTGTTTTGACTGAAGAAAAAAAAAATACTGAAAATAAGTCATTCGAGTGCAGGGGTTTAAATTAAAACAATCGATATAAAATAAAACAGTTCCTTTTAGGTTGATTTCTTTAGAAATCGACCTATTGCAATCACTTCGTTTATCTATCTATATATATATATATCTATCTATCTATAATGAAAATTTTGTCATCACGATAACTCCCGAAATAATACTCGAAATGCAACCAAATTTGGACAGTGAACTGATCTTATAAATATCTTGGATGAGTTCGTTAACCAAGTTGCCCCGACTTTTTGTTTTCAAGTGGCAGCCACTTGAAAATTTCTAACTTACATTGTAAAAAGGTATTTAAAGCAAGATTTGCTTGAATTTTTATGTAAATCTAGACTACATAAGGGTCTAAATGAACTTTATTAATGAAATTTATCTGCCACTTTTAATAAAGTGGAGGATATCTTAAGTTAAGTGGGGCCACTTGAAATCAGGATACCACTTGAAAATTTAAAATCAAGATAACTTCCGAAATAATACTCCAAATCAAACCAAATTTGGACAGTGTCTTAACTTGTGTTATGAATGTCTTGGATGAGTTTCTTAACCAAGTTGCTCCACCATTTTGTTTTCAAGTGGCGACCACTTGAAAATTTCAAATTCAAATTGTAAGGCGTATTCCGAATTTTTTGAATTTTGATGTATACATAGACTATATAAGTGTCTCAATGAAGTTTATTAATGAACGTATCCGCCATTTTTAATAAAGTGGCGGATATCTTAAGTTAAGCAGGGCCACTTGAAATCAGGCTACCACTTGAAAATTTAAAATCCCGATAACTTCTGAAATAATACTCCAAATCGAACCAAATTTGGACAGCGTCTTAACTTGTGTTATGAATGTCTTGGATGAGTTTCTTAACCAAGTTGCTCCACCATTTTGTTTTCAAGTGGAGACCACTTGAAAATTTCAAATTCAAATTGTAAAAAGCGTATTCCGAATTTGTTTGAATTTTGATGTATACATAGACTATATAAGTGTCTCAATGAAGTTTATTAATGAACTATGAATTTTCTCGCCAAGAGTCGCCAAAAAAGTCGCCAAGTGGAAAAGTCGCCAAATTTGGCGCCAAATCCATTTCCTGCCATGTTGGAGCTTTTTAATGCGTTTTTAAGGGAAAATTAGGCTATTTTAACGTTAAAACAAACTAGAAATGCAAAAAATTAACATTTAATCAACTTACTAAGCCTCTCTGAAAGAATTTGTTTGAATTTTGATGTATACATAGACTATACATAAACTATGTATATATAATGACATGATGTATACATAAACTATGGATTTTCTTGCCAAAAGTTACCAAAAAAGTCGCCAAGTGGAAAAGTCGCCAAATTTGGTGCCAAATCCATTACCTGCCATATTGGAGCTTTTTAATGCGTTTTAAAGAGAAAATTAGGCTATTTTAACGATAAAATAAACTAGAAATGCAGAAAATTAACATTTAATTAACTTACTAAGCCTCTTTGAAAGAATTTCTCCAAAAAATAAAAGAAAAAAAAATTGAATTATTTTCAAATTTGCAACAATATCTTAGATTAATTAGCTCACTGAGCAACTTTCTCTGCCATTTTGATCCAAGTGGCAGCCATTTAATTTTTAAACACGATGACTTTTAAGATTCTGAATTAATTCCAACTATATTTGTACAGTAGTCTTATCTCACGAATGCATTTGATATATTTGTCAACTTGGCCCACCATCTTGTTTCCAGCGCCGACCACTTGAAAATTTTAAATTCACATAAAAAGGTATTTATGAACCGATTTGCTTAAAACTCCATATGTAGATAGCCTACATGAATATTTCTACCAAGTGCATTAATAATTTGTAGCCGCCATTTTGAAACAAAATGACGGCTACTTGATAAGGAAAAAGAAATCAACCTACCCTTCTGAATAAGCCGGAAGGACTTGTTTTTAAATTATAATAAACTGGGATCAATATAACTAATGTAAAAGGGGTTTTCAGTTTATCAATATCTATTTTACGCTCATTAGGTGCCAAGTCTCCTATTTTGGAGCCATATTATATCTTCTAACAAAATAAACCTTTTTTTATTAGTTAAATTACATATAATTAGAAATGCACATTGAAACACAACACATACGGAAATTCAAATATTTTCAGTGAGATTCATATAAAGGGTTAAATAGATTAGAAAATGTATAAATATATCGAAAATCCAAAGTCGAAAATTTATACGCAACCAATAATTTCTTCTATTGAATATAGGATGAAGTTAAACAGAAATTTTTGCATATTTAATTAATAGGAGTGGATCGAGACAGCACATTTCCTCCTTTGAAATAGGCAACGAGATATATAAAGTAGAGTGATAAATGCATAGAATAATAATAGAGGAATAAATGGTAACCCTTGAGAAGGTCCAAGATGAGTCATGTGACATGCTCTCCTTGCACCTGCGTATTCTGTGGTTCCCTTGGTAACAGCTCATTTTTAGTAAATTTCTATGGCAACGGTTTGAAGATTGTTTTTCCCATAACTCATAACCGCCAATGTTTTTGTTTACTTACGTAGTTTAATATTCTTTTGTTCTAAATCATTTTGATTTTGATTTTACTTTTTTTTTTTCTTGTAGCTGAACTTTAACCGACAAAATGCTTAAAAATAGTTGAAAAATTATTATTTGATGTTAAATTTAGCTCTTTAAAAGTTTAAATTTTCTTTTATAAACGCTTTTAAACTTTGTTGGGAAACGATGAAAAAAAAGGTATTTTATTATTTATTAAAATGTGAAATATGTGAAATATGTGTAAAATTATTTTAAAAACAGCTTATTTCGGTCATAGGACTGTCATGTTACCTAATAATAATGATAATTTGTCGAACTGATATTTTAAATGCCAAAATAGCGATAAAGGGCCAAACACAGCAACCTATTGGAGCATGTCACGTGATTCATCTTGAACCACGGAAAGCTAATCCTTCATCCATTGAATCAGCACTCTAATTTATATATCTCGTTGGAAATAGGCATCTAAATTTTAAATTGTTGCCTTTATTTTAATTTTTTCAACCATAAAATAAAATAGGCTTTCACGCGAAATATATATATATATATATATATATATATATATATATTAAATTGGTTCATGCATGTACTGTACTTGCGGATAATACGTAAGTATCGTAATTTTGTGCACTTTTGCGATTCATACACATCAAGTAGGGGTATCCATTATTATTATTATTATTATTATTTTTTTTTTTTTTGGGGGGGGGAGAGTCGGGGGAGTTATGTGCGTGATACTGATGGCTGCGAAAACGAGTTATATGCGTTCTCAGATTCATGCACAGCGAGGTTGGGGTGTCCAGTGATGATTTTTTTTCCCTATGTGCGTGAAGCGTACATACATGCATGATACAACACAAGTTTACGTGTTTTCCCATTACATCTATTTCATTACTTTTAGTGGAAGAATCTAAATTTATAACAGGGGTTTCAGGTAGCAGGAGGCATTTTTACTAATCAGCATTTTAAAGTATTTGGATGCCAAAAGAAAATATTAATATTTTATTATTATTATTATTATTTTTCACGTGAAAGCATATTTTATTTTATGGTTGAAAAAATTAAAATAAAGGCAACAATTAAAAATTTAGATGTCTATTTCAAAGGAGGAAATGTGCTGTCTCGATCCACTCCTTATGCATATATCGAAAATCCAAAGTCGAAAATTTATACGCATCCAATACTTTCTTCTATTAAATATAGGATAAAGTTAATAAACAGCTAATTCTATCAATTTATCACAGAATTTTTTGCATATTTAATTAATCAGCGGTGAAAATATTTATAATCAGGCACTAATTGCGAATTGTTAAACAGTTTCATGAAACCTGTTTTGTCGTAAAAATAGGACCAGTTAAAAAAAAAATAATAATAATAACGATAAATAGAGAGGAGAAAAAAAAAAAAAAAAAAAAGAAAGGATCAGCAATATGAAATTCTGACTGCTTACTACTCAAAAGACGATATATTTTTTTGTAATAAAATTAATTACTACTCAAAAGACGATATAATTTTTTGTAATAAAATTAACTAGTTAATACCCGTCAAAATTTGACGGATCATGTGCATCTTAAATCTTTTCACGGCATAAAGTTTTAAACATCCCTGTTTTAATAATCCTTAACCAGTTTAAAATCCACTGCTGTAATCAATTTTTTTTTTGGTTGAAGGGGAAGGGGGAATAAATTTCATGAAATTTCAATATGCAAAATTTAAGCGTAATCCATATAATAAAATTAAAATCCGAAGATTTTTTTCTAATTTTACTCTAAATATGACCAAAAGAATGTTTGGAGTAATTAAAGGAGAGACAGAATTTATAAATTATGGTAAGAATGGAGAAAGAAAGCACACATCAATATTTAATGTTTTTCATACATATTTTTTTAATTTGCTCGCATCTATAATATTCCATTTCAGTTACAATATAACAGTGGCGCCATCTATAATCTGTCAATAATAATAATTAAAAAAAAAAAAAAAAAAAATTCTCAGATTTTTCTTTAAATAAAAATACTTTTAAAATCACATAAATTTATAAGGCAAAATAGTTTAATTTAAAATAAATTTTAAAAGTGTTTTGTGTTTTCTTTACATTCTATAATTACAATTTATTTTCCCTTTGAAATATAATATACTACTCAGGGCCCGAATAAGTAAGAATGCATTTAATACTATAGCAAGTTAATTTGCTCATTATATTTTTAATAATAAGTTATTCCATTCATATTTTTAAGGTTATTCTTTTTGAATTATTTTTTTCTGTAATATAGTACAGAAATGAAATATAAAAGATCAATTTAAAATTAGATTAAAAGATAAATAAATAAATAAAATAAAATAAAACTTCCTTTGATTTTAAACATCTACCTTCATTTTTTCTAAACAAAGTTTTAAATTGATAAAAGTTAACTTTTAAAGAGCAATAAACACCGACAATTTATTAATTTTAAAAGATTTTTTTTTCTCTTAAGAAACTGAAAAAAATAATATTAGGAATATGATATGGTATGTTTAAATGATAAAAGATGGCGCCACAAAAACTCTTAAAATATTATCCTGTGAAGGAAAATTTTCGGGGAAATGAAAATGCATACAGCGATAGTCGATAAGTATTCTCGAATTGCTTTCTTTTTAATATACTTCCATGGAAAATACGAATCAATGAATTAATCGTGTGAATTGTTTTTATTATTGAGCTTTAATGAGGCGTCTGGGTCTGCGAAGTATCATTGTCATCATTGTCGTCTGCTCGAGTTCTATCATTGATGTTCATATCCGCGTTTGTAATGATCGATAGACGGCGCTTTGTGAACACTGCAGTTGTTAGTAAACATTAGCCACGTGTGTTCCAATAGTGTTCTTGTTATTCTACTTAATATTCGTACTATAATTTCTCCGCCATTACATTATGGAAAATTGATTGCTTTTGGAAAAAATACTTCAGTTTATTCAAAGTTCGATCGGAAGTAGATTTTTAACTGAAGTTGAACAAATATTAGTTTCAAATCATCTGATTAATTCTTTACTTCCATTAGCCGAAGCAACTGTAATTTTAAATTCGTCATTTGGAAATAAATGGAAGCTCAATTCTGGATTTCTTGATGCTTTGGATTTACACTGTAGCACACAAAAGTATGTGTTATCTTTTTTACCGTATTTATTCATTTTTATTCAATAAATATATGTGAAACTAAATATCGGCAAGCAATGGCGGCTATATGGAATTCGAATTAAACCATGTTTATTGTAATTTCACCGTAGCCCACCAGAGGGCGAGCATTTCATTACAATCGCGGATTGCACTGCATCAAGGGAAGGACTATTCTCATTCCGCATTGGTTCATAATTTTCTCACGCATGCGCAGATCGGGCGATTTTGGTCTTAAAGAAATACCCTTGTGTTTTAATATTATAGATTTTTAAAGTGATGTAGCTTTGGAAATCAATAAATTATTTCTTTGTCTTTCATGTTCCACCAAAAAATTCATAACTGTATTTCATGTAAAGCCGATAAGAATGCTTTGCGCAATTTTACATTGAAATATAAAGGTTTTAAATTCTTTTGTCGTGCACCGCCCAGAAACAAAACAATGGGAGAAAAATTACAGATTGATCATTGGGGAGAAAAAAGTAATTCCCTTTCGCTTGGGAAAAGCGGGCGATTTTACCAAAATATGGCCAACTTTCCCCGAGTGAATACACACGAATATTTTAGCAAATAAAATTTATGAATAATTTATTTACTAAAGGTGAATGAAAAACTCCAGATACGGTTTTAAATTCATTTTTCTTTTTTTTCTTTATTTCAATACCACTCAAGGGCCCTCTTCACTCATCGCCACCGGAAGCCGAAGCTAATGTTATTATATGGGAAAATTTTCTTTACGAATAACTTATTAACTAATACATATTTTTAAATTCTGTTTTCACATTCTTAAAATTCCCAGCTGTTAAATTGACGGACCTTTTATTAAAAAAAAAAAAAAAAAAAAAAAATACATTTTTAAAAAAGGTCCGTCAATTTAACAGTTGGGGATTTTCTGAATGTGAAAACAGAATTTAAAAATATGTATTAGTTAATAAGTTATTTGTAAAGAAATTTTCCCCATAGAATAACATTGGCTCGGGCTTCTGGCGACGGTAAGTGAAGCAGTGATGCCAGATTGGGGATTTTGTCCCCATTTTGGGGATTTTTGAGGCTTCTGGGGACCAAATGTTTGTGGGGACTTTTTTGGGGAATTCTAAAATTGTTGGGGACAAATTTGGGGAGATCTTCAACTTTCTGTCAATGTTGGCAACGTAATGATTTATCCCTACGACCAGGGATTTTCAATAGCTTTATTGTTATTTGGGGATTTTTTTCAAAAATTACCTTCATTTGAGGAAAAAACTGAGCTTAAATCAGAATAAAATAAAGGATTATACAGACACGACATTATTTCTTTTTTTAAAACATGAAAATCTGACATTGACAGATTTTAATTTAGTGCCAGAGGCCTACTGCTAAACTTGTTAATATCGACAAATTCTTCTTTAGTTAATTCGTGACGATCTAAATTCCATGATAAAGTTTTCATTAAATCAAACCAATGTGTTTCAGCTGCAGATATTGTAACAAATAACGTTGGAAGTCCAAACTGTCTTATAGCCGCAAAACAGCGTTTTTTCTATTTTTCCCAATGAGGGGGAGGTGTGCCTTGGGGGGGACTCATGTCAAAGGTGTGCCTTGGGGGGGACTCATGTCAAAGTTGTACCTTGGGGGGGACTCATGTCAAAGTTGGGCCTTGGGGGGACTCATGTCAAAGTTGGGCCTGGGGGGGGACTTATGTCAAAGTTGGGCCTTGGGGGGCACTCATGTCAAAGTTGTACCTTGGGGGGACTCATGTCAAAGTTGGGCCTGGGGGGGACTCATGTCAAAGTTGTGCCTTGGGGGGACTTCATTCAATAAATCCCCATTCAATAAACCGACTGAAATAGGCCCTTAGCACTATTAAGAGTGTATTATAAAAATTCGACAACGCTGTACCGACTGAAATAGGGGTACCTTGGGGGGGACTCATGTCAAAGTTGGGCTTGGGGGGGAACTCATGTCAAAGTTGTGCCTTGGGGGGGACTTCATTCAATAAATCCCCATTCAATAAACCGACTGAAATAGGCCCTTAGCACTATTAAGAGTGTATAATAAAAATTCGACAACGCTGTACCGACTGAAATAGGGGTACCTTGGGGGGGACTCATGTCAAAGTTGGGCCTGGGGGGGACTCATGTCAAAGTTGTGCCTTGGGGGGACTTCATTCAATAAATCCCCATTCAATAAACCGACTGAAATAGGCCTCTAGCACTAATTAAGAGTGTATTGTAAAAATTCGACAACTGTACCGACTGAAATAGGCCTCTAGCACTAAAAATCTGCTTGATATTTTTTTTGAAAAATTTTTTATTTTCCCTTTTTAGTAGAAATCAAGTTGGGGATTTTTTCGAAAAAAACCCCTGATTTGGGGAAATTTGAAGACCTGTTTGGGGAAATAATTTTCGACCATTTGGCATCACCACTGAAGTGAAGAGGGCTGATTCCAAAGCTTTTACTCGCTTTGCTCATTGGTGTGTTCGTCGATTAATCGAACTGAAATGAAATGACTTAATGTAGTAAAATGAAATTTCTGTATGTATTTGTGTTGTTTATGAACAAAATAAATATGCATATTATCAATGAATCTATTTTTATGTAATAAGATTTTAGAGAAATTCTAGCGAAAATATTTTTGAATAGTAAGAATATGTCCGAAAGATTTACCCGATTTCATGAGGATCGCGATTATGAGGTATGTCGAAAGAATGTTTATCCATCGCCTACTTCAATCAGTGATTTCAATCAATAGATTTAAGTAAAAGTATATGATCACGTTTAATTCTCTTATATAAGAGTTATAAGTTATAAAAAGTATTTATTTGAACAATGTAGTATAAAATATTAGTCATCTTTTTAATTTTTTCTTTTACTGACCCAGTCACAAGTGCATTATTTACTTTGGTTATCAAATTTCTTCCTTTTTTATTGCTTGTAAGTGATTCACTGGTTTTGTGTGAATAGTTTATTATGAATGTGTGTTTTTACTATTAATTTTAGTAAGTATTAAAGATTATTGAAAGCTGACCGAAACCTTTTTCCAAGAATTAACCTAACTAGTTTCCTTATGATTCCCTCTAAATTTGAAAGTCATTCATCAAATTCAATGTTCTTTATTATTATTAATTTGTTAGTAGTAGATTAATAAGGGTAAAACTTTATAATCCGGTGCGATAGAAACTGTTTACATGTACTTTCCTTGATAGTAAGTAAACAAAAGGTACCATATCAGATTGTAAAATTTAGCCTAATTAATTATCATACATATTTTGGTTTTCCTTTAATAATTAAAAAATAATAATAATAACCGACGAACAACAATTTTTATTACAAAAAATTAAAAAACATAAAAAAATAAATAAAAATTTCTTTGAGAGCATTAAAAAATTTATTGTAGTTTTGTGATGAGCTGTAGTATTAAAATTTTCCTTTTTGTTCTTAATTTGTTTTAATTTTTTATGGTGTGGGCGTGTGCATGTGAAAATTTAATAGTACTGAAACTGGGAGAAAATTTAACATGAGAAATTCTAAGAGTGAGTGAGTAACTGATTCATCATTGCCAGGGCCGTCGCTAGGCATTAAGCAACTCAGGCAGTGCCTGAGGGCGGCAGTTGTCTAAGGGCGGCACTCGAATCATTAAAACGAAGTACGAAAAATAAAAAAAAATAAGCAAGATTGAAAGAAAAAAATATTTTTACAAAACTTTTTGTAAAAAAGACACCCTACCCCACCCCCCATCCTCATGAAAGAATCTAAATTGGTTGAGAAAACTGCTGCTAGTAAAATTCGTCAATAAATCGAACAAGATGTGTGAAAAGGACAGTATGAGAAATGTGAAAGCACAAAGCTTTCCGCTTAGAATAAGAGAACATCTTTGCATGGGTCCGATGTCTGATTCCAGATAGCCTAGTTTTTATAGACAGATACATTCTGAGAAAGCTTTAATTGGGAGACTACAGATGAGTACGTTTAGGACCCAGTCCTCTCGGTATGCAACAAAAAAGCTATATCTTACCGGATATTGTTAACTTAAACAGAAATGAGGGATATATATAGTATATGGAGTTCTACATGGGTGGCCTTAAGAAAAAGACAAAATTATTTAGAATTCATGAGTGTGAAAGAAAAATAAAACACTGAATTTGAGATATACAACATTTTAAGGGAATTAAAATTATTTAAACTAAGCCCTTTATTCTTTCCTAACATATTATGTAAGGAAAGTACAGTCGGTAACAAAAGTGTCTGAACACTAGCAAAAATTCCTATGTAAAAAAAGTACACTTCATACGGTTTTGTTAAATAAATCCTTGTCGAATCCTGTTCTTACACTGACTAAGAACACGATTCGATAAGGATTTATTTAACAAAACCGTTTGAAGTGTACTTTTTTTTACATAGGAATTTTTGCTAGTATTCGGACACTTTTGTTACCGACTGTATTGTAATCATGTCAAAACTCTGACTATGAGATTTTGGTGTTTATACACGTTTTACGGTCCCCTGAGATCATTTTTCCTATTTTTATGAGGATGTGTGTGTGTGAGTGAAAACAATAGTGCCTAAACGCTTTGTAAATCCCCATAGCATGAACCCTATTGATTTTTGTCAATCTTGGACTTATAGTTTTTTTTACAGACACAAATAAAAGAATTCTTTATCACTATGGCATATGGACCACAATTTTTTTAAAGTGTGATAGCGCTTAAACGCCTTATTCGTCTAAGCTGAAAATTTATACACATATTATAATTCATTACGCACGAACTGTATGAATTTTCGTGAATCTAGTACTTAAAGACTTTTTATACGGACACAAGGAAAAATTCCTTATCATTATGGTCTATGGGCCCAATTTTTTTTTAAGTGCAATAGTGTCTAAATGTCTTACCCAAATGAGCTGAAAATTTATACTCATCAGGGGTTAATCCAGAACGAATTTAGTGCCGCTTTGCGGCACTTTCACAAATTCAATTTTCGGCCATGCGGTACCTTCACAAAGTCAATTTTCGCCGATGCGGTACCTTCACAAAATGAATTTTCAGCGATGCGGTACCTTCACAAAATAAATTTTCGGCAAAACGGCACTTTCAAAAAGTCCATTCTTAGTGATAAAAAAAAAAAAATCTCACTTGAAACTTACATTTTCTTTATATTTTTGGAACATCTCGCTCTGAAGAAGAAACAACAAAAATCCTTTGTAACCCTTTTCTGCTGTAAAGAAAAAGAATCAATCCTGTACGAAAAACACACTCGAACACGATCGGTCGGCTCGAAAACAAAAACAGTTCCGAGACCCAAAAGCGTAGTTCCGATTCATATACAAAAAGATTACTAGTAAAAAGTGCCGCATAACCGAATCTCATCATTGAATCACATCACTACAAAACGAATCGCCAATGCGTGCCCTGTATCGAAGCTCAGCGCTCAGCCGAAATTTGGAAAATGGTCGAAAAACCACATTCTTTCAAAAAATAAAAAAGTATTTCTCTGCAATATGATAAACATACACAGGCAACTAGTGCCCCCCCCCCCCCAAAAAAAAAAAAAAAAAAAAAGAAACTATGTTTCTAGACGAGAAAAGAAAGTTCCGATTCAAAAAGGTTATAGTAAAAAGTGCCGATACTCCGAATCGCATCCTCACGTAATGAATCGCCAACAGAAGCTCTGTTTCAAAGCTTAGCCTCTGTCTTTTCTGCTGCGTTCTAAGTTCATTGGAAGAAATAAAATGGTTGAGCAAATGTGATTACAGTAGTCTGTATATGCAATTCAAGAATTTTTATAAAGGGTCTAACTCCATAAAGAATTTCAGTAAGATTTTACTGTTCTATTGCTTTGCGAAAACATAAAATTTAAAATAAATTATCACATTTTCTTTTGGTTAAATAAATATAATTTTACAGATGATTAAAAAAAGTTGGAAAACTGTCTATAATACAATTTTGACCAGTCCTATCTTGTGTGTGTTTAAGTTTTTACTTTTTTTTTTAAATGCAATTTATTTATACATTTATTCTATCTTTTAACAATTTGACATTTTTTGGTGTTAACCTGTCAACATATATGCAATTTCTCAATTTTCTACTGCAATGAAGTTTTACAAATGAGAAATGAGGTATAAAAGAAGTTAGTAAATGGAGTAAATTAATGCCACAGATACACTATAGCGCGTAAATTACGCAAAAAATATCAAAGGTGGGAAGCTAAATATACTAATATGGTGCCTAGGGGATGCGCAATAAAATTCATCCTCAAACGAAAGAAAGATTTTTTGTGTGTGTGTGTGTGGGATGAGCGTTCTGTAAAATCGTTCACATGCGTTTAAAAATAGCTTTTGATTTTTTTTTTTTTATGTTGTTTCGATTTTGCGATAACAATTACTTAGATTATAAATGATTTCTGCAAGACAGTTGGACATTCCACGGTGACTTCCGGAAACGCGTGCTCATTTGTCCAATATTTAATCATAGTAAAAGTATCTATTATATTTAATAATAAAATCACTGAATAAAATAAATAAATAACGCTCAATATTCCGTTATCTCTTGACTTGGCTAAATGATAATAAACACACTCCTTCAAGATCCTAACAGAATCGCTGATCTACTTCTACATAACACGTTGCTCTTTGACCTTGAAGCAGGCCGCATGCAGACTGTGCATCTTTATTTCTTTTGAGAGCTAAGAACTATCTATAAAAGGGATAATATTAAAATTTATTGACATTATACAAAATCATAGAATATTTATCTTTATACTTTTAATAATTCCCCCCACCCCCCAAGAAACTGAAAAATACGGGTTTTTATAAAATTCCGGAGTGCATGTCTCCTATTTTATTATTTAATTCGCCAAATTAAGTATAATTTGCTTTTAAGGAGTAAAAATAGCATGTGGCATATTTCTTTTATTATCAAAAATCAGTTTTCACAAATCTGTAAAATTCAAAATTGCCGCGATCCTTGCAATTCCGGATTTAAGAGGACCATGATAAATTATTACTTCAATAATTATTTCGGTAATTATAATCTAATAAGTTTTTACAAAAGGACGAAAATAATATACATTTTTTCATATTAATCGCGCAGGTCGCTGTTAACGTCTGGTTGTTCCAGTGAAATGAAAGGCATGAACATAGCTACCAACTTTCCCGTTTTTTCCGGAAACGCCATACTTCAATTTTTACTTTATTTTGTATTCAATAGAAAAACAAATTGGTTTCGTAAATATTTTTTTTACTTGCGGTTTTCGATGGTTTTATACGTTTTGATAGGTCCTGAACAAGATTTGATAATTTTTAGAAAATTCTATTTGTGTGGGACAAGAATTTGTGGCGATTATATTTCAAGAACTAGAGAACACAATTTCATATGAATTTATATGTAGTTGCACTTTGACATAAATTAGTGTCTATCAAATTTTGGTGCAAATCACTCAACAGGTGACGATACGATTTTTTCCATTTAAGGGAAGACTATATCTAAGGTTGTATCATATATACTCGATCAAAACTTGATAAGTGAGAAGGCCATTATGAAAAATTATGCTCATTCAATTTTGGTGCATACCGACCGATAGGGGGCGCTGTTATACTGCAGTTTTTCCCTTGAATGGGAAGACTATATTTCATATTCTATTACCATTTATTGCACAAAACTTGGTATATGAAAGGACTACTGTGAAATACTATGCTGATTCAATTTGGGTTCATATCGGCCGACAGGTGGCGCTGCTGCGCGCGTAAATAGAAAGACTAATTTTCAAGTTCTATGGCATATAAATGCGCCAAAACAGTTATTGACTTAATTTGATGTATATTGGCCTACAGGTGGCGCTGCTATTACTCACCTTTTGTTATTTTCCACGTGGCTACATTTCAGCATCTGTTGATTAAATCTGCATCAAATTCCACAGATAAATAAAAATATTTACTGTTAGAAGCTATGTTTGAATTTTTGTGCATGTTAAACAGTAAGTGGCCCTGTAATATAGAATGATACAGAAGAAAGTTTTGTGAAGGCCATAACAGACTATTTTTTTAAATAATTTTTAATTAATTTAATCGTTAAATAATAATAATAAAAATAATTTCAGTTTTATTTTAGAAAAGTGGTGAAAAATGTTATTTAAAAATTCAAAATATTGACAATCTTTGTAATCAAACATTAGTTTATTTCAAAATTTTCTTTTCCTCCCTTCCTTTTTTTTTTTTTTTTTTTTTTGTTATCCTAATGCTGATAATTTCAAGGACTTTTTTTTTTTTAAATGGCATTTTATATCACTGAAAATAAAATGTATTTAGTAAATATATACATGTATAGCTATTATACTGTACTTTCTTTTGTTAATTTTTCCTTCCTTTCTGGTTCCAGAACACACTGGGCTAAATATTTCCAGTTGTTTTTAAACAGCAAAAACCTCCTACATAATAGTTTTAAGGAAATCTCAAAAAGAGCTGATGAAAAATTCATAAAAAAAATATCTTTTAACTACAATAAGATAATTTTAATTTATATCTTTATAGTATATACGACCCATTTTTTTGAAAGAAGGACCCAGATCTTCGGAACTCATGGGTCCTGAGGACCCAGAATTTTCCCAAATACCCTGAAATTGGACGTTTAGCTTTTCCTTCATTACTGTTTAAAAATTGTCAAAGTGACACAAAATGAGAGGAGGGAGAACGTATATATAATAGCTTTATATTATAGCATTTGGTATGATGAATATTATTTGCTTATTAGAGAATAAAGCATTTATCCATTGCTAGTTGAGATCTTTAAAATTTGTGACTTTTGAAACGAGTCTGTTATATGTGATGTCTTAGATGGTTTGAAATGTCACGTAATATGCATACTCAAATATTTTACAAAAAAATTATAAACAGCTTCAATTTAGGTATTTACCCAATCAACATAAATATAACTCTATTTTACAACTTTTATATTTTTATTGGTATTTTAAAACTGTATAAATTACTTTGTGCACTTCGGTTAATTTGTTCACTAGGCATTTTTAATTTTCACAAATTAATAAAAAAAATTTTCACAAATTATTTACAAAATTCACAAATGGGGTACCATTTTCAAAAACCTGGATTAACCCCTGCTCATACTATATGTCGCAGTCACACGAACTGCATAGCTTTTGGTGAGTTTAACACTCATAGATTTTTTACAGGGAAGGAACACAAAGAAATATTCTTTATCATTATGATCTATGGGCTGAAATGATTGTAAGTACAATAGCGTAAAATTAAACTATGGAAAAATATATTCATACACCCTATTATAATTTTCACATTTGTTTATTTAAGGATTTGTCTTACTTTAATTTATTTATACAACTATTAATTATTTAATGTACAGAAAGTCAAGTGGAGTCACTCCAGATTTTTTTATGCATTATCTAAAAAATCTAAAATTTATTTAAAATTTTAATCTTAAAAAAAATGACTAGAAGGGAATTTCACATTAATTTAATTAAAAGTATACTTAAAATTTATAGAAATTGGATATTAGCCCACCAGCAGCAGACCGAATCTGCGCTCAAAGTCGGTAGAAGTCAGGTGCCGAGTTCAATCCCAGGTCGCGCTCGTCGACCTAGCCGTTCGGAGTTTTCCATGGTTTTCTACGAAACTTGCATAAATACGGGCTAAGACCCCCTTAGAAAGACCCACACGGAGGCCACTCCCCCTTCAGGCCTACGACCCTAGTGCAATCAATCGGCCTTAATCCCCACAACCTAACCCAAATTAGATTTAGTTTTAGAGGTAAAATGAATTTGAAATTTTCAAATTCATTAAATTTTCAGTTATAATAAAAAATTAACTTTAAAATTGAAGAATGTATACTATTTCAGCAATACATGTTTCTATATACAAATGAAATTATACAGTGGTTTTATCGGCATAATAATATTATTTTATTCACAAAATTTCATTCTATTCCCAGGTCTAAAGAACATTTTCAACAATCTAGATACAACACTAAAAGATAAAAAGCATTAATAAATTTTAGAATTGGTGAAAGGAAAATCTAATTTATGAAAATACATAAATTGTTAGCAATTTTCAGAAAATGAGGACAAAAAAGTTTAAAATGAGAACAAATGTGGTCCTCATTAGAAAATTTCAAAACTGAGAAGGATGTCTAAAAATGAGGACAGTCCTAAAAAATGAGGACGTCTGGTCCGCATTAGATTTGACAAAGTATTTTCTATTTGTTTTACGAACCTATGTAAAGTTTCGTGTGACTAAATTATTTTAAATTAAATCCATTTTTTATGCAATGTTTAATTAGTCAACTTAAAATTTTGGATTTTAAAAAAGTGTCAACATGCGAAAGTGAGAAGGAAATGCTGAAATTTTTAGAATAAAACTAAAAGAAGACCGTAAATTTTTTTCATCATTTTGTTTTGTTACGGTCTTACGTACAGTCGGTAACAAAAGTCTCAGAACACTAGCAAAAATTCCTATATAAAAAAAGTACACTTAATACAGTTTTGTTAAATAAATCCTTGTTGAATCCTGTTTTTAGACTGACTAAGAACAGGATTCGACAAGGATTCATTTAACAAAACTGTATTAAGTGTACATTTTTTATATAGGAATTTTCGCTAGTGTTCGGAGACCTTTGTTACCGACTGTACACTTAATTTCATTAAACCAAAGTCTTAGTGACTAAGAAGGGAAAATGGAGTTACCATTATAAAAACTTTGACTGACGGAAAATCTCAAGTTAAAAAAATTCGTCTAAGCAAAATTTCAGCGTATGAAGGGGCGGCAAATTGAAGCTTGCCTGAGGGCGGCAGAGTACCTTGCGACGGCCCTGATCATTGCCCAACCCAAACCCCTGCACCAGCATGAGATATGGCAAAAACATTTCTTCTGTGACTCAGAGATCCAGGAAGAAGCAATTTTGAAAAATTTCTCCTCTCCTCCTTTCTCCCAAAGTAGGGGAGAAGAGGGCAGAACACAATTTCACAAAATCCTTTATATCTCAAAGGGGGGAAAAAAAAAGATACCTGTAAAATTGTTTGCGTACAGTTATAATACAAAAATATGAAAGAGTTAATAGGAGTTTGGGCTCCCATGGGGTAAGGGGAAAAACATAATTTCACACAAATATTCAGATTTCTCAAAGGTTAGAAGAGATATCCATAAGATGTTTGCTTTGAAATGTAACAAATGTTAGTGTCTAAAAACCAATTTTTGAAATATTAAGAATTCATTTTGTAAGGAGAGGGGTACTAAATATGTGATTTTACATAACCCTGTATGAATAAAAAAGTACATCCACTCACTGACTCAACATACCCGTGGTGATTTTATGGGACATTGGATCATGGATTTCAATGTGAAGGCTAGTTTTGGGGCCTTGACCTCCCAAAAAGATGCGGTTTCTGCAAAATTCCTTTCACCTGAGGAAGCAGTTGCGTACAACACATATACAAGCATAACTCGGTTCAAAATTGCTTTACAGGCAAGAAATTGTACACAGGAAGACAAGTTGAATACAAAAAAAAAAAAAAAAACCTTTGGCAATTTTGGAATTTTCAATTTTAAGGGGAGGGGAGAAATTTGTAGAATCCAGATTTTTAAGTAAAACTCTACCAAAAATAGCACAAAGATTGAAAATGGCTGTGCTGTGTTTGTTCTTGAAAATATACACCAGAAACTTTTTTTTTTTTTTTTTTTTTTTTTGCGATTTTCAATTTGGGGTTGGTGTGTGTGTGTGGGGGGGAGTTATGTGTAGTACCTTAATTCTTTATTTTTCTTTTCCTAGCTTTGATTTTGAGCCTGCTCTGTCTTTCTTTGAATAGGTGTTGCTATTGTTTGTGTATTGTGCAATTAATATTGTTAGTCGTATTTTGACATGAAGGTAATTCAATATATTCAGTTTTCTTCTGTTTCTAATATAGATTTAGAGGATTGTAAGGCAAGCTTATCATAAACAAGGGTTGATTCAAGCAAAAACTGGGCCTCTTTAATAGGGTTGTAGTGATGAAAATCACTGATTTCAGTAACTTTTTTTAAATATCAAATTTATTGGTTTCAATGAGATGAAATTGTTTATCTCATTTTAAAATAATCATTTTTTAAGTATTTCTAATGTAAGTTTAAAAATATATAATTTTCAAAATATGACAAAATATTTCATTAAATGAAGTAATATTTTTTGTATGTTTACTTTAGATTAATCTCTAATAACAGAGTTCACCATAAGTTTGAAAAAGGGCAGGGTGGTGCTATAAAAAGAGGGCACATTTGTGGAGAATGAAAAAGGGCATATCGCTTCGCAAAAAAAATAGGCACCAAAATTACAAACAATTTTATTATATTTATAAATGCTGTTGTTAAGCAATCAGCAATCCCCCCCACCCCTCTGAAAATATAAAAAAATTTCACTAAATGCACAAATTAGTCAGCAAAAATTAAATAAATAAATTTATTTTTTCACATTCTTTTATCTTTAACTATAGTTCTAATAAACCTAATAAAAAGTATTAAAATTGCTTCCTGAAAAATATGTAAAAAGCTCTTGAAAATCTTATAAATGTTGAAATGAAAGTAAAGAGCTAATAATAAAAATTTTCTTTAATAAGGTTTCCACAAATTTCTTAAGATAAAAACCAAACACCTTTTTTAGTAATTATTAAAGAAAAATATTAAACATTCTAATCAAATAGTAGTGATAAAAAGTTCGATTTATTTCATTAATGATATATTTTTTAATAGTTTCCAATTTTTTTTAGGTATTATTGCAAATTCCTAATGTTACAATCAGTTGGTAAATTTAGTAGCTCCCTGGAATTTACTCACTTGTTTGCTGAATTTCAATAATGGCAAATGAAATATTGTTTTGAAATTTGATTTCTAAGAATGTAGCTCCTACAACTATTAGAGATGAAACTACCCAACATGCAAAATCCCTGGAAACTGTTACTTGGCTGTAGAATGTATGGAGGAAGACTTATATAGGTTATTATTAAAAGTACTTACCATATATTTCCGTGTATAAGCTGAGAATTTTTGGAAATTTTTCGGAAGCTGAAATCGGGGGTTGGCTTATATACGAGTTCACATTTTTAGGAAAAAACGTACATTAGAAACAATGATTGAATACATATATTTTAAGCTTAAAAACTATATATAAAGTAAAATAGTGATATTAAACCGAATTTTTAAATAATTATCACATATAAAACTCTTAAATTAGCAATTTTAAATTTATTTGACGAAATTCTCGATGTAGTCACGTGTATTTACATTTCTTTTTTTTTTTTTTGACCTGCCGGTAACTGATGTCATCGGCAGATTGCATGAACGGAGTAACTTTTCTGTCTGATTCAGAAATAGTATAAGAGAAACTTGAAAAAAAAAAAAACAGGACTCCCGATCATATTTTTAATTTATGTAATAAAATCATCTCTGTTTAAAATGTTTCTAGGCTTACACTAGCAAAAAAAGTGGCAAATCTTTGTTTTTTTTTTTTTTGTTTGTTTGTTATTGTTGTCTCATATCCTTGTTTTGCAAAGAGTGCTTCACATTCCTAACAAAAAAAAATTTTTTGTCTTACTTTTCAGCACCAGTCTTCAGGTGAATTTTTATTGGCAAATCTGGTACTTTATCGGTTATAGTAGATAGACCAAAATTGTGCTTCTATTTCTGTTTAGTTACTTCAACTAAATTAAATCTTAATGAATGCCTACATGATTTTTTTCTATAGGAATATTTATTATATTTTTATAGTTTAAACAAAATAACTGGATAGTGTGAATATTATTCATATATGTGTAACATGTATACACACATATACACATAATAAAATACAGTATATATGAACCCAGGAGCAGAATTACATCCGATGTTCTGCAACGAGACATTAAAATTTGCAGATGTTCTGCAGGTATTTTGTCCAAATTTGTCAAAGCACAGTAAAATGAAAAATAAGCATAAAAATAATACTTATTAGTAAAATATTTATTACACATTTATAATAAAACATGATTTAAAATTTTTATAATCTAAAACTGAGGAATACATCCAGAATTTGCAATTTTTTCAATGGCTTTTGGTATTAATATTGTCACATTAATGTGGATATACTACTCACAAAATGTTTATAAATTTTGTCTATACATTGAAACAATGACTGTTTCCAGCAATTTTCTAGTATGCTAACAGATTTACAGGTCAGTTGAACATATCTAGGTTTTATTAATTTTAGAATGTTAGCTGTATCTATCAACATCATCCAGTTAGGGGATAAATGAAATGTTCTGCAAATGCCTCAGTTGTTCTGCGATGTGCGTCGCAGTTTTAAGCACTTTCTGCTCCTGGGTTATACAGTCTCCTTTATTTAATTTTGTTCGTTCGGTGTTGACAGGTGTAATAAAATAAAGTGATTGTTATAATAGATGCTTTTTTGAGATAATTTTTATTTTACACAGAAAATAAGTTTGAAAAATCAAAAACTGGATCAACCTCAAGTCTCCAACCAATAAATCATTCTAAGATTTCTAAGCAATAAAATCTTTTTAACTTTCAATAATGCTCTCAGTCAGTATAAAAAACATTTAACTTTCATTGTAGAATTCAAATTAATTCATTTTGATTATTTATTTATTCTTATTATACATTATTTTTATGTTCTTATGCTTATTTATAGAGTAAAAACATTGATACCTATGATGATGGCCTTCTTGAATTGGAACAGTCTTCAATGGCTCAGCCAATATCCCAGGTTTGCCCTTTTTTCCTTCCTCTTTTCATATTTAAATATTTTTTAATACTGAAAACAAAGGGGGTTTTATAAAAGTAATCAGGATTCATGAACATTTTAACAAGTGTAAAACACAGTTAGTCATATCAGGAGCATTAAGGCCTAGAAAAATTAAATGATATTTTTTAAAACTGGGCTGTCCTCTGAGATCATTTGTTCTTAAGATAGTTTGTACGCAAAGTAACAAGTTCACACACATGCTTATTCCTTTATAGTAAGCTAAATAGCAAGTGAAATTTTCTAATGATTTATCCAAGAACTCAAACCCGACATTGGCTGTGGTGCAATCAAATAAAGATTAATTAAGTGAAATCATTACGCTATTTTAAAAATAGTATTATACTTCAGAGCAACGGAACCTGAACCTCCAAATGATGGAATTTGTCTCCTATTAATAAGTTTTCTCCAGGGGTCCAGAAAGTGTTTTTACTCCCAACATTTCCCCCAATCCATATGAAAATTTCCCCAAAATGGGGGAACGATTTTAACACTGATTTTTGTAATTCATTGTTCAAAGTAATTCATTGTTCAAATCAATATCATTTGTACATTTTTCTGCAAAATTTTCCCGCATGGGTAAAATTTCCCCCGATCCTAGATTGCCATTGCTGGATTGGACATATTCCAGGGTTAGAAATAAGCAGTCGTTAGTCGTATTTTGCGACCAGTTTTTTCATTTTGATTCCTAGAATTCCAATCATAGGTGCCATATTTGACGCCTGGATTTTTTCCTCATCATATTTAATAATTTTCCCAATTCCATCAGATTCTAAACAAGTCAGCTAAACCTAATAAAAACTGATTTAAGAAATTGTATCTCTATGAAAGTAGTTGACGATTTGTTAATGATTAAGTTAAAAGGCCCTAAATTGGAAGATTTCTGCCCAGAAAATTCTATTAAACTGTAGTGGGATGATGTATCTTCTGAATGAAGAATGAATTTGTGATTTTAAATATGTACGTTTAATATTGTCAATGTAATTACATTCATTACATAAATATTTTTTACATAATCTTGCATATATTATTTACAAGTTGATGCTGTATTATTATTTTTTTAATATACATATTTAATTATAGATGGCACCTAGATTTTTCATATTGACGCCCAAAAAATTTAATCCAGGCGTCATTTTGACGCCTAGTTTCAAAATTCTTATTTCTAACACTGACATATTCTCAGGGGTCGATCCAGGTTTTAATTTTTGGGTCCCTTTTTTGTGAAAAACAAAATATTTTTGTGAAATTTTTATTTATTTTTGTGAAATATAAAATATTTTTGTGAAAAAGTAAAATATTGTGTACAATTTTTCGTTTTTACAATCACTTTATGTAATGTTTAATATCAAGTTAATAGTTTCGTTGAGCCAAATTAAGGCATTAATTAAAAATAATACTGAAAACATGAAAACATTTAATAAAAGGATCATTTATATAAAAAAAAAAATCTTGTGAAGGGACTCATTTTATGAATTTGAATTTTGTGAAGGGTCCCTTTTCATGTATTTGAATTTTGTGAAGGGTTCCTTTTATGAATTTAAATTTTGTGAAGGGTCCCTTTTTACTATAGGGAATTTTGTGAAGGGGCCGCAAAAGGGACCCAAATTTTGCCTGGATCGACCCCTGATTCTGCACCCCTGGTTTTCTCATGTGCATAATCAAACTTATTGGAAATTTGAGAATAAAAAAACACACAAAAACAGTGGATCCACTATTCAGAAGTGTCCGCTAAATAAATTTTTACTGCAATTAAGTTATAATTAAGAATTATAAGTTTATAAGCTTAATTAAGCATTAAATTAAGAATAATCTTCATGGTAATTGGTAGAGGTCAAGATTCGCAGTTGCCACTCGCCACGTGGCGACCCAAAAAAATTGCTGTAATTGCCAATCAGACATGCGATTTTTTCGTGATTTCGCAGAAATCTGTGATTTTTTTCCCCTCCTAATTCGCGAAATTTTGCGAATTAACGTCTTCTGCTTTAAAAAAAAATCGCAGATATCATCCGTTTTAAAAAAAGAAACCCCATTAATGATCGGCGATTAAATTCGCTACGAAAGCCACCCAATTCATAATCTTTCTCCATCTACAACATAAATGTCAATAATCATTTTAAACTTGTTTAATGAGATTCTAGAACCTATAAAGAAATAGCATTGTTAAATATTTCTAGCTCATGTAATTAGTTGTTTCCCCATCCCCCATTTTCTTATCTCACACTAGTGATTGGCGATCAAATGTTCTGCAGAATTCTTTTGTTTCCCAGTCTCTCCATCCAACCCATAAATGTCAATATTCATTTTAAACTTGGTTTGTTAGATTCTAGAAGTAGAACTGAAATAGTTTAATATTTCCTACCCATGTACCCATGCAATTAATTTTTAGTCCCCCCCAACCACACACACACACACACACATCTCCAGATAGTGATCAGTGATGAATTCTAGAAACAATAAAGTGATAGAAGTACTCAATATTTCTCACATATGTAATTATTTTTAAACTTCATTACTGAACTTGATAAATCTACTTATTTTTTCTCAGTTAAATTAAATATTTATATTTAATATCTATTCCAAATGTTTAAACAAGGGAAAAAATGTAGACTAAATTTTTCAGGTAGGAAAATTTTTTCTAAATCAATTTAAGAAAATTAATACTCAGTTGGTTTTATGCATATTAGAAACTGATAATTAACTATTGTAGCTTTTTTAAATATGTATGATTAATGTACATAAATAAAAATCATATTTTATATTTGTTTGATTTTTTTTTTTCCTTGTTGATATGGAATTTTAATAAGGTTTTATGTGGATATAAAACTTATTGCAATAATATTAAAGAATTGTTTTGTGCTAATGAAAAAAATCCTGAAATTTTTAATGTAGATAGAAAGCTATAAATATATATGTATAACTGTTTAGGTAGTTAGATAGTTAATTTATTAAAAAAGTGACATTATCGATGTTCAATCAATTATTAACCAAACAATCATATTAGCAAAAAATTTGCAGCTAATTTCTAATTTTAACAATCGCATGCCTGTTATATAATTAAACCTCAGATAATATGCCAAAAAAGATTTTTTGCCCCCCCCCCCCCCCTTTTTTTTTTCTTCTAATGCTAATCTCATTTATTTTCCATATGGAAATGTCACACTAGGTGAAATTTATTAAATGTATCTAATTTTTGTATTTCTCTTTCAATAAGAGATTTAAGTAAATATTCTTGCAAAACATGAATTGTGTATGAGAATTAACATTATTTTATAAATGTGTCATCATTATAGCCTGCTGTTTTCTGTATCAAAATGAAAGTAGTACTTAACTACGAAAGTCCATATATTTTTCCTCATTACTAAAACTTTAAAATCTTCTTTCTAATACTATAGTTATTAATAGCATTTAAAAGTTGCATTATATGCTACTATAACTACCCTATATGTTTATAAAACTCACTCTTAAAATATTAATAAGTATAAAATCATAAACACTCAAAGGAAATTCAAACGAGATCATATCTTCTCACAAAAGTCGAATCATTTTACAATGATTTGATTTCTCAGCCAATTTTCTCTTTCTCCCACCTGCTTTCATTTCAGATATTGAAAATTTTAAGCTCGAGAAGTATGGAAGTTTAAAAAAAAATATTTATTTTCAAACAATATTTAAATTTATTTATTTATTTTTTTTAAATCTGTGGAAGTTCATAATTTTTTTAAAAATTATTATTAAAATAATACAATAAAGGCCACTATTTCTTAATTTTCCGACCATATCATCTGTGTTTTATGCCTTTATATGTATATAGATATATATGTTTTAATTATGTGTGTGAATATCAGGTATAACATCGACTCGTGAGTGGCCACTGGCCACTTACAAAAATTGTAAGTCTTGACCTCTAGTAATTGGTAATTTTAAAAAATGTAAATTACCTAGAAAGTGTTCACAGAGGAGATCTATTTCGAAAAGTAAAGAAGAAAAAAAAAGCACTCAATAATGAACTTTTAATGAGTTTCACTCCTTTTTTAAAATGAACTTGAGTTCTTGAGCGAATTCATTTTTTTCAGACATGAGTTTGGGCATGAACTAACTCGTTTTTTGCACTATGAACTTGAGTTTGAACTAGCTCATTTTTTTTGTGAACTTGCACAACATTGTTTGCTAGTATATATAGGTATATTTTTATGAAAAATTTATAAGTGAATCGTTTTTAATAGGACAAATTAGGTAGCATAAATTGTCATCATATGTCATTTTTAATCGTCATTGTATTCTAAGAAATGTTATTATGTTACAGGATAATTTAGGCTACCAGTTACTTCGAAAACAAGGATGGTCTAGTGGTAAAGGTTTAGGCAGAACTGAACAGGGTATGTTAAAAATTTATTAAATTTATTATTGAATGCATTTTATACTGATTAAAGTACTTCATAATTGCATGTTTTAAAGATGAATGTTCTTATTAATTATAGTATAATTTAATAAGATTTAAATCAATAATTTCCAATTTTTAATTTTTTGCTTTTATTGTTTCGAAATGTTTCTGTATTCTTCATTTGTTGAGCCAGGAAAAGAAATTTGATAATCGGAACTATAAAATCATCTTTGAACATAACTTGCTGGTTGATTAATGGAAAAAACTGTTTTTTAATTAGATTTTTTTTTTTTTTAATGAATATACTTAAAAGCTAATGTAAAAAATGAAGCATCTGTTTGTTGCAGTAAAGTGCAGTGAAGAAGACTTCTTCTTTTTTAATTTCAAAATGTAATAGCGGCCAAAATGTGTATTTTATATTGAATAAGAAAAATACCGAGTTTTAGAATTTTTGAAATATAATTCTTATATAAATGCCTCTCCTTATATCTAATAGCAAGAAAAAGTTGATTATAAATATTGTTATTTAAGGGCTGGGCAAAGTTTGAATGTTATCCAGCAATATCTGAGTTTCTACAGTTGCACTAAAAATGTTATAAAATTCGAAAAGCTGAGCATTTTAATATTATTTTTAATGCATAATTAAATATAATTCTTAATATCAAATAACAACAACAACAAAAAAAAAGCCAAGATATTCTTAGATAATATTCAAACTCTGCTGCACAGTCCTCAAATAACATTTATGTCAACTTTTTATTGCTAAGAAAATAAAAATAATAAAATTTTTTACATTTTGGAGTAAAAGTAGACACTCAAGATATATTTAAAAAATTCCAAAAATTTTTTTTTTTTTTCTTATTCAATATAAACGACTTTTTTTGGTTGCTATTATATTTTGAAAAAAAATGCTGTACTCTAATATGCAGAGAAAATTGATATTAAATGTTAATAAATTATTTTGGGTTGAACAGTAGAGCAACCCTTCATTGAGTAAAAAAAAAAAGTAGGTACAAGTTTTGTATGAAAACAGCAGTGCATCTTTGTGTTACGGATTTGAAGTTTGTGTTGCTACTCTTTTCATCAGATGAAGCATATTGCTATTTTAATGCAATTAAAAATTATTATATCTCAGTGTTAAATAAACATTAATATCGTTACAGTTTAAATAATTTAGCTATATTGTTTGAAATACCTTTACTTTGTAATAAGGAATGGCGATAAAACAAATATGATTTTTAATTTCAAGAGGGGATGATTTGTGTTAAGAGAAAAGCATTTCATCAAAAATTGTTTCAATTCAACAGAAAGGTAACCATTATTTTTTTAATCAGAAAAAAACTTTAGATAATTCAGCTTGCGACAATTCAGAATCTAAAATTTTTTCTGATTTAAAACATAATGGTTATTCTCCCCTGCCTTTTCTTTGGATTAAAAGATTTTATAATGAAATGATTTTTCTTTTATGCAAATCAGTTCTCTCTTGACATTAAAAATCTTATTTTCAAATCAGCTGGACACGAAATGACTAAAATTAGTCAAAAGCTATATTCATTCAGGCTTAAGTAATTTAAAAATGGGCCTTATCTTCTCCATTCAATTGTTTGCAAATCACAAACATATCACCATTAAATGGCAGTTAAAACCACTGCTTAAAACTGGCATGGCAAAATCTGCTAGCAAGTGGCAATAACTGGCAGAAACTACGAAATGATGCTAATAAAAATTTTAATCTGTACATAAAATGAATATATGCATTTGACATGTTATGTAAGCAAGAAATTCAAAAATGAAAAAATATGTATTTAAAGAAGTTAAAAAAAATTAAAGAAGTAAAAAAAATTCAAAATGATTATATAAATATGTTTTACTTGTATATGTATTATATACAGTTGAACCTCGTTAACGTGAATCTCAAGGGGGATAGAAAATTTGTTCATCGTATCAGCAGTTCATGTTATCAATAACTTATTTTCATATAACTAAACTAATCTTCATTTTGACGGGCATTGTGGAAACAGTTCATGTTAAAAGTAATTCACATGAACAGTGTTCAGGTTAACAAGATTCGACTGCATTATAAATTTATGGTTGCAACTTCAAGGGTTTCATATGAAAATTATTTTTATATAATATTCTCATAAACATGTTAAACTCTCTACGTCAGAAATGCCAAAGAAAAATATTGCAAATGCATACAGCTGTTTCGGTAGCCTAAAGCGTACCGTCTTCAGTGCAAAAAGGATTCTGAATAAGGAGAAGTGCTCGTATATATAGGAGAGGGGCTGGATTTAGTTCAACCAATAGGATTACGGGAAAGGTGGGGAGAGTGGCCAATAGGAATTTAGGAAAGTTAGCTGTGTAAACAGTTGAAAAATTAAGAAAATGTGGACTGAATATTATTATTCCAACGCCAAGTCTCCTGTTATTATATGTTAAACTCTCTATTTAAAAGTACTTTTAAAAGAAATTGCAAAAATATGTATAATATTTAACAAAACAAAAATTACCAGGCCTCACAGAGTTCCTAAAATTTTAGAATCATTTCATTATATTGTCACCACATAATAAAATACTAATTATACACCATTTAATAAAATACCCTTCTAAGGGTTCTGCTTGTACCTTGAAGATCTTTTTCTGTATTTTTGTCTGCTCACAAATGGTAGACATTCCTGGTATTATTATTTTTTATTTTTCCTTCTCTGTCAAAAAGAGATAAATGGCAGGGAAATTTAGATAAAAGGGGAAATAAACAAGTTGACACAAGAAATTATATAGCATTTGTGAGCCTAAAAGTGCATTTATTAAAAGAATCTAAAAGTGCAGAAAAGATGTAAAAAAGCCTCTGTGATAGAAGAAAGACATATAAGTTAAAATGGTATTTTAATTTACTTTGGTTTTTAATATTGTAATGAATTTATTTTTTTGTAAAAATTCTTAAAGATTTTATATATTTAGTTAAAGTACAGTTACAGTAAGTGATCAAATTGTTAGAAATGTTTTTTATTTTAACATTTTTCTAAAAATAAATACTGGAGGAAATGGCTTTGAACGTTAGACCTGTAAAAAATATTTAAAAACTCACATTTTTGACTGTCAATTTAGTCCAGAGTGAAATTAGGGGTCCAATCACTAATTAAAAAAAAAAAAAAAAAAAAAAAAAGCACAAATATTTTAGATCACCCTGTATCATAAAAAGTTAAAAATTAATTGTGACTTTAACACATTGTTGTGCACATATTATCATTATGTACAGTATTTGTAATTAATTTTTTTTTTTTTTTTTTGCCTATAACAAGAAAAGATTTCCATAAAATTTTACAAAAATTGACAAAACAATAGAGAGACATTATTTTTAAATGCAAAATTCATATGTGTAATATTCGCTGATATAGGAACATTTATTGTAAATATTTTTTTACTGCCCATATACAAAAGATCGAATATTTTTTATTATACATATGTTAAACCAAATATATTGAGCTACTTCTATTAAAAGTTCATTTAAGTAGAGTAAAAATTAAGTAATTTGTCAGCAAAAGAACTAACTAGATTTTAAGTATTTTCTTGAGTTGAAGTTACATAAATGGTTTTTCACATACAATGTATTGAATTTTAAATCCAGTTATTTCAATAACATTGTAAAAGTTCTTTCTTGTGAAAAATTTCTTACATTCTTTTATAAGTCTAACATATTTTTATTTATTTACTAAGATTTGTGCATTCATAAGAGGTTTATCACAAAAAAAAAAAAAACCTCTTGAAACATGGTCGAAATAGTTGAATTTTCAAATTAAATATGTGGCATGTGAAAAACCCTGTATAAAATTTCAACTCTGGAAAATACGTAAAATCTAGCAGCTCATTCTTTTGCTGACAATTTGCTTAATTATTACTTTATTTAAATGAACTTTTGATATAAGTTGCTCAATGTATCTGGTTTTTTACCTATGTAATAAAAAAAATTTCTATCTTTTGCATGTGCAGTAAAAAATATTTGCTATAAATACTCATGTCTTAGCAAATATTACACGTGGGAATTTTTTGTTTCAGAATAATGGTTCTCTAATATTTTGTCAGTTTTTCTGCAAGTTTTGTAAAATTTCATAAAAATCTATTTTCATACAGTAAAAACTTGCCAAAAAAAAAAATGTATATATATATTTGCCTAAATAATTGAACAGTTACAATATTTCAATATACAAATAAGTACAACAATGTGTTTGTTAAAAGTTATAAGTCATTTGTAGCTTTTTATGATACAAAATGATGGAAAGTATTTGTATTTTCTTCAATTTGTAGTTAGTCCCCTAATTGTCCTCTGGACTAAATCGATAGTGGAAAATATCAGTTTTTAAATATTTTTTGCGTGTTTGAAGTTCAAAGCCATTTCGTCCAGTATTTTTTTTTTTTTTTAGAAATTCGAAAAAATATCAAAAAAAAATTTCTAATAATTTAATTACCCGATGTAAGTCCATGTAATAATAATATTTATTTGATATGTAAACAGTTTTTTTTTTTTTTTTTTTTTCTAATAAGTTAAGTTTATTGTATGTCTCTTTTGTTATTGATTTTAATGATGTATTTTTACTTTTGTTCTTTTTAATAACTTTTTTAATAATTTATAATTTTAACTCAAGTAATGGATTATTAAGAACCAGTATTATTGTAAAGGCTAGAAAAAATAGTTATTATGTAGTGAATGAATGTTTTAGTATACATATTTAGGTAAGTATTTAATTTTAAATAAAAGTTGAATTTATTCTGGTGGTGTAACAAATGGTGAAACAAATACCTCTATAACTATGCTCCTTGTAATTCAACTTTACATAGCTATTCAAATGTATTGTATATGTTAAGGGATGAGATTCTTCAAGACTATTTACAGGAATTTCAAACTTTTCTTAAATTTTTCAATATTCATACAAACTGTCAGAAAACTATACATTTAAAAAAAATTAAGTAACATGTAACTAGTAAGCAACATGTATGAACATGAATTTAAATTATATTGAATAATAAAATTTTATTTTTAATTAATTAATTTTGTGCGTTTGTGTCCATGAACTTTTGACATAGTCTGTATAACAAAATGACAATGAAACTTATGATCATTATTAATGTCATCTTCTAGTAGATTTAAGTAAATTCATATATTATTGTTAATTTATTATTAATTGCTTGTTTGAGACCTATAACAAATATAAGTGGATACTGAAGATCTCATCAATTATAACTGATATAACTGAGATCTTACTGCAATGATCTGGTAATATAAACAGCTGATATTCGAAGGAATAGCTTGAGAAGGGCTATATAATATAAATTTAAGATCTAAACTCTTTTCAGAAAACAGCAAAAAAATTAACAAAAGTTGTATTCATATAACTACACTGCTCAGAGCAATTTAAGGACAAGTCTTATAATAATAATAATAATAATAATAATAATAATAAAATATATATATATATATATGTGGTATAAACAAAAATATTTTTGCAGAAAATGGAAGAAGAGAGTCACAAATGCAAATTTTTCTCACTTTCAAAATTTGGAGTTTACAGATTTTGAATTTGCCATAAAAAATTATGCTTTTGCAGTAGTGAATTAAATTTGCTTTCAATTTAATGAAAAACAAAGCGGAAAAGAATGATCGCTATTCAGTGAGTGTGTTGTTTAGATGAATGTAATGTCTCAATGAAGTCATTCAACCAATTCAGAAACTTACAGAGCTGTTGGTTGGTTAGAAGGGTCAAACACAAGCCAAAGTACCCCTGGAGTTTCACAAGATGTGATTTCTAAGATCTTGAACATTTTTTTTTTTTTTTTTTTAATTGGAAATGCAGATTGAAAACCAGAGAAAGGTCGTGTAACACCCAATGAAGATCAATATTTAACACTAATGGCTTAGAGACATCAAAATATAAATGCCATTCTTCTTCAACATCACCTTCTCTTGTCTATTTGCACCACAATTTCAACTCAAACTATCCAAAATCGGCTCCACATTGTAAGTATGTATGCTCTCTGACTAATGGTATGTGTTACATTAACAGCAAGACACCATTACGCACACAAAGAATAGACATCAGAGCATGTGAGTTGGGAGAGAAATGAGTAGCTCAATATTTTTTTCTGTGAAGAGTGCTGTTTTTCTGTTCATACTGATAATAGCCATATTTTCATCTAGAAGGAATGTGACATTAGAAACAATCCTGCGTTTGTGCACGAAAGTGTCAGATTTGGCGGGAGGGTGGGTTAGGGATGATGGTCTATGCTGGCATCTGTATTGATGGGTGCATCAATCTACATATCATTCGAAATGGAGCTTTGATCAGTCATCAATATCGGGATGAGATTATCAGATCTGTTGTTACAGTGTGATTGCAGTTTCAGATAGTTTGAATCAAAACTGTGGTGCCAGTAGTCGAGCAGAGGCTTGAAGAAAGGTGGCATTCACATTTTGGTGTCTGACCTGCTAACGTTATATACCGATTTTCATTGGGTGTTGTTGCATGTCTACGACCTTGCCATGGTCTTCAGCTTGCAATTCCAGTCTCCAAAAAATGGTTCCATATCCTGTAAATCACCCTTTGAGAAACTTCAATGGCTTCTGCTACTTTGGCTTGTGTTTGGCTCCCCCTCTAACAGACTAACAACTCTTCAAGCTTCTGAATCAATTAAATGACTTCATTGAGACATCTTACTCATCAAAACAATGCACTTAATGAATGTTGATCATTCTTTTCCATTTTGTCTTTCATTAAGTTGAAAGTTAAATTTTATTTGTTGCTGCTAAAGCATTATTTTTGACGTCAAACTCAAAATTTGCATACTCCGATGTTTGAAAATTTGCAACTCTCTTCTTCCATTTTCTGAAAAAAAAAAAAAAAAAGCTTATACTGCTATTTTATATGACTTATAATATTCTTTAATTGTTTTGAGCAGTGTATTTTACTTTTTCTAACGAGCATACATTTATGTTGAAATTTTTTCTTTTTCAATTTATCAGAAAAGTATCTTTATTTCAGAATTTTTAAGTTTCTTAGTACATCAAGTATTACTTGTATATAAAAGAAAAAAAGCCTTTGAATATTCTGCCAATCTCAATTAATTATCAAAGCAATATAATTAAAGTAAGTGAATGATATCTTCATAGAGTATTGTTCTGCATCTTTTCAGAATCTGACTGTTTGTTTTTAAATAATTTTACTATGGACGAACTGAAAGGATTGACGGATTTTGAAGGATTGCAAGGCAAGACTGTCGAAGGTCGATCACTGGCATCTTTACTTGTCTTGACTTTTCTTGTGTCCAAATTTGTTGAAAATTTATATTTTATATGGTTTACAAGTAAAATTTAAAGTTAAATTCCAGAAATTAAAATGAGCCATGCATTCCCTAGAAGCACAATCAAAATGTTATAAATAAAGTTTTTCTTATTTCATATCTGTAATATATAGTTTAAACTTGTTCTTTTGCTTTCATAGTTGTTTCATGACACTTGTAGGTCGCCTTGATCCACTTCCTATTGTCATGAAGGAGGATATTATGGGTTTTGGTCGATGGGAAATGGAGGTAAGTTATTATTATTATTTTATTTCACCATGGAGATGAGTAAGCTATTTTATATTTGGTATATTTTAATAAAATTGCTTTTATTTACCATTTAAATAATTAGAGTTTAAATCAGTTGTTATTGGAATTCTTGTTGTGTCTGAAGTTTCAAGGTATATGCTGCTGCAATATTTTTCACCATGGGGAGGAGCATGGTCAGAGTTAATGCCTAATCATCATTATCATAATAATGTATTTTACCAATTCTTAGTGTCAAGATTTGTATTCTGATCCTGTTATGTTTTATAATATATTTATATTTGACCAAAATTTTTGATTAAGCTATGATTTATTTCTAATTTCTGTTTGCTTTTTATATATCTTTTCTATATCACCACCAGCAGTAATTTAAAAAAAAAATTCTAGACATTGATAAAGTGTTAATGTAGTTCATGATGCTAATATATGTTGTTCTAAAAGGATTAATATTTTATTTTTAAAATGAACTTTTTTTTTATTAGTTCACTGAACTGAGTCTGCATGCTTAAATATTATTTTTTGTCCTCGTGTATTTTATTGTCACTATCGTATCGTTTCTACAAAATATTTATTAATATATATAATTGTCAAGTTTATATGATTCAACAGAAAATTTTGAATCATGGTATATGAAAAGTTCTTTTTATCTTATAATTATTTATATTAAATCGATTATAAACAACATTACTGATAGAAAATAAATGTACAGTTGTACGTTATCTTGTTCAACAAAATTCTGAAATAATAATATTAGTTTATAATTTGTTTTTAAAACTTTTAAATTTTAGGAGTTATTTATTTTATTTATTTTTTTCCAGTTGAAGATTACATCATCCATCATTGATTTAATTTCTCTAAGAATTTCATTAATTTTTATATGAAATAAAATTAAAAATATATGATTTATGCATCATTCCATCAGTATTTTAAATAATTCATTTTCAGATTGAGATGCTGAAAAAGATTCTGTGTAAACTTTGATTGTCTAATTTGAAGCTGTATGGAACATTAAGTTTTGTTCAAATTATTTTATTTTTATTGTTATTATTTGGATTATTTTAATGCAAGCATAATTGATTTTTATACAAGTTAATTATATGTTATATAACTCTAAATGCGTAAAGTGTTTTTTGTAAGTCATAATATCTGTAGTTCAGCAGTCAGAATTGTCAATTGATTTGATCTGTTTTAATGCATTAACCATTAAGATCTTCATTTTTAGATAAGTTTTGAAAGTTTGTATTTGAAAATAGATGATTGGTTTCCATTTGCTGCCTCGATATTGGTAACCTCAGTAAAAAATGCAACATTTCACCTATTTTATTTAATTTATAACATTGTTGTTCTAATAGTTTTTAAGTTGAAATTTCATACTGTGTTTTTCCTCTATTTTTTAAATGACATACAGTATAATTTTTTAGATGATAAGCATTGATAATCTCTCGAAGCTTTGAAACGAAGGGTTTTGAAAATGTGAAATTGGGGTTTTTGAGTCTTTCCAATAATTTCACCAGTGCTCTCTCCATAATGGCTTATTTCTTATGTTAACGAAGTCTAACTATTTTCGGTGAGATGCATATGCCATTATATTATTTTTTTTTTTTTCAATTATGCTATTTTGACTTTATTGTGAAATAAT
The DNA here is from genome assembly GCA_963930645.1 of Salticus scenicus. NCBI lineage: Eukaryota > Metazoa > Arthropoda > Arachnida > Araneae > Salticidae > Salticus > Salticus scenicus. Next base: position 219,326,433 of record OZ005658.1, read on the forward strand.
ATATACTTAAAACCCGAATAAACTACTACGTCAGAAACACCAAAAGAAAAATATTTGCGATGCATACAGCTGTTTCTGTAGCCTTAAGCGTATCGTCTTCAGTGCAAAAAAATTCTGAATCTGGAGAAGTGCTCGTATATATAGGAGAGGGACCGAATTTAGTTCAACCAATAGGATTATGGGAAAGGTGGAGTGTGTGGCCAATAGGAAATTAGGAATGTTAGCTGTGTAAACAGTAGAAAAATTAAGAAAATGTGGACTGAATGTAAAATTTCCAACAATCAGACAAATAGGAAACAGTAAAACTCCACCTTTCCCGTAATCCTATTGGTTGAACTAAATTCAGTCCCTCTCCTATATATAAGAGCACTTCTCCAGATTCAGAATTCTTTTTGCACTGAAGACGGTACGCTTAAGGCTACTGAAACAGCTGTATGCATTGCAAATATTTTTCTTTTGGCGTTTCTGATGTAGTAGTTTATTCGGGTTTTAATATTCCAACGCCAAGTCTCCTGTTATTATAATATATACTTGCTATGGATTTAAATACATGGAAAAGCAATTTCTTTTGAATGTGCATGTGCATTAAGATAAAATACTAATTAGGAAAATGTTTGTGTAAAATTGTAATGAAATATAGCATCAGTGGAAGATTTCATATTTGGTTTGATTGAAATGATCCTTTTAAAATTTTCATTGTAATTAATTAAAAAGCAGATGATTTTTTTTTTTTTTTCTTTTTTTTAAACACTTAAATATTTTTATTAAAAAATGAAAATGTTGTATTTTGTAAATTGATAATTGAATATTAAATTTAAAATAGCATTGCACTCATTTATTCACTGCTGTGTCACCTTAAAAGTGTTTGTATAATTTTAATGCCGGAACACTTATGATTTTAGCTATTAACATTGCTGAAATCTTTATATTGCCGAATTTTATAATGTGCAATAAAATTAAACATAGTATAAAACTGTATGCTATAAGTATTTTACTGTCATAAATTAAATAGCATATGAAGTTAGTTTCAAGCTATGAAAAATGATCTATATTAAAAATTTAATATTCCTCAAAATAAATAAATAAAATAAAAAATAAAATAAATAAATAAATAAATCAGATTTTAAATTGTCAAAATTGCTTTCTTGTATATTGTTTAAGTTTTTTTTTTTTTTTTTTTTTTTTTTAAACAAGATTTTTAATAAACAACTACAACAACATAAGTAAAATTTTAAAGTTATTGAAACTAAAATAAATAAATAAATCTAACAAGTAGAGATCACAACATAGAAAAATCAGTTTAGGACAGGCTTGCACAGAATTGTACTATACTGTTAAAATGGTAACATATTAAAACAGTAAAGCACAATGGCCAAACAATTAAAAAAAAAAAGAAAAAAAAAAAAAAAGCCTTTAATGTTTTAGTAATAATTTAAGTTATATTTTGATGAATGATCAATGCATCTGTGGCATACTTGATAGTATGCACAGCTACTGTGTGGAGGTTACAGGTTCGATGCTACTTAAGGGTAAATCTTTATTATTTGTATGTATTTTTTATGACTGTTTTTTTTTTTAACTACATTTTATATTTTAAATAACATTGATTTTTTTAAATCATAGATAGTTAAATGTTATAAATAGAAAAATATAAAAAGCAGTTTATGTAAATAAGTAATTTTAAAATTACTCATAAGAATATTGTACCAGGAACCTTCAGAAAACAGTTGTGCTCTTTACCAAGAACACCACTGAAACATTGATTTTCTGTTGAAATAACTTATACGTAAGGTGTTACTGAAACTTTAAAGGCTTTTTTCTCAAGATTGTTTAGATAAGTGCACTCTGCTGTTTTAATATGTTGTTACCTTGATAGTATACTATGATTCTGCTCAAGCTCGTTCTGAATTGAATTTTCTATGATGTGACCTTTCTTTGTAAAAACCAAGTTCAGCATAACATGTTATTCATTGATCTTATGTTTAGAAGCTTAGATTGATGTAAGTTTTTGCATCTGCATAAAATTAATATACATGCAGCTGTTTCACCCCATCTACAAAATTGAAGATGTTCTTAGCTAGCTCCTTTCTCAGAGCTTCTGTGAAAAATAAATTTTTACACCTATCACCATGATATATCATTTGTTACTTCAAGGCTGCTTTGATAGTGCAAAATAAGCTTTCAGCTGTTGCTTAAAAAGAGACAATGTGCACTATATTAAAGTATAGTTTCAAAACTAGTGTAATGTAATCAAAGAAAAATAATTAATAAAATTTCTCATTTTAACTAATTATTTGCTTGTCTATTATAATACTTTAATTGTTTAAAAAGAATAGATATTGTTTCAAACATTCTAGATTTAAAATCACATATTCTGTTTAGTATATTTCATGCAAAAATGCATATTGCTTTTCTAGTATTGGATACTTGATTGTCATTTTGGCAACCTACACTAGATACCAGATTTAAAAAAAAAAAAAAAGAATAGAATAAATATTTTTTCTTAATTCAGTATATAATGCTGTGCTTTCTCATCTTTTTCTTTTCTCAATATTTAGTCATTTGAAATGAATTCTTTTGAAAGATTTTTTTTTTTTTTTTTTTTTAATGACACTACATATAGTCAGGTCAGAGCCTCCTTAAGTAGATGCCTAGCGAGTCGCTCGAAAACTTGGCAACAGTACAAGAAGAACATAGCCAGTAGATGGCGCTTGATACCGTACGTAAAGTTATGTTTATTTCCCGCGAGCGCGATGCAATTGAGCTTCAATTGAGTTCTGGTTTATGTTTTATTAATTTAACAAATGTGAGAGTTTTTTTTTTTTTTATAATATGGTGTATTGCGTCGTTCCATTTTATAAATCAGACAGTAGCCGTGAAAATATATGTTTCCACGAAATACCAAGCAATGCAATTCAGCGTAAAAAATTGCTTCCAAATATTTCCAGACAAGGTATGTAAACTGCATAAATAATTAATGCAATATTGCCAACCCTCCGGATTTTTGAATATCAATAATATTTTTCACAAAAAACATTATTTTTCTTTATTATCGTAAATTGTGTGATTAAGACGAAGATAAATTAAAAAAAAATTATGATATAAAAATTCGAAGGGTTGACACCTCTCTGTTAGTAAGTTAGATTTAACAAATAAAAATAGTTATGCTTATTACAAAATGAAATAAAATTTTTATTTATTGATGTAGGAATACAGAAAAATAACTTGTTCTTAGTTACTTTCAAGTCACTCTATATTGGAGTATTTTGTAGTTTTATTCATAAAATGAATAAAACTATAAAATACTCCAATATAGGAACAAGATTGATTTATATTTTTTTAATACCACTGTTTTTTAAAGACTTGTGTAAATGCGTATAAAAATTTGATTATTTCAGTTAAATCGAAACAAAAGTGTTGGGAATCTTGAAAAGAAAAAATAGAAAATTTTTATTTCTACTTTTGTTCTTTTTAAAAATATTAAGTTTTAAGATTCAAAACATTACTTTTATTAACCTTTTACCACAGAAATGGAATATGGAATTAAAAATTCATGTAAAAATTAAATATCATGAGTACTGATTTGAAAAATTATCAGAAAAATGAAAAATATCCCCACATCCATACACTCACATATATATATACACACAAACACATATACTGGCTAAATATAAATCAGGGGAAAACTCGATATCAAATTTTTGGACCGAACACAATACTTTCATTACCTACGGTAGTAGGGTAATGGAAATAAAATTATTTCAAGGATGTTATTAATTTGTCCTTAAATTTGCCAATCTTTATCAAATTTTTCAATTTGAAACCTAATACGAGTTTTAAAATACAATTGTGAATTTCCTGCATTTGTTTGTTTTTAAGTTTTTCTGATAATAAATATGCATATAAATCAATCGCTAAAAACTAAAAAAAAAAAAAAAGTTTTTTGTATTCAGGGAACCTCAAAACGTGACTTTATTCAAAAACCTGAGTTGAAGATAGAACTTCAAAAAAAATACTTTTTTTACATTATAGGTTCGAAAAATTAATTTTCCTTCTTCAACAGTATTCGTCGACATAAAAAAGTGTACCAAAGCACTTCCGTCAATTACATTCTACAGAAAAGAACGTTTAGCTTAATTTTGGATAGCCCTGTATGTTTTCAATAAACTATGTGCACATCAGATTGTGCATTTAAATTTAGTCTTATATGAAAAACACTTAACACAAAATGAAATACACTTTCAGCATTTTCCAAGTATATCCGAGATAGACAAACCGACGTGCACAGACCAACCGCTAAAAACATTTTTCGTTTCAGGAGACCTCAAAACATGTAAACATAACACAACTTTATTTCGAAAATATCTATCAGTTTCGAAAGCATACCCTCTCGGAACTGGTGGAGCTAATAAAATCTTGGAAAAAAAAAAAAAAAAAAACTTTTCGTGCGAGAGAAAACTTATACTCAAGAAATCCTTAATTTTAAAAATTTAAATCTTAATGGTTATTTATTTATTTTTTCTGACGGACTAGACAAGAGATTGTTTTCTTCTCCAATTTTTATTACTGAATGTTAACTTATCTCGTTAATGTGCTGGTCTATTTTTCTTATAAATTATATAAAATTCTCGATTTAAGAAAAATAATTCACACCTAATAAGGTAAAAATGTAACGTAAAGGACATGACCAAAAAAAGAAAAAAAAGACATGATTTTAATAATTTATCATTATAAATTATTCATTCTAAACTGAACTCAATTAAAGTTCAGAGATTTTAATTTATATAAACGAAACTTTCATCTGATATCTATATTAAAAAAATTTTTGAAATTTTTATTGAATAAATATATAAAAAATAATTTAATCGCGTGGTAGACATGCCATGTTTTTGCTTATTTAATTTTAAATTTCGTTTTTTAATTAATAATATATTTAAAAAAAAAAAAAAAAAAAAAAAGGTGTTATTTATTTGATACGTTGTAATTCAATTAGTTGGAAAGCTAAAATAGGTCTTGTCCACTTTCGAAGAAAATTAAACCCTATACTTTTTTAAATATAAATATTTGAATATTTTTTTTGAAAATATTTACGATAAAGCACTTTCACATAATTTTTTCAAATTAAAAGAAAAAAAAAAATACAATTTTGGACTTTAAATTGAAATTAATAGCTAGATTTTATATGAAAAATATAACTTATCTATGAAACAGAAGAAAATTGTTGCTCTGCGTAGGTGCTGTCACCTAGCGTTAGTTTTGTTTTTTAAATGTTGCCTAATTTAACATTGGGATTCGAAGCGCGTGGAAGGCATCTACTTAAGGAGGCTCTGGTCAGGTGTACAAGATAAAATTGTAGTTCTAATTTTGTGAATGTCATCCAGGAATGTTATGACAGATTTAAAAGGATTTTTATTTTTAACGCAAATTTTCCACAAATAAATATGCTAACTAAATAAAAATTAACTCTCTATTAACAAAATTTGAAATAACATCATAGATCAAAATCATATTATACCTTTTAAAAAGCTCTCTTTCTTTCTCAGTTCTAATTTAGTAATAACTAGATTAATTACAAAATCATCTGCAGATTATTAAAAATTATTATTTATGCACACAAGGCAAAATATTTTTCCTACCAAGTTAAATTAAAGAGGGGAGATATAGTCAGAAATCAATAGAGATAAAAACACTTCTACATATGTAAGTTAAAAAAGGTCTTTGTATAAATTAAAAAGGCAAAATTACATAAAAACACTGATTTTCACCGCTATTCAATAGCAGCATCAAGTGTTGTCAAAGTTGCTAACAATTGTCAAATATATACAGTGAAAAATGTTTAACACGAAACTGAGGGGACTGAAATATTTTTTCATGTTAAAAGAATTTCGTCTAAAAAGATTTTTTTTAAAAAAGTACAAAACTGGCCAATGTTTTTCATGTCGTTAATTATTATTTCCACTTCCTGTAAAATTATTAGTAACCTGCATCCATTAGGATAATCAAGTACAAATATTATTATTATTTTATTTTATTTTATTTATTTTTTTTTTTTTTGGGGGGGGGGAACATATCTTTTAGTCTTTTTCAATACCATAGTATTAAAAAATTGATGGAGATTAAACATTATTTTATTCATCTCTGAATTCGAATGCACATCTAAATAACTGCGGATACTCAATATTTTCTTCATTTCTGAAACAGAGGGGACAGGAACTGCATTGTTGATTCAGTTGTCAGGTTCGTCATCAAAATTTACATAAGTGAAATCATTTTAATGATGAACGATGTCAAAAATCTCGTTGTTGGTGCTGTTGATCATCGACAGCAATGTATTGTAGCATAGTTGCCAACATTTAATTTTGTTCTGGAGCATTTTTAGCCCTGCCTTTGATCCGCACCGCTTTATTTATAGACTATTTTCCTTCAATATATAACTATGATAAAATAAGAAAAAAGTGGTATGGAAATAAAGGCGGATCTAAAAATGCTTATAAATTAAAGTATTGGCATCTGTGTTGTAGCAAGCATGCTGCTGAAGATCGAAAACGATTTTTTTTCATGTTAAAAGAAAAAAATAAAAATGTATTAAATAGCCATAGTATACTGTCCAGACTGCTACATCATTTCGTGTTAACCAATTTTTCAATTTAAGTCTTTTTGTGTTAAATGCATTTCACTGTATGTTAACAGCTGTTAAAACTAATACAGACTGTTATGAAAGGAGTAATTTTAAAACAGCATTTAAACATAACACTAGAGTTCACATTCTGTAAAACTTGCATCATTTTGAAATTCATGCAGGAGAAAGTAAATATTTCACAACTTAAGCAGACGGCAGAAAAATCATGCAACTTCAGGTACAGCAATTCGGTTTGCAACAACTTGAGAAGACATTTAAAAAAAAGTCTTCAGGATCAGGATATCATCAAACAAGAAATGGTTAAAGATTATGTTTCCTGAAAAACAGAACTACAGGGCAAAAAAGTTAACATACTGGAGATATTAAAAAGCACCATATCTTCTCTTCGACAGAATTGTTGTCTTTACAACTGATAACTGTTATTTTAGTATATGAATTAGTATATGAACTGCTTTTGTATATGCTAATTCAGTGATATTGGAAGATGCAATTATAACACAGAAATCAGGCCATACATAAACAGTATCTAAGGCAAAACTAATTCTTTCAAACTTTGTGTATGTTCTACAATTCTTTGATTAACCCGTTAGCAGTCGCTAGTTGGTCGATTTGCCGCCCATCCTTCAGTTTTTCCAGATTTTTTTATTCAAAAGCCACCAAAAATTTTTAGAAGTGGCATTTGATATATATAAAACGCGATTAAAATCGAAGAAACGTTGATCACATCACTTTTTTAAATTATTGGTGCAAGTTAAATAAAAATTGCACAATCTGTAATAGGTGGCGCTGTCTATAGCGACTACTAACGGGTTAAGCATTCTTTTATTTGTCCAATATAATCGAAAACATCAAAGTTAATAAACATTTTGTAACTACAGCAGTAGGTGCAGTGAAGTCATGAGCATACAGCTAATAGTTATGAGGAGACTGAATGGTAAGAAAAGGTTAAATTTGCCAAAGATAAAATGTTTAAAAGGAATTAATTCAGTATAATATGAAAGGAATTATAGATTTTGCATGAAATTTGAAAGAATGTATTAATTCTGCTTTAATTGATTTCATTTATCTTGGGGTGGTTTCTTTTGGCTTATTTTTTGTTTTATAGCTACCTTTTTTTTATATCATTGAGTTTTTTCTACATTTGTTGCATATACAGAGGCAGTATCCCTCGTAAAGTGTAAGGCAGTTATCAATTAAAAATATGTAGCAATTTTACCAAAAGTATGATACAGTTTACTATCTCCTGAATGTTAACTTTCCTTTTTGAAAATTTTGTCTTCCAGGTAGCAGAATTCTCATCATTTCCAGTTTGTTGTCCAGTTCTTAAAGTTGTATGAATTTTCCATCGTTTTCTCATGTTGTGAAATGCTTACTTTTTCCTTAAAGGATTCCCAATTTGATACAAGTTTTTCAAATTGTGAATTCTAGATGTTACGTTTGAATGCTGTTTATAACTGCTTTTATAAATTTTAATTTTAATTTTAAGGTGCCTGCCTACCTTTAAAATGCAATTTTCAGTCAAAACCAGGGTGTCAACGATTTAAATCAATTGATTTAAATCAGTGATTTTAATCATGATTTAAATCAATTGATTTAAAAAAAAAAAATCATTGATTTAAATCAACTGATTTTAAAAAAATCATCGATTTAAATCTTTTTTAAAAATTTCTAGAATTTCTTTTCAAAATTTAAATCTAGTTAGTGCTGCCTTTTTCTCAAGTCTCCTTTCTTCTTTATTGTTGTCCTAAGAACACTCACTTGACCATTCTTATCTCTTCTCTTCAAATTCTCTCTTCTTGTTATGACCCTTGCATTGTTCCTTACCCTGCACCTGTATCCTTTAAGATTAGGAGGTAATAGAAGAGATTAACATTCTTTATCTGAAAAACTGTTTTTTCTAGTTGTCCTAGAGCTTACATGTTCAATTACAATTATTGCTGTAGCACATGGTTTTTGCATCTGTTGAGCTGAAGTATTAGACTTTTGACATAGAAAATATTACTTGAGAAAAGCCTGTAGTTTAAACTACTAAAAAAATGTCTGCTGGAAACCTTTCTTTTAAAATTTGTAAAGTAGGTCATTATGTGATTTGTCAATACTGCTAGGCTCTCGAAATTATCAACTTTGACAAAATACTTTAGGTAGTCATTTCATTATCTGCATACTAAACAAAGAAATATTTTATTTACAGCTTTGTACTATGAACAACTAGGTATTTACCAGCTCTATATATTGAGATTAATTATATTTAAAAAATATGATTCTCTTTAAATGTTTATGTGTGTGTATGATTTTATTTTTAAAAAATCTGATTTAAATCAAAAAAATCCGATTTAAATAAAAAAAATCCGATTTTTTTGATTTTTTTAAAAAAATCATGATTTTTTTACACCCTGGTCAAAACTCCAATTTTCTATTTTTGGGTTAGTATTAAAGCCTGGCATTTTAGTTTTCTAAATCAGTTTGAATTTTGTTTCTATCTTGCTTAGAACTTGAGTTACAGGCATTTTAATATTAGTCACTCGCCAGTTTTTGAAACCGGAAATGACCCATAAATGTTTTACTCAATATAAGCATCAAAATTTATTACTGAATTTAAAATGAATTTAAAAAAGAAAATAAAAAGCTTTGAAATAAATCAGGAACTTATTAAAATTATTTTTTGTTTAATAGGTAAAATCTTCTTTTTAAATCTGTTTTCTGCTTTTTCTCAAAATGAGATTTTTAGCATTTTGCTTTATCCCAAAACATCATAACTCCAAAAGTTATAATTGAAACGTTATGAAACTTTGACAAAATACTCTAGAGGAGTTGTTCTAGGGATTTAACTACGACAATGAATCTAGCTAAATTATTTTTTTGTTTTTTTGTCGATAGAAGTTATGAACTGTCATGTATATTCATGATTTTTTCAGCATGTAAAAATGTTATCTTTAAAATATTAAATAATGTGGTTATAGTTTTGAGAGTAGTTCACTCCCTTAAGGACCTTTCAATAATCTAAGTAAAATTTACAGAATAAAAATATCTTTATTTAAATTTGACTTATGATGTTTTGTAAAAGTGCTTTTTTTTTCACAAACTTTATGCATATTTTGAGCCTAAATATGAAAATATTTTAAAATTTGCAAATTTTTTTCAGGTTATTCACTGTTTTTTACTGTATTGTATCACATAATGCACATAAATAAGCAATTTTTCAATTATAAAAAAAAAAAAAAAATCACCTCAAATGGCACCTTAAATGTAATTTAATTGGGAATTACATATTTGACAGTTGTTAGCAATTTTTACAATATTTGATAATCATGCTAAATAGCAACGAAAGGCTTTGTGTTTTTTATTTATTAACTTTAATAATTTATATGAAGATCTCTTTTAACTTATGTGTAAAAAATAAAAAATAATTAAAATATCTCCATTCATAACATTCTAGGGTTGGAGAAACTATTGAGGCTTGAAAGTGTTAGGATATTGAAAATTGTTGATTAGTTGTATATTATTTTCTTAAAAGTAGTTGTACTTGATTGCTTAAGTAGACTTTGTAAAAAAAAAAAAAATTAATAATAATATTTTTTAGAATTAAATTTATTAGTAGAAGCCAAGTGAAAGTAATTGAACGTTATTTTTTCAGGTGATAGTTTTATTTGAGTGTCTTTTTACTTCTGTCATTGAATATACTAGGTGATTTGAAATATATGTTAATAGTGGTCATCTCCTAAACTAAGAATCATAGAAATGTTCTTCCGATTACAGAATTTGTTCAAATCAACAGTATTTTTAAGATTGCTTGCTCAAGTGGCTGGTTTATATATTTAAATACAAAATTTGATTTTCATACAGTCCCTCTATTGCTATCATTTCATTTAAAAAGGTATTGTCTAAGAAGGAAAAACAAAAGCAATTGTATGTCTCTGAGTGAAATGCTTTTTGAGACGTTTAATTTTAAAAAGGATAATTTATACAACTTTACCTGCTGTATTGGCATCCATTTTCTGGCGAAATATTCTTTACTTAAACCAACAATATGATAAAAAATGTTAAATAATGATATATTTATTAAATAATAATTAAATCCATTCAATCTCAAGAAAATAACAATTTTAGAAACTTTAAGTAATCTGAGGTGAGGCAGTATTCTGAAGAACTTAATGACTGGATCTTTTACTTGTTAATTTTAATTGGTTTCTAATCACTAACTATGCAACTTTTTGATAAAGATGAAGAATTGAAAACAGCTTACTGCACGCTTGAATATAGATTGTTTGTTCAAGTTTGAGTATAGATTATTTGTTCATTTTCCTATTTAAAAGACTAAGGTGAATAGGGAAATTTTAGAAGTTCTGAATACAATATTTTTCTTAATATATATATGTAAGATTTGCTTATTATTATATTTTTTTTCCTGTTAAATTCCCTATTGTGTACTCTTTCAGTAGGAGGATTTCAAAGCTTTAATTTATTAGTTGGAAGACTATAATGCAAAACTGGTAGTCTCTTTTAAAGTAAGTTATGTAGATTTATAAGAAAAAGCTCCTGATTCAATCTTAAGTTTTGGTCAATAATTGTTCAGTTGCTACTAGTGCTGGTCAATATCAGAAATAAAATATTGCAATATATCCCCAAATTTATATCGATATTAGCAATATATCGCAATATTGTTCACAGAAGAAGAAAAAAAAAAAGAAATCATTGGGTCATTTTTTAAAAACTTGTTGAATTTCATGCTTCTTTCTACAACAAACTTTAAAAATACTAAAATCAGATAAATTAATTTTTTTTCTTTTCTCCTTTCTGAATTTTGGAGCATACCCCCCCCCCCCCCTCCCCCCCTGGAATTTCAAAGGTGGGAATTTAGGGAATTTCGAAATTTATCGCAAAAACAGGTAATTAAAAAAATTTTTGGAAAAACATTGAAAAGTTTTTCAGAATCAAATGTTTTTTTTTTTAAATTTTAGTGCTTTATAATGAATCAATTATGTTTTTTTTCCTCCAACTATAGTAAGTTGATAAAATTTATAAACCCTAAATATGTTAAATTGACTTGTAAACATGTTAGATACGGGGAAAACTCAGGGAATTTTTTCTCCTGAATTGTGTAGCAACCCTGACCAATCTTATTGAAATTTCGCACTCTTCTTCAAAATAAAATTTATTAGGACTTGAATGAAGGATTTTTCTTTTTTTTTTTATCACTATTATAACCTAATTTTACAAAACTATAGATGAGGTGAAATGTACTGAAAATTGTACTGCTTTTGATTCAACTCTGACAAAAATTTAAATTTAAATTCTTCATTTAAGCACTAGTCAATTCCATTTAGAAGAATGATGTAAAATTTTGATAAGATTATTGCATTAGTTTTTTAGAAATTGTGTTCACCATTTTTCTGAAGGATCTCCAGAAACTAGGACCATGTTAAAAAATATTCAAATGCTGCTCTTTCATATGCTCAAATTTTTGAATAAAAAATGTTATTTGTTATATATAAAAAAAGACAGAGAGAAAATGCACTTTATGTTATCCTTTGAAATCCCTGTAACCCTTTAATGGGGTTTAATATGTGGGTTCAGGAAAAAGCAGTAGCTTGTTTATTAAACTTAAGGTCAATAAGGAGTTATTTTTTATGACTTTTTATCTTTTGTTATCCTTGTAATAAAATTGAATTTTAAAGATACTTTTGGGACTTAACAATTTAGAATAAAAGATCATCTTACTGATCTCAAAATTAATAAATAATTTATTGCTTTTACTCAAATCCACCTATTAACCCTACTAACGCAAATATAATGACTACTCAAAAAATAACCCAGTACAACTTCTATAACTAAGCCTTTAAGAAAGAAGCCCTGAAAATTCTAACTTGTAATAATGCAGTTAATGATCTGGAGCATAGCTCTATTTCATCATCTTGGCATAGCTCTATTTCATCATCTTGGCATCACCTAATCAGAGAATTCGAGGGAAATGAAGAGAGAAGAAAGAGACAAGCAGAGGAGGACACAGTGTGCTGAAGATGACCAGGGATAGTTAGTTAGAAATATTTTGCACAAAGCCAAAGCCTTTTTTAGGCATTTGTTGTTTTTTCTTTATGAATTTAAGGCCTTTTTTATATGACTAACACAAATGTTTTACTATTCAACATTGAATTTTTTATCTATCTTCAAATAAACAAAATACAGTATTTTTTAAAAGATAAGTTATAGAAAATGAGGGACCGTATAAAAATTAAGTTATATATTTTAACATGCATGCTGCAACTTATGTAAAAAAGGCCATATCTGAAAGTTGCTCTTGATTTGAGCAAATTTTGTAAGTATGTTCTATGTTTAAGAGATTATCACTGTAGCATGTATTTTGAATCACTGGTATATTTGTTGTTATAAATATAAAATCACATTTTTTGATTTGATGTAATTCCATTTTTCGCAGAACTTGTGTCTGCATTTGTAACATGTATTTTACTCCTACACATTATTTTCAGTGTCCATTGGTTATGATACATTGATGCAAAAGAAGCTTGTTGTATTCATTTAAAATGAAAAAAATTGAACGTTCCCTGCATCTTTACCAAGGTGAGAAGAACTTGTTTGCAAAACTGCGTTCTGTACAGGTTTTCCTATTTTGCTGTTGGTAACAACCTGAAGTATTTATGTATATGAATGAATTTGTTGCCTGAGTTTTACTATAATTAGAACTAATAGAATACATGAATTTCTAAAAATTGTTTTTGTTTTTTTAAATCCGATTTTCCATTCCTTTGTATCAGTATTTTTCCATCTCCTCTTACCATCATTGTTTATTTATTTTATAATTTTAAATCTGTAAATTTTAATAGTTAAAGATTGAAATCATAAAGTGACAAATATTTTTCCAAACTATTTAGATTTGAAATTATTCATATATTGCTACAAAACCAGGGAGGAATGGAAAAAAAATCATTCTGCATCATACTTGAAAAGCAGCAATTCTTATAAAATTGCAGAACTTTTTTATTTTAACCATAATACCTGTGGATAATTGTCATATAGTTTTATAAAAACACAGTTCTTGCCATTGTGATTTCATATTATTGAATTTAAACTAGCAAACTATCTCATAACTAGAGTTTAAATGAATCGAAGGAGTTAGATAAATTACATATTTACAGTCAAATATCCTAATTATATCTGATTATTTGTGGTCTTATTGAAAATAGACTTTTAAAAATTCTTTTTCAAAAGATAAAATAGACATAGTCTATTTGCTTAATTTTAAAGACATTTAAATGTGATTTCTATGAAAAATTACCTAGAGTATACTTTTTTAAAAAGATTTTAGTTTCATATCCTGCATTTTGCTTCATTAAAGTTTATTTTGCTGTCATGCAAGCATATACGCTACTATGATATAAGCTTAGATCTATTTTTTAATTTTTAATGAAATTATTAAGCTCAGATATCGATTATTTTTAGAAGTAGGTAAAATAGGTTAAATGATAGTTGAAATTTAAAACCCAAGTGAAATAAATTAAAAATTAAGAATAATTCAAAAATTTTCAACAATCTGCAAAAGTTTGGGGTGTGTTTGAACCTAACACTGCTAAGTCTTTAGTAAAAAGACCTATATAGATAATACTGTATATCCAGTAGGGCAGACAGACAGATTTTAATGCATATTTAATTTTATTTACGTTCATAAATCATTTATTACCTTCATACTAACAACAACTGAAGAGAATTATTAAAAAAGACAAATGTGCAATCCTTCCTCAGATTACTGCATATTTTATTGCTGGTTCATGAACAAGTGCTGGCGTTCTAAATATTCTCCACACCATGATTAACATGGGCTTTTGGAGCCAAAGGCCCACTTGTGTACCACTGTTAACTGCAAAACACAAAAGTTTTATGCCTCGCTTGAGCCTGCCAACACTTCCATTGGACTGTCAAAGATTAGAAACACATTGTCTGGTTTGACAAATTTCATTGCCAATTGTATTAAGGCAGATGGACATGTACATGCATGAAGACAATCTCATAAGTCTATGGGTCCTACATGTTAATAATGAACTGTTCAAGCTGGTGGAGGACCCTGTCTTATGGTTGTATATAGTTGGCGTGATATGTGACCCCTTAATGTCTAGATACGACTTGTACATTTCCAACTGGACAATGCAACACCTAATACATAGAGAAGTGCTACACAATGTGCTGTTGAGAAAAAAAACTCTCCCCTTCCCCTTTGTACTGCTATGGATTTGTGAATTGTCTTACAGGATTTACTGTGTGAATTACTTGAAGCAGACTTTTAGAAATTAGTCAAGTCCATCCCATGTCATGTTGCGGCACTTCTGTTTGCTTGCAGGGGCCCTACATGATATTAGTCAGATGTACCAGTTTTTTTGGCTCTTCAGTGTACTTTGCATTAAATTCTTAATTTCGTAACATATTATATATGTTTCAGATTTGCTTCATTCAATGTTACATATTTTATCGTAAGTATATTTATAATATTTTTTAGGTAATTTTAATATCAAAATATCAGATGGAAAAGCCGATTTTCAGATAACCAGGATTCTATTATGTTGTTATCATTATTTTACTTAGTTCAAAAATCAAATAATAATAATGTGCTACATTTCTTTTGTTTATCATGTTGATGTTGAATGAATGAAAGAATTGACAAACATATTTTTACGCAGTGACAATCTAAAATAATCTGTACAGTACGAGGCCGAAAATCCGGACTCCAAAAATCCGGAATCG
Organism: Salticus scenicus; assembly: GCA_963930645.1. Lineage (NCBI taxonomy): Eukaryota > Metazoa > Arthropoda > Arachnida > Araneae > Salticidae > Salticus > Salticus scenicus. The sequence continues at coordinate 219,341,821 of OZ005658.1, forward strand.
CCAAAAATCCGGACAGTTTCGGCGGCGTTAATCATCATCATCAACACCGATTTTTTTTTCTTTTTTTAAGTATAAATATAGCTAAATAAAAAACTGAAAAAGTATTTTATTTCTTAGTAATCTTCAAATCTGGCATTTGCAAAGTCTGAAAGAGGAGGGAGAAGAAGATTATAATAATAGTAACAATTCTTAAACATTTATCTAATTGAGAGCTAAATTCTATATTCTATTTCAATTATGCTCAAACTTTTAGTTGAAAAACCTAAAGTAATTTAAAAAAAAAATAAAAAAATCACTGAAATGTTTTGAAAGTGGTATGTTTTTGTACTTTCTTTTATTGTAACTTGTACTAATTTTTGTATGCAAATATTTTAATAAATCTGTTTTTTTTTTTTTCTCTTTAAGTTTAATTTTTAGTTTTATTTATTGTTAAAGTTGATAAAAAAAATAAAAAAAAAAAACAGAATATATTTAACTAGTATGTTGTGGCCACCACCAGACTTTCTTCTATATTATCCTATACAAATTCACTCAATAACCAAAAAAAAAAAATGATTTTTTTTCTAAGTTTTTTTTTTTGTTAAAAGTAAAAAAAATCGATAAATTCGTTTCAAATTATTACATATTCATAGTTCAACCATTCGTTTTAAAGGTATTGATGAGACCTTTTGAAAGATACCCATCTTGAAAGGGGGGGGGGGTAACCGATGCCCCCAGATGCACACAACTTTTTCCTAGTTAACTACTACTATTATCAATAATTCATATTAATTTTACAATCACATGTTTAAAATAACTCTCATTATGCACATTTATACGAAATTTTGTTCTATACTGCCATGTTAAAAGTTTACAAAAAATGCAGTCACAGCGCCACCTGTTGAGCGATTGATCCTCAAATCTAATCAGCACCAGTTTATATCAGGGTGCAACTAAATACCAAGTTTGGTTCAATTTCATTCATTGGTTCGTGAGATACAGTGGATGCAAAATTCGTGATACACACACACAGACAGACATTTTCTAAAAACTATCAATTCGTGTTCAGGACATCCCAAAACGTGTAAATCCATCAAAAAATGGAGGTCGAAAATTTTCACGAATCCAACACTTTCCGTATATACATATAGAAGAAAGTAAAAATCGTAATATATTATTTTTCACCTGAATTTGCATATTATCCAAGTACTTAAACCAAAATATTATATTTTTTAGGCATGACCAAAAATCCAGAAAATTCAAAAATCCGGAATCGCTGTGGTCCCGACGATTCCGGATTTTCGGCTTTGTACTGTATAAAGAAAGAGAAGTGTCTGTGCTTTAAGAGCTCAGACTATTGATCACAGAGATACAAAACCTAGTAGAGGGGTTGCTTGGACCCTACAGGGGTGCAATTCATCATAATATTTTAAAATGTTTGTGTTGATAATAGACTCGAAAAACTGTGTTAGTAGTCCTTGCCGATACATGGTGACAAAACTAAAATATTTAATAGAATGTCAGGTATAGCCATTTGAAAAATTATTGTACTTGAATAGCAGCTCCACTTGTCATCCCATAAATACCCAAACTGAAGTGCTTGGGTAAGACATTGCTGCAGACAGTGGAAACCCAGACCAGACGTAGTATGAGTAAGGAAGAGGCTACCAAAAGCAGCAGATACCCAAAATGAGTTTCAGAACTATATCAATAGAATTTTTTTTTAAAGTTTTTGTTTGTAAAAGGATTAAAAAAAAAAATAGTGAAATAAAAACAACATGACAAAGCAAATTTTTCTTGAAGTTTAAAAGTATTTAATTTTTTATTACTAATTCTTTTTTCTGCTATGAATTTGAAGAAAATTTTATAGCATTATAGTTATGTGTTGTATAATATTATATACTACTGGCTACTAAAATTGCTGCACAAAGAAGGAATGCAAGTAACAGAATCATATTTACTGGACACATTCATTATATTGAGCAGAACAACTGTCTAAATTTTCAGGAAATTTGACAGTATATCCTGAGAAACTAGTACATAAAGCAGTGACCTCTGGAAGTATTAACAGCACTTATCTGCTTAGGCATTGAATGGAACAGTGATTGGATGACATGTATGGGTAAAGCACTCGCCAGTAGCTTGGCAATGTTTATAAAAATGTTTTTAGTTCGTGCAAAATCTGGAAAACATGCTGGAAAGAGCAAGAGTCAGACATATTCTTTATCAAGGAATGATTGAATAACATGGACAACATGCAGTTGTGCATTGTCTTCTTCAATGTTGTATACAGAGGCCTTGAATACAGGGCAGGACCACAGGCTTTAACTCATCAGAAATGTAATAACCACTATTCAGAGTACTGGAAATGCAAACAATAGATGATCAAGACATGTATCCAGTGGCACCCTATACCATTTCCATTACTCCAGGTGATGAACCAGTATAATGATGTTCAATGTCAGTTGGCAATGTGCATTTTTCACGATGCAACCAAATATGGGTGCAGCTATCTTGATGCTGTAAGCACAATTTTAATTTGTCTGAAAAGAAGTTGTCACATTATTGCATTCATGTTTGTTGGCACTCTTCACTCTTATCTGTGATGCAGCTTCTATGGTAGTTGAAGTCATAATCACATACTGGATCAAAACCAGGAATGATGGTATATGGTGCCATTGGATGCATGTCTCAGTCACCTCTTATTTACATTGCCAGCCTTCTGAGTAACGGCCATTACATTTCTAATGAGTTAAGGCCCTTAGCTCTGCCCTATATTCAAGGCCTCTATAATTCAATATTTAACTAGGACAATGCATGATCGCATGTTGTCCAGTCATCCTTAATTCAGAATGCATTCGACTGTTGCTCTGGCCAGTGCAATCGCCTGATCTTACACTATTTGAGAATATTGGTCAATTGTTGCCAAGCGACTGGCATCCCATCACTCTCCAGTAACTAGAGTTGATGAACTGTTACATCCTGTTGAAGCTGCATGTAGTGTTCTACCTGCACATGTCATCCAATCACTGTTCAAATCAGTGCCTATTCAGATCAGTGCTGTTATTGCTGTCAGGTGGTCGCTGCATTATGTACTGATTTTTCTAGATATGTGCATCTAAATTTCCTGAAAATTTAGTCAATAGTTCTTTCCACTTTAATGTATGTGTCCAATAAATATTATTCTGTTATTTGCATTCCTTCTTCGTGTAACAATTTTTTATAACCTGTAGTATAGTGATTCATTATTAAATTGAACTTGATTTAATGTAGTATTCAAGGAATATTCCTTTTATTTTATTTTTCTATGTCATTTTCTATTTTTTTGAAAGGGATTTACTATTCTGACAGGTGATGATGGAATAAAATAGTTGCCTATGCGTAAACAACTTGGTCTTTGCTGCAAAAAGTCATTTTGATGTGTGTTAATACAACATATTTTCCCTATGGAGTTTTTTTCACTCATCTGTTTTTTGTCTATAACTATTAATTATATTGTGCTTTCTATAATTGGTTAGTGTCATATTCAATATTTCCTACCTGTTTTATAATTATGTGTTTATTATAACATTTATCATGTTCTTTGATTTACAACTAGAATTTGCAATAAAGCCTCTCTAAGAGGGCCGCTCACCATACAAAATAAAGTTGGCTTTTTAGAGCGGTGGTGTTTTAATAGAGAAATTTTCTTCAGAATAATCTGAATTTAAATACAAAATTCTATAAAATAAATGACTTCAATTATTTAAATTTACATTATTTATCTATGTAGTTTTCCTATTATCATTAATATTTGTTTGAATTTTAAAAGCTTTTTAGCAATTACTTTATTTTACTCTGTATTTCCATAAATGGCTGAATGCTTTTGATTTCAGGTGTTTTGTCAAATAATGAAATATATATATATATATATATATATTATGAATTATCCTGAAACTTTGGGCATTTAAAGATCATTTTATACTTCATATGGTCTGCAAAATATTTGCCCTGAAAGTGAAAAGTGGACCAATAAAAAATTAAAGAAAAAACAAATTTTGGGATCATCCTGTAAAAAGTAATGCTTAAAATGCATTCTGTCTGTAGCAAGCGATTATGAGGTTTCTTTTTATTAACTGTATCAATTTTTATTAGACTGGCTTTTATATATTTATAGAAATATAAAGTTTTCTTTAAAAAACTGAAAAAAAATTATTTTTTATAACGTACCATTTTCAGAAAACTTGACATAGTACATTAGACACAACATACTGTAATCAGAGTATAAAAATGTTAAATACTTAATGAAATATGAGCATTATTACTGAATAATTTTTAACTGTATATGTGCAAGCTGTAACGCATAATTTATTAGCAAAATATATTGAGCTACTTATTGAAAACCCCAAACAAATAACTTAAAAAATTCAAAAATTTATCATTGATAAAATGAATTGAATTTCAGTTCTTCTGAAAAAAAAAAAAAAAAAAAAAAAAAAAAAGGTTAAATATTTTCATTTATATTTTGATTTTGATTCATTCAGTGATACTGTAGTGTTAGTAGATTGTACATAAATATTGATAAAATCGCATTTTTTTTTTTAAAGAACTGCAATTTAGTTCATTCTAACTACAATAATTTTTTGAATTTTTATGATATTTTCATGTAATTAGGTATCTCAATACATTTAGCTAATAAATTATGCAGATAAAATTCTGTTAAATCGTGTTCATGTGCAGTTAAAAATGATTAGTATTTAATATTTTTGTGCTATGATTACAGTCTGTTGTTTGTAATGTAACATGCCAGGTTTCTGAAAAATGGGATTTCATTGAGTTTAATATCCTGCATGCTATAATAAAAATGTGTGTCCCCCCCCCCCCCACAATTCATCAAAGATAAATTTGTATAATTATATGTGCCAGTGTCGTGTAAATGAAAACATGTATTAATAAGATGAAACTTCATAATCATCCAGAACATATTTCAAACATTAGTTTTTACAGAAAGATAACAACCTTTTTTTTTTTTTCTTTCTTTAATATTTTATTCATCCCATTTTTGCTTTTTGAGCAAAACTTTTGCTGAAATATACGAGGTATGAAATGCTCTTTACATGCTGCAAGTTTCAGAATAATCCATCAATAATTTTTTCTAAATATTTGACAGAAATGTCTGAAATTGAAAGAATGTGTTCATTTATAGAAAGGTAGTGTATATGGCAGAATAAATTATTCATCTTAGTATTATTTTTGTGGAAAAGTTTATTTTGTGTGTCTATGATTTTCTGCCAAATTTTCCTGATAAAAAATATTGATTTTAGTTTTTAATTTTTAATCTTAGCTAGGTTTAGTACTTTTATTTTGGAATTTAAAGTCAGCATTACAGCTGACATTAAATACAGCATTTAAATTTATTGGCTAAATTATGGTGTGATATTTTTTTTTTTTTATTAAGTTTGAACTTATCTCAGAATCTGCATATATTCAGAAATAGGAACTCTTATTATTTATTTTATCTACAAACAAATTATTTTTACACATGTGGCAGTTAACCACAGTTATATCCCAGATGACATTTTAAGGTTTTTGAAAGTTTTTTTTTTTTTTTTTTTTACACTATGAATGTAAAATTAGAAAGACTTTTCAAAACCTTCTAGCAAAAGGCTTAAAACTTTATAAAAGGAATTGTTTAAAAGGTTCCTAGTTGATAAAATCAAGATAGTTTTTGAAGATTTCATATGCAGATCTACAAAAGGTAACAGATTCATAGGTGACAAATTTTCCAATTGATTTTTGATAGAATTTGCAATGCATACAAATCAAAAGTTGATGTGTGGAGGATTTTCTGTGAAATGTAAAATATTGTTACAAGCCTTGTGATAAGGTAAATTTCAAAAACCTTTCGAGAATAATCCCTTAAAAAGCGAAATTGATCATTTTTGTAACAAGATGGTGAATAGCTTTCTTTCAAGTTAATGGAAAATTAAAGTATCTCTTCTCGCAAAATGTGATCCCCAAGAGAAGCAGACAAATGTACACGAGCCTTTAATGGAGGTAAGTTAATATTAAATCCTATGAGAAAATTTTGGAAATATTTGCCTTAAAGGGATGTGGACTTTTAGAGAGGTTTTACTGCAATTCGTTTTGTGTGTATGGCATAAAATGTATGTTATTTCTATGCATACATTAATATTTATAATTAATCCTATTTGTGCACATTTTCTATAAGGCTGGCTGGTGTAATTTTAAAATTAATTATTGGTGTATGATATCCATTTACTAAGTACGGAATAAAGAAAGAACTTTTAATTTATCTATAAATGCATTCATATACAGGATCTTAAAAAAAAAAAAAATACTTAAAACATTTTTTAAAAATTATGTTCATATTCAGAAAATTCAGAACCCGTAAGTATTTTTTCTTTTCTAATAATTGTTTTTTATATTTAAAAAGAGAAAGCTTAAAAATGCATAAATGAACTTAGTGCATGCATTTACATGTCATCTGTACACATAAATGCATGCTTTAAGTTTATCATTACACATCTGTACATATTCATAAAATTCAGTACCATTAAATAGTTCTTCTTTTTATTTTCTTCTAATAATTGTTTTTTATTTTTTAAGGAGCAACTTCAAAATGCGAAAAAATGAACTTAGTGCATGCATTTTCTGCCCGAAAATGAAATATTAAAAAATTAATTTTTTACTTTCTCTTACCCATAGGGTCGAGAAAGTATTGTTTTAGGGTCAAATTTTCGAACGTGAGTTTTTGTTATATTTACATGTTCTGAGGTGCCCTGAATACAAAAATCATGTTTTTAGCGAATGGTCCGTGTGTCTGTTATCAGCATATCTCAAGAACAAATAGTAGCAAAAATTCCAAACTCTGTATTCTAAATCTGTATCATATAGGGATGCTACGGTAAGCTTTTCGTTGAGATGAAGCAAATGGTTCGTGTACAGGGACACTCAAAAGTATTCAAATACATTACGTCTATGGGGGAAATTGCAGGTAAGTAGAGAGACTGCACTAAACCACATGAAACGAATATATATTTTTTGTAATGGAGATAGTCGACTGGGAAAATTTTTTTGTGTATGTAGGAGCCCCCTGGGGGGAAGTCCCCCCTCGAGGGGAGTAAATTTTCATGATGGGTATCTTTAAAAAGAGCTCGCCAATACCTTTAACCCTTTGAGTGCTATGGACGCACATATGAGTCTAGCGAAAGTAATTAATATAGACTATGGATGCAAATACGCGCTTAGCAGATGTTATTAGTATGGACTATGGACGCAAATACGCACTTAGCAGATGTTATCAGTATGGACTATGGATGCAAATACGCGCCTGGCAAAAATGATCAGTGTACTATGCAACACTTGCATAAAGCGCGTCCGCGATAAGAATGAGACAATTCGTCAGCGCCAACCGCGCACCGTCGGTATGGACCGCATAAGTCACGAGTATTCAGCACTCAAAGGGTTAAAACGAATGGTTGAACCATCGATCTGCGATAATTTAAAATAAAGTTATCAATTTTTTCATTTTTAACAAAGAAAAAAGTAATATTGAGAATAAATTCAACTTTTTTTTTTTTTTTTTAGTGTTATATTACTTCTCTAATACGGAAATCGTCTGCAGTATCATAAAAGATAATTTTCTTAAATAATAATTTTAATAAATTATTTTTTAATAACCGAATTAAATTCTATATAAATGTAGGTGCATTAATGAAACAGGGGGTTGAGGGGGGGGTGGTAGCCCCCCTCACACTGAACTAATTATCATATAAAACTCATCCGAAGCCTAATTTGAATTGTTTAACACAGGTTTGCATAACAGTACTCGTTATCCTACCTCTTAATCTGCAACCTGTATTTATAGTATTAAATTTCAGTGTAAGAGAAAGTCATGTGAGTGGCACACCAGATTATTTGAAAATACACTAATTTAGCAGTTGGGAATTTTCTAGTAATGTGTAATTATTTAAAGAAATTTTTTTCTGTTGATTGATATAGGAAAAATTTTTCTGAGTAAGGATAGATACTTCACTCCTTAAATAGAATGTATTTAATAAACATAAGAAATCCTATATTTTTTATCTGAGATTAAGAAATTTTAGATTTTTTTTATTTTTATTTATTTATTTATTTTATTTTTTTACTGAATGGAGCCATTATTAAATAGATAAAGGAATGAATGAACAAATATTCTATATATGTATTAGTGATTTAAAATATATATATATATATTTAATGATAGCCCTATTAAAAATTATAGCTCAGAAAAATTTGTAAATTTTCCCTATAATCTAACTTTTCTAATATTGTTCTTTTTTAAGATGGAAACCTAAAAAATGACATCTTAAAGATAAATCTGTTTAATAAGCTTAATTCATTATTGAACAGGGCAACAAATTGCATAAAATTATCTCTGACAAATTCTTTATTTAGCTGCAGGAATCCTGGCAGCCAATAAAAACTAGTTAAATCCTGGTTCCATTTATGTTCTAATCACAAAGAAAACAAAAAGCCAGAGAGAGTTCACTTTTTATATTGTTTTTAAATACTAATTGAATTTATTTGGCTAGGTTTTCCTTTAAGTGCTAATTAAATTTATGACTGGATTTTCCTTTAATGTGGTATACCAATTTTGATCTCCATATTGCTAGAAACAATTAACAGTTCTGAGCAATTTATTTTTGGTGAATAAATAATGAATACCTTCTAATCAACTGTTAATAGAAATGATTGTATTTGGATAAAAATGACTCTTTATTCAAAGCTAAAGTTGCTGCCTCAATGCATTTTAAGTACTTTTGTATATTTTATATCATTAAGAATTTTTATATAATGGATTTAAAATTTACTCTTTTTGTATAATTTGTGATTTTCTTTCAGCTACTTCGATGAAATTCATTTTTTTTTTTTTTTTTTTTTTTTTTTTTTTTAAACTAAACTTTTTCTTTATATATATATATATATATATATATATATATATTAATTCATAGTTATTATTTTATACAGTTTCATTTGCTTCATCTGAGTATTGAAACTTCAGACACACTTGTGTAAATGAAGATTTTTTTGTTAAAATTTATGAAATATATACTTCTTGTTTGTTCTACTGAAATTTTTAAAGTATCCTAAATATAGCTTAAAAGTTAATATTTAGAATTTCAAATGTTGTTATTTGTTATTTATAATATAACTACTTATGTTGCACCTTTTACTTAGCACTCATAATCGAATTTAAAAATAATAAAGTATTTTTAAATAAGTGAAAATCTCATAGGACTCATAGTCACAGACTTATTACAAAATCTGTGATCTACTATTAGAAATTTTGTTTGATGTGCAAAATAAATTGTAATTTTATAAAGAGTGGGAGATTCATTGATAAATAATGAAAAATTTTTCAAATAAAAAAAATGTCTTTATAATATTTTAAAATAATACTAATTTAAGGAAAACCATTCAAATCATTATTACTTTCTTTATAATAAAAAATAATTTTGATATTTAACTAAATACATTACTCGTATATTTTTAATCTTATTTAGATAAGGAAAAGACACCGGTGTTCGTCACCCTCACAAAAGACATTTTAAAATAACTGTTAATTAACATCTGTGGATTTGAATCTGCTTGAACTAGATTCTCTGGTTCTAGGGAATCTAGTGCTGGTGGTTTCAAATTCATAGATGTTATTAAATGCTTATTTTAACATGTCTTTTGTGAGGGTGACAAACACTGGTGTCGCTACCTTAAATATGCATTTTTACTTCCATTACCCTACTACCGTAGGTAATGGAAGTATTGTATTTGGTCCAAAAATTCAATATCGAGATTTCACCTGATTTACACATTTTAAGGTTCCCTAAGTCCAAAAAAGTGGTTTTTGGCAATTGGTCAGTATGTGTGTATGTATGTGTGGAATCTTCTGGCTGACATATCTCCGAAACTAATAAAGATAGAACTACGAAACTTCATAATTAAGACCGGTCTGGTGTACAGATGAATTTTCCAAATTTTGGTGAAAATTGAAAAACCGGAAATGGGACCATAAGTCCGTATCTCAAAAACGGCTCTAACAATTTTCTTCAAATTTGCTATATAAACACTCTATTAGATGTCCTTTCGAATGATATAGTTGGTTAGTTCAGGAAAATTGATAGGCGTCCTGTATAAATAGCTCAATTTCAGGTCTGGAAAGCAGGTTCCTTTAAAAACGGCTGTACGGATTTTCTTCAAACTTGTCATATTAACTCACTTTTATATATACTTTTGTATGTAATTATTGTTTTCTGGTCAATAATTGATTTTTTGTAAAAGTTGGTATCTCAAAAACGGCTCTAACAATTTTCTTGAAAATTGTTATAAAAATTCATTTCTCGTGTATTACGTGGTTATTAGAGGAAAATTAACAGTCTTCCTGCTTAATTAGGTCATCTTCAAGTCTCCGAAATTTGTGTTTCAAAAAATAACTCTACCATTTTTTTCTCTTGTTTTTTACCTCGCTATATGTAAGCTTCGTTTTATATGTCTTTATAAGTTTCTCTTACAGGAAAAATTTTAGGTTTCTACTTCTTTAGGTCACTTTTATATTTTCTAGGGATGGACCGGATATGGATTTTACCGGATAACCGGATACAGATATCCTGCATTCCGGATATTTTTTTAATTTGCCGGATCCGGATATCCGGCCGGATATACCATCGGATATCCGGTAGTCCACTTTCCCAGTACACATGAAAATTTCAGTTTTTTAAGAGCACACAGTAGTTAAAAACAGGTATTTGCATTTGGTTTTTATGCAACTGAATTCCATTCACATACATAAAAATGTCAATACCATTGGGATAATAAACCATAATAGTTTTATTTTATTTTATTTTTTAATATCAATTCTTATGCTTATGTATCATTTTTGATAGTTAGGTTTACAGAATATAATGTGCAATGTTGTCTGAACTACGTGCTTTGTCTGCCTTGCTATGAATATTATTGACAAAACTTACTTAAATAATCTTGTGTGTCACTCACACAACTTTCTCTTACGCTGAATTTTAATATTATAAATACAGATTGGAGATTAGGGGGTAAGAAAACGAGTACTGTTGTGTAAACGTATGTTAAAACAATTCAAATTAGGCTTCGGAACAGATTTATTTGACAAGTAATATGTCAGGGGGTCCCTTCCTCCAACCCCCGTTTCGTCATTATACCATACATTTATATAGATTTCAAGTCTGTTATTAAGTTCAAAAGTTCATTTTAAATTATTCAGACAACTTTAAAACGCAACATTTCTTAAAACTTATCAATTTTGATCAATTTTTTCTACTAACAAACATATTAACTTCAAAATACAACATTTTTAAAAAATTACTTGGTTATTAAAAGTTGTTGTTACTTGTTTATTAAAATTTGTTGTTGTTTAAAAATTACATATCTAAAATTACTTGTTTTTAATTTAAGTGACACAGGCAAAGATCAAGCGTTAAAGCTTCACTTCGGTATTTAGGAAGCCTCAAAACATTTAAATATGAAAAAACCAAGCATTGAATATTTAGCTTTAAAAAAAAAAAATACATTATTAACCATATGGCCATGTAGAATTAATTTCAATTCCTAGGCAGCTTTCCTGGACATGGTAACAATAAAAAACTAGTATGTTTTGGCCACAACATGACTTTGTTCTATATTTTCCTATACAAATTCACTCAGTAAATATAATTTATTAAAATTATTATTTCAAAAAATTATCTTCCATGATAATGCAGACGATTTCCATATTAGAGAAGTAGTATAACACTAAATATCCAAAAAAAGTCAATTTTATTGTCAACATTACACTGGAAAAAAAATTATTATTATTATTATTATTATTATTATTTGTTAAAAATAAAAAAAAATCGATAACTTTATTTTAAATTATCGCAGATCGATGGTTCAACCATTCGTTTTAATGGTATTGGCGAGTTCTTTTGAAAATACCCATCATGAAAATTTACTCCCCTCGAGTGGAGACTTCAACCCCAGTGTGTGTGTGTGGGGGGGGGGGGGCGAAGCTCCTACACATACAAAAAAATTGACTATCTCGATTATAAATAATTCTTGTAAATTTCATAATGATTATTAAAAAATAATTCTCTTTATGCCCATTTATACAAAATTTTGTCCTATACTACCGTGTTAAAAATTTAGAAAAAGGCGGGATGGCAACGCAACCTATAAGACAACTTTTACCTAAAGTTGATAGGCACTAATTTATGTCAATGTGCAACTACATACCAATTTCTATGAAATTCTGTGCAGTAGTTCCTGAGGTAGTTGCCACAAAATTTTGTCACGACACACAGGCTGACAGACAGACAGACATTTTCTAAAAGTGGTCAAATCATGTTCTACAGCTCTCAAAACGTGTAAATCCATCAAAAACCCGAGGTCGAAAATTTTTACGAATCCAATTCTTTCTTCTATTGAATACAGAAGAAAGTAACATTATTATGGTTTAAATATTGCCAGCCCTGTATATCTTCTGAAGATTATATAAACGCCACATGGTGCACATAAATATAACCCGATATTAATAACAGACGGCACAACCTGAAATACACTTCCATCTATTTTCAAGTATTGTCGTACTATAATCTAGTTCTTTTGTGTAGCTCTGTAAACAAACAGTGAAGGATTTTCATACCATATCAGTATGAAACATGTTTTTACGCATATAAAAAATGCAAATTCGTTTCATTTGGTTTAGTGCAGTTAATAGTTATTTAACTCTACTTTCCCCATACATGTAATATATTTGAATTCTTTTGGGTGTCCGTGTACACGAATCATTTGCTTAATTTCTACAAAAAGTTTAGTGTAGCATCGCTATATGATACACATTTAGAATACCAAGTTTGTACTTTCTGCTATTATTTTTTCTTGAGATATGCTACTAACAGACACGCAGACCAACCGCTAAAAATATTATTTTTGGATTCAGGGAACCTCAAATCGAGTAAACATAAGAAAATCGCGATTTCAAAAATTTGACCCCAAAACAATACTTCTCTACCATTTACATGGGTAAGAGAAAGTAAATCTAGTATGTTGTGGCCACCACAAGACTTTCTTCTGTATTTTCCTATATAAATTCACTCAGTTCAAATAAATTACAAAAACTATTTTTTATTAAAATTATCTACCATGATAAATGCAGGCGATTTTCATCTTAGACAAAACTAGCAGTAAATATCCAAAGAAACACAGTTTAACTAACATCTTAAAAAATTCGTTTTCATAATGGTTACCTCATGTATCAAGTTTCGTACAGTTAAATGTCATGGAAGTTGAAATATAGCATTCCCGTTCTCAGGAAAAACTGGTCAGCGCAACCTATTGGTAGATATACATCCAGATTGAATCGGCATAATGTCTCATAATAGCTTTCTCACATATCAAGTATACAAGTATTGTTTGATTATACGTATTAGAACCTAAAATATAAAATGAGGAAATCGCTGTATAGAAACGCCACCTGTTGAGCAATTAGTACCAAAAATTGGTTCGCAATAACTTATACAATCAAGGTGCATCCACATATAAATTTTTATAAAATTTTGCGGAGTAGTTCCTGAGATATAACCCTTCTTTAAACTCTAAAAATCGCTGCACGGCAGCACCACCTATTGAGAAGTTGACCCTAAAAATTGGTAAGCACTAACATATGTCAAGATACATCTACATTTATATGCAGTAGTTCCTAAGATATAGCCTTTTCTTAAACTGTGGAAATCGCTGCATAGCAGAGCCACCTGTTGTGTGGTTGCCACCAGAAGTTTATAGGCACTAACTTATATCATGTTGCATCTATATATGAATTTATATATGTTTTTCTGCAGTAGTTCCTGAGATATAGCCTTACTTTAAATTGTAGAAACATAGTAGCCCAACCTATTGAGCTGTTAACACCAAAAGTTGATAGGCACTCTAATTTATATCAAGTTGCATCTATATATGACTTTATATGCAATTTTGTGCAGTAGTTCCTGAGGTATAGCCTTCCCTCAAATTGTGGAAATCGCTGCATAGCAGCGCCACCTGTTGATCGGTTGACACCAACTGTTGATAAGCACTAATTTAGGTCAAGGTGCATTTACAAATAAAATTATATGTAATTCTGTGCAATAGCTCCTGATATACAATCACCACAAAATGTTTGTCACGCACACCAAGACAGACATTTTCTAAAAATGGTCAAATCGTGTTCTGGACCTCTCAAAACGTATAAATTCACCAAAGACCGGAAGTCGAAAATATTTACGTATCCAATACTTTCTTCTATTGAATACAGAAGAAAGTAAATAAGAAAAGTTATGAAAAAAAAAAAAAAAAACTGCTGAAAAGTCATTATGTATATATATTACTTTATTCTATATTCAATAGAAGAAAATATTGGATTCGTAAAAATTTTCGACTTCCGGTTTTAGACAGATTTACACGTTTTGAGAGATCTAGAACACGATTTTACCATTTTTTGAAAATGTATGTGTCCATCTGTCGGTCTGTGTGTGTGTGAGTGATAAAAATTTTGTGGGAACTATCTCCTAAGCTACTGCTCAGAATTGCATATAAATTTATATAATGATGCACCTTGACCTAAACTAGTGCCTATCAACTTTTGGTGTCAAACACTCAGCAGGTGGCGCTGCTATACAGCGATTTCCGCTATTTATGGAGAGGCTATATATTTTATGTTCTGTTGCGTACAATTGAACAAAAATTGTTATATTAGAAGGACGTTATAAACCATTATGCTGATTCAATTTGAATGCTTATCGGCCGACAGGTGCCGCTGCTAGACAGCAATTTCCGCAGTTTAAGGGAAGGGTATACCTCAGGAACTACTGCACAGAATTGCATATAAATTTATATGTAGATGTACCTTGACATAAATTAGTACCTGTCAACTTTTAGATTCAACTGCTCAACAGGTGGCTTTACTACACAGCGATTTCTGCATTTAAAGGAAAGACTATATCTCAGGTTCTATTGCGTATAACCAAACAAAACTCGATATGTGAGACGGTCATTATGAGGCATTATGCTAATTCAAGTTGGATGCTTATAGACCAATAGAAGGCGCTGCTATACGGGAAATTTTCTCAATAATGGGAATGCTATATCTCAGTTTGTAGGGCATATAACTGTACGAAACTTGATATGTGAAATAACCATTATAAAAACGCATTTTTTACGATGTTATTTTTAGACAATAAAACTGTCTTTCTTTGGATATTTAGTGTTAGTTTTCTCTAAGAGGAACATCATTTTTATTCATCATGTTAGATAATTTTAATAAATAATAGTTTTAATAAATTATTTCCCCTCAGTGAATTTGTATAGGAAAATATAGGAGAAAGTCTTGTGATGGCCACAATATATTAGTTTTTTAATTAAAATGAAATAAATTGCAGGAATCTACATTTATAAAGGAAGATCTCCTGACTGACTTGCTTGCTCACTCAGAAATGCCCAGTCAAACTAATGGAGATACAGATGTGGAATTTTATGAGATTATTTCTTTAGTGATGTGATTTAAGAAGCTATTTTTTTTTTAAGTTTCCCACCAAACAGAGGGGCAAAAGTTGTTTCTTGCATTTCCCACCATATCTCAATCAAAGAAAATGCGAAAAAAAAAAAAAAATCAGATAGTCAAAAACCGGATATCCGGCATATTAACCGGATATCCGGTGGTTTTGATCCGGATATCCGATGATATTTCGGATATTGAAAAATCAGCCGGATATGCCGGATACCGGATATTTTCCGGATATCCGGTCCATCCCTAATATTTTCTGATCACATTATCTCTCAAAAATGCATGTAATACGTGTGATAGTGGGTAATGGAAGTCGTGTGGTTGTTTCACACCAGATTTTTTAAATTCGTTGTTTATGGTTTATAATCACAAAATTTCTGGAGGACAATATTAGAGACTGATATGTCATCCATTATAATCTTTTGCAGTTTTGAAACAATCATCTTATTAAAACAGCATTGCATTTTAAAATGTTATAAAAAAATAGTTTTTCTAGAATTTTTGTCTGATCCTGTGATTTCAGGGGGTTCTATTTCAAATATACAAAATTTCAAATGATTTTATAAAGAATATACAGACATCTGTATTCATAAAAACAAAACCTAGTTTTCTTTAAAATATACTTAAAAAATATTTTAAATCTAATGAAATAGTAAATGAACTATTCGCATGTGAACTTGGCTTATTTCTATGTTTTTAGTTGTTTTGAGAATGGATCTTATTAAAATATTTCACAATACTAGAGCCATTTAAAAATAAAGAACATTTTTTTCTCTAGATATTTTTTTTATGAAGCAAAATTTATAATATGTTTTGATGCTTGTTATTTTTATATGTAGTTGATGTCCAAATTGAAATATTTCACAGAGCATGCCACCAGCTTTTCCATATTTGCTCTATACTCAGTTGCTGCCAAGTTATTGAACCTGTTACTTGATCCTCTTTCAGTTTACTGTCTATTGCATAGTGGTTCAATTCAAAGAAAGATGGTAATTCGTCAGGACCAAGTAAGATAGGTGTAAAAAAATTACCTACCTAAATTGTTGAAACAAGTTCTTAGTGAAAATGGTGGCATGAAGATGTGCATTATTATGAAGAAGCACAATGCTGCTGCACAACAGTCGATATCAGTGGTCGCCAGTTGGAGGTCCATGGACCACTAGTGATCTGCGGTAAAATTTTGGTGGTCTGCAGATAAATCTTGACATTTGCTTTATTTAATTTTTCATTAGATATAAAATTGATGTTAATTTTAACTTCAAGATTTCCTGAGTGACTTCAAATAAATTATTTTCAAGAACTAACATTATTTCATTTGACTTTTCCAAGTCTAGATTGAAAATGGAAGTGAGAAAATTTGATAAAGTTATTCTATATATTTCATTTATTGATACTTTCAGATGGATTATGCAGATGGAACTACTGAAAAGCGGCGTGTTTTGGAAACTGAAAAACAAGATACCGCTGAGCTTCAGCAAAAATATAAGGTGAAGAATATTTTTGTTAAGCAAAATATATTTATAGTTATATTATTTTTTCTTTCTTAAAAATTTTAAGTTTTTTTTTTTTTTTTTTTTTTTTAGTACGACAGGACTATTTCTTTCAATCTGGCATTTTGCGTCGTTACCAATTTATAGTGTTCCATTTCGAAAATGCCTGCCAATGTCCAATTTTATGATTTAATTTCTTACTCTTATCTTAAAATATTTTGTGAAATCTGTAAAAACTTTTATATATATATATTTTTTTTTCTCTTCCCATCGTTCAGGATCGAATTTACAACCTTCAGTTCGTAGTTGTGTACTCTGACCACAGGGCCAACGGGTCTCGGCTGAATATTTCCTGATTATTTAGACTAGTGTTTTCATATATATATATGCTTAATAGATCATCATTATTATATATATAATTTCTCTAATTTTTTCAATCTGTAACTAACTATTTACTTTGTTGTTCATCTGCTTTGAAATTTTGCATTTTTAAATCCATATGGTTCCTGTTCTGGTTGTGGCAGGCTGGGGGAGTGTTGCCGGCGTAAAACTAGTGTAACCCCACAGGCAAGTCACAAGTCTTGCCGCCTGCCTCCTTCTTCCTATCTTGTGTTTCTTGGGTTGTTTTTTCATTAATTTTGATAAGTTTATGGTTTTAAGTTAAGATTTGTTGTTTTACTTTATTGATTCGTTTGTTTTGCAGGCTGTTAATTAATAGATCTGGTTTCTTTACATTAGTGTATTTCATCCACTGATGATTTTTTTTTTATCTTATTGGTCATTGGTGTTTCAGTGATCTTGTATCTGTTGCTTGGCTTCTACTATGCTTAATAGATCATCTTTATTATATATATATATACCAATAAGATGATAAAAAAAAAAAAAAAAAAAATCATCAGTGGATGAAATACACTAATGTAAAGAAACCAGATCTATTAATTAACAGCCTGCAAAACAAACAAATCAATAAAGTAAAACAACAAATCTTAACTTAAAACCATAAACTTATCAAAATTAATGAAAAAAACAACCCAAGAAACACAAGATAGGAAGAAGGAGGCAGGCGGCAAGACTTGTGACTTGCCTGTGGGGTTACACTAGTTTTACGCCGGCAACACTCCCCCAGCCTGCCACAACCAGAACAGGAACCATATGGATTTAAAAATGCAAAATTTCAAAGCAGATGAACAACAAAGTAAATAGAGATCACTGAAACACCAATGACCAATAAGATTAAAAATTTCTTTGAGAAGTTCAGAAAAATGAAAAAAAAAATATATATATATATATATATATATATATATATCAGTGGATGAAATACACAAATTTCAAGAAACCAGATGATTTATTAATAAACAACCTGCAAAACAAATGAATCAATAAACTATCACAACAAATCTTAACTTAAAACCATAAACTATATCAAAATTTATGAAAAAATAATTTAAGAAACTTAAGTTAGGTAGGAAAGAGGCAGGCGGCAAGACTTGTGACTTGCCTGACATAACTTAAGTTTCTTAAATTATTTTTTCATAAATTTTGATATAGTTTATGGTTTTAAGTTAAGATTTGTTGTGATAGTTTATTGATTTGTTTGTTTTGCATTTTGTTAATTAATAAATCTGGTTTCTTGAAATTTGTTTATTTCATCCACTAATTTTTTTTCTTTTTTCATTTTTCTGAACTTCTCAAAGAAATTTTTTATCTTATTGGTCATTGTTGTTTCAGTGATCTTGTATCTGTTGCTTGGCTTCTACTATGCTTAATAGATCATCATTATTATATATAAATACATATGTATATATATATATATATATATATATATATATATATATATATATATATTAAAAGGGTGTTAAAATACAAACATACATAGTCCTGTCGTACTAAATTAAATTTTGTCATAGACAGAATTTCATCCATGGGAGAAAAAATAACAAAATTTTTAACCGAATGCAATATTTCCATTGCCTACAATAGTCAGATAATAGAAAGAAGAAAAAAAAAATCATAGCTTTATTATTATTATTGTTTATTATTACTTGAGTTTAAACCATTGCTGAGTTAGTTAATTTTACCGTTTGTCCCCCCCCCCCCCCCCCAAAAAAAAAAAAAAAAAAAAAAAAAAAAATCGTTCACCGTGGTCCTGCACGCTACATATAATGATGCCCATTGAATGTTTTGCATTGCACAGGTCTTTAGAGAAGCATATCAACAAAAAGTAAAAAGAATTGTCCTTTTTTAATGATTTGTCAGAAAAAAATTTACCGTTCTTAGTTATATTGTGAAAGGTTGAATTTTGCAAATAATTTAACACTAGAATTACGGCGATCTTCGTATACCTAGAAATACGGCGGGGGTCATTTTGACCCCTGTAAATAAAATCTGTATATTTCCCTATATGACATTATATATTTTTGAAAATCTATTAAAAATAAACTAAATTACAAGGATTAAAGTATATTTTAAACGGTATGGACAAATAACTGGCTGAATATCGTTGATTTCTTATTATTCCCTTTTGAGAATATAGTACTAGTTCCTGCTTTGGCATTCTTAGTTATGTCAGAATTTGAATTACTGGGAACTTATTCATTTTCACTTTCACATAATCTAGAAAATGATGTCACATGATCCCTCATTATAACAAATTCTAAATCACTAGAGGTTCCATTTTCATCTCTATTTGAAGAATTGTTATCCATTTCAGAACCAGAATCGCCATCAGATAGTTCTTGCATCAATTTAACTGTTTCTTCTTGCATTAGTCCTCTTCTACGAGCCATTAATAAACTCACATAAATATAACAAAATAATTTATCAAAAATTGTTATTGTATGTAACAAACAAAATGCCTAACAAAATCTACAAACGTTTTCTCGAACATAAGCTCTTTTATCTGTTCTCATTTCACAAGTGAATGCATTCCGAAAATTCAAATCACGTGACAGGTAGGTGAGAGATTACACAAACACATCATTTTCTTTTCTTTTATTTGTTTTTTTTTTTTTTTTTTTTTGTTTAGCAGGTGAAAACAAAAATAGTTTACCGCAGAAAAAATATTCAGATACCTTTCTTTCTCTCAGGGGTCAAAATGACACCTGCCCGTATTTCTAGGTATAAACCTTTGTTAAGACTAAAAGTTAAATAAGGTTTTCTTCGAAAGTTTATTTTTTTTGAAAAGCACAATGATTTAGGAAAACTCAAGAAAGGATTAAGGTATTTGTGAAAAAATAGAATAAACATTGAAGAAAAAATATTGCTTGGGGTCAAAATGACACCTTCCGTAATTCTAGTGTTAAAAAAGAAATGATTTATTTTTTTATTTTATGATATATGTACAAATTAAAAAAAAATTAATTTTAATAAGAAAAATGGTTATAAAAATATTATTTTTTCTATATTAAAGGTCAAAATTTTATCTTTATCACTTTAGGCTGTACAAGAAAAAGAAAAGGCTGTTCAAGAAGGTCTTGCTAGTCTAAAAGCAAGTTTCTTCTGTGAACTATGTGAAAAACAGTATTATAAGCACCAAGAATTTGACAACCATATATATTCTTATGATCATGCACACAAACAGGTAAATTTAATTATGTGTTAATCGTATGAAATTAAAAATAATTTCATAGGGGATTTTAAAACTGATAAATTTTTGCATCTCCTCTCTAATTCAATCTCCTAACCAAAAAATATTATTTTAAAAATAGGTTTCAAAATATTCCAGAAAATATCAGCAATAATCAAAATTATTTAGAATTAATTCCATTATTTAAAATAAATCAATTTAAAATTTCCATTTTCAAAATTAAATAAATAATCAGGGATGAAATTTTTCATCTTTTCAGCTTATTTAAGCTTTTTTGTACATTTAACTTTTCACCTTTTTCGTATTTTTTCAGCTTTTTTTATGTTTCTGATATGCATTTGTTCTTTTTATATACATTGAAGATTAACATAAATATATATTATTTATAATAGATTTTGTCATAAAAATTCTAGTATTTCATTTCAAGGTCTTGCCTTTGCATACACTTTCAGCTTTTTTGTATTTTTGCTAATCTCATCCCTGAATAAAAATCAACTTCTAACTGCATATTATTCATCTCTTATAATAATCTAATCTTTACTCCATGTTATTAATCTGCTTTAATAGTCTAACTTAACTTCATGTTACTCCTCTTCTAGCAATGTTTATTATCTCTCTTTTTCATGATTACGTTTTTCCATTTGGCCACACCAACTAACTTGAGTGTCTTTTCTCTTTTCTTCTGACTCGCTATGCAGTAGACTAACTAACAGAGAACATTGCTTTTTCCAGCTCAGCGCTCAGCGATTTTTTCCCTCAACTAAAAGTTATATTCAAAAATGTATAATAATTATAAATAATCTGGTGTGTCACTCACACGACTTTCTCTTACCCTGAAATTTAATACTATAAATACAGGTTGGAGATTAAGAGGTAAGATAAATAGTACTGTTATGTAAACCTATGTTAAACAATTCAAATTAGGCTTCGGAAGAGTTTTATTTGATAATTAGTTCTGTGTGAGGGGTGCTACCGTCCCCCTCAACCCCCCCGTTTCATTAATGCACCTACATTTACATAGAATTTAATTCGGTTATTAATTTATTAAAATTATTATTTAAACAAATTATCTTTTATGATAATGCAGATGCTTCCCATATTAGAAAAGTAGTATTAACACTAAATATATAAAAAAAAAAGTTGAATTTATTCTCAATTTAAAAAAAAAAAAAGAGCTCTTTTGAAAGATACCCATCATGAAAATTTACTTCCCTCGAGGGGGGAGGCGAGGCTCCTACATACACAAAATTATTTTCCAGTTGACTATCTCTGTTACAAAAAATATATATTTGTTTCATTCAGCGTAGTTCTAATTCCATCTCCTTTTCTATAATTGGCTATCCCTTTAATAACAACGAGTCTTATTGGTTATACTTTCGTTTTTCCCAGACCGTCTGGAGCCTTAACCCGCCAAAGTTGCCAATTCGCCAAGTCATTAAAACAATTATTTATTGCTTTATTTTTGACATAAGCATACTTGCCAACTTTTCCGGTTTTCCCGGAAGACTTCCGGTTTTTTAACGTATCTTCCGGTCTTCCGGACAGATGATGAAATCTTCCGTTTTTAAAAAAATCGCGGATATCGTTCGTTTTAAAAAGAAACTCAAATGTTCTACGAAAACTCCTGATTCCCAATCTTTTTCCATCCATAACATAAATGTCAATATTCATTTCAAACTTGCTTTATGAGATTCCAGAACATTTAAAGAAATAGAATTGTTAAATATTTCTTGCTGATGTAATTATTTTTTGCCCCCCCCCTTATTTATCTACAATTAGTGATCAGCAATCAAATGTTCTGCAGAAGTCTTTTCTTTCCTAATCTTTATCCATCTGCAACATAAATGATAATATTAATTTTAAAGTTATTACATTAGATTCTAGAAGTAGAGTTGAAAGATTTCTTACTCTGTAATTATTTTTGTATTCCCCCCCCCCCCATCCTTTCCCTGGATTGTGATCAATTCTAGAAACAATAAAGCAATGGAAGTGCTCAATATTTCTCGCGTATGTAATTATTTTTAGATCTTTATTGCTGAATTTAATGAATCTGTTTATTTTTCCTCAATTAAATTAAATATTTGTATGTCATATTTATACCAAATGTGTAAACATGGGGAAAAAATGAAGAATAATGTTTTCAGGTAGGAACATTTTTCCCAAATCAATTTAAGAATATTAATACTCAGTTGGTTTTATGCACGTTTGAAACTGATAATTAGCTACTGCTACTATTTCTTATATGTATGATTAATGTACATACACAAAAATCATATTCTATATTTATTTTAAAAAAAATAGTTATACTTTAACTTAACTAAGTTTTTTTGTCTATTGTTAAATAAATTTCTTACAGATTCTGTTTTGTAGATATTTATATGTTGAAAAGGAATAACTTCTTTTAAAACTTTTATATATTTAGAATAATCAATCTATAGTAAAACGTTTTTATAGATTGCTTCTAAATATTAAAATTGTAAAACTGTATTGTTTAATACGTCAAAGAGAAAAAAAAAATCTTCCCTTTTTTTATGAAATCTTCTGGTTTTTCAACAAAAATCTTCCCTTTTTTTATTAAAATTGGTTGGCAAGTATGCATAAGTAATCATACCCTAATTTAAAATAAAAAATCTTCTATAACTTTTAATTGAATCTTTCCGTCACCCAGATATTTTTCTATTGCTCATTAAATTTATTTATAGGATATTTCCAGATATCAAAATACTTAAATGATTACTTTGTTTATTTCTTTTCAAATGATGATCGCAATTGTAAATTCCCATTCGTTTTTTTTTTTTTTTTATGCTTTTAGTCTTACAGCCTAATATGAAATCTCCTTTAATTTATTTTGCAATATTACTTTGAAATATAAACAGAATACCCTGAAAATATGAAAATAATAATTTAAAATATAAAAATATTAATTCTTACTTCTTTTATCTCTTATATTTCATATATATATATATATATTAATAATACCCCCTTGGCTGGTGCCTTTTTTCCTCTCACACCTGTGTGCACAACACACATTGCATACCAGGTCGGCATGGCTCTGAACCAAACTTTGATTACCAATAAAATAGATGTTTGTGTTCAGTTGGGACTGCTTAAAAAGTTCATTATAACCAAGAGTTCATTATATCCCAGTTTCATTATAGCTATATTCAACTGTATGATAGCCAATAGTATTGAGCTACTTATATAACCCTAAACAAATATTATGTAAATTCAAAAAGTTATATGCAGTAGAATAAACTGAATTTCAGTTTTTCTCAAAAATGTGATAAGGATTTTGTATCAGTATTTATTTACAATCAATGAACATTGTAGTACCATTAATTGAATCAATGTAAAAATGTGAGTAAAACCCTTTATAGTTTGGCTTTTTTTTTTTTTTTTTTTATCGGAACTGAATAGTAGTTCATTCTATCGCATTTTTTGAATTTACACAATACTTGTTTGGGGCTTTCATATAAGTTTCTCAGTACTTTTAGCTTTTAAATTATGCAAATGAAATTTCCTTAAAACTTGTGCATGCACACTTAAAAAGTATTTAGTAAAAATGTTTATATTTCATTATATATTTAATATATTTCTATTCTGATTGCAGTATGCTGTGGTTAATATAGCATATCAAGTTTCACAAAAATGGCTCTGCACTAGGTTTAATATCTTGCATGTTATAGTTAAAAAAGTGACTTTTTTTTTTTTTGCAATTTTTTTAAAAAACTATTATATTTCTATGAATATTTGCAGTAGCATCATAAATTATACAGATTATAAGAAGGAGACTTATACTCACATGTTACAGCCATAATGCATTTCAAGCGATATTTTTTACAGGGTAATCCCAAACATTTCTATTCAATTTTTACTGGTTCCCCTTTAGCTTTCAGAACAAAACTTTTTCTGAAATATATGAGGTATAATATGTTCTTCACACTCCTGAAGTTTCAAGATAATTTGTCTAGTGCGTTTTGAAATGTATATCAAAACATCTAAAATCAAAAGTGTTCAGTCATTTATGGAAGAGTAGTGTAATGTAATAAATTTTTAATATTAAAGTTGTCTAAGATTGTTAAATTTATTATATTCCATACAAAAGCTAAAAGGTATTTAACATGAGGAAATGAAACTACACGGAAGTACATATGGTAGCAAAAAAGTATAATTATTAATTGAAAGTCATTACCAAGAGGCATAATTATTAATGAATTAAACTATTAATATTATCAATTAATAATTATTTGGAATTATATTTCCTAAATTATAATATAAAGCATAGTTAACAATTTATGAAAAATTAAATAAAGGGAAAAAATATAGTTTAAAGGTAATAAATGTAACAAATCTAGGAGAAGTGAGAGAGAGTTTGTAAAGGGGGAAAATGCACAAATACTCTGTAGTTATAATATTCTATGAAAATAATATATGTACTGGAACTTATTACTGTTTTCTTTTTGTCTCTCTTTTAGAGACTCAAAGAATTAAAACAAAGAGAGTTTGGGCGCAATGTAGTTTCTAAATGGAAAAAAGAAGATAAGAAAAAAGAAAAAGAGGCTAAAAGATTACATGAACTTGCAGAGAAACGAGCACAAGTTGCTGAATTAAGGTAATTTTTTATAATATTTAAATCTTTCATTAAGTTACATCATGTTTAAACTTTAAAAATTTAAATTGCATTTTTTTATTAAATGAAATATTATTATTTTATGATTTTGCATTTGTATTTTCTAGAGGACCAATTGAAATGGGTACCGGAGAAAAGTTTATTCAGGGTGGTGGTTTTCGAGAAATTGATGAGAATAGAAATCCTGAAGCCCATAAATTTTATTTATTGAACAAAGATAAATATAATGAATATGGAACCCCTGAAATAGATAGTAAAGATGGTGAGAATTCTCAAAATATACTTTGGGATAGAATTATTGAATGCTCAGTAAAATCTTCTGATAGTCCTTCAAGTAGTCCCATGAATTCTGATTTAGTTAAAGAAGATGATTTATTAGATGATATAAATAATGTTCCTGTTGGTGAACTTGCTTCTCAAAAAGAATCTAATTTAGAAGCAACTTCAAAAGAATTTACTTTAGAAGTAGTATCAAAAGAATTTAATTTAGAAGGAGTATCAAAAGAATCTAATTTAGAAGCAGTATTGGAAGATTCTAATTTTGAAGCATCATCAAAAGAATCTAATTTAGAAGCATCATCAAAAGAATATAATTTGGAAGCAGAATCAAAAAAATCTAATTCAGAAGCAGAATCAAAAGAATCTAATTCAGAAGCAGCATTAAATGAAAGTAATATGAAGGAAGCAAATATCTTAGGTTCTCTTTCAGGAAAAATTTCTGAAACAAATGAATCATTTAATGAATCTGAAATGCAATCAAATGATTCTTTGTCTGTTACCATTACAGATTCTTGTATTAGTGGTTTAGGAAATACTGAAAATTCTTTTCAGGTAGAGGAAGAATGCAGATCTGCTAATTTGCCTGATGTAACAGAGTTTGCTGCAGATAATTTAAAATTGTTGTATAAGAATACTATATTTTTTTCACCAGATGATATTGATATACCTCCTTTACCTGAAGATGAACCTGTTGATAAAATTTCCAATGAGGAAACAGAAGATCAGAAGGATTCGAATAAAACACTCACAAATCAGTCTGAGCTGCTATCACCAAAACAAGGGGAAATAGTTGCTAAAGAAAATGATGATCGAGGTGACTTTGCTGAAGATAATTTGTTGGGTTTTCCATTATCTAAAATAAATGAAGGCTATGTTCCTAAAAGTGTTGTTCTCCTAGGAAAAGCTTTGGCTCGTAAAAGAATGCAAGAATCTCAGGCTAGAGAATCTGCTGCTTCTAATTCTGAAAGTAGTAGTTTAAAATCAGGTGCTTTATCTTTTAGTTTATCAAAAAAAGCTAATCAAAAAATTAGTGCTGAAGTTGTTTCAGTATTTAAAGAAGAAGAAGAAGATAGCCAACAATCAACCAGTGTAAATTCTTGTTTAGAAAATAAAGAGTCTTCTGAGTTAAATACCGAAAACCAACAGAATGTTCCTACTAAAACAGAAATATATCCTAATCAGCCGCCTGAAGCTCTTGGTAAAAAACCTAATTTTGGGTTTCTTACATTTGTTAAATCTGATGTGATGAAGGGATCTGAAAAATCAGAAGAGACTATTGAAGAGGCTTCTGACATTACAAATAAAAATGATACAATTAAAGAAAATGAAAAATCCTCAGAAAAGTCTGATAAAGACAAAAGAAAGCATTCTGATGAGAGAAGCAGCAGAAATATTGAGAGGAAAAGGCATAATTCCCGTGAGAGGAGTAGAAGATCATCTGAACGAAAGAGTAGAAGATCTGAAGAAAGAGAGCGAAATTCTAAATATGATTTTCATAGTAGGGATAGATCACCTGATCGTCATCACTATAAAAAATATTCTGATAAAGATAGAAGGTCTCATGAGAGAGAGAAAAGCAAGGGCTATGAGAAACTTCAACAAAAGTCTCCAACCAAAGACAGGAAACCAAGTACAGAACAGAAAATTGACATGTCTAAAGAAGTTAATAATAATAAATCTGAAGAAGTTTTCCATGATAATTCTCCTAACAAAGAAGATTGCAAAAGTATTAGATCACATGTGACAAGTAAAGAAGAAAGTCATTTTAAAGAGCAGCTGGACCACAAGTATAAATTGGAGGAAACTGAACCTCATGTGGACAGTTTTAAAGAAAAACTTGATCATAAAAAAGAGAAATATTTATATAACGAAGATGATCTTGTGAAATGCTTGAGTGATGATAAAAATTCCTCTACTATTGAAAAGCTAAATAATAATGTTGATGATTTAAAAAACACAGATTTATCTGAGACAACGCTTCCAAATTCAAGTGTAGATAATAATAATTATAAATTTCAGCAAACAGTATCTGTTAATGAAAGTTCTCCACTTTCTCTGCATGTAGAATGCAATATTGTTAATAAGCAGGCGGAAACAGATTATAGTACTTTACAATCAGAGAAACATGCTCAAGAACAAGACCCACAAAAATTTTCTAGCCCTCAACAAACTTGTGATAAATCATCTTATGATGAAGCAGAAGTGAATAAGATTAAATCGTGGGAAAATATAGCCAGTACTTCAAAGTTGAAACCCGAGGAAGAAAAGACTGATTTGGAAATCAATAAAGATTCTGAAAAAAAGACAACTGCTGCTGATAGTATAGATAATGGATCTGGTAATACATATTCTTCAGTGGAATCCAAGTTGAAAGATGTGAAAGCATCTGAAAGTAAGCCTAAAAAAGTAAGCAAAAAGAAAAACAAAAGAAAAACAAAGAAAAATACAAGTTCATCTAAGAAACAGTCCTCAAAGCATAAAAATAAAACTGATAAACTGCTTTCTAAAATGTTAAAAAATAAAACCTTTAAGAAATTATTTCAAGCAACAGGAGTAAATATTACAGATAGCAAAAAAAATATTGGGGAAACTCTTCATGCTATGTACAAAGCTATGAAAATAAAGGATAAAAAGAAAAGTCACAAAAAGAAAGTTGAGAAAGATTACAGCAGTTCTAGTAGCAGCAGTAGCAACAGTAGCTCAGAAAGTGAAGATTCTAGTGGAATATCTGATAGTGAAAGTAACAGCAGTTCAAGTACTGATAATAAAAGCTCAAAAAAATCAAAGAAAAAGATATCTAAGGAAAATCTCTCTTCTAGAAAAAGTGATAAAAAATCAATAAAAATTAAAGAAAATTTAAATTATGAAAAGACTTCTAACTCTTCTCCAAAACATGAAAAATTTATAAAAAATCAAAGCCCATTATTGAAAGATTCTCTCTCTAAAGATGCAAAGGAATTGTCTCCATGTGATGTCGTGAAAACTTCTGTTACTCTAGATAATGAAAAAAGTGATAAAATTGTTACATCTAATTCAGTTCTCCAAAAAGAAAGTGAAATAGTGTGTGTAAATAAAGCAAAGGTAAAGCAGGAATATATTGATGATGAATTAAATGAATCAAAAACTTCCCTTAAACAATCAACAAAAACTTCAAAAACCCAAGAAACTACTGAAAAAGAATATGTTAAAACAAGTCTTGAAAAGGGATATTGTAGAAGCCCAGAAACCAGCTTAAGAAGATCAACTGAAAAATTAGATTATTATGGAGTAAATTTTGATAAAAATAAAGAAAGTATCAAAAAAGAATTTGTTGAAAAGCAACAAAAGTTTGAAAAAGAATTTACTAAAAGTGAGAAAAAATCTGATAAAGAAACTGTTAGAGATAAGAAAAGTATGGAAAGGGAATACAAAAATGAGAAAAAGTTTGAAAAAGAAACTGCTAGAGATAAGAAGAGTATTGAAAAGGAATACGAAGATGTGAAAAAGACTGATAAAGAAATTGTTAGAGATGATAAGAAGTGTATTGAAAAGGAGTACGAAAATGAGAAAAAGCCTGATAAAGAAATTGTTAGAGATAAGAAGAGTATTGAAAAAGAATACAAAAATGAGGAAAAGCCTGATAATGAAATTGTAAGAGATAAGAAGAGTATTGAAAAGGAATATGAAAATGAAAAGAAACCTGATAAAGAAATTGTTAGAGATAAGCAGAGTATTGAAAAGGAATACGAAAATGAAAAGAAGCCTGATAATGAAATTGTTAGAGATAAGAAAAGTATTGAAAAGGAATATGAAAATGAGAAAAGGTCTGATAAAGAAACTGTTAGAGATAAGAAAAGTATTGAAAAAGAATATGAAAATGAGAAAAAAATTGATAAAGAATCTACTATAGATAAGAAAAGTATTGAAAAGGAATATGAAAATCAGAAAAAGATTGATAAAGAAACTACTAGACACAAGAAAATTATTGAAATGGAATATGAAAATGAGAAAAAAATTGATAAAGAAACTACTAGAGATAAGAAAAGTATTGAAAGGGAATATGAAAACGAGAAAAAGATTGATAAAGAAACTACTAGACACAAGAAAAGTATTGAAAGGGAATATGAAAATGAAAAGAAATCTGATAAAGAAACTGCTAGAGATAAGAAAAGTATTCAAAAAGAATATGAAAATGAGAGAAAATCTGATAAAGAAGCTGCTAGAGATAAGAAAAGTATTGAAAAAGAATATGATTCAAAACATGACAGCATCAAAAAAGAATATATTGAAGAAGAATATATTAAAAATGAAGTTTGTACTGAAAAAGAGACTGATAAAAGTCATAAAACTAACAAAGAGAAGAAAATGAAAAAAGAGAGAAAATCACCTAGTATTGAAAAATCAAGAAAAACTGAAAAACGTAAAAATATTTCTGATCTTGAACTACATCCTAATAGCAGTAGTAAAAAACAAAAATACAGTGAAAAACAAGTTAAAAAAAGAAAAAAATCCAAATCGAGAAGTGTTATCAAATATACTTATACAGTACCTTCTATACAATTTTGTTGTAATCGTAAATGTGGTGATTTTGAATGTGTGTTTAAAAAGCGCTCCCCTACTCCATCTAGCAGCAGTTCTAATTCACCTAATCCTAGCATCACTGGTTCATCAGCTCTTGATGCTTTAAAAACAATCTATGGAAAGAGTGAAAGCCCTCCTGTTAAAACTTCTAAAAGACATCTTGAGTTTTCACCAGAGCCTCCACATAAAAGAAAACACGCAGATAATATAAAAACTGAAAATAAAATTCTACCTGCTTCACCAAAAGATACAAAGATTGAAAATAAAAATGTTACATCTCTACCTTGTGAACAGCCCAGGAAGATAAAATCAAATGATCCTTTGCCTGTAAAAATTAAATCAAAATGGGATACTGATTCTGAAAGTAATTCTGATTTAGACTGGAGTCCTGAAATGATGGATGGAAATTTGTTAAAAATGAAAGATTCTACTGAAAAAATGCCTAGTCCTAAAGCCTCATCTAATCTTGCAATAAAACGTTCGCCAGAAAATGCTAAATCTTCTATAGATGAATCAGTTAAAACTACAGCACCTTCTGAAGCTTCATCTGATAAAAAGATTATAAAAGCAAATTCGCCAGTTGAAATTAGTACAGAAATTTTCTGTGAGAAAGTACAAAATGATAATCTTGATATTAAAACCAAAATAAATGAAATAGTTTCAGAGTCTCCAAATTTGATTCATTCAACTGAAACCTGTGATGATGATGGTTCTAAAATGGATGTAGCTTCACAAGTGAATAACTCTGAATCAACAGAAACAGCTCATGTTGATGTTGATAACACTCAACTGGATTCTGAACCACTTCAGAATACGGAGGAACAAATGGCTGAAGAATACAATAACTCGGTGAATAGTGATATGGATATGAATAATGAAATACCTCTTGAGGATGCAAATAAAAATGTAGATGAGGCAGTTGTATCAATGGAAACTGAAGCAAATAAATCAAGTGATTTAGATTCAGAGTATGACGAATTCTTAAAACTATTAAATATGAATGACTCAAATGCTGGCAATTTTGAAGCTAAAAAGGATGAACACAGTAGTTCAGAAAATAAAAAGATTAATGTATGTGAAGCTGAAGCTGGTGATGCTCCTAAGTCTGAAAAAACCTGTGGAGATATTGTAACAGTAACACCTTCTACAAGTAAAACTGATCATACTCCTTCAAGAAATTCTTCTAAAATTCATGATGATAAATCATGTATTCCTGTAAAGGAGAAAAAAGATTCCTGTAAAGGAGAAAAGAGATTTATCAATGAAGAAAAGTGTGAAGAAAAAATTTCAAATTTAACCTCAAGTGATATGTCAAAATTAACTGAACTGAGTCGTTTAACTGAAGCTCTTATAAAAAATCCTTCTGATAAAGCTAACTTGAAAGCAATACAAGAATTATTGCAGACTTCAGCTGCGCAGAATAACATGTCATTATGTAGTTCTGATAGTATTCTGGGATATTTTGGCTCACAGTTTTTATTTAATCCTGTTGATTCTAGCTCTAAATCTGTTTCTGAAACTACAAATGTCTCAGTGAAAGACCATTCAGAGCACAATAAAAAGAATTACATTGATCCTAAATTATCATCTGAATCAAGTAGCGAATCAAGATCTACTGAGTTAGGAAAGGTTAATTATTCAGAAAAAGAGACGACATCTCCTGAAAAAGTTAATCTTCCAGTTTCTTATCCTGTTCAATCTTTTAAATTAGTGTCACCTGCTCCTGACACAGATCATTTAACGCAATCTAACCTTGTAATGACAAAAAAATCTGAAAAGTCAAAAGAGAGCAGCAAGAATAAATGGGATAAAAAGGTATCAGAAAGAAGTAGTAAATCATCTAAACAGTCAAAATCTGATCTAGAAAATAAAGATTCAGATGCCAAATCTCAACCTGATAATGAATGTTTTAAACCTGTTAAAGATATTAATGTTTCTCTAGTTAGTGATAACCATTTAACTGGTAAAATGGAAAGTTCAGTTGGAAGTTTTGTCGAGATTGCTTCAGTTGAAGGTAAGTCTCAGTATTCTTCATACAGTTCAGAAGACATTTCTAAAACATATTTTGAATATTTTCAACAAATGCAGTTGAATGCTGCTGGACTTTCAAATACATCTGAGAGTGTTTCATATTCAGAAACTACACTTGGTGATGCAGTTTATCAAAATCAGTATTTATATTTTAATCCTGAGCATGCAAATGTTGATATGGAGCAAAACAAAGGTTATGGAGTTTTAATTCCACCTCAGGATGAAGCTATTAGTAGTTCTGTTATTGAAGTAACAGGTGCTATTTCAGAATATAATGAAGCAGTTTCATCGTCAGCCGAAATAACAGAAGCATCTCATAAAGGTACATTAGCTAGGGATGTTTTGGCAATGCAGACACTTCAAAGTCATAGTAATCAGGATACTGTTAACCAGGAACCTCACAAAAAAGAAAAATCTAAGGAACATAAACGTTCATCAGTTTTTGATGCTGCTTCCTCAACTTCAATAGTACCAAGTTCTGTACTTCCTAAAGCTGGCATATTGTTAATGCCAACTCGTGATTCAGATTCTCAACCGAAAAAGTCTGTTACATTTGCTGATGGTATACCTCCTACGAAAGATGTATTTGTAGGTTCTGTTTCTCCCCCACCTCCACCACCACCTCCAAAAGAGAGACGGCATAAAGTGAAAGTGAAACATCTTCGAAAGGCTGAACGTGCTGCTGCTGCTGCTGCAGCGGCAGCAGCCGCCGCTTCATCATCTTCTCCTCCTCCACCACCACCACCACCACCTCCACCTCGATCACCACCACCACCTCCTCCACCTCCTGGGAAACCTCCTGGCAAACCTTCTGGCAAAACTTCTAGTAAAACTTCTAGTAAACCACCTGGTAAACCAAAGAATACTAGCACTAATTCTAAACCTGCAGTTGTGGATCCTTACCAGCAAATGCAAACGGTGCAGCAATTACAATCACAATATGCTGTTGGACAAATGCCTTGTCCTGCCAATCCTCAGGTTTCAGGATATTCTGTGCCTTATGCCTATACTGGCAACTATCCACTTTATACTGCAGCCCCACAAACTGTTGCACATCAGTATCAGTTTGCACATCCAACCACGCAAGTTTATATGACTGCTCAAATGCAAGTCCCTTATCCATATCCCCAACCACCAGGTACTCAGGTTCCTGGATATCCAATACCACAGCAGCCACCTGGACATTCAATGCCACAGCCACCACCACCTGGTCATCCAATGCAACCACAGCCACCTGGACTCCAACAGCAGGGTCATCCGATGCAACCGCAGCCACCTGGACACCAACAGCAAGGTCATCCGATGCAACCCCAGCCACCTGGACACCAACAGCAGGGTCATATGATGCAACCACAGCCACCTGGACACCAACAGCAGTAAATTTTATTTAAATTGTGTGTAATATAAGAACCATGAATTGTACAGCAAACTAGCATTTTATTTGTGTCATCATTTGTACAGCTGTTAAACATGACTAAACAAAATCATTAATGTTGTCACTGTATTATAATTTGTTGAAAAACTTTCCATATTTCATTTCATTTGTCTGTGTATTTTATTTCATTTTTCTTAATTACATTCATTCAGAGTTGGACACTTATAAACTAGCAACATGTTAATTCTTTATATTTTATCTTGTGCGATTTATTTTATTAGCATTCTCTAAAATGATGAATATGTTTCCAGTTAAAATTGGATTCATACTGATTTAACATTTAAACTTCTTAGAAACACAAAGAAAACGTTTATTAAAGTATTATATTATTACTATTCAGTAATATTTAAAGTTCTTGAAAGTATGAGTTTTAACATATTAAGTATTTTATAGAATATTAGCAAGCAATTCTATTATTGCTTGTTTTATCTTGTGGGCCTTAACTTGCTCATGGCGGAAGCTTTCTGCACAAATGCAAAGCCAGTAAAGAGCAAAATTGGGAAAATTCATCAGTGGCCACTATCAGTTTCATTAGTAGTTACTTTTTTATGTTAGTGGCCACTTTTTGCATGATGAGACAATTCCCTTCAGGAGTTATCACCATTTTGTGGTATACCACCACAAGAAAAATAATAAAATTAGAAATACATATAGTAAGAAAAATTAAATTTGTAATTTGTTATTATGCCCTTTTTAAAAATCCTAAATTGCACATCCCAAATTAAAATATGTTTAGGACTGTAATAATAAAAGTTTTAATAGAGTTAAAGTATTTCCTCTTTAAAAATATAGATACAGAATAATTTATCTAAACATCTTGCAATTTAAGTTATAAAGTAAATTTTTATTGCTATGAAACTGGTAAATATCTATTATATTAAAACACAAAGCTATTTCTTTAAGACCAAAATCGCAAGTACTCCGGCGTACACGAGGTATAGAAGTAAGGTTTACTTTGATTATTTATAATTTTCTATTTACTTGATAAAAAAAAAAAAAGAGCTTCTCAGCGCTTAAACGCATTAGCTTCCTCATTCAAGCCGAATACTCTACCACTTAGCCCACACCTTCAAACACTGTTCCTATTCTGTTGGTTTTGACGAAAACAGTTAAATCATTCAGGGTCATATCTTGCCCCATGAGAGGGGGAGGGGAGTGTTGCAGCAAATTTACACTCTATTTGTGTTTTCGACCACACTCTATACTTTAAGCTTCATTTAGTTTCAGTAGGAATTTTACTGATTCATACTTCGCTTGTAAGAGATAACATTTCTTGCGCGAGAACTCCATGCAACAAAGAAAAATATATTGTACCCAAGAGCTACTTCTGTATGGGAAAAATGACGAGAGACATACTGACCAACCGAGATAAGAACGACCCTGTAACTGACAAAGTCACTGTCCAGTTGCTAGGGTAACTGACCAGTCGACTTAATTTGAGGGATGTCTGGTATTTTCTTTTCGTGCCAACACTGGAATTTCTCGCCGTACTCCTCTCGTTCAATGACTGACTTATCACATTTCCTATTGTTAAATCGTTCAGACAGGTTGTAAATAAATAAAGTTCATTATTATAATCCTGTCAAAATAGGAGAAATAGAAAAAAATCGTGTAGTTTTGAAATTTTGCATACTCATAGCCAAGAGAGTCCTGAACAACGTACTGGTGGGTGAGCGGGGGGGCACTTTTCAGTTTTTATTAAATATCTTAAAAACTATCGCATTTAGAGAAAAAATGTCAATTACAAAATTAATCTACGTAAAATTTCCTACAAAAATGTGTATTACATTTTGCTTGTATGATCAATAGTTTAGAAGATATAGAGGAATGAAATAACACATTTTCTTGAAAAATTCTTTTTTGCAATAGTAAAATCAACTAAAGTGTGCAATTAAAAGGGTTCTTGTCAAATATTTTCTAATGTACAAAACAAATATATACATAGGGAATAGGCAAGGATAATGCAGCATGTTTTGTAAGTTTTAAGTAACTTTAAGGCTAGTAAGCGCAAGTGGCGGTTTGAGTAAAAATCCAGTTAACGAAGACCCAAAAACGATCAACATTAAAAAAAAAATCATGTAGTTTTGAAATTTTGCATACTCATAGCTAAGAGGGTCCTAAACAACATACTAAAAGTCCCAGCCCGTGGTGGGAGAGCAGAGGGCATTTAAGGGGGGCACTTTTCAGTTTCTATTAAATATCTTAAAAACCATTGCATTTATAGAAAAAATGTCAATTACAAAATTAATCTACATAAAATGTCCTACAAAAATGTATATTACATTTTGTTATATGATCAATAGTTTAGAAGATATAGGGGAACGAAATAACACATTTTCTTGAAAAATTCTTTTTTGCAATAGTAAAATCAACTAAAGTGTGTAATTAAATGGGTTCTGGTCAAATATTTTCTAATGTACAAAATAAATATAATGCATAGGGAATATGTAAGATAATACAGCATGTTTTGTACATATTTAATAATTTTAAGGTTAATAGGCGCAAGTGGTGGTTTAGGTAAAAATCCAGATAACGAAGTCCAAAAACTGATCAACATTAAAAAATAATTAATTAAAAATAAAAATCGTATAGCTTTGAAACTGAACACAGTTATAAGGTTAAGTGTCCTGTCCTGAACAACATACTAAAAGTCCTAAACCGTGGGGGGGAGAGTGGAGGGGGGCAGAGGGCATTTAAAGGAAGCACTTTTCAGTTTTTATTAATATCTTGAAAACTATCGCATTTAGATAAAAAATGCCATTTACAAAATTAAACTACGTAAAATTTCCCATGTAAATGCCTGTTACATTTATTAGTATGATCAATAGTGAAGAAAATATAAAGGTTGCTTTGTATCTTACGGTTATTTTACAGAAAAGTGGAGTTTTTCAATTTGTATATTTTGACTTCCACTCTTTAAACTTGGCGCATTGCGCGCGCACATGCACATATAGATATTTATTTGTATGAGTAGAAAATATTTAATTCTAATCCTTTTAATTACGAACTATAGTTTATGTTACTATTGTAAATAACAAAAAATTAAATTAAAAAAAAAACACACAGAATAGATTTGCCTATAAAACAAGTAGTTATGATTTCAAAGACTGATTTTATATGACAATTTTTCATTTTTATATATTGACATAGTTTTAGAATATTTCCTTTCCAGTGTTTTAATTTTCTGAAAAATAATTATTTTTAATAATAAAAAAGATTTGTTTATGAATCAAAAGCATTTCTCTTGCACTGCGTGAGATGACTCCCCCCCCCCCCAAAAAAAAAAAAAAAAAAAAAAAAAATGTTAAAATGAAATGACTACAAGTATAAAGACAAAGAAGGCTTCAAATTTATAACATCCCTTTTTTAAGTCAGGGATTAAAAAGCAATTTTACCTAAACCACAGACCTAGGAGTGAGTAGCTATTCTAGCTATTTGTCTCTTTTTTTCACATTTGTCTCTTTTTGTCTCTTTTTTGTTCAATTAGTCTCTTTTCTAGCTTTTTTTTCATGCTTTTTTCAATGATGTTTTTTCTTTACCCATTTTTCCTGAAAGATTCACTTTCATATCAATGTGATAGATTTTAACTCTTAAAGAGGTATGTCACAAGTATTATATAGAATGTAAAATACAGGATAATAATAATAACAAAAAAAAAAAAAAATGAAAATTAGATTCAAGAAAAATGATTGCACGTTGGGGGCACATCATACATATTTAATGTAAACTCAAAATTGCTATTCTTTTACTTGTGTCATTTTTCTTGTCGTGAGATATGTTTGTTACTTCACCTCATGCAAAGGGCAATGAAGTAATCACGAAATTTAAGTTCATTTTCTTCATTCAGGATGTAGGTAAATCAATTTAACGGCTTAAAAAGAAATGCTAAGCTTAAAACATATTTTATATTACTAAATTACTATAATACTTTTTTTTCTTAATACAAATTTTGCTTTTTTTACGGGGAGTTGTTACTTATTAAAGTAGCAAACTTGGAAAAACATTTTTAGGTCTCGATGAAATTTCATTTTACTGCAGGTTGGTATAGAAAATTTTGTTATTGGGCATATCATGTAGAACATGTAATGTAACTGTTATTTTTTCCTAAGTTTCCAATTTTATATTGCTGGCTGATAAGATTTTTGGTGAATTCCCCACATTGTTATATATGTACCAGTATCTTATGTGTTATTAAAAATTATTTTACATATAAGTAACATATATGTTATTCTTATTTCAGTTTTCAGGAATTACAATTTAGCAACATCATTTTGTTACAAAGATGATTTTTCTTACATATGATGCAAGCTGACATTCAGTTTTGTAGACAATACATTGTACACTTTTTTTTCCCCATGTAAAAAAAAAAAAAAAAACAGTATATTAGTGGCAGACTTACAATTATCGAAGCCAGGGACGAAATTTTCACTCGTGGCCCCATTTGCCCTGCCTTATTTAGTGGATTTGCAGAAATATAAATGAGTTTTTTTTTGGTTTTGGAGTTGTCGCTCTATGGTCACATTTTGCACTTTAAAGCTCCTTAGACAGGAACCTACAATTTAAAATGGAATTGCAGGGAAGAAAATAATGGCACAACATCTTTACCAGATATATAAGGTAACCAATAAAGTTCTTTCTGTTTTTGGTCTGAAAGAAAATGATTTACAGAAAGTATAGCCTATTGTTAGTCCTCGAAGTAATCGTCCTCGGCATCCAGCACCTTTTACCAACGTGTCTCCAGCTGTGCAATCCCCTTGCGGTAAAACTCAGGGGATTTGGACGCAAAAAAGTCCGTGAGTGCTTGGTGGAAGTCTGCTTCATTGGTGAAGGATTTTCCCGAAGATTATTGTCCAGAGAGTGGTAGAGGTGGTAATCGAATGGTACAAGGTCAGGTGAGTAAGGAGGATGGCACAAAGTCTCCCAACCAAGTCGCTGTATGGTATTGGTATCCCTGACCACCCGAGCTACATGTGGTCTGGCGTTGTCATGAAGGAAGAGTACACCTTTGTGATTCACTAGTGCTGGCTGCTTCTGTTGTGATGTCTGTTGCACACGTTGCAATTGCTGTGAGTACAGGTCCGCAGTGTTCATTTGGCCCATTGGTAGCAGCTCATAGTGAACCAATTGGCAACTTGTCAGTGTTTCCGCTACGGTAGCATTTTTAGCAAAATGCTAAAAGACTTATCCAGAATGCAAAAATGAAATAACATGTTTTTGCTTTTTTGCTTAAGCATCTTACTAAACACAAATTGAAAAAAAAATCATCGTCGAAAATATATTATAATGTATTTTTCCTGGGAAAAAAAAAGAAAAAAAAATTTTGCAACACTGATCAAGAAAAATCCATCGGTTCATGCATATAATTATAAGGAAAATCAAACGCTGAACAACGCATAAGAATCAGATACAGGGAATCAATTTGTAAATAAACATGATGCATTTGTAAAGTGGTGTAATATGAAAGAAAGAAAAATTATGAATTGTAAGCCAAAAAGCTTTGAATAATAATAAACAAATTTCACTTATATTTCTTTTTTTTTTTTTTTTGTACATTATGTTTTTATTTTCAGATACAGTATAAGCTTAATGTAGTTTTACATGCTATAGTGATAATTATATCTCCAGAAAAAGAATATAAGTTGTATCTAAGATGTTCATATTGCTTTAAAAAAGTTTACAATACAAAGTAATAATCTAAAAAGTTTAATATTTTTCATATCTGCCAATAAATGTGTTAAAATATATGCTTGTAGTATATTCGAATTGATCTGGTTACAGTGGTATAAATGACTTTTTTGTTTTTTATTTCAAATTAAAAAATTTTTACCTTCTGAGTATAACTCTTTAAAGACTTGATTAAAAACTTTTAAGTTTAATTTGCAAATGAAAATCAAACATATCGAGGTGTTTTTAATAATGTGTAAACTGATATTCATCTTTTTCTACTGTCTCTGGCATTTTAGCATTTTGCTAAAGCTTCTTTTCTGATTTTACTCAGCTTAAACCCTGCAACTTGTCCACCAAACACAAAGTAAAATCTTGCGTGGGTGCATAGGTGGTCTTGTGCTGTGAGGGACAGTATCCTGAGGTGACAACCAATGTTTAGAACGTTTTGGAGTGTTATACAGAACCCATTTTTCGTCACTGTTAAGCACTTGATTGAATATGGAGGCGGTACAGTGGCGAGAAAGTAACGACATGCAGGCTGCCACTGGTTGTCTGGACTTTCAACAGTGTGTGTGGAACCCACTTACTCAGCTTGTACATCTTACCTAAGTGGTGCAAATGAAGTCTAACTGTTTCGTCAGAAACGTTAAACTGTCTCGCAAGTTCACCACATGTAAGACTACTGTCCTCTTCAATGGCTGCCTGCAGGGCTTCGTCATTCAAGGCCTGTGTTTGTCCACTGTGAGGTTCATCAGAGAGTGACAAATCTCCCAACCTGAATTTTTGAAACCAATGCCTCGCAGTACGTTCCATTCACTGGACTATCCCCAAATGCTTGACATATTTGCCGACTTGATGCAGCTGCTGATAAGCCCACTTTGAAGTCGCAAAGCAAACAGCATCGAATGAGATCTTTGGATACTTCCATTTCTTTTCACTACTGTAAGAGTTACGAATGATGAAAGTGTGCGATGAACCTGTTTTTATAACGATAGATATTCCTACTCACGACTGACCGTTTTTTCAACTACGTGATACTCTCATTGCATACATAATCTCACTTCATCCAATGAGAAAAAGTTTCTTCGGAGACCCCCTCATGATCAGTGGCCCAGGGTGGCCACTTCCTCCACCTTCCCCTTGGTATGCTACTACAGTATATACATTAATTTTACATCTTTGTTCATAATATTCATTTATAAGGAAAACACTAGTCTCTTTTCAGTCTCTTTTTTAAATATTTTAGTCTCTTTCAGTCTCTTTTTTAACCATTTTAGTCTCTTTTCTCTCTTTTTCAAGAGTGTTTTACCACTCCTAGGCCTGAAACCACAACTTGTGCCTACTAACCTTAAAATTATTTAAAATGTACAAAACATGCTATGTTATCCTTACACATACCCTATGCATATATTTGTTTTGTGCATTAGAAAATATTTAACCAGAACCCTTTTAATTACACAGTTTAGTTGATTTTACTACTGTAAAAAAGAATTTTTCAAGAAAATATGTTATTTCATTCCCCTATATCTTCTAAACTATTGATCATACAAACAAAATGTAATGTACATTTTTGTAGAAAATTTCACGTAGATTAATTTCGTATTCGACATTTTTTCTCTAAATGCGATAGTTTTTAAGATACGTAATAAAAGCTGAAATGTGCCCCCAAAAAATGGCCCCCTGCCCCCCGCTCACACCCCATGGTTGGGGACTTTAAGTTTTTTGTTTGGTACACTTAACTTTATAACTGTGCTCAATTTCAAAGCTACACGATTTTTTTTTTTTTTTTATGTTGATCGGTTTTGGGTCTTTGTTATCTGGATTTTTTACTCAAACCGCAACTTGCTCCTACTAGTCTTAAAATTACTTAAAACTTACAAAACATGCTGTATTATCCTTGAATATTCCCTATGTATATATTTGTTTTCTACATAAGAAAATATTTGACAAGAACCCTTTTAATTGCACACTTTAGTTGATTTTACTATTGCAAAAGAAAAATTTTCAAGAAAATATGTTATTTCATCCCCCTATGTCATCTAAACTATTGATCATACAAATATAATATACATTTTTGTAGGAAATTTTACATAGATTAATTTTGTAATTGACATTTTTTCTCTAAATGTGATAGTTTTTAAGATATTTAATAGAAACTAAAAAGTGCCCCCCTTAAATGGACCCTCTCGGCTATAAGTATGCAAAATTTCAAAACTACACGTTTTTTTTTTTTTTTTTTTTTTTTCTATTCGTCAAATTTTAGCCTGGACTATTAATTATTTGCAGAAATTTAATAATTTTGAAGTTCATAAATTCATGAATAAAAATGAAAATTGAGAAAACACAATTTTAAGATTTTAAATATGTAAAATATATATATTAAAAAAAAACATAAGAACTGTTACCTGAATATATATTTTATTGAACAAAACTAATATAGTTCAATTTATAAATATTAAGTGGAAATATAAGCTTTTATATGAAGTGTACTTCAGTGCTGCCAGCAATGTTGCCAAATACCAACTTACACTGGTAAAATTATTCATATTAAAAAAAAAAAAAAAGAAAATAATTATTTAATAATCTATTTAGACTTTTATATATTATCGTGGCAATTTAATCATATGCTTATCTTTTATTTCTGCTTCTTTTTGTTACTAATATAAATATCTTACTTAAATATAAGCATAATAAAATTAAGTTCGTAAAATCTAAATATGCTATGTATATTAAGTGAAATGGCAATATCAAAGAAATATGCCATTTTTAAATAACATCATGATTAATATTTTAAAAACAGTTGAAGTTTAAGATAACTGATACACAATTAGTTTATTTTAGTAAAAATAAATATTTTCTTTTATCTTTGGATTGATTTTCAAGAAACTGCTAACTGAATAAATATTTCTAATTCTTTTTTTTTTTTAAACATATTTCTGTGTGGAAATGCTGTTGTTAGTGTATCTTGTATATAAGTGCTTAAAAAGTTTCCTGAATACAAGATTTAAAAAAATGGGGAAAAGGGAGTAAAAAAGTTTGATATCTGTGCCAAATATGACAACCTTTCTCCTACACGTAAACTTGTTTCCCTTCCGATAAGTTGCCCCTTCCTTTCTTACAACCATACCCAGAGTTGTTCTTATGGGAGCCAGACAGTTATGAGTGATTAATGATCAGTAAAAAGAGAACTATACTTTCTCAGAAACAATTCTTTAATATAAAATTCTTGAACTGTAGTGCCATTTTTTTCATTTACGTCTAGTAACTGACGAAGTGGGTAACCAACGGGTAGGGAAAAAAGGTGCAATAAAAAGCTAAATTTAAAATTATAATAAAAAGAATTAACTGCAGCCTTACTGACCAATAACTATTGCCTTTTAAAAAAAAATTAGTCAAGGGTGGCCAGTGGCGTAACTAGCCAAAGTGCCGCCCCTTAAGAAATCTAAAAATATTTTAAAATGCCCAAAGCTAGATAATGCAGGTATATATGTAGGTATGTATACTAATAAAAGAATGTTTTTCCATTTGTGCATCTGACTGTGCAACTATAGTGTATGTAAACATCCAGACATCGCAGAACAATAAAATTTGGCAATCAGGTATATCGGAGAATAGTGGGAAATGCAACATTGAAAGAAAAATTATAATTTTGTCAAATGTTTAATGCAAACTTTGTAATTTTCGCAGTTGATGCCTTTTTGCTAGATTTCTATACGACATATGTTTCAAATTTCAGAAACTTCTATTATATTTAAAATATTTTTAAATGCAACTCACTCATTCACATATTACAGACATTTTAACTAAATACATTTAAAAATATTTTCATGAAAGCATTGTTAAAATTTTTCAATGTATGAAATACATTATATTAGGACTGGTGTTTAGTGCAACATGGTCAGTTGGGCATACCAGCAAACAGATTGTACTAGATGTCTGACTTGGGTAAAAAGTTCTGCAGGTTTCTGTAAATGGGAGTTTTCCACATTTTGGAATTTTAGGGGTCACGAATAGCTTGAAGATCTTTGCCATGTTCAGAACTATTTAGAGCACTTGAAGCTTTTACTTTTGTTTTTATTTATAGCAAATAATTTTACTGATATAACTTTTTCTTTTCTAGCAGTATATAAAGCTGGTGTTTAATGTAATGAATTACGACCTCCAATTAGTGTTTCTATGGTGGGTGAATGAACAATTTCTAAATGTTTGCTCACATTGAAGGCACCACAGGCGACTGCAAGGGGGAATTTGCCGCGGTCAAAATTTTGAGGAATCTGATAGCCGATTTGGCTATTTTAAACA
This sequence comes from Salticus scenicus, assembly GCA_963930645.1. Taxonomy (NCBI): domain Eukaryota; kingdom Metazoa; phylum Arthropoda; class Arachnida; order Araneae; family Salticidae; genus Salticus; species Salticus scenicus. The sequence continues at coordinate 219,385,366 of OZ005658.1, forward strand.
CTGCAGAGTATCTTAATATGTACAATGAAATTTTAACTGTAAAATGCATTAAGCAGCCTCAAATGTATAAGTGTATATCCAGAGAAATGCAACTCATAAATAATGAGGACAAGTTTTAAGAAACAAAATTTATTAATTGAAAAACTTAAAAAATTTAAAAATAATTTTCAACAACAATATATTAATCATTAACTTTAATTTCCAACAAACAACAGTAGTTTATTATAACCCAAAGCAACTAACACAATCGTTAATAAGGCTTAACAAATGTTGACCAGCAACTTTGTAAAACAAACTTCAAAGAAAACTTCAACACAAACTTAAAAAAAAACTTCAACATTCATAAAACTATTATTTATCTCAACCAAAATAAACTACACAGCTTTAACTAAAATCAACAATTTAAAAAAAAAAGTTTTAAAAACATAAATCTATCTTTAATTTTAACTATAATAAACTCTATCCAACTTTAACAAAACTCAACAGAAAATTTCAACGGTAATAAACTTTCAATAAATTCAACGAAAATAGAATTCAAACTTAACTTCAACATTTTAAAAAGTCAACTACGATATATATTCATAAAACTTAACATACCATAAAGCCAAAGAAAACGATGTCAGCCGAGGTTGACAAACAACAGAGTCACAAAAAAAAAAAAAAACCACGACAATGTTAGCCCAGTGTCTAATGAACTAAATGCGACTCAACATATCATGGAAGCCAACGAGATACTAAACATCTCTCCTGGAAAACATTTCTACTAGAAAACTTAACTAGAGTAAAACAACTTACGGCCTTTTCAATTAAACTTGCAACTGACGGAAAACTCTGCCCGAAACCACAACGACAGGAGTAAAAAAAAACTTTAAATAAATGTCATTTAACTATAAGCATTACTGGTTAGCCTTTAAAAAAAAAACAATGGACATCGTAAAGCTGATCCACAGATTGCTTCACAAAACCAAAACATTGAACAATTGCCCTGCATCGTTCACCCGCAAGTCCTTAAATACTGACCAACGGATCAGAGCATATAACCAATGGCAGCCTGCTAAAACAAGTGACTGCACTGCCATCTAGTATCATCAATCGGCAACTGTGTAGTCAAGTAGATAGAACAAAAGGTATTAGGAAACCAGTGAGCAACCAACTGGTCATCGTTACAGGGCTGCCAACAACTACACAATTGGTGTAGTAACTACACTTTAGCCTGCTTCTACTACACTCTATACATTGTATACTTAAAGCTACACTTTTCCTTTCCCCACCATCATCTTGTTTACAACGAGCGAACTACGATTTCACACCATATTTCCAAATCGCTGTTATGAATGAAGTAGCTTGAAAACTCCGGAGGTTGATAGGTTGTTTCATTTTCTCCTCATAAACTGTGAGGATAGCGTGACTGTGTACGTATGGTGATTGGATGTTTGGAGAATTCCTTTTCTATCGCTAGAGCTAGTCTAATCTGTTTACTTTCGATTTTCGGTGTTGTGCGTTTGTTGTTGGCTAGACTTGCTTTTCTGCATTTATTTATTCTTATTTTTTGCTTAAGAGTGTACAAATTTATTTAGTTTTTTATTTAATAGTATTTTAAGTTAAAATGTGCGATGATGATGATAATACAAAGAAGAAAAAAAAGTTCCTGATCAAAAATCTCTATCGGAGTATTCTGCTACAATCTGTAGATTGCAAATTCTGTAGATTCTGTGGCCGTGTTTGCAATCTGTAGATTCATCCCATGATTATTCACCCCATGAGGCATATTGTGCAATATGTAATAGCAATTTTCGCGTAAATCATCGTGGACTTTATGATTGTTCGCGTCATATTGCAACAAGCTGACACAAGCGTTTAAGTAAAATAAAAGCAACGATAAAGCCTTTGCCATCCAGTTTTTATGTGAAAAGTGATGCAGCATCAAAGACTACCAAAACAGAAATGCTCTTTACATCATTTCTAAGTGACATAATGTTCCAATTTCTACAGCAGATCATGCTGGAAATTTATTTAGAGCTATGTTCCCGGATTCAAAAATCGCCAGACAGTGTCCTAGCGGTAGAACAAAGACAGCGGCCCTATTGAAATGCATGGCAAAAATAACCTGTTCTGATATCGTTGGCGATTTGAAACATTTGCCGTTTTCGATGGCAACTGATGAAAGCACTGATCAAAATGCTGTTAAACTGTATCTAATTGTTGTTAGGTATTTCGATAATTGCCATAAAAAATTTTGTGTGCAATGTTATTTTTAAAAGAATGCAGTGATATTTTGTATGTTTGATTGTTATCAATAAATCAATAAATTTCAGAAAGTAAGTCTTAATGTAAACAAAAGATTTTATGCTTATTTATTTTAAGCATTTTCTTATTTTTTAGCGGCTACACTTTGTACCTTAAAACTACACTTTTTCTTGTTTGTTAACTACACTTTAGCGCTCCCAGAGGTTGGCAGCCCTGTCGTTAGCTAAAGTTTTCCAAGATAAACAGAAACGGAACTTATTAATAAAGTTTCTGACCAAAAACGTAAGAAAATACCATCAATTCCTTTTACCTTTTATTACCATTTAATTCCTCAAATTAATTAACTAAATATAATTAAATATTGCAGTTTTTAATTAAAAAAAAAAATAATAATAATAAATAAATAAACAACATGGATAAAAATTACAACAGAATCACTAACAAAATAGTAATGTTTACTGCAGTCAAAATTGTTTAAAGAAAAACATTGAATTGAAAGTGAAGCAGTCTAAACTGAATAGAGATTTGCTACAGTCAGAATTTTCAGGCGTTGCGAACTAGTTGGTTGCCGAAAATGATTAGTGCAGGAGAAAATAAAATGTGTGAACAATTCATTTGCCCAGATTTATTTTACAAGTTAAGGAAGATGTGAGTAAAAACTATCTATTTGCGACTGAAATTTACATGCCTTTCTCTTCGTAAATTCTTGAACCAATAGATAAAAATCTTTTTTTATCCATCTTTATATATATAAAAATTTTGTGTCACAATGTTTGTCTGCGATGAACTCGTAAACTAATGAACCGATTTTAATGAAATTTAGCACACTGTGTGCAGTTTCGTCCAACTTGAAAGATAGGGTAGTTTTTATCTCAATTTATAGTCACAATATTTTTTTATTGGAAATTATTTGTTAACTAACAAACATGTGCGAAATATTCGCATTTTATTTCTTTTCTTATTTACCTTTAAAATTTGAAACTCATAAATGTTATACAAATTTCACCACCTAATTAAAATTTTAATTTACCAGAAGCCAAATTATTAATATAACCAAATTAATATTGTCCAATAGTGAAACCAAAATCAATCAAAGAAATGTTTCCAAATAAAATTCATGGTTCACGACCCAATTTTCATACTTCCACAGGCAGTACAATTTTAATATAGGACTCTCACGACGCTTTTAAATTTTTGTCGTCATGTTGGCGATGACTTTTTATTAATTTTGTTATTATTATTATTTTTTAAATAAATAAAATAATTTCTATTTTGATTATATTTTTTATGATTCATTGTGTTTTTTAGTCAATTCATGACACAAAAATTCATATTCTGTATATATCTTTAAAATATTGCTAGGTTTAAAGTGCCGCTTGCATTTTCGTCATTTCGTCTGTGTGCTTAAATATTGTTCATGTATAAATATTATTTTTTTTATTCTCGCGTATCGTATCGTTTCAACAAAAAATGATTGAAACTGGTAAACGTTAGAGAAATGTTATATAGATATTCTGCATATATCTTTAAAATATTGCTAGGTTTAAAATGACGCTTGCAAAGATTCTGAAGAAACAACTGTTAAAAATACATTTTTTTTCATAAAATAATCTCATCAGACAAATGTCGTCATTTTTTCTTAAGTCCATTGAGCTTAAGTCTGCATGCTTAAATATTATTCATGTATAAATATTATTTTTTTATCCTCGCGTATTGTATTGTTTCGACAAAAAATAATTGAAACTGATCTGCGGTAGAGAAATATTTTATAGATTATAGCCCTTTGTTATATAATAATCTGCGAGTTCCATAAGATTAATTGGTGCCAAAAAAAAATTACAAGTTCATTTTCTTTCGACATAAAAATAAATGCATTTAATCAAACGTGAACGTTAAAAAATTATAAAAAGTTAAATTATTCATCTCACAAAAATTGACGTCATAATCACTTAAAAAATTTTATACACATTGATAAAGTACTAATGTAGAGTAGTCTACACAAGCGGAGTGTGACGTCACTGACCGTCTGTGGAACCAAGAAAAAAGATTTCCTATGTTAATCGCCCCTTGGATTTTTTAAAAAAAATTATTAAAAAACGAGGAAATTATTTTCTGATTTTAATCCCCATATTTGGTTATAGATATGTATTTGTTATCGTATGCATGTGTTAGATTGAGTTATTTTGCTATCAAATTGATAAAATTTTAATTTTAAATTTCAAAACTCTGTCGTCCTTGGCTTTATTTATTTTTTTGTATTTGGCGATCATAAACGTAACATGAAAATATACATGCCAGATGTATATTTTTTAAATATGCATTGTACGAAATATTGTTTCATATTATTCATTACTCTCTTAATATAAGTTGTTAAAATAACCATTATTTTTGAAAGGAATTAAATATGTTTGCCAGATAGTTTGGCGATATTTTTTTTTTTTCCGCCAAGGATGACAGATATGAAATCTATTCCGCTGCAACATATTAGTATCTTATATCAGATACTTTATTTAGACATTTGAAAGCAAATTTAACTTCAAATTATGATAGAATATTTATAATTTTCCTTTTAATTAGTATATTAGTATGATCAATTCTAGAAACAATAAAGCAATAGAAGTGCTCAATATTTCTGACGTATGTAATTATTTTTAGACCTTTATTGCTGAATTTAATGAATCTGTTTATTTTTCCTCAATTAAATTAAATATTTGTATGTCATATTTATACTAAATGTGTAAACATGGGAAAAAGATGAAGAATAATTTTTTCAGTTAGGAAAATTTTTTCCAAATCAATTTAAGAAAATTAACACTCAGTTGGTTTTATGCAAGTTTGAAACTGATAATTAGCTACTGCTACTTTTTTTTTTACATGTATGATACAAAAATCATATTTTATATTTGTTTAAAAAATTTGTTTTTCTGTTGGCATGGAATTTTATTAAGGTTTTATGTGGATATAAAAGTTATTGCAGTTATATATATATTTTTTAATGTTAAGGAAAAAATTCTAAAATTGCTTAATCTAGTTTTAAATTATACATATAAATATTTATGTAGGAAATTTATTGAAAATGACATTATCAATATTTAACTAATCAACCAACAAACGAAAATTGTTAGCGAAAATTTTTCAGCTAATTTCTAATTTTAAAAATCACATGTGTATGATTTGGGGGGGGGGGGGGGGGAAGGGAGGGGAGAAGCTTGAACAGGGTTCATACTCATCAGGGATAACCTGGAATACTCAGGGAAGTATGATTTTGTTAAAAAAGAAATGTCAGGGAAAATGAAAATTTTCATCAAAAGTCGGGGAAAATCAATTATAAAACCTGGAAAAACAAATATTTCCTTTTTCTCAAATGACTTTTTTGCTTAGCTTCATATCAAAATTCAAATGATTAAGGATAGTGAAAATATGCATGTAAACAATGATTTCTACCTGAATTTCTATCATGATCGGCAGTAACATGACATCATACTGTGGAAGTAGATTTTCTTCTCTGTAGAAGAACATTTCTTTTAATAGTCAGTAATATTTTTTGAAAATTGTCCAGGGAATTTTTTTTTCCCATATCTGAATGTTAACCCTGTTGAAACAGCTAATGGAAACTAAAAATGTTTAATAGAAAATATTTGACAGCTGCTTAGTGAGTGCATTTCTTTCTACACTATTAGGTATCAGTTCTCTTTCTTATTTTATTTACTTTTTTATTATATACTTTAACTTAACTAAGTTTTCTTGTCTATTGATAAATAAATTTCTTACAGATTCTGTTTTGTAGATATATATATCAGGGACGTATCCAGAGGGGGGGCTCTGGGGGCTCGAGCCCCCCCCGAAATTTTCTGAGATAACTTTTTTCATGTTCTACTGACCAGAAAAAAAATGTAAAAAAATGAATTTTTTCTCCACAATATCTTTTTTTTTGTTGTTGTTAATTTGTTTGCTTGTGAAACCTTATTTATCAGCAATTTTCTGTCTTGTAAAGTCCAAATTGCCAAAATGCATATTAGCTTTTTGTAAAAAACACTAAAAAGAGAACTTTATGATACTTATTGTCAGGGCCCGACTTAGCCTAATTGGGGCCCGGGGCAAAAACTTCTTTGTGCCCCCCCCCCCCGCTGCCTCACTACTTCAGTAATGAAGAAACAAACTTGATGGAGGTATTTAAAATTTTCACCTCATTATAGATATATAACAAGAAAATTGACTAGAACCTAAATTAGCTATAAACCCCCCCCCCTCCAATGGTCAGACGAAATATCGTTCTATCCATTTTATTTCTGATTTTTAACTTTGTCATCTAGCTGCCAAAAATTCGTATCCTTGCTGACATTAGGGTGGAATTCAGCTAAATTTTCGCAATTACGATGGCTCAATTAAGCCAGATTTTACACTATATTGATATTTTGCTTGAAAAAAGTTCATTAAAGAAGAAAACGTAAAATAAACTTTCTAGTCGATTTGGGAGCCCCTCTGATGTGGGGGCCCGGGGCAACTGCCCCGTATGCCCCTGCCTTAGTCAGGCTCTGCTTATTGTTGAGCCGCGTAATGTGTCTCCTTTCTCTTGCCAGAAATAGCGTTTTAATTCTTTGTGAGACAAAAGATTCGTCATTAACAAAGATCACAGTTGCAAATGGAACTTCTGTTTTTTACAGTTATGCACGTAGTATACCTTCCTTCCTTCATTCCTTTCTAACATAAAACAGCCAATATAAAATCTACTTTACAGAAAGACATGTGATGAAAGGTAGGCCTTAAAAATCCAACACGTTATGTAAACATCTTTGTTACGATCGTGATAAAGCAGACATATCTGAGTCTGATGTAGAACGGGATGATGAGCCATCGCTTCACCGGTAACTTTCCAAACGATAACCAATAATGACGTGCACCCACAGTTGAAGATACGCTGTGTCACATGAGACACCTGGTTGATACACACCCTGGGTACATATAGAAACGCTAGATAGTTCGATACGTATGCCATGCCAGAAGATTTTCAACAACTACAATGCGTATAACCATGGCCCCAGGGTCTGTAGAAGACACGATAAACGGTAAGCCATATAAGAAGACCTCAATGTGTTCGTCCAACATAGACATGTAATATATCTAGGTTTAGTGGACGCCAGCACACAGGTCCTCATGTTTCCAATAATATGATCTAAAGTAAGCAATATTATCTAATTAGAAAACCATGTATTTATATTATTTTCTTCTACACACCACACAAAACAAGAGAAAAATGTATTGTATTCGGAAACTTTTAGACTTCCCGTTTTCAATGTATTTACATGTTTTTAGATGCATTGAACACCATAAGACTATTTTTTGGAAACTTAGATATAAATATTCTGATAAGATTTTTGGGTATATCGCCCAGCAGATAGCGTAGCTGCACTAGATTTCTCTTTTTATGGAAAAGATATATCTCGGCTGTATTAAAAAGAAGCTATGTCTAAAAAAAAAAAAAAACGAAAAGTATTTCAAACATGGTTGTGCATGGCACATAAATCATGCGCCGTACCACTGAATTACGACGTCGGCCAGTTTTTGGTATGTTTAATTTGAATGGACTTAACATTGCACTAAAGCTAGACAACAAAGCAACGGTCTGGAATCCATTTCTAGGGTAATCCGGAATCGTGCCATCACAATTTAAAACCTCCACGGAGAAGATGCTTCCCCAATTTCAGTATACCCGAGCTATTGCATTTACAAAACATGGAGGACACAACGGATTTTACGTGCAACTGATATCATTGATCTACATGACCGGATTTGGATGGCTCCAGTATCGATTACTCAATCCTTCAGTTACGAGCTCGACTCCTTATTCACCGGACTACCGTGAGTCCAGTTTTTGGTGATTTTCTCCGTTTGTCAGTGGTTTACAACATCACGGATTAAAAAACTCTCTACCTGAGACTTATGTATTTTAAAGGACTAGTTCCATCAGTTTTAGGCCCAAGGCATTTTTTAGAATTATTATTATCATTAAACCTTTTCTTGCCATTTCCGATTTTAGGAACATTAATTCCATTGTTTACCGACATGCGGCGTTGTAACTGATCTTATTTATAGCGCATAACCATTTTACTATGCCTAGATATGAAGCTTAAGGTAACAACTAATATTTTTCTTAAAGTTAAGGTGATTGGGGGGGGGGGGAGGACAAACTTTAGCGTACACGCTCTTGGTGTGTACATGTGAAAGTTGGGCCCCCTCCGAAATTTTTTTCTGGATACGCCCTTGATATATATGTTGAAAAGGTGTAACTTCATTTAAAACTTTTATATATTTAGTATAATCAATCTATAGTAAAACACTTTTATAGATTGCTTCAAAATATTAAAATTGTAAAGCTGTTATTTATAATACATCAAAGAAAAAAAATCTTTCCTTTTTTTATTAAAATTGGTTAGCAAGTCTGCTTACAATGTTCTGTTCAGGAGATTCCCTCCCCATATATAAATTTAAGGGTTGCACTGTAGGATTCATGGTGTAAATTACTTCCAGCACACCTTCAGTCATTAGTCGAGTCTATGCCACGTTGTGTTGCAGTACTTCTGTATGCTTGCAATTAATCTTCAAAAAATTTGAATCACTATTTTTTATTTATCTTAAGGGGAAAAAAAAATCCTTTAAAATCAATCTTAGCCTCACTTTGGGTACTCACGGCCTACCATAGTAGCTTTCCTGGGCACTTCAATTTGGGTATTTATCCGATGACAAAAGCTTCTATTATTCAAGAATTACAATTATAAAGATGGCTGTATCTCAGCATTTATTAAACATTTCAGTTTTGGCACCATATATCTTATAGCTCTCGCTCTTTCTACTATATTACCATTTGATTCCGACTAATACAATAAATAAATAAAAATCCTTTAAAATGAATTAATTATATAAGCAAAATAATAATAATAAATGGATTTTAATTAAACTTAAATTTTAATCAGTTTAATCCTTTCTACTATATTACCAGTTTTTATTCTTATCCCAATAAATACATTTAAAAAAAAAATAAAGATTTCCTTTTCAAATGAACTAATTAAATGAAAAATAAATCGATGGGCCTCTCTTACCTTGCATTTCAGTACTAAACGATAGATTGCAGACTAAGCCGTAAGATCAGTAAGGTAATAAAGATAAATCTATTTAAAAAATAATGAGAAATAGGTTTAGGAACAGTTTTATTTCACATATAATTCTAAATCTCCTATTCACACATCCCCCACTGAATTATAATGCCTACATTTATTTAAAAGTTAAAAAAAGATCAAGGTTGTTATTAATTTGCCTCCAAACTTACCAATTTTAATCAAATTTTTCAAGTGGTAACCTAATACGAATCTTCTAATACCAAATATGAATTTCCTGTAATTGTTTGTTTTATATTATGCTGATAACAGATGTAAATACAGATCAACTGCTAAAAAATAGACACTCACATTCAGGGTACCTCAAAACGTGATATACAAAAAAAAAAAGCCAGAATTTAAAATAGGACTAAAAAAAATACTTTATTTACAGTTGGTATAAAAAAATTATTCTTCCAGAGCAATGTTCACAGTAAAATGTAGCAAAGCACTTCTATCAATTACATTCAATAGAAAAGGACATTTAGCTTAATTTTGGCATATGGTGCACTAAAATTTACTTTCATATGAAAAACCTTTAACACAAAATGAAATACATTTCCTGTCATTTCTAGGTATAGCCTCAACCTATCCAAATACTTTGGGTAATCCTTTAAACGATTGCCTGTTTGATTACCGATTGTCAACATAGGGAAGGAAGGGGGGGAATCACAAAAAATGAATGAGTGAGAGATATTGAACAATTCTACTTCAATATAGGTTCGATAATCTAATATAGTAAATTGGAAATCGCAATACGTCTGCAGAGCAATTGTTTGCTGTTCATTAGCGGGAGAGGGGAAAAGAAGGGAAAAAAATTGGACAAATTTACTTCTTTATAAGTTCTGGAATCTAATTAAATAAGTTCGGAAAAATTTGCATACATCTGAAAATTGGTACTAACCTTACATAATTCATTATAAATGAAATATCAAAAGTCCCCATCGATAAAAATTTTATGCAAGGTCAAAAATCAGTTTTTCACAAATATCTATCTAGACGGTATTTTAAAGTATCATTAATTTAAAAAGTATATAAAATAGAATTTTGTAAAGGCATGTCAAAGGTATTTATAAATAGAACGTTTGTATCTCACTTTAATCTCCCTACATGGCTCTCGACGGTGCATATAGTTTTTGTTTATGAAAGATCTTTATAAGAGTGCTGTCACTGTTTTTGTTTGGCATTTTTTACAATCTTCATGTGTGTTATAATTAATTAAAGATCACCACCATTGAGAACACCCTAAAGTTCACTCTTATCACAAAACATGTGCTAAAGGTAGATAATGACTGACGACTACAATGAAAAGAGCAATGACCTTCAACACGTGACAAAGCAGGAGATTTTACTGTTCATGTTTTACTGCCCAAAACATATAACATGGGAGCAAACGTCGTACATTGAATCAGTCAAACTTTCTTGCGAGGGCTTTGAGACCTTTACTCCATTCAGCAACATTTTGAAAAAAAATTCACTGTATAATTTTTATTATGCTTTGGTAAGAAAATGGCAAACAGGAAGCTGGAATATGTAAAAAATAAGAGAAATATTGCGGGAAAAAAAAAAAAAACAGAAACTGATTGTTTTTATTCATTTTTTTTCTTTGCACAAATCTCCTACTTTGTTTTAGAACTTTCTACCTCTGTAGCTCCTCAGATCAGAAGACATTTAATGGTTAAAATAATCATCGTTCCTCTTAAAATCAAACTGATGGGTATAAAATTATCAAACAATGATAAAAATGGGAGGCATATCAAGAAAACGGTGGGTGATGGGACAAGATGGGGGCCAGATTCGGATTCAGGAAGTCATTTTACATACAAATATGCTAAAATGGTGTCAGGGGCAATTTTCATGCCGAGTAGTGTTATTAATGTTCTTCGGTAGTTTTCCATTTTGCCGGCAAGACGATAAAGTTGGAAAGAATGATATAACTGACACCAATCATTAAGCACCTAAGAAAGAGTAATTGTTTCAAAACACTTTGAATAATTATAAGAAAAAAATTAAAGAGACATGACTGTTTACTTATTTTATTTTATATTCTGAAGTTTTGCTAGCTCTAGTATTGTCCCATAAAAAATATAACATTTATTTTGTCAAATCCAAGTTACAAATTTACTTTTAATCCATAAATGTAATATTTTCGCCAATAAAGTTTGCTTGGCGAGATTTGCGCCAACGAAATGAATAGTACCTTCTCTCCTATCTTCTTACCAGGGCTATAGAATATAGATACATGCATGCACGCCGGGCATGGAAAATTTTCCTATCTTGTGGAAAATTAGGTTTTTTCTTTTTTTTAAGAGGGTAAAACATTTTTAGGGGATGAGGAGAGAGAGATTACCTGTCTGTAAAATTAGTAAACTCCCGATTATTCGCGGAATTGAGACGCACAGCAACCCATAGATAATCAGAGCCCGAGGATATCTCGCAAAATTTATTTTATATTTTTTTCGCTATCTATAATGCCCTCATTGACTGGTATACGCTGCTTAGGAAATTTACTATTTCCAATCTCCAAACATTGTAGCGACCGTTTTGGCGTAAAAGGTATAATGTAAACAACTTTTTGAGATGTTTACAATTCTGATCTAGCACAGCGCCGATTGGTGCTTTTTTCCAGCTTTTCCTAGCTTGCAGAAAATTTTTAGCCTTTAGGTCATGTGTGTGGAAAGTTTTTTATTTTATACAAATCTGCTTCTTACATTAACGAAGAATAAAATCTACTTGATTCATTATAAATGAATTTTTTTCTTGTTATAATTAGAAATATGAAATGTATCATGGAAATGTCTAATTCTGTGATGTTAAAAAATTATCAATGCTAAAGAAGATTTTTTTCATTTATAATCGAGTTAAATATATCTGAAGTATTTTAAAATATGTTTTTAAATAAAAAAAAAATAAGTATGCTTTAATGGCTAAAAAAAACGTGGTCAATTATACAAACAAGTCATTATTTCCTTATTCACAAAAAAAAAAAAAAAAAAGTAAGATATTGCCAGTAATAAAATTAATTTTCTAAAAGTAGGAAAAAAAAAGATGTTTGCTTATTTTGTTTTTTTACACCATTTTTATTTCCCTGTGGAGAATGATGTCATTGTGGACTATGATGTAATAAGAGAAATTATTTATTTAATGGCAAATAGAGTACCTTTATAAATCCAACGTTTGTAATTAATAACTTCATTAAGATGATACAGATTTCTAACTACCTGAAATGCCTTCCTTAAAGTATTTGGAACACATTGATACCTCTCATGATGCAGAGCACTTTGCCCTCTGCAAGAAGATGCTGTCACAGACAAAAAAAAAATTGACGCCAGCGACAGAAACTTTTTTTTTTTTAATATATAGAGATAACAGAACAGATAGAACCAAAATAAAATTTTAGAATCAGTTCTGTATTATTATTATTATTATTTTTTTTTTTTTGTAAGTTCTGTATTTATAAATCAGGTATATTGTGCATTTAAAAAATGCTTTTTGATTTACTGCGACAGTATATATTTTGACTTCTCCCCCCCACCCCCCTCTCCTTTCAGTTTTTTTTTTTTTTTTTTATTTAATTATTAAATTTTAAATTAATGCAATCATGCACTTAAGACATTTTCATAGCATAATGGTATCATAAATAACAGCTTGAACAAGCATGGTAGATCAACCGGCAGTACAGTATCCAATCTCTACATGTAACCCCTTAATGATTGTACAGCACTAATATATATTTTAATTATATGCAATGCTGCAGAGTGATAATATATCAAAATTTCATATATTTTTTCTTATTTATATTTATAGTTTTTATTATATGTATATAGTATTTCAAAATGTGAATTGGAGGTGCCATTTTGAAATGGGTCTAACAGAGGGTATAATCCTCCTCTGAAGCAATCATTTTTCAGACCTTGAGTGAAAAATGCATAAAGACTAATATGAGAGTTCAACTTTCCAATGTTACAATCGGCAGCAAAATTATTGAAGCTTTAGCAATAATTCGAATTTAAGAGATGTGCACCTAATATTGCTGTAAGTAAATGTTTGTCGAATCAGGATCTTAGTCTTATGCTGTTTATAAATAAGTAATCTGATGATAAAAATTAACAATCAAACTTAAAAAAAAAAAAAAAAAAAAAAAAAAATGAGGATGTGGTGCTTCAATAATTTTGCTGCTGACTGTAAAAAAAACATAACATTTTTCTAAAAAAAGCTGTGTAAATTATTGAAGGCACTCACTGAATTGATTGTATAACTGGCTAAATTGAACTTTGTCTTATCGTCAACAATACAGATGAATTAATAATATTAAACCTAACAAAAACATATTTCCACGAATCCGTTCCTACAAACAAGCAAATTTTTTTTCCTCAATGTTGTATTATTTTCTACATTTTGAATAATTTTTCAATTGACATTGCCCACTTCTCTCTAATAGGTAAAAAAAAACTACATTTAATCTTTCAGGGATACCCAGTTATGTGAAGGGAAGAAATTATTTATGAAGGAGTGATAAATAAAAGTCATTAAAGTTTAAAAAAAATACTTAAAATCCCAGCTCATTTGCCCAAGATTTAAAACAGTTCTGTTCTACATTCATATTAATAAAAGGAAACATTTATTTCACACTACTAGTTTTTTTTTCAGTAAAGAATTAAAAAGATCAACTAATTTTGTAATAAAATAAAGAGATGTAACCTATCACATTATAATTAAATTTCCCAATTTGATTTTAGCAAGAAATTATGTAAAAACCTGCGACTCATCAAGATTTTTATTTAGAAGACTAAAATATACAATATTTTACTTTAATAACTTACACTCACTCAAGATCAATTTTTATTATATATATGTGTAAATATATTCAAGAGAAATAAAACAACTCATCTTTAATAGAAAATATTTTATTTAGATAACAAATATTACACAAGAGATAAACAAAATTTTAATTTACAATCTAACAAGCAGTTAAAAAAAAAAAGTAAAAAAAGATACTCAGACATTTCATATTTCTTGAAATATTCATCCCCACTCTTCCATTAAATGTCCTTAAATAAACTTGCAAATATGACGATATACCAAAATATGCTACAAAATGTTTATAAACAGTTCATAAAGTTTAATCCTCACTGAGTAGGTCTTCATCAAAATTTAATTCCTGTAAAAAAGAAAATATTCATTTTAAAATTCATAAAATACATTTGTTACAGTATATGCAAGTATATAACATGAAAACCATCAGCTTGCATTATAACAATTTAACAGGATATAATGACCTTTTAAAATGGCCCAACTGACTTCTGTTTGAGATAATGCTATTTCACATTTTATATAACAACCAGAAAAAGACAGATTCTTAAGGGGACAAGGGATGATCAGTAGTGAAATTACCTAACATGAAAAAACCCTGAAAATCTCCATTTGTATGCAGAATAAATGTTGAAAAGAGACTTTTTAATGAAATAACATATGGCTAGTATAAAAAAAAATCTACTCATGTATAAGTGACATTTGGAGATATTATAATATATTATTAAAAGGAGACTTGGTACTGGATTATTAAAACCAACAAAATCTTGAATGCCAAAAAGAAAAAAACAAAGCAGACAGCTGTTTCGGTAGCATTTAGCATCTACTGTTTTCAGTGTATGAAGAAATGAGAGAGAAATGCTCATACAATTCTATTGGTTGATTGGAATTCATTCTTTTCCTATGTATACGAGCACAGGTACTTTATGAGTTACTGAATAATAAAACTGACTTTTCATTAGAAGACTATCGCAAATTGCTATTTTCATTATAAGTCAATGGATACTAAATTAAATAACTGATAATTATTTATTTTATAATTACCAGTTTAAAAAAATCTTGCAGAATGTTTTGTGTTATAATATAAAATTTATTACAACAGATATCGCACATTTCTCTTCATTTAAAAATATGTATGTGTATTAATATATTTTCATGTGTTTAATTGTAGATTGACTTATAATGAGAACAGCAGACTGCAATTAGTTCTCTAGTAAAAAATCAATTTTATTCAATAACTGGAAAATACTGTGGTATTGGGCATTTATCTTTCTATATTGGAGATATTGCTAGGATCTTTTTTCTAGAAATAAAAACACTCCTTACTTTTTTTTAAAGGAGTTAATTTGGCATTATTAGGAGTTTTTTTAAAAAAAAAAGGGGGGGGGGAAGTTGATCTTTTGTGAACTCAAACTAAATTTTACTCCTTATTATGTACACATATGAATTTTAGTTATAAGATGAATCAAATTATATTACATGGACTGGCCAATTGTAATAATATTCCTTTCAGCATAATTTGTACAATATAATATCAGAATATGAACATAATGTGACTCAGTTTACAAATTCTAATGAGCATTGAAAGGTGATAAGACAATACTTAAATCTAAAAAATTCCATTTATGAGGCAAATGTTTATAGTTTTACTCATTAAAATAATTTTAATTACACAAATTTTTTATCCATTGTAAAAGATATGCAGAGCATTGAATTCAAGAAAGAATATAAATTTTTTCAGACACATAATAAAATACACTAAACTTAAAAACACAAAGTATAAAAATACTCATGGTTAAAATTTTAAAGAGTATTTTTAGATTTTAATGCGTAAAATATGCTTGTGGATTAGTTAAAAATACCTCTGAATCTATATTTTCAAAATATTTAATAAGGCTTTTAGAATATGGGATAGTCCATTTATATTTGGCAATAAAATTATGAAAAAAGGGGGTTCTTTTTTTTTTTTTTTTTTTTTTTTTTTTTTTTTGTCAAATGCATATTTAATATTTTTATATTTACTACTTCCGAAGTGCTTTTTCACTTTACTTGAAAATGGATTACATTTTGCTGAAAAACTGGGCTTATTTTATATATAAAAAAAAACATGCTGATTTCTTTAAAGTTCTTAAATAAGTACCTATAGCTTTTCTAACACACTTTTGTACAAATGCATTGAAAAATTATAGAAGGTATATATATATATATATATATATATATATATATATATATATATATATATATTAATAATTGCTATATATACAGATCATTTTTTTTTTATGATAGGATAACAGCAAAAATTTGTTATTCATTCCTTAATTATTAATATGACTCAATCTTCACGCAAAAAGATGCAGATGATCCTGTTCTTTATATCTCCAAAGTTTGAGAACATTTCACCAATCAGGCAATTTGTAAATTGGAGAAAGAAAAAAAGTATTTGGAATTTTTGTTAAACTTTTGAGCAGGAATGTATTTGACATAATGGCCCAATTATGTATACTTGATGTGGTCATTGTAATGCAAGCTGACTGTATGTACATATAAGTTCATAAAGTTAAACTGATTATCTCAAGATCAAAAATTGACTGACCGTTTCAGCAGTTTCATCAAGGACAAGATTCTGAATATCAATATCCAAATCATCATCTTCAGTGTTTAAAGAGAAAGGTTTTGCTTCTGGCTTATTCTGTAAAGATCAAAGTATAAAACATACATAATTTTTCATTACTATGACTTCAAACACACATACATAGTTTTTGAAAACCCCTGATCTTTGCTCAATTCCTTAAATATTTAACAAATATGATATAAATTCACATTTCTTAAATATTTAGGGATATCCATATGAAATATCGTTATATATAGAAAGATCATATGAAATATCATTTAAAAAATACAATATAAGACATTAAAAACTTCAAAGTAGCATTTAAAACAAAAATTACAGGATTTTATAAAATCAATGTAATATGTCTCTAGAATAAAAAAAATTAAATTTTTATGCAACTCATATGGCTCATTCTCCCAGAACAGTACATTTTCAAATTGTAAAAATCAGAGAAATTAATTAATTCTTTTTTTAAGTTTTTTATATAATTATATTCTACTTACCTAGAGTAGTTCAGATTTATTTATGGTAACACTTGAAGAAAAATATTTTGTATTTAATTTAAAAATTTAAAAAATTTTAGGTTAACGGAGGTGAGATAGAATTCACGGTGATATATTTCACAGAAAATATATACTTCGGTTAAAGAAAGTATTTCTAGTATGAATTCATTAACATCATACATTTAAAATAAAAGTACTATTACCTATATTATCATTCAGTAAATTGCTAATAATATTTTAAAATTGTGTTAATTTTACTATAATTTAACATTTAGTTAATATATTTTCAATACATGATGATAAATATTATAAAAGTATTGAATGAGACATTTACTTTAAATCAAGAACTATGCTTTTTCCACAATAAAACCATAAATAATAATCTTAGTTGTCACCTCCATAATTTAGTTTCACCTCCTTGAACAATAAGCTTGGAAATCATTCACAGAGGTGATGTTCACGGAGATGAGAAATATTATATTTACACAACATTTTACTCCAAACATATAGAATCATAAAACTTCAAATTTAATATTAATAAATGTTCACTACAACTAAACTTCTGATAATATTAAAATTATTATTTGAATAATATTCTTATCTGATTTAGAGTCTCACGGAGGTTAGGTTTATGTATAACCATCCATGGATTTCACATTGAACTTCAATCACAACTAATACTAACAATCTTGTTGCAACTTGCTTTGCTCACAAAAACAAAATAGCTAATAGTGGCTTCTCAGGACACCATGTGCTGATAACATCACTGCCATTTTGTGACAGTTTATAGCAGCTTTCTTAAATACTCACGAAGGTGAAAAAAATTCTTGAGACAAAACTTTCTCTTGCTGTATTAACTGTTTATTTCAATTAAAAAAAAAAAAAAAAGAATGCTTAGAATGCTTAATTTGCATCATTTAAAATTCAGAATTAAAAAGTATATAAATAATTTTTGTTAATAGAAATGAATAAGAAAATAAATGTATGACTACATAGAGGTAGGGACAGATCACGGAGGTGAGGTTTGACATACTCTGATACAAAAAAATCACAAATTTTATTTATATTTATATACAAAAATACATTAATCTTATTTAGTCCATTATTATGGTAAATATAAATGTAAAATATTTCAGATATATATAAACATAGAGATGCATTGTCAAAAAGACATAAAATGTACCCTTTCAGGAGAATGACCCATATATGAAAAAAGAAATTTCCAGCAAGTAAAAATGTGCCTCGTACATTATTAATAAAGTGATGTTCAAAATATATCTTAAGAAAAGCTCCATAAAGCCTCAAACATATCACAAGGCAAATATGCCAATCTACTTTCCAATATGGAGAAAAATGCAGACCACATTTCAAGGATCATACACAAATTATGAGCGCAAGCAGTGATAATCTAAATAAATATATATATATTAATTACATTTTAATTTATTACTAATTCTTCTTACATCATTTTGTTATAGTATAAAGCATTTTCACACATACTGGCTTAAGGAAAAAAAAAAAAAAAAATACAGGACACATAAAAACTCTAAGATTTTAAATATTTTTTTTAATCCCCTGACATCTTTGAGAGATTTTTTTTTTTTTTTTTTATTCTGTAGCTATTCTTTTCACCAATGCTGGTAATTTTATTATATACTAGCAGACCCGGTTGCTGCGGCTAAGTAATACGTTGATAATTTGATAAGGTATATAGTATTTCCCCACAACTGGATTTGGCGATTTTTTTTTTTTTTGGCGCCTTTTTGAACGATAACGAAGTTGTTCTGGATTCTTTGCAATAAAATATGATAACTTGCATGCTTTTATTTTAGATTTATGATTTAGCTTATGATTTTATCATTTATGATTTTTAGATTTATGATTCAGCCATAATCGCCAAATCCAGTTGTGGGGAAATACTATAGTTGTTACCCACAACTATAACTTATAACTTCAGTAATTATATTCGTATAATTATAACTTCAGTATAACCCCACAGCTGAATTTGGCGATTTTTCTTTGCCGCTGTTTTGAACGATAACGATGGCGCTCTGGACTGTTTGTGATATAATATGGCAGCCTATATGTTGTTTATTTTGGATTTATTATTTTATGTTTTTGATTTATGATTTAGATTATCATTTATGATTTAGCCATAATCGCCAACAAAAAATCGCCAAATATCATTGTGGGGATATACTGATTAATATATTTTAACGAAGTGGTGAGAAGATTCTGAGTATGTTAAAATTTTAATAGTAAATTCAAGTTAATCAAGAAGGAAAGCATTGAGGATTAAGATAAGAAAGTTGCAAGATTTTAAGATTACATTTTCAGCAATAAATATGAGTCAAAACTTAATGCAAAATACATATATAGATCACAAATTTAATCAGGAACGTTAAATTGGTAAGTTATTAAAGAAAAAGTAAAGAAAAATAATTAAAGTTTCGAACATCGATCATATAGATTAGTGTTGCAAAACAAATAAACAGACTTAAACTCTTCCAGACTTTTAAATATGTTTTAAATTAAGTTTTAAAATTTAATTTTAAATAAAACAGACTTTTAAATAAGTTTTAAAATATTGAAATGGTTACTTTTTATTTAGAACGTTATGTATAGATCACAAATTTCTTAAAGAAAACGAAGTGATACAGATTAGAATAATGCAACAAAAATTGAAAAAGCAAGGTTATGTCGTAAATAAATTTTTAATACATGTGTCACGTGAAATAAATTGTAAAATGTACATAATGTATCTGATATAAGATATTAACATGTTGCAGCGGAATAAATTTCATATCTATCATCCTTGGTGGAAAAAAAAAATGATATCGCCAAATTATCTGGCGCACACATTTAATTCCTTTCAAAAATCATGGTTATTTTAACAACTTATATTAAGAGAGTAATGAATAATATGAAACAATATTTCGCACAATACATATTACGAAAATATACATCTAGCTTGTATATTTTCGTGTTATGTTTTTGATCGCCAAATACGAAAAACTCCAAGGACAACAGAGCTTTGAAATTTAAAATTTTGTCAATTTGACAGCAAAATAACTCAATCTAACGTATGCACATGATAAATAATACATATCTATACAAAAATATGGGGATTAAATAATTTTCCTCGTTTTTTAATAATTTTTTACAAAAAATACAATCCGCGATTGTAATGAAATGCTCGCCCTCTGGTGGGCTAAGGTGAAATTATCACACCACTGCATATCATCATATTATGCAATCGATTTTCCATGATGTAATGGCAGAGAAAGAACAATAATAAATACACGTGGCTATTATATTTACTAACAACTGCAGTTCAGATAGCGCCATCTATCGATCATTACAAACGCGGATGGGCGATCAACATAAGAAATCTTTTTCTTGATTTCACAGACGGTCAGTGACGTCACACTTCGCTTGTGTATAACTACATACTTTATCAATGCGAATAAAATCTTTAAATTGATTATGACGTCAATTTTCGTGAGATGTATAATTTAACTTTTTATAATTTTTTAACGTTCACGTTTGATTAAATGTATTTACTTTTATGTCGAAAGAAAATGAACTCTTATTTTTTCTTTTTGGCAACAATTAAACTTATGGAACTCACAGATATTTTGGAGCATCTGTAACAAAGGTCTATAATTAACAAATAATTGCAATGAAACAATATTGTGACAATAAAATGAGATAAAAACTATCCTATCTCTCAAGTTGGACCAAACTGCACACAGTGTGCAAAATTTCATTAAAATCGGTTCCTTAGTTTAGGAGTTTATCACGGACAAACATCGTGACACGTAATTTTTATATATATACAGATGTTTCAGATCAATGTATGAGAAATATAAAAGATAAAGGTTTCTAAGCATCTTATATGCTAGAAAAGCAAATTACAGTAGTTGAATAGAGAAACAAAAATAATACAGTATAGGACCCATTATTCAGAACCCACAGGACCAGAAGTGTTCCAGATTTCGGGACTTTCTCCCAGTACTAATTTCCCTGAATTATAAAACATATCTCAATAACTGATAGGCATTAATTTACATCAAGGAACAACTACATATAAATTTTTATTAAATTCTGTGCCTTAGTTCAACAAGAGCTGCACCAAAATATTTGTCCCACACACACAGATGTTTTCTAAAAATAATTGAATCATGTTCTAGGCTTCACAAAACATGCTAATAAATCAAAAACGAAGTAAAATTTTTTTGCAAATCTAATATTTTCTTCTATTGAGTACAGTAGAAAGTAAAAAATAACTGTAATACATATGTACACATGCACATTACTGATGATGCCCCTTGCTGTCAAGCGGCATGGTTGCCTCGTTATTGCTGCTGCTAAATGTAAATAACTGCCTTGATCATCAAAGCAGAGCACTAACAGAAAAGATTTATCTTAAAAACATTCCTTATTTTTTCCACTTTACTTTTTTGGGGAAAAAAAAGAAAACTTTTATTGAAAAATTGAAAATCTCCGGAAATTGATCTTGAAACAAAACTCAAAATTTTTTATATGAACAGCTGCAAATTCCAGGGATTTCCTGGGCCACCAGGGACAAACATTCCTGACTATCTCCGTAGAAAAAGAAATTTTGATTTAATTTCTAATTTTCAGGATACTACCTTTCTTTTCTGGTTTTAGATATAAAATATTTCTAAAATCGTGCAAAAAAAAAATCTAAAATGAGTCCAGATTTCAAGTTTCCTGGATTTTGGAATTCTGTATAATGGATCCTATACTGTACAAATGATATGTTTAAGATTTCTACAGTTAATAGTCAGACAGCAAAAGAAATTAAAAACTGTATAATTTATCAGCAATTATTATAAATTTTATAAATTATCTAACTATTTCAAATTCTTAAATATTATAAACTTTTGTAAATTTTAGAATTACAGCTGTGAACTGTGGTCTACACTCATTAAGTTTATGTTCATATACACTATCTTAAAATAAATGAACAGACACTTTCAATTTTAAATGTTTATCTAGAAAAATATTTGATAAATTATCATGAAACTTCGGGCATGTGAAAACAAGTTATGCCTCATATGTTTCAGTGGCAAAATAAAAAGGGAACAAGTAAAAACAAAGTGTTTGCTACCACACCACGTTAAAAGTAATGTGTGAAATGCATTGTAGTTACAGCATATGATTATGAGGTCCCTTCTAATTATCTGTATACATTTGTAGCTATATATTCATGAAGATACAAAGGTGTTTTTAATTAAAAAGTATTTTTTTTTTTTTAGAACATGCAGGTTAATTCAACTGAATGCAATGTCATTTTTAGGAAACTTGACTTGCTACATTAGAGACAACATACTGCAATCAGTATATTAAAATATTAAATATATGAAGAATTAAGAGCATTTTTACTTAGTTTTTGACTATGCATGCATAAGCATTAACAAAATTTCTTTTGCATAACTTATCAACTAAATGTATTGAGCTACTTATGTGAAAATATCCTAAAATATCTAAAAGTTGACACTCATAGAATAAACTGAATTTCAGTTCCTTTTTCTTTCTCTCTCTCTCTCTCTCAAAAAAAAAAAAGTTATAAGGGGTTTTACCAAATTTTTTACTTTAATTCAATTAATGATAATATAGTGTATCTTGAGTTTATATATCAATAACTCATCCTTTTTTTTTTTTTTTTTTTTTTTAAGAAAAACAAATTGAGTTCATTCTATCAACAACAATATTTGCTTGAAGTTTTCATATAAGAAACTAAATTCATTTAACAAAAGTGCTTATATTTCATCAGGTATTTAATACAACCATTCCTGTATGAATTTTTTGTAATTTATTTATTTTTAGGACTGAGGGCCTATTAGTCTCAATCTGGGGTTTTTGCGTTGTCGTTTTCGATAGTTAGACATTTGTCGAAATCTAAAATTTATAGAAAATATAATTGAATAATTTGAAAGCGATGTTATAATTTGAAAAAAGAAAAAAAAAAAAAAAAAAAACTAATAGTCCTCCGTCCTAAACTAAATTCTGCTTTTCCCAGAATTTCATCAAAATATTATTATTATTATTATTATTATTATTGAAAGAAAAAGAAAAGAAAATTAATAATAATCAGTATCGTTACAAGCGATATCGAAAAAGTTTTTTTTTTTTTAATAATTTTTAATTAGGAAATAAGAAGTGCGTGAGCAATATGAAATAAAAATAAGTAAAAAAAATGAATTTAATGGTTTAATTTTTTTTATTTACCTTTAAAATTTGAAACTTATAAGTCTTATACTAATTTCACTACCCAATTTAAATTTTAAATCATCAGAAGCTAAATTATTAATTTTTGTGGGATAAAACGCTAATGATAGTTAAACAAAATCATTCAAAGAAAAGTTTCAAAATAAAACTCTTGTTTGACAACCCAGTTTTCATATTTCCTCAGGCAGGACAACTTTAGTATAGGACCCCTATGGCGACTTTTAAATTTTTGCCGCCATGATGCCTTTTAATTTATGAACTCATTCATTTTAGCATAATTTTTTGTAAAAAAAAAAAAAAAAAAAAAAAAAAACGAACTTAGTACCTATTTTGATTATACTGTTTATTATTGCATTTTTTTATCAATTTAAGACAAAAGTTCATATGTTGTTTATATGTTTAACCCTTTATCTACTGCATTATGATACAGACAAAAATTGTGTTTGAAACATACATTTTTAGCTACTAAAGTGCATTATTTAAAGATATATATGTTAAAAATTATGCATATCACCTCATCATAATAATTAATGAGAATTTTGTGAGGTCGTAATTTAGTGTACCACTGGTACATAGAGGTCGAAAAAACTACTTCGACATGAAAAAAGTGTAGAGAAATATTTACTCTTTATGTTCCTCATATTTTTTTTAAGATTAGTGGGATATTCTTGAAATATAGAAATTAATTATAGCACACATGAAGATCGTGAAAAATATCAAGCAAAAAAAAGCAAGTGCACTCCATAAAGTCCTTTATGGAACAAAAATGGCTATATGTATCGTCTAATGCTTTGTAGTGAGATTAAAGGGAGGTACATCTATTCCCTTCTTATAAATATCTTAGGCATTTCTTCTATAAATTCGATTTTATACTCTTTTTAAAGTAATGGTACTTTAAAGTACCGTCAGTAGATAAAGGGTTAAAGTACTGCTATGTTTAAAATGACGCTTGCAAAGATGCAACTTTTAAAAATAGAGTTTTCTATAAAATGAACTTTGACAAATGTTTTTTTATTTATTTATTATATGAGCTTAAATATTGCTTATGTATTATTTTTTTATTCCTGCATATTTTATTAAGTTACCACCATATTGTTTTTACAAAATTTAATCATCACTGGTCCATATTAGAGAAATATTATATATATATAGATTTTTATAATCTAAATGTACTATGTTATTTCTAATGTATTATATTGTTTCCTAGAAATGGCATTGCATTGAATTAAATTGTCTTCAATGCCATAATATTTGTAATTTTCTTGATACAATGTTCATACTGTTATAAGTACAAATGTATCATATTGGTATCAGATATAAAAGTAACCGCTGTAAAATTATATTTCACCTGAACTCACCCGACAGATAAGGAATGAAGTACATCTTGAATTTTCAATTTTTATAAAAAAATTTAAATTAGCAGAAAAAATATAAATTAGACTTTTTTATTTCAAGTAAATTGGAGTGTAAAGGCTGATATTTTTTATTTACCAACTATGTGAAAAATACCAGAGCCGGGAATCGAACCCGGGCACCTCCGCTTAACGCACGGATGCTCTACCACTGAGCTACCCTGGCTGACAACCAGCTAGACATTTCTCACATAAGATTCGTTGGCCAAGTCACCGAGTCTGCAGACGCAGCTGTATCAAGTGACAATATTAATCGCAGCACAACTCCATAGACCACGAAATTTCAATTTAGAAGTATTTTTCATGAATTCATCAACCATGAATATTCATTTCAAGTAAATTGGAGGGTAAAGGCTGATATTTTTTTTATTTACCAACTATGTGAAAAATACCAGAGCCAGGAATTGAACCCGGGCACCTCCGCTTAACGCATGGATGCTCTACCACTGAGCTACCCTGGCTGACAACCAGCTAGGCCTTTACACTCCAATTTACTTAAAAAATGAATATTCACGGTTGATGAATTCATGAATAAATATTTCTAAATTGAAATTTCGTGGTCTATGGAGTTGTGCTGCGATTATTATTGTCTCACCTGATATATCTGCGTTTGCAGACTCGGTCACTTGGCCAACGAATTTAATGTGAGAAATGCCTAGCTGGTTGTCAGCCAGGGTAGCTCAGTGGTAGAGCATCCGTGCGTTAAGCGGAGGTGCCCGGGTTCGATTCCCGGCTCTGGTATTTTTCACACAGTTGGTAAATAAAAAATATCAGCCTTTACACTCCAATTTACTTGAAATGAATATTCACGGTTGATGAATTCATGAAAAATATTTCTAAATTAGACTTTTTTATTTTCATTTGTTCATATATGGTTGAGAAACTAAGTATTTTTGGGTGGATTTTTCAAAATTGAATTTACATTATATTTACAATTTTTGAGGTCTTGAACCCGAAAAACATGTTTTCACCAGCTTAACCATATTAATTTTACAAAAGATTACAAAGAAAAATGAAAAATTTTCATATTACATGAAAAATTTTCATACCTTTAAATGTAAGTTTCATCATTTGATACAATATGCACAATTAGCGAAACTTAATATTTATATCAAAAATACATTAATTTACCCATGTACATAAAAAGAGAATAAAAATCAATTTAAAAGTACCTGAGTTTTTTCAGGAAGTAAAAGAGAACTCTGTTCTACTTTTTTTGACCAATCAAATGGCTTCTGCATTTCATTTTCAAGAGATTTTAATTCATTGGCAGCTTCTTCTTCAAGAACCTAAAAATAAGGGTTTCACGATGAACTAAACAATAAGATTACAGAATGATTAAAGGGTAAAAGAATATAATATAATATGTATGTAATGACTGTTACTGGTAGAGAGATGGCAGTCATTGCACACAAGGATTACTAGGATTTCATTCACGAAACATCTTTATTTCTTCAATATTACTAAGTTGGGACAGAGTAAGGTGAATGGAGTCTTAAACCGACGCTTTGCCAATTCACCGGCACCGCGAGATCTGTTGGGGAAGCCTGTAGCACCTGCATAATTTCGGAGGAGCACACAACATTAAGTTGATTAGCAATGGAAAACCGTGGCAAAAGTCATCCGTTTGTTTAATGTTTGGGCTTATATACAGAATTTCTGAGCTGCTGATTGGTTCTTTAGATCGTCTGGGCTTTAAAAGAATTTCTGGGATTAATTAATATGCATGATCGATGCCATGCGAGTTGCAAATTGCTTTAATGTCAGCAAATTTTGACTTATAATTTCGTTCTTTTTCTGATTTCTGAGTGATAAAGTCTTCTGCCGGAAAGCAATCTTTAAAGGGGCAATTACGAATTATTAGTGATTATAATTTCGACTAGTGATTTTTACACTTTTAAATTGAGTTTTTTAATAATTTAAATTTATTTATTTTCATCCTTTTCATATATACTTTATCTGTTACACACAAAATTTTTAGCCTTACTAGACGTGCCATCCTTTCAAATCTAAAAACCATCTTTCAACAGAGAAAAGTGCAATGCATTACAAAACATATACTGAAAACAACATGTAAATGAAATTTTACCCAACGATATTTAAAATCATAAACAACTGAAATCAGGGCTCAAAATTAACAGTGGTCCATTGGTCTAGAACCAAAAAATATTCAACAAACCAGAAAAGTATAAATTCTAGTGGTTCACTGTACCAGTAAAGCTTTGATTTTTTTTTTTTTTTTAACTTAACTTTTTTCTAAAACTGCCTGTAAATCTATCACAGAATAATATGTTATAATAAGAGTCTCTATTTCATTATAATTGTCAATAGTCCCTATTCTCTAATTTTTCATTTAATTTCATTTTAATACACAGTCATTTGCCAAAATTTAAGACCACATATAGAAGAATCAGATTTAATGGAATTCCACAAAAATAACATACATATTTTACATATAAAAGAACAATAGACTGCACATGGTTATTTACTGTAATTAAAGTCAGTATTTTGTAGGACCTTCTTTATTTTTAATAACTTGTGCAATCCTCTTAGGCATGCTATAAGAGACTTGCAGTAAGCTTTAGAAATATCTGTGCACCAGACATGCTTTATTGCTTCAACAAGTGCCGTAGCAGTGGATGGTTGCTTTTCGTCAACTTTATTTTTCACAATACACCACAGATTCTGTATTGGATTCAAATCTGAGTTGTTACCTGGCCAGTCAAGCACTTTAATTTTCTGTGCCCTAAGATATTTCTTGACAATCTTTGCCCTGTGACACAGTGGCTCATCATGCATGAAAACTGAACATCTATGAACATGCATGTGAAGCTTCAACATCTCACGTAACAAATTAAGGTACCGCTTTCCATTCATAGTGCTTTTAGGTGGCACAAAGTACAGACTAGCAGTACCAGACGCAGACATTGCACCCCCATACCATTTGGCTTGGAGGATGTTTCACAGTTTGAATTGTATATCTCTCATCATTTTCCCCTTGGGCGGTGAACACTTGTAGCATGTGCAGAAAACTGCTGCACACTTGACTTATCCGAAAATAAGAACCTACTCCACTGCAGTACTGTCAAATTCTGATATTGTCTGGCTAAAGTCGGTCGTTTCTTTTTCAAACTTGGAGTAAGTCGAGATTTCTTTGCAGGTTTATGGGATAATAAACAAAATCTTTGGCCAAATGTCTTGAAATAGTACTCAAACTGATGTTGGTGTCTTTTGCAGCCAGAGAATGTCTAATCGTATTGCAGGAGGTTTTAGGATCTTGTATGACCATCCTTCTTATCACATGATCATCACATGCACTTGTTTTTCTAGGGCGATCGTTTCTCTTAAGGTCCACAAATTTTCCCGAAATTTTAAATTTACTAACAGCTTGATGCACAGCTGTCTTGCTCATATTTATCCACGAACTTATTTGACGTTCAGAAAATCCAATTTTATGTAGGGTCAATATTTCTACCTTTTTGTAACAGTAAGTAAAGGTCTTTTACACATTACAATAATTACACAACAGCACTGTCTACAACAAATCCAATAAACAACTGGCGATAAAGGTGCCGGACACCTTTATTTATAGCAGTAGAATGTGTCTGATGCAATGCGTTAAAATACTGAAAATCAGCCACTGGTCTTAAACTTTTGCAAATGACTGTATATAAATATATATATATATATTTAATACTTCATACAATACTTAATGGTAAAATGTGAAATTTAGCTCATTTATTAAAGCATAAATTTTTGATTTACGTAAAATTTCATTTGTATTCCTTAATTAACAAAAAATAAATTATGATACTTGCCATATAAATTTATTTTGTTTTACAAGTGTTTAAATATTTTTTTAAAATATAATAGAATGGCTGAATGGACCAGTGACAGTTTTTTTTTTTTTTTTTTTCTACCCTTGGAAATCCTTAAAGCAATCTGAGATAGCACAGAGAGCTGTCTCTATAAAACTTGATATTTCAAATCCTGCAAAGTTTAACAATTTAATCATGAATCAATACATATCAACCTTCACTATGCTACAGCATATATGGAATATGAATCTGTGCTTGTAAAACTGGTGTTTGATTAAAAGTCCATTTTTTAATGTTTTGGTACATAAAATTATTTATTCAGGGTGGCTACAGAAATTCCGAAAAAAAGTTTCCTGATTTTTCCCTGACTAATTTTGACAGATTTCTAGGATTTCATTACCTATTATATACATTCCATAATTTTGGACACATAATTACGTATTTGGATTCCTTGAAAATAATGTGTATTTAGATCCCTTGATTACACTCTTATGTAAAATGCTCATTAAACCACAGCAATTAAAAAAACTATACCGATGGAAATTATCTCAACCTTTTTATTTTTTGATTTGTTCACTTGCAAAAAGAAAAATAAAATTAAAAATTTGGGAGAATTTAACAAAATTATAAAAGTATGAATTATTTTAATTGAAGAATATACAGTGGAGCACCTTTTATACGTTTCTCATTTATATGTTTTTCTCATTTGTATGTTTTTCAACTTCGGTCCCAAATCATTCTATTGAATTTTACTGTTAAAATATTTCGTTTATACGACACGAGTAAATTCTTAATTTCACTTATATGTTTTTTTCCCCTTGTAGAATCCCAAATTTGAGTTTCATTCCAGGATAAAAAAAGAAAAAAAAAGATGTATGCTCTCTATGTTTTATTCTTATCTTTTTCGATTATTAGTTCCCCATCATACTATAGGTATGGGGAACTTAGGTAATCGTGAAAATTTTCGACCTCGGTTTTTTGACGTTTTTACACGTTTTCAGGTGTGAGGAATCCGAAAATGACAAAATTTGTTTGCTGTCTGTCTGTAGGATGTCTGTTAGTGTGTTAATCCATTAGTTTGTTAGTCTATGTACACGATATCTCAAGAACAAATTGTCGCAGAGAGGTCAGATCAGTTTTAAAATATTACTTTCGACACTGGCAAGAACCCCATTCATTTGCAACATTCGATTTTAAAAACTTCGTAAGTTATTAGAAATTTACGATTTTCTTAACATGGGAGAATAGGACAAAAATTCACTTAAACGTGCAGTAAATGGAAACTTTTTACTGTAAAAATGTCAGACGAGTTTTAAAATATCAGTTTTGATGCCGGAATGAACATCAGTAACTATAAATATGCTACTTTGAAAATTTCACAATTTATTGGAAATTTACGAAATTTTTAACATGGCAATATAGGGCAAAATTTCACATAAACGTTGATTTTTAGAGATATTTTCATCGTAAAGATGTCAGACTACTTTTGAAATATTATTTAGGACACTGGCATGAATATTAATGACTATGAATTTTCCAATATAAAGATTTCGTAAGTTATTGGAAATTTATGAATTTCTTAACATGGCAGAATAGAGCAAAATTTCACATAAACGTCAATCTTGAGGGATATTTTCATCATAAAGATGTCAAACCACTTTCAAAATATTATTTAGGATACTGGCATGAATATCATAGACTATGATTTCTCCAATTTAAAAAATTCGTAAGTTATTTGGAATTTACGATTTACTTAACATGTCAGAATAAAGCAAAATTGAGCATAAACTTCCATTTGAGGATCCTAAATACATTAGACAACTTCAAAATTACGTTTATGATATTTGTTTGAACATGATTGAATACAAATATTCTAATAAGAAAATTTCGTAATTTACGATTTTACCAACATAGCGAAATTGTAAATTTTTCATATAAATATGAATTTTGAGGATTATTGCATTGAAAATAGTAGCATGAAAACTAAACAACGAAATTGACCCTGATGAAATAAATTAATAGATTATAATAAGTAAAATATATCGAAGTGAACAGTGGATAGCCTATTAGGCGGGGATTTCATTCTGTCATTGTATCAAGCTTTGGTCAAATTCTTTTTTTTTAACATGATTATAATATATCTCGCACTAGAAATTTATGAGAACATAAATATGATGGGGAACTGAGCAGAGTCCACCTATGCCAACTAGTTTTTTCTTAGAACTATAGTACATACAAAGTGCGATCTGCATCGATAGCCTGGGGGACAGGGGGTGGATGTTAGAGAAATTTTCAGAAACAAGCAGTTGGGAACTGTGTTGATTGGTAGGTATACAAGTAGCCGGGAAGTGACCACTTGTAGACCTCCCACTCTCTCCTTTAATTTTTTCCAGGGATGGGGTGGGAAAGGAAAAATAACACACAACTTTATAGTAATTTTGTAAACCTGAAGATGTATTAAGCTGCCTTCAAACTCTGGCAACTTAGAAAGCTGCAAGTGCAGCTCTATTGATATTTCTTTGATGTGGTTTAGGAGATCGACGCTCGCTGGAATCGAAGCTCACAAACCTCCTAGTGCGATAATGCAATGAGAAGGGGTAAAAGAGCAATAAAAAGTAATGTCCTCCATTGTAAATGTGTGCAAAATTTCAAGGGTCACTTTCGGACAATGGATAATTTATGACTTTTGAAGCTCTGTATGTTGCCAGAGTTTGAAGGAAGCTTTACTCGCTTCCGCTGGGCGACTTGAATAGGATACTGGAATATTTTTTCTTATTACTTATCGCGCTTATTTGACATTAGGGTTGAAGAGACAAGGTTTTTTTAATCGTTTGCAAAAATATCATCTTCATTTAGAGAACGAAAGGCTTTGTCTTGAAAAGTTGAAATCTTGAGGAATTTTTCTAAATTTCTATATTTTTAATTATCATTTAATTCTTATCCTACCTTTTAAAAATATTTCAAATTTAATTAAAAATATATATTAGTCGAATAAATGTAAAGGAAATCATGAAAATTTATAAAACTTTTATTATTAATATGACACTTTATTGTGTATTAATGTTAAAACAAATTTTCAGTTGTGTGTTTTTTTCAGTTATACGTTTTTTAGGAACGGTGTCTTGAAAAACGTATAAACGGTGCTCCACTGTATTAATATCAGAACATACAATTTTTCCTCAAGTTGTTGCACTAAAATTATTTAATAATAATAATAAATTATATTAATGTTAACTTGGCAAGATTCAATTAGCAAGCAACCAATCTTATGCAATCATGGCTAAGATAACACCTGTTTGGCAATCTTTCAATCATGTTTTCAGGGCAAAAATGAAAACTTGCATAATTTTGGGGCATTTTTAAAAACTCTCCGATTTTTCTTTTATTTTTTCATATTGGATAAGTACCCTGATTTTTTCATGATTTCCCTATTTTCTCTGACTGTTACCACCCTGTTATTCTATGTTTGCACAGTAGATTTTTTCACTGCTTGAGTATAAGCAAACTAAGAAATGCATACACAGCTTTCAGTCTTTGACTTTTGACGTCAAGAAATTTTCAAGCTTCTAATATATTTGATTTGCCAAATGTGACTGTCTAAGCTTGAATCTGGTTGGAAATATCCTTCAACTACTGAAATCAAATTAGTTTCATGAAAGCATAGTGTTAAGGGTATGACTGTAAATTGTATTATCAACTTAAATAAAATAAATATAGTGATAGTTAAAATTATGTTTCATGATTTACAGTAACACCTGAATGATATTAATATGACATTACATATTATTAAACAACTGCCCGTCATTCAAGCTCAAGCTTGAAAGTATGCAGTTAGAGATCTACATAGCTGCCAACATTTTTAATTTTTAAAACAGATTTATTCACCAGTATTTTTAAAAAGGAATCTGTCATATATATTTTCGCTGAATAACTAAAATTAAATAAACTGAAAACTTTCTGGTATGAAATCTCCATTAAAAATAACAGAGACTTAGCATCTATGGATACATTATGGATGCCTGAATAGTAAGGAAAGAAATTAAAAATAACGTTCTCAATAATAAGGAGATTAAAAACATAAAGAGCAAAAAGAAATTTATGCTTCTGAAATCAAAACTGCATTCTTAATAGTTGGTTCATAGGCTTAATATTAAAGTTTAATCATCATACTAAGTATGATAAAACTATATAACTGTTGAAACCAATGTAACTTTTAAAATGAGATAAAAAATACAAAAATTTAAAAACATATTTAAATTAAAAACATTAAAATACAAGACAGATGTTTCGGCTAGAACACTAGCCCTCCTCAGTGTCAAACATACAAGCACAAACAACATTTACAAAATTCATAATACATCATAGCAAGATTAAATATTCAGGAGGAATAGCTTTAGCCTCGTTCAAGGCAGAATATTGCATTTTGGTAAAAGCACCCTCTAGAAAGATACGGGATTCATATATATTTACATTAGAAGCTAAAATTTTAAAGTTTTCAAAATCCGGAATATGATCACTATTGAGAGAATGGATTACGAGTTTTGATTTTAAATCTCCTGTTTTCTATGAGCGTTTATGTTCCTTTAATCTAATTTCACCTGTTCTGCCAGTTTCACCAATATATGTAGAATCACAATTTTTACAAGGAATACTATAGATTACACCTAGACGTTTAAGAGAGGGGACAGCGGGTTTAAAGTTTGAGAGAAAGTTACTAATACGGAGTTGAGGTTTAAAGCTAGTAGAGATATTAACTGTTCTAAGTAATTTAGAGATATTTTCAGAAATACCTTTATAATAAGGGATAGTCGTACGATAAGTGGAATTTTTAACTTTAGGATAAACTGATTTATATGAAAAATAGAACTCTTCTTTATAAACTCTTTTAATAAAACGAGGGGGGGGGGGTAACCATTATTTTTTAAATTAGAAAAAATTTTGGATAGTTCAATATTTAATAATTCGGAATTACTACAATAATGCTTTGCACGATGTAAAAGAGTACGAATGACTGCAAGTTTATGCGATAAAGGGTTAGCTGAATTGAAGTTAAGATATTGACCAGAGAAGGTGGGTTTTCTATAGACTGAAGTTGAAAAATGTAAAAAATCATTGACAGGTTTATGCATTATAAGAATGTCAAGAAAGGGTAGTTCATTATTAATTTCAGTTTCAAGGGTAAACTGGATAGCAGGACATAAAGAGTTAGCAAAATCTAAAATATCGTTAACAAAGTTGCTTAGTAATTATAAAAATATCACCCACAAATCTTTTCCAGAAAAAATTTTTATCATGCAACTGGGAATTAATTTTGTTTTCTAAGTGTTGCATTACAATTTCAGCTATAACGACAGATATAGGGGCACTCATGGCAGTTCCGTTAATTTGACGGTAGTAAGAATCATTAAAAATAAAACAATTAGAAGATTAAATTAGTGTCAACATTAAAATTAGGATAAATATCTTGAATAATATTACATGCAAATGATATAGGAATAGAAGTAAAGAGAGATACAACATCTAATGATATCATAATACAACTAGAGGGGACTTGAATTAATTTTAAAGCATCTAGGAACTGAAACGCAGAATTTAAACTATAATCAGAAGAAGTAATGAGGGGTTTTAATATATTAATGAGACGTGTAAATTATATTTAATTTTATTAAATTAAAATATGGATCGTCTGTGCATCAACTTTTATGATTTTGTTCTAAAACATCTCTCAAGATTGTACGTTTAAATTGCCAACGTGATTTTCTCCTAAAGTGTAAAAAATCGCATGTTGTTCCTGCTTCATTCACTGTCAAGAGTCTAGTTAATTCTATTAAAGGAAGAAAAATTGCCTTGTCAACGAGTTTCCATTTTATCTCTGCAGTTATATCGCTTAGTTATGGCAGCCTGCGCTCTTCACACAAGTCTTTACATTCATGTCTTCAATCACTTCTCTACCAAGTTGATAACGATGATAAACTTCATGTTATTTCATTTTTGTCATCACAAAGTTCTATTCTTCGTTTTAAACTCGTACGTAAGTTCCGTTTAAAATTTGACCGCTTGCTGCCTCATGCTACTGATACTGATAATTGTGGATCTTCTTCTGTGACTTCCAACTGGACTGTTAATAAGTCTTCTCGCACCTTCTCTCAAAGTGAATTAGATGTGTTGAATTGTGGACTTAACTTTGCTTTAGGCAGACGATCTGTGGATACTTAAACCTCCGTCGAACCTGTTATTTCAAAGCTTAATTGTAAAGAACAGCAATCTATTCGTAATAGTATTTCAAGAGTATTGTTAAAAAATAAACTCAGTTTTCCTTCAAATTACAATTCTGATATACAAGTTTTGAAAAACTTATCTAATGACTCTTCTATTGTCATTACACGTGCTGATAAAGGCCGCATAACTGTTATCCTCGACAAGTCTGTTTATGTTGAAAAAGCATATGAACTCTTAAATGATAACTCCACTTATGAACTCTTAGACAAAGACTTAACCCCCTCATTCCAACGTAAACTTAATTCACTCATTAGTGAACTTGAAAAATCTAAATTCATTGATCGTGTTCTCTCATCTAAGTTAAAATGTTATACTGGTTCTGCACCTATCTTTTA
This sequence comes from Salticus scenicus, assembly GCA_963930645.1. NCBI lineage: Eukaryota > Metazoa > Arthropoda > Arachnida > Araneae > Salticidae > Salticus > Salticus scenicus. The sequence goes on from OZ005658.1 coordinate 219,420,792, forward strand.
TGGTTTACCTAAAATACATAAACCTAACATCCCCCTTCGTCCCATTGTTGATTATACTAAGTCCCCCCTTTACAATCTTTCACGTTTTCTATCAAATTTATTAAAACCCCTCATTACTTCTTCTGATTATAGTTTAAATTCTGCGTTTCAGTTCCTAGATGCTTTAAAATTAATTTAAGTCCCCTCTAGTTGTATTATGATATCATTAGATGTTGTATCTCTCTTTACTTCTATTCCTATATCATTTGCATGTAATATTATTCAAGATATTTATCCTAATTTTAATGTTGACACTAATTTAATCTTCTAATTGTTTTATTTTTAATGATTCTTACTACCGTCAAATTAACGGAACTGCCATGGGTGCCCCTATATCTGTCGTTATAGCTGAAATTGTAATGCAACACTTAGAAAAATATTAATTCCCAGTTGCATGATAAAAAATTTTTCTGGAAAAGATTTGTGGATGATATTTTTATAATTACTAAGCAACTTTATGTTAACGATATTTTAGATTTTGCTAACTCTTTATTGTCCTGCTATCCAGTTTACCCTTGAAACTGAAATTAATAATGAACTACCCTTTCTTGACATTCTTATAATGCATAAACCTGTCAATGATTTTTTACATTTTTCAACTTCAGTCTATAGAAAACCCACCTTCTCTGGTCAATATCTTAACTTCAATTCAGCTAACCCTTTATCGCATAAACTTGCAGTCATTCGTACTCTTTTACATCGTGCAAAGCATTATTGTAGTAATTCCGAATTATTAAATATTGAACTATCCAAAGGGGGGGGGGGGTAAATAATGGTTACCCCCCCTCGTTTTATTAAAAGAATTTATAAAGAAGAGTTCTATTTTTCATATAAATCAGTTTATCCTAAAGTTAAAAATTCCACTTATCGTACGACTATCCCTTATTATAAAGGTATTTCTGAAAATATCTCTAAATTACTTAGAACAGTTAATATCTCCACTAGCTTTAAACCTCAACTCCGTATTAGTAACTTTCTCTCAAACTTTAAACCCGCTGTCCCCCCTCTTAAACGTCTAGGTGTAATCTATAGTATTCCTTGTAAAAATTGTGATTCTACATATATCGTTGAAACTGGCAGAACAGGTGAAATTAGATTATAGGAACATAAAGGCTCATACAAAACAGGAGATTTAAAATCAAAACTCGTAATCCATTCTCTCAATAGTGATCATATTCCGGATTTTGAAAACTTTAAAATTTTAGCTTCTAATATAAATATCTATGAATCCCGTATTTTTCTAGAGGGCACTTTTACCAAAATGCAACATTCTGCCTTGAATGAGGCTAAAGCTATTCCTCCTCAATATTTAATCTTGCTATGATGTATTATGAATTTTGTAAATGTTGTTTGTGCTTGTATGTTTGACACTGAGGAGGGCTAGTGTTCTAGCCGAAACGTCTGTCTTGTGTTTTAATGTTTTTAATTAAAATGTATTTTTAAATTTTTGTATTTTTTATCTCATTTTAAAAGTTACATTGGTTTTAATATATTAATGAGACGTATAAATTATGTTTAATTTTATTAAAATATATAACTGTTGGTAAATCTGCCATATTGATAGTGAATTTAAAGATTAACAAACCTTATATGCATCTGGTATATATACAAAATCGCCACAACTTTCAGCTTGTTTCATTTCTTCAATAATTTCTCTTTCATAGTTTGGCTAAATGAGAAAAATAATGCATTATAATAATAAAAAATAAAAGTCAAATTTTATATAAAAGTAACTTGTGTTTAAAAATACTGAAATACATTTATAAGGGAAATATTTTAATACCAATAAATTTTTAATGTTACTACAGTATATTTATTAATATGATTTTTCAGGGACTTTCTGGAGGGAAAAAAAAAATATCCTAACCAGTAGTGCCATGGATATGTTATAGCTCTAAATACGCAAAACAAAAACAAAAATGGGGTAAAAAAAAAAGGTTAACAATTCCAGGGACATGCAATTCTAATCACTCGAGCATTCAGAAATTTTCAAATTTGTGAGAGACTAATGGTGAGATAACATATAAAAACAATTTTGCATGCATATAAAAACAATTTTGCATCTGTTCATGCTTAATGAACATATTTAAATTTTTTTGGGACTATTATTTTCTATAGTTAACTTTAGGCAAGTTTTGGGTACATTATTTTCTGATTTCATTACTTTTGGGGACTTCAGTAATTGGTAGAACACACACACACACACACACACACACACACACACACACATATATTTGCTTGACTTTAAAATTTCAATCCAAAACAAATGTCATGCACACCAATATTTAAGTTGCTGAGACTATATATATCACAGATGCCAGAGATGCTAAGGTGGATTTAAGGAAAGTATAGCATTTAGTGTAATTATGTTTCTGAGCATTTTTTTCCTAAATAAAAATTTCATATATAATATATATTTGTATTAAAAATTAATAACAACGATTTTAACATATTTTGAATTAATTTGAATAGGAAAACAAAACGTAACCACTGGATTTGTTCGTAACAGCCACACAGCATCCATTACCCACTACACAAGTAGCTTATTTTTTCCCAATTGTTTGCAATAAATTCAGAAAAAGCTAAAAATAGTCTGATTCACATGATACTAAAAAAGTAAAAAAATATTCTACATGAAAAATGAAAGTATATTTGTGAAATTTTTCATTAGGTGAGAAAACATAAAATGAAAAATTGCAGAAGCGAATATTTTCGTATGTTTGAGGATTAATCAAGAAAGATGTGATAAAATATATTGCATACCACCAAAATATGACAATTTAAAAAAAAAACGTTCGTAACAGCCACACAACATCCATTACCCACTACACAAGTAGCTAAATTTTTTCCAATTGTGTGCAATAAATTCAGAAAAAGCTAAAAATAGTTCAATTCACATGATGCTAAAAAAATATTCTACATGAAAAATAATAGTACATTTGTGAAATTTTTCATTAGGTGAGAAAACATAAAATGAAAAATTGCAAAAGCGAATATGTTCTTGTATTTCAGGACTATTTAAGAAAGATTTGATAAAATATATTGCATACCACAAAAATATGACAATTAAAAAAAAAAAAAAAAAAACTGAATACATCTCCTTCAATTTTTATTCAAGAATTTAATGTTTTTCTGAAAAATTAATAAATAAAACACATGAAATTTTTTAATTGAACAATTTCAATATTTTTTAATGTGATTTACTGCTTGTTCTATTTAGTTACTATTGTTTTAAAATATTATTTTAAAATGTGTAGCATAATTATTTTTATAAAAATTCAATCTAAAAGACTCTTAAAAAGATAGAAAAATATATAGAAATTAAGGAAATTTAAAAAAGAAAAATTCATTTTATTTAAAACAATGAAGAAAATCTTTATAATTATTGAAAACTTTTGTTATTATTTTTGATTTAATATTACTGTTTAATGAAGTTATGTTTATCAAAATAACACCCTGAGACAGCTTTCATTGAGGAGTCAATTAAAAATATAGTAATAAAATTTTTTTTAGAATAACAAAAATCTGAAATTAATAACGTTTTTCATGCTTTCATGCACTTTACTTACTTTAATTGATGGATATGCGCTAGCAGGCTGTCTAATTTGATTTTGCTCTAAATATTTCTCAGCTTTTATAGCTTCACTTAATCCTGGAAAAAGATTTTCATATTCTTCTGGATCAGCTAGAGCAAGAGATGCTTTCTCATTTATTTTATTCAAACTCTCTTTCCATAATTTGACAATTCTGAAAACAATGGCAAAAAAAAAAAAAAAAAAGAGTAAGAATTATCATTAATTGTATAATACTCTTTGCATCCAAATTTTTCATGATAAAACTTTCATTCGTTTCAGAAATTTTTTTAATTACACATTCTAACAAAATAAAAAGTAGTACAGTATGGAACCGTTTATCCGGAATCCAGTTATCCGGAAAACCAGTTATCCGGAATTATATTTTCAAACAACTAATTTCCAATGCATTAAAAAAAAAAAATTTTACACATTTTTTTTTTTTTTTTAAATAATGGTTTAACATTGTAATCTGAAACAATTAAAAGTAAAAGAAATACTTAATAAATAACAATTCCATTTAATTTTATTACATTTACTTAAAAGTAGTATTTATGTATTTGACAGAGAATATAAGTTAAAGGTCATAATGTACAATGTAGACTGAAAAGATAGCTTTTAGTTCTGAAAAATGTGGATAGATGGCACCACTACACAATATCATAAAGGTGGTAATTTTATTTATCTAGATTGGATTGGGTGAAATGGAGTAATTGGTCCTGTACTGAATTTTACTATTATTTTATTTATTCATTTATTTATTGGGGGGGGAGGGGGGAGGTGTTAATTAAAACCAAATTACTTTTAAATTATTATGAATATTTTGCACTCTCATGGACATTAAAAATGAATTTTCATAAGAAAAAAAAAGAAAAGCCTGTAAAATCAGGTCATAATTTTTTAATCTTTAGTAATATTCAATGCTTTAAAATCACTGGTTCATCTTGGATTTGGGCAGATTTTCATTTTTATAAAAAAATGATTTTTTTTTTTTTTCACATTTTAAATTTTGATTAATAACTTATCTAGATTAAAAATTATTTTAATACTTTTATTTAAAAAAATTAAAATCAGGTTAATTATTTAAATTTGATTAATTGATAAAAAATATTAATTTTTGGTTTAAAATAGTTATTTTAAATGAGAACTATATGCAATAATTCTGATTAATAATGTTTGCTTCATGAGCAACCAGTTATCCAGAATAGTCTCGTAAAAACGATTCTGAATAATTGGTTCCCTACTGTACTATAGTACTACCAAATCAGATGGTTATAAATTATACAGCCAGCGAGAAAAAATTGTGCATATTGTGATGAATTAACTTAAATCTCGCTAAGAGATTTCGTACAAAATTTCTCAGGGTGGCTACAGAGATTCAGAAAAAAAGTTCCCTGATTTTTCCATGATTTCCATGACTAATTTTGACAAATTTCCATGATTTCCGTTATCCATTATATACATTTTGTAATTTTGTGTTTATATCACACTCTTGTTGTAATATGCTTGCTAAGCCACTGCAATGAATTAAAAAAACTATACTGATGGACAAAAATATCTCAATCCTTTTATTTCTTTTCTTTGTTCACTTACAAAAAGGAAAAAAAATGAAAAATTCAAAATTTTGGAGAAATTAACAAAATTCGAAAAATATGACTCGTTTTAATTGCATGACATACTAACATCAAGTTATAAAAATATTTATTTTTATAAAATATTTATTATAAAAATATTTAACTTGGTGAGATTAAACTAGATAGCAGCTAATCCTGCACAATCATGGTTAAGATAACACCTGTTTGGCAGTCTTTCAATCATGCTTGCCGGGCAAAAATGAAAAATTCCACGATGTTTGGGTGTTTTTACAAAATTCCCTGATTTTTCCGATATTTCCAGATTGATAAAGTACCCTAATTTTTCCATGATTTCCCTGAATGTCACCACCCTGTTTCTAGTCTGTAATAAGTATTTTTAAACAGTTTTTTTTTTTTTTTTTTTTTTTTTTTTTTTTATCTTATACATTGACATAATTCAACAGCTAAGCATTTGTAAAAAATGAATCTCATGTACCTATAAGCTTCTTTATATAAACACTGATGTAAAAAAAATCTACATTTTCTTTCCCTATATAACCAGATACTTTTAATTATGATGTTTTGTTACATTCTTACATCGCAATTGCACAATGAATTAGGAAAATATAATTTTTACATATGATTTGAAAAAAACAAAATAAGTGTAAAAGATAATTTAACCCTTTCAGCATTAGCCGTTTTTCAGTATATCTGTTTAATGATTCATAAAATTAATACTATGCACAGTATAAATATGAAAATTTAATACAAGGCTCTATACATGTTTATTAATCTCATTTCCTTGAAAAAAGAAACATATTTCAAAATTTAGCCATACCAGCAATTTGTTTTGACTATGCTTGACGGAAAAAGACGGGCTTAACGCTTATAGGGTTAAAAGAATAGATATAATTCTATATAAAAAAACCTCCCAGTTGGCAAATGGCAGTTTTCTCTCTCAGTCGTTGCTATAAACTGCCAAATTATGGTCAAAATATTTAGCTAAATTAGAGGAAAGTGTAAAAATAATAATAATAATAATAATAATATTAAAAACTATTATAATAAATAATAATAATAAATACCAATACTTTAAATAATATAAATGATAAAATTCAAACTGAAAAAAAAATGGAACTTTTCTGTTATTTGGGATCAGATGTGAGTAAAAAAAGTAATAAATTTAGTATATTTTGATATTATACCTTCAACAAATAAACTAGAGACAATTTTGATGAACTTGTATTAAAATTGATTTTCATAATTAGATTTAAATTAAATTTCATTACTCAAATTCAGTTATTTTGATAAAAAGCCCAGTTAAATTTTAATTTCCCCCTCCCCCTTATTGGGTATTTATCAAGATATTTCGCAGTTGTTTTCGATTTGAGAAACACGTAAATTTGAAAATAGATTCAGTTGAAAATATCGATCCCTAGGCATATGAATATCAACAAGTAATAATAAAATGTTACATTAACTGCATTGTATGCAAACTTAACCACATTGGCTTCTGAGTAACTTAATTATAAAATGATCGTTTTAAAATTGTACATTTCTGGGAAGGGTCTGTTTTCAAATCTCAATTTTTCGATAGATAGACGCATGAAAACATCATTTTGCCATTTCTTTGGGATGGTGACTGTTGAAAATTGCACTTTCATATGACTGCCTTAGAGGTTATGAAAGCTTGCATACATGCCTGGAAATGCATCAAAATTAAATATATTAAAATTTCTCAAAAACTACTTAAATTTTTAAAAATCAAATTCAAAATTTGAATTTTGCTACCTGGTTTTTACATTTTACCCACGATTTTGTATTATTATAGTTTATCAATATATTCTGAATATATTTAGGTATTACAAAATGGATTGATTATTAAGTTTGTTTTTTGAGTACAATTTTATTTTTGAATGTTAAAAATTTGCATGAAATTTTAGCATTCAAAATAAATAAATAAATAAACAATTAATTAATTAATCAATCCACATACTAATAACAACAATGAAAGTTTTGGATGCATTTGGTATTGTTAAAAAGTCAAAATCATGGGCTCTACCGGGATTTAAACCGGACATCTTTGCACAAACATATTTAGAATATATCGATAAACAAATGTAAAACTGAATGAGGAAATTAAAAAAATATAAACAGCATGGAACATTTTAAAATTAATAAATAAATAAAATTATGAATTTTAAATTTTTTTAATTTAAATAGATGTCGAGAAATTTTAATATCCTTCATCTTCATACATTTCAATTCATATGTATTCAATCTTTCATAACTCTAACAAGGGAAATATGAATCAATAAAATTACTATTGAAACCAAACCAAGCTTAAATTAAAGAGTATGGTCGAAAACATTGGGTACAGTACAAATTTGCTGCAACCACCCCCATGGGGGCGAGATATGACCCCCTAATAATTTTAGTTATGTCTATAAAAGCCAACAAAACACACATTGTAGTGAGAACGGATGGCGTATTGTTAGCGTGCTGGACTTCTGAAACAGATGTCCTGGGATCGAGTCCCCACAACGACATTTTGTATTTAAATTTTTTATATCAACTGAAATATTTATTTTTTACATTTTTAATTAAATCATTATTTTAAGAGAAAATATTAATTATATTAAAACAAGTTTTTTTTTTTTTTTTTTTTCAGTGCAGCCAATTTAATATATATATATTTTACCTATTTATTTATTTATTAAATTTAAAGAAATTAATTTAACGGAAAATACTTTTATATTACATTTAGATAAGATTTTGTTAATGATTATGTTTTATGTAAAATTTTAATTACTATTTTTTAACGACAATATTAATAGCAAGAATTAATCGTCTGCTCTCAATCGTATTATTTATTCATGCAATTTTTTGCATGAAAAATCCTGAATGAACAACAGCTGTTGCTTAACTATTCGACGTCACATTTAACTTTTATTTTAAATATTTCATTAAACAACTGTCAAATTTTGTGGTGTTGGAAGAACTAATAATAATATTGAACACAATGACAAATTTTCTCAAAATGATTTTACTAATTTATAATTAGTTTACATCTCAAAAAATTCAAAATCTGGGTAAATATGAATTTTACAAATCTAGTAATCTCGACGAAAAGCCAAATATTTAACAAAATGTTTGTGATGAACAATAATTGACAGTGAACAAAATTGTAATTGAAATAATTGTGATCAATCTTTTTATATTTCTTGTTCTAATTGTGAAAAATACTTATAGCTTCATGATTTTTCTACTTTTAATCATAATTATTATAAATTAGAAACTATATTCGTAGCTTTAAACATGATTTTCTTTTTTATAAATAAAAAAAATAAAAATATATATTTCTTAAATTCATGATCAATACTTTATTAATTGGAATACTCAAAAAAAAAAAAAAAAAAAATCTTAATGTAATAAATATTTTCTTTTAAATTAATAATTTAATTTAATTTAATTGAAAACGTAAAGAAAAAAAATTGAAAAAATAAATTATAAAACGTTTTTGCGTGGAATCAATCTCAGGAACACTGTATCAGAAGTCAAGCACGCTACCACTGCACCATCTGTTCCTACTATGATGAGTCTCTTGTTGTTTTTTATAGAAATAACAAACTATTAGGGGGTCATATCTCGCCCCCATGGGGGTGGTTTCAGCAAATTTGTACTGTACCCTATGTTTTCGACCACGCTCTTTAATTTAAGCTTGGTTTGGTTTCAATAGCAATTTTACTGATTCATACTTTCCTTGTAAGACAGTAATATTAAAGAGATTTTCAACGTTCCCCCTTAAAAGAAAATGCATCTAATATAGGCTAGAAGCTAAAATGTGTGAATTTTTTTTTCCCCCATTGCCAATTATTTCAGCATTAATCAAAAACATATTCAAGTGACTTTGAGAGCTGATTTAATGACTCAATTTAATTACATCTAACTGTGGAAATACACTCTCCCCCCCCCCAACCTTTGTCAATTGCTGATTGACAGAATTTGAAACTTCTTATGATCCGATTTCTGAAATAAGCAGAAAATTACGGAAAAATGCAATTCTGACTAAATTATTAGTTTCCCTCCCCTCCTTCTTATTTAATTTAACCCCTTCCACTCCAGGGACGTACGTGCGTACGTCCTAGTGTTAATGGCCATTAATACCATGGACGTACGTGCATACGTCCAAAGAAAGTATACGATATAATAAGCCCAACGTTGTAGTGGTGTCAGAGAGAGTTATTTTAGTTGTCATATGGTATTCTGAAATTGTATTTTCATTACTGGCAACTAGTGGCGTTAGTAGTCTCGGTGACCTATTAGTTCTCGCTACGCCAGTTGTTTCGTGATTTCTCGCGGCTGCGGTTGTGTGTAATTTTTCCACGATTTTGTGTGTTTTGCCAGTGTTTGAAACTGTGAATAATGTCTGATTCTAGTGATTCGGATAGTGATTATATCCCCGATTATGACGAACTTGAAGATTCCAATGATGACTTTACAACAAGTGAAGACGGCGAAAGCGATGAAAGCGATGACAATGATGTTGAACCATTTACAGCAGTCATTGCTATAAATAATTGAAATACTTTTATATGTATTCATATTTACTACCTTCATTAAATAAATATATTTACTTCACAACAAAATACACATTGTTACTTCGTTATGTATTGCATTATTTCAAAATTATAATCTGGTATTTCACATATTTACACTACAGCTAGCCTGGAGCGGAAGGGGTTAATAAAAAAAAAAAAAAAAATGAAAGAAATGACCTTGATGGGGATATTTATGAGCTCATATTTCCCACTATCAATTTCATCACATGTGCAATTAAAGGAACAACTACAAATTGAAGAAAAACACAAAAGTTTTCGATTACCCTATATCATAAAAATGACTTGTACCTTTATATAATTTCACATGATTATTTAGACAGATATAGCTTTCTTTCTTTTTTTCTTATAAAAAGAATGGATTTCAACAAATTATAAAACTTTCAGAAAACTAGACAAAACATTAGAGAATCATTATTCTGAAACATAAAATTTACAAGTGTAATTTTCATTGATATATCTACATACATAAAAATATATATAATAATAATATATTATATTATATAAATAATATATAAAAAATATATATGGGTGAAATATATCATTGCTATGTTTCATCCACGTTTCAAAACTTCTTTTTTGTGGAAAAACCCTTATGGACTTGTAACTCTAACATAATTTTCATTTATTTATTAAGATTTGTGAGTTCATAAGGGATTTTTCACAAAACTTTTGCAACATAGATGAAATAATTGAACCTATGTAAAAAAATATTTACTAAAAATCCATATCTCAACAAAAATTACACATGAATTATGTTTTAAAATAATGATTTTCTATTTTTTTTTTTTTTTTTTTTTTTTTTTTTAAGTTTCTGAAAAATTTGTTGAAATCCATTCTTTTTTATAAGAAAAAACATTAAAAAAAATTAACAATTTTTGACCAAAAAATTATATCTGTCTAAATAATCTTGCAATTCTCACACACACACACACACACACACAAAAAACCCCATGAATATTGTACATAGAAAGTGGAATTATATGTTAAAGTTAGACATTATTTGTAGCATTTTACAATACAGGGTAATCCAAAATATTTGTGTTTTTGTTCAATTTGTGGTTAGTTCCTTAATTGCACATATAACTAAATTGATAGTGGAAAAATAAAATTTTAGTTTGTAAATGTTCTTCACATGTCTAATGTTCAAGATCATTTTTGTTCCACATTTTTTTTTTTCCCCCAAAAAAATAAAAAATAAAAAAAATGTCAAAAAAAAAAATAAATAAAATAAAAAATAAATAAATAAATAAATATCCCTAATAATTTGACCAACAGTGTACATGCTTATGAAGGCAAGGGGTGTGGAATGTGGCAGTGTTGTTTAATACTTTCAAGTCGACATTTCATTTTGTTTTGTTTCTATGTGATGAGAGAATTTTTTAAAATCTATTTCACATGTAATTGTAAAAGCATTTACAAATTGATAAGCAATACAGTAAGTTTAATACAATTGATAGCTAAATATCTAGTAATTTAATTAATCATTATTATTGGTTTTAGTAGCATCTTAAAACTTACCTAGAAACTTGACTAGGTAAATAAGTTCGGGCAAAAAAAGCTGCTTCTGGTAAACGTCCAGTTTGTATTAATACATTCAAAGCTTTTTCTTTCCTAATAAAAAAAATTTAATCAGATAAATAAGTAATGACTGATTTTAATGTAAAATTTTAAAAACATTAGTACCATTAAAATAATATGAATGTACTGGAGTTTTATGTATATAGATAAAATAATATAAAAAGGGGGAACCAAAATCCATACAAAATTTAGAGGCATTTTTATATTGTTGTTAAGCTTTTTAATTTTTAAATAAAATTTATCATCACTATTTAAAAAAAAAAAAAAAAAAATGTTAGATATATTTTTGACAATTAACCAGTTACTGCCTAACTTGATTTAAAGCATAAAAATAAATAAAATTCTTTTAAATTATGTCTTTTTACCCTTAAGATTTTAAACATAGACAGTTTAGCAATTTTTTTCACTTGTTACTTATAATAAAGATTTACTTTGTTAAAATTTATTCAAAATGGATTTAGGAGTAAAGTTATTTCATCATAAATTTTAAACTAAACATCCACATGTGTCTATAATAGTTTGCAGAATTAAATTATCAAACTTTCAAATTCATTTTTATCAAGATTTATAGGATGAGGATAAGAACTTGGATAAATAAATTATAGTTTACATGATCCATGTATTTTATTTAAATTGAATTACAAGAAAGAAAACAAATATTTTAATCAACATATCTAATTTACAAGTAAAAAACAATAATAAGAACAACATTTTAGACAATAGAAAATTTAGAATTTCAGTTTTTTTTTTTTTTTTTTACCAAGCATAACTCTGTTTCAAATTACTTCCAGGAAGGCAATTTTTGGTGTGTTGGTTGTTTTTTTAAGCCCAGAAATTAATTGTACTCACTTTCTTGGCTGTAAAATTAAAATGAGTAGATTGATTACAGAATGTAGTAGAGACTAGGAACTAACACAGTACAAATGGGAAAGACTTTAAAGAAGGCTTTGGGAACCCAACTGAGGTTCGTGTGTCAATACATTTGTTTCTGTGCAAGCATTCAGGTAAGGTATTGCTGCAAGTAGATGGGATTTGGATTCAGTATGGTCTATGGGCAGAACCACTGCCAAATGCAGTGAGAATTCCAGGGTTGCCAACTTTTCAAAAACAGTTTGAGGAGAATTCAGGGAAATTTTGCGGAGCATTTCGGGTACTTTGAGGAGCAATTTTAAATATTTTAAAAATTCATAAAAAAAAAGAAAGAAACTACTGACAAGAATAAATTAACAATAATCATATGAAATCAAGAAATATTTATTGATAATCAAATATATTTAGCAAAACAGTGAAGAGAGATAAAAATGGAAAATGAATAAGTCTGAATATAAGCTTAAAACCCAAAAGTAATTAGTTTTCTGCATGATGGCATATTTTCCATACATAAATAAGGACAATATATGAAAGATTATTCAGTTACATATAAAAAAAAAGAAAGAAAGGAAAGAAAGCACGAAGGGGGAAATTTTTTTTTTTTTTTCAACAATTTTCCTGAATGTCAAAATAATTGTTATACTATCACATAAAAATCTAAAAACGAAATCTCCGATATTCATATAAATGTGTAAATGATCTCATCTCTGAGTTAACTCACTCCAATCTGCATAGCTTGGAACCAAATGTTTTGTAAACTTTAGAATTTTGCAGATTACTGGTCATAATTTGTTTACTTTTTTTTTTTTCCCAGATACAAATGAAGTTATAATAAATCATTAATGCTTTAAGTGAATGATAAAATAAGTGCATAATTATTTCAAATAAATCTTAAATAAAACAGGGATGGAGCAGCTTGATCACCACTTTGGAGCACTTAAAATACCTTTTTGGAGCAGCTAAATATGCAAACTGACAGTCATGAACTTTTCTGTTTTTTTTTTTTTTTTTTTTTTCTTTCTTTTTTAAGATCATTGCTTAATATACCTCAAAAATAGGGAGTTTCTCGTGTGTGTGTGGGGGGAGGGGGGGGGGGAGGTAGAATTACGTTTTTACCATTAATTAAATAAATATGCTATTTTTACGACCGATTGCCAGAATTCGTAATTATTTCACTGCAAATTTACAAATTCTACGTTTAATAGCAAATAATTGCTAATATATACTATAATTTTGCCAGTAATTGATAAAATTCACTCTTCTTTCAAAGCTGATTCCTAAAATTAGCGATATTTTTGCGGTCAATTATATCGAAAATAGGGTTAATCATTAACGAAATATACAATTATCTGGTTGATAATCGATGAAATTTGGGCCCTTTTTAAAGCTACATCCCTCAAATACCAAACAACTTTGCTGTTAATCGATGAAATTTGCAGATGAATTAAAAAATACCGGATTATTTTACAACTAATTGCCAAAAATTACGTTTACCCGGAACTAAACTATTTTTTCTCCTAATCGGTAAAAAATTGCACATTTTTTTCAAAGCGGATTTCTGAAATACGAGATTATTATGAGGCCGATTGCCGAAACACGCTATTATTTAGCTACTAATTTATGAAAAATTCATTCTTCTGAAAGCTGAATCTTAAATACACAACTATTTTGTCACTAATCAGTGAAATTTGTATTTTTTTTTTTTTTTTTTCCAAAGTGGAATCTTGAAATCGGGAATAATTTTGAAGTACATATCGCAAATACAGGATCGCTTACCCACTAATAATCAAAAATTTACGTTTTATATGCTATTATTTGGCTGCTAGCCAATAAGGTTTTTTTTTTTTTTCAGTTGATTTCAGTAAATTGCGATATTTTTGTAGTCGATAACGGAAATACGCTATCATTTCACCGCTAATTAACAAAATTTATGATTAATCACTAAAAAAGGCTTTATTTCGATGCTAATCGATGGCATTCTTGCGTTTTTCAAACATGATTTGCATTATATGTATAATTTTGTGGCTTTTTATAGAAATACAGAATTATTTTATAGCTAATTCTTAAAATTATGTAATTGTAAACTAATTGCTAAAATAGATGTTATTTTTCTAAAAATGTGTAATTATTTAGTAATAAACCAGCTTTTTTTATTTGATTATTAAAATAATGTCATTTTTTGCGGCTGATTTATAAAATACACAATTTTCTTGTGCCATTTTTTGTGAGGAATCCATTTTAAATCCGACGATTTTTGTGAAAGTCCCATTATCAGATCTGATCGCCCACGCACTATAAAAACTAAGTTATCGCATATTCAGTTATCCCAACAAAAAGCGCAGATCCCTACAGAAAATAAATATTCTTTTTCTTTCTCCAACGGTACATACTTGGTACGATAAAGTTCGAAGTTTTCCATGATTTTCTCAGAAACTTGTATACTAAAACACTTAAGAAAGTTTCCTATTACAGTGGACAGTTCCTCCATTAAAGTCTGACTTTATACTGATTTTCTCCAAAACTGGTGTGATTACGGCCTAAGACATTATAGAAAGTCTCCCACGGAAGATACTTCTTCCTGGCCTTAGATCCCTTGCGTTGTCAATCGACCTTACAGTTCAGTAGCTATGAATCCATTATTTTTATCGATAAATAATTAAAATAAACAATTTTTTTCATCAGAAAGTATTATTTTTTAACGACCTATTAAGCATTAAGATAACTAAAACATTGATATAGTTTAAATGAAAATCAGAATACTGCATAATAATAGCATTCAGTTTCTTTCTTCCCCCCTTTTAGCATGTGGTTTTAATTAAACATGCTCTTAGCTAATGTAAACAAATACTTGTTCCCATTCTGAGTCAGCAGTATTTCGATTACGCCTAATGCCTAGCACTAGAATGTTTTCTTTCTTTCTTTTTTTTCTTTACTATTTATTTATGAGTATTGTACGATGAAGCATGTGGTTCTTCAGTTAGATTGTAAAAGTTAGTTTTGTTATTTTTTTTTCCCAAGAGGCGTTGAAGTGCTTTCATAGATAAAAAATAAAATTCAAAGAATAATGTTTTATGCAGCAACTGTTGGAAATGCAAAATCAAAAGTTGATAAGGATAAGATCGCAATTTCTGTCTAGATGTGTGCAAGGAAAAAAAAAAAAAGAAAGAAAAATATATTTTTTTTTCAGTGTCTGCCACTATTTAGCTTTATGTATTTAATAAAAAATGTTTAGCTAGGTGGTTAAGACTGAATCTGCAGAGCATAGAAATGATGTTGCGGAATTCCAGAGTTTTTAAAACTTTTCGGAGAAACTCCGCAGAAATCGGAGCAGTTGGCAACCCAGGAATTCAAACCGTAATTTTGTGATACTTCAATGAAAGTTTTGATTTTTTGAGACTTTATATTAATAAATGATATGGAATTTCAAGAATTCATTTAAATATAGTAACTAGTGAAGCAGGTAAAGCCTCCCAATATCTATTGAAGTTGCAGAGCTAATCTAAACCTGATTGTATAATTTTTTTCATAGACCAATTTATAAGTCAGAAATTAAGAAAATAAACTAAATGGGGATGGAAAAACAAAGTTTTTTTATAGGTCAAGTCAGACCAGAATCAGAAAATTTCAATCAGGCAAAACAACTCCAATTTTAAATTAAAAATAATAGGAAAAATTCAACAGATTAAAAACATATTGTTTGAGAAGATAAACACTGATCAACTCATTATTTACAAATAAGGAAATTTTATAAATATAACAGACACTTACTGATTTAATAAGAAATATGAAATAAAAGAGACATTATTTATTGCACTTTCTTGAGCACTTTGTGCAAGTTTTTCTACCATATCAGCATTACCCGATGAGGTTGCAAGCAAAAGAAGGCCACCATAATCTTTCGCATGATGCAAACATTCTTCAGCCAGCTGAAAGTCGCATTTAGACATGGCCAACTCAGCAAGTTGTTTCCACTTCAGTTCAGACTAAAATAAATAAGAATCATGATTATTTTTTTCCTTATGTCTTTATTTTTTTTTTTAAATCAGTTATATATTTTTAACAATTGCTAATATGTTTCATTTCAGTAAAGTACAGAAATGAGTTACTTATATAAATTCTGATAAGCATAATAAATTTATTATGATAGTTAAAAATGTTAATTACACTTTTTGTCTATTTAAAAGGCTGAATTTTTGTGTCTTGTTAAAAATTATATCTGGAATAATAAAAGATGTGTGTGCGTATGTGCATGTGTTTGACATTATTTCTCTCCCAGAGATTCCCAAACCAAAAATATTACCAAGAATTATTTATAGCTATTAAATATCTATCTTAATATTTGTCCTGATTAAATAATAATTGTTTATGTAAAACAAAAATTTGCATAATTTCATGCAAAATTACAATAATAAAATATGCCAAGGCCAGAAAAATATGAAGGTTCAATTCCAGATAATAACATAATCACCATGATTTAAGCTTCTACAGATTTAAAAGATAACTAAACTATAAAAACTAAAAACTATAGAGACTTTTAAGCATTTTTTAAGCATTAAAATTCGAGTTTGAATAATTTGTATTTTTTCATCATGGGAAATATAGAGCAATGTTATTACTTTTTATTCTAAAACATAGTTGAATTTAGCAATTTATTTTTATCTTTGAATGTCAAATCATTAGAAATTTATTATTAATAAATAAGAAATAAATAAACATCATGCATTACCATTGCATCTTTTGCTAGAGAATATGCTACTTTTAGATTTCCTAGTTGAAGAGCCAATTCAAATTTGTGATCTGGATCAGTAGATACGACGAGAGCTTGAGATTTAAAACCCTGCAAGAAAAAAAAAATAATGATAATTCATAAAGCTACAGTTAAAAAAAATTACCAGTTAAATAAACTATACAAATATTAAACTTTAAAACTGAAATCATAAAATGGATTAAATTAAAGCGTATTCATACAGTTAGTATTTTAAACTTTCAAACAAATATCAAGTATTTTCAAATACTGAAGTTTAATTTATTAAGAAAACTTCTGAACCAAGCAATAATAGAACCACAAGATTATGATTAACAATACTTTAACACAATAAATATTTTTACTTTCATTACTCGCAATTGTACGAAATGGAAGTATCATCTTTGTTTAAAGATTTTGAAATCGAGTTTTCACCTGATTTACATGTTTCAAGTCTTCTGAGTCTAAAAACATGGTCGGTGTGTGTGCATGTAAACGGAAAGGGGGGGGGGGGAATCATTTGACTATCATATCTACAGAACAAATAAATATAGAAAAATGAAACTTATTTGCTACATAAATCCCTTTTTAGATGTCTTTTGGCATGTATTACTTTGTTACTATAGAAAAAACTGATGGGCCTTGTGATTCGGTTTAAGATATCAGAAATTGGTATTTCAAAAAATGGCTCTACCAATTTGTTTTAAACTAACTGTGTACACTCTCTTTTCTATGTCTTTAGAACATATGTATTAGTTCGAGCTTATAAGAAAATCCTTAACTGTCTGATTCATTAGTGTGGTCAATACATAAAATTGACTTATTTCTGAAAAGAATTTATATAATATGTGTAGTAGTGGGTGAGGGAAGTGGTTGTTACACACCAGATTTTCCTAAAGTAAACTTTAGGAGAGGAAAAATGCACACAAAAAGCAATATAATATTTTTATGATGTGATAAAGCACTGCTTGCAATGTTTTTTTTTTTTTTTTACTTGGGGGGGGGGGGGAAGGAAGGTTGAATTTGAGTATCATAACTACAAAAGTATTAGATTTCATATATTTTTAATTCTTAAATATGTAATATATCACCAAGATTTTAATTTTTTTTTTCTTTTAACGAATAGAAAAGCAAATAATTTTTTGTAAATTTATGACATAAAAACATTTATTTTTTTATGAGAATAGGGATAAACTTACTTAAAAAAAAAAAAAAAAAAAAAAAAAAAAAAAAAATTAGAAATCTCATATTTATAATAAACACTCTTGAATAAATATAAAGGAAAAACTAAGAAGCAAACATTGAAAGAGATTAGAGCACAATAAGATAATTAAATAATCTGGTGTGTCACTCACACTACTTTCTCTTACCCTGAAATTTAATACTATAAATACAGGTTGGAGATTAAA
This sequence comes from Salticus scenicus, assembly GCA_963930645.1. Taxonomy (NCBI): domain Eukaryota; kingdom Metazoa; phylum Arthropoda; class Arachnida; order Araneae; family Salticidae; genus Salticus; species Salticus scenicus. The sequence goes on from OZ005658.1 coordinate 219,439,200, forward strand.
ATGCAAGATAATGAGCACTGTTATGTACACCTATGTTAAACAATTCAAATTAGGCTTCGGAAGAGTTTTATATGATAATTAGTTCTGTGTGAGGGGGGCTACCACCCCCTCAACGTCCCCCCCCCATTTCATTAATGTACAAAAAACAAGCGATGAATATTTAGCTTAAAACATACATTATCAGGGGTGATTGTGACTCAAAGGTAAAAACCCTGAAAATAAGAGCCTCAAATTAGAAAAAACCCAAAATATCAAATAATACTCAACTGTTTAGGCCAGAAGCCCTCAATCTTTTTACGTTTCATTCACATATCACCTGGACGACAAATGAACACCCAATGAAAACAAAAAATAACTTTATATAGGAAATAAAAAATACACATGGGTTAGAGTAAAAACCCTTAAATCGGGGGTAAACCCTGAAAACAAACACCCCTGCATTATTTACCATATCTCTATGAGGAATTTATTTCAATTTCCAAACAGCTTTCCTGGAAATGGTAAAATATTATTAGTAAAGCACATGCACTAACAACAAGTGTGTTGTGGCCACCACATGACTTTCTTCTGTATTTTCCTATACAAATTCACTCAGTAAAAATAATTTATTAAAATAATTTTAAAAAATTATCTTCCATGATAATACACACGGTTTCCATATTAGGGAAGTAGTATAACACTAAATATCAAAAAAAAAAAAAAAAAGCTGACATTCTCAATACTACAAAAAAAAAAAAAAAATTGTTAAAAATGAAAAAAAAAATGATAAATTTATTTTAAATTATCGCAGATCGATGGTTCAACCATTCATTTTAAAGGTATTGGCGAGCTCTTTTGAGAGATACCCATCATGAAAATTTACTCTCCTCGAGGGGGGACTTCCCCCCCAGGAGGGGAGGCAAGGCTCCTACATACACAAAATTTTTTTCCCAGTTGACTATCTCTATTACACAAAATATATATTCATTTCATTTGGTTTAGTGAAGTCTATAGATGTTAAACTCTATTTACCTATAATTACCCCCATAGACGTAATGTATTTGAATACTTTTGAGTGTCCCTGTACACGAACCATTTGCTTCATCTCAACAAAAAGCTTAGTGTAGCATCCCTATATGATACACATTTAGAATACAGAGTTTGGAATTTCTGCTACTATTTGTTTTTGAGATATGCTCATAACAGACCCAGACAGACAATTTGCTAAAACCATGCTTTTTGTATTCAGGGGACCTCAGAACATGTAAATATAACAAAAACTCACATTCGAAAATTTGACCCTAAAACAATACTTTCTCGACCCTATGGGTAAGAGAAAGTAAAAAGTAAATTAAATTTAAAATCAACTTATAAAAAAAATCTTTTTTCAGATCTTATTCTCTCACCCCCCCACCCAAAAAAAAAAAAAAAAAAAAAAAAAAAAACTTTATATTATGCTAATTAATTTTTCATCAACAGAAATATATTCACCTGCTTTTCTAAAAAGTGAGCAACTCGTGTACGCTGCTCCCAAGGAATGGAAGGAAGAACACTATGAGCAGTTTCAAAATCCCCTCTCATAACAGCAGTTTGATACTCAAGTACAGACAGCAAAAGAGAATAGGACACTACATTCAATTCCTTGTCGCCAAGATATAACCGACTGTCCTTTGGAATATAGCCCAATAGATACATCACTCTGGAAATAAAATTAGAATTTTAAAAATATTTCAATTATATGTTGTAGTATGATAGTTATCTAAAAAATCTTGAAGTAAATATACTAGTTACAACTAAACTCCTTTAAGGGCCCTCTTCACTCACCGCCGCCGGAAGCCGAAACTTAAGTTATTCTATAAGAAATTTTTCTTTGCAAATAACTTATTAACTAATACATATTTTTAAATTCTGTTTTCACATTCTGAAAATTCCCGGTTGTTAAATTGACGGACCTTTTTTAAAAAAATATTTTTTTAATTATTTATACTTTATTTTAAAGCTGCAAAATACGAATTTTCAATATGTGACATTTTTTCATTTTGCAATTTCAAAATAAAATATTAAAAATTAAAAAAATACATTTTTAAAAAAGGTCCGTCAGTTTAACAGTTGGGAATTTTCTGAATGTGAAAACAGAATTAAAAAATATGTATTAGTTAATAAGTTATTTGTAAAGTAAATTTCCCCATAGAATAACATTGGCTCGGGCTTTTGGCGACGGTAAGTGAAGAGGGCCGTTAATAAATAGAAACTTGCAACTGATATAGGTGAGTAGGTTGCTACCAAATTTAGCATATGAACTATACCCAAGATGAACTCAAGAATTTTTAAAATAAAGTTTTGATTTCAAAAATGTCCACTAGATGGTGTTTTGCATGGAAAAACAATAAATGGAATAATATGTTATGCACAAAGAATATGAATTATTACCAAATAGTTTTCCATCCTGTGGAGGTTCCATTGCTAAATTACCTTTCCCCCAACCATGCAAAGCTTCATCTAGTAGACATATTTTGGACAAAAATTCTTTGAGCACATCTAGTATATAAATAATATGCCAAATTTAGGGTGATATACGCATTTGTTTAAGCTGATGTATGCTGTTTATAGAAACAGTTCAACTAAGCACCATGTATAAATAATAAGATCAATGTATAAAAATTCATAGAGCAATACTGAATGTGAAAGCTCAACAGTTATTGTATTTAATAAAGCTTTCTTTATTCTACCTCCCCCCCCCTCTCCCCTCTTCTTTATAGAAAACAGATCAATGATTTTCTGATAATTCATTTTTTAAAACAATTAACACACTGAGCACCACGCAAATTCTTAAAGAAATCTCCATCAGGTCACACGCACTGCTTAGAAGAATGTTTATGTAGTTATGTTTACAGTGTTTCAATAAATCCATTAAAATGCCTTAAATGATATAATCTTGTAATAAATAAAAATTAAGTAAATTTTAAATAAATTTTCAGTAATTACTTAAAACAATGTAAAATTTTTAGTTTTACATCACATTTTACACTTGTAAGCCACCAGTGGTTGACACGGCCTAAACAAAAAAAAAAAAAGTTCAGTGTCAGCCACCAGTTCATGTCAGGTGGCTGAAATGGCACTCAACGTGTTAATGGAATTTAAGTTTAAAAAAAGGAAGGGGTTGTGCATACTGAGTAATAATAAAAGCAGAGACTGCTGTTTACTATAAATGTATGATAAAATTCTGAAAAGATTCAAATTAATACATTTTTGACTACAGGGAATTCTAGATTGAAGATCTTACACTCTATAAATAAAAAGGAAAATAAAGAGGTTTTTTTTTTTTTTTTTTTTTTCTCCCCCCTTTTTGAAATTCCTTATAATAAAAAATCTGCAATTCAATTCATAACACTGTAAGTCAAGGATTACCTTTTCAAATTGATAAATCTTAAGAAATTCCAGTTAATATTGTCATTTATTATTACAAAAAAATTCCTTAGTCACTTAAATTTAAAAAAATAAATATTACCTATCTAAATGAGCTATGGTAACTATTTCACCACCAACATAATAATTTAATCTGTTTACTGAATTAGTATAAATGAAGCAATCACCAATCCACAGGCCTGTTTTAACAGTTTCAGCATGCATTCCAATAACCTAAATGTGGGGGAAAGTATAAGTTTAGTAAAAGTATCCTCAAACTCAATGATTAAAAACTCTTTAACTTAAAACTATTTTAAAATTTTATTTACAAAAGTGCTCTAAAAATAAATTAACACCATTTGAATAAGAAAACGCTTAATGAAATTTTGTACAAGGATGTTAAAATAGATTTAAAATATTTATCTTGCCTTCTTTGGGAGTCTGTTTTAATATTCTTGGATTAAGTTGCTTTTTTACACTGCACTAAAGCTTAGCAATCACTTTAGTTTTTTTTTTTTTTTTTTTTAAGTTTTTACACTGCACTAAAGCCACAATTTTGATCCTCCATGGAAGGGAGGATCAAAATTGTGATTATATTTGTGATTGTGATCCTCCTCTCCTGCTTCAGGAACCCCTAAAGGCATTTTTATAAAACATGAAGAATATTACAATCATAATGGATTTTACGTGCACCAGTTGCCATTAATATGTACATGATGGTCTTTAACCAGCTTAAATGTTCAATTTGCAATTCTCTGATTACAAGCTCGATATTCTTCCAACCGAGCTACTCTGGCCTCTTAATGGCCCTCTTCATTTACCGTCGACGGAAGCCCGAACAAATGTTATTCTATGGGAAAATTTTCTTAACAAATAACTTATTAACTAATACATAATTTTAAATTCTGTTTTCACATTCTGAAAATTCCCAACTGTTCAATTGACGGACCATTTTTAAAAATGTATTTTTTAAATTTTTAATACTTTATTTTGAAATTCCAAAATGAAAAAATTTCACATATTGAAAATTCGTATTTTGCAGCTTCAAAATAAAATATAAAAAATTTAAAAAATAATTTTTTAAAAAAGGTCCGTCAATTTAACAGCTGGGAGTTTTCAGAATGTGAAAACAGAATTTAAAAATATGTATTAGTTAATAAGTTATTTGTAAAAGAAATATCCTCATAGAATAACATTAGCTTCGGCTTCCAGTGGCGGTGAGTGAAGAGGGCCCTTAAGGACGGTCGCTATGACATAAGTGTGAAAACAAGAGATTTCATTCTTCAGACTTTTCAATCAATTTTTCCAAAATTTTAATCAAATTTTCTATGAGATTTCCCTAAGATTTGGAACTGAACTTACAATTTGTAGAGCATTTAAAGTTTTTCCCTAAGTCATATGAACCCTGTTTTGTTGATATTTCCTCCTCAATACATCTTATTGGTTGCGTTCCCCTATTAAAGTTTTTTTTTTTTTTTTCTCTCATTAAACTATAAATAAGCATTCAGTAACATTGCATCTCAAACGAATTTTTTAAAGTAAGTTTTAGAAAACTTGCAATGAAAATTCTGCCATTCAAATACACCCCGCGACAAAAAGATAGGTACAAAGGATTTTTTCTTTGATTTTTCATAAAATAACATTATCTAAATTGTGTTTATCATTTATTATTATCATAAAATAACACTATTCCCGGACTAATTTTTGTTTTAAGGCTAATTTAGAAAAGTTTTAAGACTAAAATTTTTCTAATTTAAGACAACTACATTTCACGACAAAAAGATAGGAACAAAGGTTTTTTTTTTTTTTTTTTTTTTCATAAAATAACATTATCTAAATTGTGCTGATCATTTATTATCATAACAAAATATTATCATATCAAAAACATATTAAATATTTGAATCATATTCAAAATTATCATATCAAAAACATATTAAATATTTGAATCATATTCAAAATTATCATATTCAAAAATTTAAAAAAAAACCTTTTGTTCTTATCTTTTTGTCGCGGTGTGTAGTCTTAAAATTTTTTTCAATTAGTCTTAAAACAAAAATTAGTCTGGGAATAGTGCTATTTTATGATAATAATAAATGATAAGTACAATTTAGATAATGTTATTTTATGAAAAATCAAAGAAAAAACCCTTTGTACCCATCTTTTTGTCGCGGGGTGTATTTAAAACAGGGTGTAAAAAAAATCATGATTTTTTTAAAAAAATCGGATTTTTTTTATTTAAATCAGATTTTTTAAAAATAAAATCATACACACACATAAACATTTAAAGAGAATCATATTTTTTAAATATAATTAATCTCAATATATAGAGCTGGTAAATACCTAGTTGTTCATAGTACAAAGCTGTAAATAAAATATTTCTTTGTTTAGTATGCAGATAATGAAATGACTACCTAAAGTATTTTGTCAAAGTTGATAATTTCGAGAGCCTAGCTCTGCTTCCTTTCTTACCTACTTCAAATTTATCATGGAAATAAAACCAAATTGGATCTTTTTTTCTTCCAGCAGACATTTTTTTAGTAGTTTAAACTACAGGCTTTTCTGAAGTAATATTTTCTATGTCAAAAGTCTAATACTTCAGCTCAACAGATGCAAAAACCATGTGCTCCAGCAATAATTGTAATTGAACATGTAAGCTCTAGGACAATAAACTAGAAAAAAAAGTTTTTCAGATAAAGAATGTTAATCTCTTCTATTACCTCCTAATCTTAAAGGATACAGGTGCAGGGTAAGGAACAATGCAAGGGTCATAACAAGAAGAGAGAATTTGAAGAGAAGAGATAAGAATGGTCAAGTGAGTGTTCTTAGGACAACAATAAAGAAGAAAGGAGACTTGAGAAAAAGGCAGCACTAACTAGATTTAAATTTTGAAAAGAAATTCTAGAAATTTTTAAAAAAGATTTAAATCGATGATTTTTTTAAAAAATCAATTGATTTAAATCATGATTTAAATCAATTGATTTAAATCGTTGACACCCTGATTTAAAATGCCTTTAACTATAAAAATTCTAAACAATTAATGGGGAAAAAATGAGGAGTTCATTTTTATTAATAAGCTAATAAGCTTCAATGCTAATATCACTAAAGAAAAGATTTAATTGGAAATATAAATAAGTAGAAAACATATAACTAGTACTTATTAATACTAGTCTATATTAAAATTTAGAAACAAAATACATAAAATCAATTCTTAAAAGAATGTCATTTTAAAAAAAAAGAAAGAAAGAAAAAAATAAATACTTTTTTTGAACAATTGCACAAAACTAAATTTTTAATCTTATACAAATTTCTCAATAGCTATTTAATATTATCTCCTATAACTATGAAAAAGTTGTAAAAATATATTATCTAAAAAAATCTAAAAGGACAAGCAAAATTATATCTTTTTACTCTATTACAAAAAGATAAAATATTTAAAAGCTATTTACCTAATTGGTGTCTAACATATTAAATGCATTTTAAGCAAGAAATTTTATGCCGATGCTACTAATTTTAATGTTTAACTTACGTCAAATGCTTCTTCAATTCCATCTTCAGATGCTTCAGTTGGGTTCTGTTTTGCTTTAGTAACTGCTTCGGCATTATATTTCAAAACATAGAATGAATCATCAGTTGCTATACAAACAAGTTCTCCACTTTCAGACCAATAAACCTAAAAAGATGCAATTCAGTAAGCATATACATTCTACTTATATAATACTTTTCCCAAATATATATATTTTTTAAATAGAAAAAAAAAATTTTTTTTTTTGTTTCCCTAAGATACTTATAATACAGTAAGAAAGTATTTTATATTATTTTAATTATTTTTTTAATTATGTTTAATAATCTTACATGCTTAGGCTGAATTTCAATTCTGCGTACAAGATCTAAAGACTCCCAGTCATAAAAAGCCAATCCACTGATAGATTTAACACCAAGCATATGACCACCAAATATAGCTAAAAAAAAATAAGAATAAAATAAGAATAAATGTTAACAAAAAGAATCTCTATAATAATGGAAATAATAATTATCTAGTAAAATTTATGTAAAAACGAACCCAAAGTTCATAAAATTATAAAAATCAAGATAACAATACATGTACAAAAATAAAATGTACAAAATTGTATCTGACTAAAATACTGATTTGTATTATAACTAAAATACTGATTTGTAATTCCTTTTATTTATTCAAAAGTTTATCAATCTTTGTTTGTAATGCATTATAAAATTACCATTACTTTATTGCCCAGTGGCAGAAACACCGTGACATGGCGACATAGTCGCGGACACAGAAAGACGGCTTGGACAGTTTTTGCCTACACTGAGAAAAAAATTTGTCTGCAACTTTCGGATAACAATTCACTTATAAAAATTTCTGTATCAAAACTAAAACTAATACTTTTATTATTTATAATTATTTATATTGTGTTGTGTCAAACATTGCTATAAAATATTTAATTGAATGAATACAATTGTTTATACTATATTGTTTTGTAGTAAAATTGTATTCGTGTATTATTGCACAAGATCACCACTGATGTTAACCCCCCCCCCCCCCTCCCCCGGTCCCCATCAGCTTTCAGGCTTTTTGAGTGTAAGCCATTTTCACCCCTGATTACATGCAAATTTTGCAGACAGATTATGAAATTTTAAAACCTGTCGCAGACAGCTTCAAAACTTTCTGCCACTGGGCTTTATTGTACAGTCAGCATCCGTCGCTCTCTCTCATTCCTGACTTATGTTTCTGGAAATCATTGTATAAATATGCAATGGGTGCTGATTGGTTTATAATAATGTGTAGTTTACAGTGATATATTTAGATTTTGCTTAAGATGTTATCTACATATTGAAACTTGCACCAGCTTTTTTTTTTTTTTTTTTTTTTTTTTTTTTAATGGCAACACCTATTTTCGAACTTTTTTTTTATTAGGAGGGGGATATCTGGATCAAATCAGCCTGTATAGTCTACATATTTCTCACAATTTTTTATAAAGCTATAAACTGTCAAATTATGGAGATACTAATGTTAAATGAATGTGAGAAACATCAATTCATAACGTACCTAAAAATTATACTTTTTTTTTCTTTTTTATGTGGTCCAAACACATCCTATGCATATTTTTGAATAAAAAATATTTTTTGAATTATGAAAATTATTACTAAATTTATATTCCAAAAACTTATGAATTATGACCTACATTAATTTTTGCAGAAATACAATATCATCAAAAATATGTGTTTACAATGATAATTATTCACTAAATTTTTGGAAGGCTGGTTGGCAAAGATTTGACCCACTCCACTAAATGATGCCTGAACAGTTTAATCACAATAAATAGTCTTACCCTGAATTCCTTGAAGCTATAAATATGAGTTTTCTTGCCTGTTTAATATTCATACTGATGGAATGCATAAACTGTCTATTACTCTTTTTTTTTAAAAAAAAAAGCTTTTTATATGAAATTGACTTTGTCATTGCGTCTTTGTGTCACGCCGATAAACAAGGCGCCTCCATTTTAAAGTAAATATAAGTGTTCAGTTTGTCGTCGCTCCATGGCTTCGTTGGTTAGAGCGTCATGTTAATAACACGGTGGACGAAAGTTCGATCCCCGAAGGTCTGTCGTGTTAATTTTTGCAGATAATTAGTAGAAAAGGTGTCAATTGATAAAAGAAAATTTTTCGTTGACTACACAGTATCTTAAGAATTTTTCAAAAAAAAATTTTAAGAGCGGACAATACCTAATCTCGCCGGCAGCCTTTGCCCATGTTATCCTATGGGAAAATTTGTTTACATAATTACTCATTACCTAATGAATATTTTTCAATTCTGTTTTCACATTTAGAAAATTCATAAGCGTTAAATTAGTACTTGTTTTCCAAAAATTGATTTTTTTAAATTTTTGTATTTTATTTTGCGATTAGAAAATGAGAAAAATGCATTTTGTGAAAAATCGCATTTTTGAACTCAAAATTAAAATGTAAAAATTTTAAAAAATGAATTTTTCAAAAATGAGTACTCATTTAACGGTTATGAATTTTCTGACTGCGAAAACAGAATTTAAAAATATTCATTAGGTAATGTGTAATTGTAGCAACAAATTTTCCCATAGAATAACATGGGCAAAGGCTGCCGGCGAGATTAGGTATTGTCCCCTCTTAAGGAGTTTTTTTTTTTTTTTGGATATTAGAAAACACAAAATATTTTAGATTTTAAAAAGCTCAAAATAAAAAGTTCCAAGTAAAAAATACATAAATAAATGTTTTTAGAAGCTTTATATATATATATATATATATATATATATATTATATGAAAATGAATTTGTCACGACGTTTTCTGTCACGCTAAAAAACAAGATGCTTTCACTTAAAAAAAAAATATATATATATAAGCAATTCATTGTATATCTTATTGGCTCGGTTGGTTAGAGCGTCATGTTAATTTTTGCAAATAATTAATAGAAAAGGTGTCAATTGATAAAAAGAAATATTTTGTTGTGTCACAATATCCTAATAAAAGAGATTTTTAAATAGTGTTTTATCTATTTACCATAAATATTTAAGTAAAAATAAATAAATAAATTTGTTAGAAGCTTTTTATTGAAATTGGATTTTGTTATCGCATCTTTGTGTCACGCTAATAAACAAGGCACCTCAACTTTAAAATAAATGTGAGCAATTCTTATCATCGCTCATTGGCTCAGTTGGTTAGTGTTGTTACAAAATTGTAAATAATTGTGTTTATTTTTGTATAAATTCTTTCAAAGAGGCTTAGTAAGTTGATAAAGTGCTAATTTTGTGCATTTCTAGTCGTTTTAGCGTTGAAATAGCCTTATTTTCCCTTAAAAACGCATTAAAAAGCCCCAGTAATGCAGGTAATGGGTTTGGCGCCAAATTTGGCGACTTTATCCCACCTTGGCGATTTTTTGGCGACCTTGGCGAGAAAATCCTTATATGGGATATACCAAATATGGAAGCTGTAAGTTGATTGGTTGACCACTTTCTAGAGTTTTCTCGAAAAATCTGGGTTCCATGGAACAGTATATAAGGAGAATTTCCTCGCCAAGGCAGTCAGAGTTCAGTTCAGTCTTCAGCCAGCTTCGCTAGTGCTTGCATTGCTCTTGAGCCTCTTTGAGAGAGATTTGCTTCAAGTGTTATTGTTATACAGTTTGTACTGTGGATTTGCTATTGACAGCTGTTGTTTAAGCTGTGTTTACTGGTTGAATTGAAGCTGATACTTGGTTTATAGACCTGTATTTTTCTGGAACTTTCTGTGAATAAATTACTGAATTTTTGTACGTTTGGCCTTTCATTCTCAGACAACTCACGAACCCCCAAGAACGCAACATTTCTGGTGTCAGAAGTGGGATTTGTCTGTGAATGGTGATAACGAGGGCTATGGAGCAAGAGATGAAAAAGCTTCTAGAAGGTCTCACTGCTCAGATGAATGAATTAAGATCTGGATTGATAGAGAAAATGGAAACAGGACAGGAAAAGATGGAAACCGGATTGATCGAAAGAATGAAGGAAGGACAAGGTGAGATGAAAGAAAGTATGGAAGCATCGCAAAGAGAGATGAAAGAAAGTATGGAAGCATCGCAAAGAGAGATGAAAGATAGCCTCAGTAAAGAAATGAAGGAAGGACAAAAAGAATTGGAAGCCAGTTTGACCGAAGAGATTAAATCTAATCAAGATGAGATGAAGAGAGAGCTTTCAACGGTGAAAGAATCAATAGAGGGTAAACTAACTGTGATGAAAAACAGAATGGATGAAATAGAAGAGAAAGTTATAAAGATAGAAGAAAATTTTGAAGAGAAAGTTTTGAAAATAGAAGAGAGTTTTGAAGAGAAAGCTATGAAGATAGAAGAAAATTTTGAAGAGAAAGTTTTGAAAGTGGAAAAGAATTTTGAAGAGAGATTTATGAAGATAGAAGAGAATTTTGAGGAGAAATTTAAAGAAAACTTTGATCAAGAGCTGAAAGGAAAGGTTTCAGAGATAGAAAGCAAGTTTAAGAGAATGGAGGAAGATCTTGAGAGAAAAATGAAAGAAGAGTGGAAAGGAGAAGTAATAGGGAATGAACTGCAGAGCAAGATTCGGAATCTAGAAGAAAAGTTAGAATCCATGCCTCAGGAAAATGAAAAGAAAGAGAGAAGAATCCAGAATCAGGAATTTATTAAGCTATCTACCTACGACGGCAGTTCCTCCTGGCATGTATATAAGACGCAGTTTTCCATCGTAGCTGAAGCTAACGGCTGGGACTCTACCGCCAAGTCTGTCCACTTAGCAGCAGCATTACGGGGAGATGCAGCCGAGATACTGAGAAATGTTTCTAAAGGAGAAAGGAACGACTTCGAGGCCCTGACTAGAGCACTGGAGCTACGGTTCGGAGAGAAGTGTTCTAAGGACTATAGTCGCCTCCAGCTGAAGTCTCGTTACCAGAAAACGGGCGAAAGTTTGCAAGAGCTGGCAGCGGACATTCAGAGACTGTCACACCTAGCGTTCTCAGACTGTCATGCTGACACTCGAAACGACTTAGCTCTTCAGTACTTTATCGATGCTGTTCGTGATCCAGAAATTCAAAAAGCGCTGAGACTCTCCAACATCAGAGACGTAGAATCAGCGTTAGGCTATGCACTTAGGATAGAGGCAGCCCAACAAGCCTCCCGTAAAGACCGCCATACCATAAGAGCAGTCTCATTAAACGATACGCATGCTGGTGAAAATGAAATGAAGAGAAGCATCGAAGAGATCTTAAAGAGATTGCGCAGCCTGGAGAATAATAAGGAAATAAAGGACCGGAAGATAAAGTGCTGGGGCTGTGGAGGGGATGGTCATGTGAAGAGGAACTGCCCTGTACGACCAACTGTAGGAAATCACCCGGCTTCACCATCACTGCAGGGAAACTAAGAGGAGGCCATCTCGCGGGGCGGAGGTTGCCTAAAATTAAAGAGCCCCAATTTACAGTATTTCATGTTTCATCGATGAGTGGCGGCGATAATGGACTTCACGTCTATGGCCAAGTCAACAACGCCACCTGCCGGATGATTCTGGACACGGGAGCCAACGTGACCATCATTAGAACGGATTTGGCTCAAGAACTAAAAGAGAAGATCATCTGGACTCCGCCCTGCGTTAAACTCCAGACTGTGACCGGAGACGAAATCAAAATATATGGAAAAATGAACTTGATCATCACTTTTGGGAACGCCAGTTACCATCATATGGCATATGTGGCAGATATAAGAGATCCTGTAATCATTGGAATTGATTTCCTGAGAAAATTTAACTTTAAATTAGACTTCAAGAATAATGAACTGCATTCGAATTCGGAAGACATAGCTGTGTTCAACACTGAAAATCAAGACATTCAGCCAATATGCCAGATAACAGCCAAGTCGGAAATTTCCATCCCTCCACATACAGAGACAATAGTTTCAGGAACACCTCCTACCAAGCAGTACTTCCGCTATGGACTGATTGAATACCCGAATACAGACAATAGCCCAAGAGGAGTTCTGGTAGCTTCATCTCTAGTTGATCTCTCAAAGAGTACTATTCCTGTGAGAGTCGCAAACATCAGCGATAAGGTCCGGACAGTGAAGAAGGATGAGGTGTTAGCAACCTGCACTCCTGTCACATGCATCAACCGCCCCACGCAATCAAACGAATCCAAGTCTTCAGAACAATTAATAACGGAATTACTAAAGAATGCAGAGTTAGGAAAGGAACAGAGATGTGCTGCGGAGAAGCTACTCCAAGAATTTAAAGACCTGTTTTCTCGAACACCTGAAGACGTCGGGAGAACGAACATCACCCAGCACAGAATTGATACAGGAAATCATCCTCCAATCAAACAACATCCAAGAAGACTTCCATTTGCTAAACAGGAAGAGGTCACTGAACTTCTAAGTGAAATGCAGCACAATGATGTCATCGAGCCATCAACGAGTCCTTGGGCCTCCCCCATAGTACTGGTGCGAAAAAAGGATGGTTCAACAAGATTTTGCGTGGATTATCGTCGTTTGAATGACATCACGAAGAAAGACAGTTACCCTCTTCCCAGAATTGACGACACATTAGACACACTTGCTGGCAATAAATGGTTCTCGACTTTGGATCTGAAGAGCGGTTACTGGCAAGTAGAATTACATCCTGATGATCGTGAGAAGACTGCATTCACCACGGGACAGGGACTGTGGCAATTTAAAGTTATGCCATTCGGATTATGTAATGCTCCTGCCACCTTCGAACGCCTGATGGAGACAGTGCTAAAAGGACTTTCCTATGAGGCCTGTCTGGTGTATTTGGACGATATTATCATTGTGGGGCGCACCTTTGAAGACCATCTACGAAACATACGAAAAGTGCTAGAAAAACTCAGAATGGCTAACCTCAAATTGAATCCAGGCAAGTGTAACTTGTTCCGTCGTGAAGTGAGCTACCTCGGCCATATCATCTCTGCCGAAGGCGTGAGAACTGATCCTGAGAAGATCTCTGCAGTCGAGAACTGGAGTCGCCCTGAAAATGTACACCAACTACGAAGTTTTCTGGGGTTATGCACTTACTACAGGAAGTTTGTTAAGGGTTTCTCAAATATTGCCAGACCACTCCACAAGCTGACGGAAGCCAAACAGAAGTTCCTGTGGACAGATGAATGTGAAAATGCGTTCAAGAGACTTAAAGAGGCCTTAACATCATCGCCTATCTTGACGTATCCACAGCCCGACAGACATTTCATACTTGATACAGATGCCAGCCATGAGAGTGTCGGTGCTGTTCTGTCGCAGGAAGTTGATGGTCAAGAACATGTCATTGCCTATTGGAGTAAATGCCTGTCTAAACCGGAGCGAAATTACTGTACCACCAGGAAAGAGCTACTCGCCATCGTAAAAGCCATAGAACATTTCCATCATTACCTCTATGGCAGAAGATTCCTGCTCCGGACTGACCATTCATCTTTAACGTGGTTGCTTCAGTTCAAGAACCCGGAAGGACAGATTGCCAGGTGGATACAACGCCTGCAGGAATATGACTTCGAGATACGTCATCGTAAAGGGACTCTACATGGTAATGCAGATGCCTTGTCACGGAAGCCCTGCTCGGAAAGCTGCAAGTACTGCTCTAGAGCCGAACAGAAATACCTGCCGATAAATCCGGTTGCCTGCCAAGTTACTGTCTCAACTCCATCAGAACAAGATCCCGATCCCTGGAGTGACGAAGAACTAAGACAAGCCCAGTTGGAAGATCCTGACATAAAGCCAATATTACAGCTGAAGGAGACGACCAGCAACAGACCTATCTGGCAGGACATTTCCAGATTTAGTCCCATTACGAAAAGTTATTGGGCACTTTGGGACTCTCTTCATATCAGAAACGGTGTATTATACAGAAAGTGGGAATCTGATGATGGGAAAAGCTTCCGATGGCAGATAGCATTGCCAAGATCAAGAATTCCAGGTGTTTTAGAACAACTGCATAGTAGCTCTACCGGAGGCCATTTTGGGGTAATGAAGACTCTGCAGAAAGTTCGGGAACGCTTCTACTGGTGCAAAGCAAAGGAGGATGTGGAGAAATGGTGTAAATCCTGTGATGCTTGTGCGGCACGTAAAGGCCCGCAGAAACGAAGTCGAGGTAGACTGCAACGGTATAACGTGGGAGCACCATTTGAACGGATTGCACTCGACATCTTGGGTCCTTTGCCACGGACCTCCAGTGGAAATAAATACATCCTCGTAGTGATGGACTATTTCACCAAGTGGCCTGAGGCATATCCCATTCCCAATCAAGAGGCATGCACAGTCGCAGAGGTCCTAGTGCAGCAATGGGTGTCAAGGTACGGCACGCCCCTACAACTTCATACCGACCAAGGTAGGAACTTTACCTCTGATGTTTTCAAAGGACTGTGTCAACTACTCGGCATAGACAAAACCCGGACTACACCCTTACATCCCCAGTCGGACGGCATGGTCGAGAGGTTCAATCGTACCATCCTGAATAACCTCTCTCTTCTAGTATCAAGGAACCAGCAAGATTGGGACTTGAAGTTGCCATTGTTCCTGCTGGCTTATCGAAGTGCTGTCCATGAAACCACCGGCTATACTCCAGCCCAGATGCTGTTTGGACGTGAACTTCGTCTCCCTTGTGATCTCCTGTTTGGTTGTCCACCCGATGCGCCTTCATCGCCCGAGGAGTACATCCAAGATCTCCAGGCACGATTTGAGGACGTACACAACTTTGCACGGGAGCGGATTAACATGGCAACGGAGAAAATGAAGACAAGGTACGATCTAAAGGCTACGCAACATGAGTTCCAGGAAGGAGAGAAGGTCTGGTTGTGGAATCCTGTTCGACACAAAGGACTCTCTCCCAAGTTACAGTGCAACTGGGATGGACCATACACAGTCTTAAAAAGGCTGAATGATGTAGTGGTGCGGATCACTAAAACACCTTCATCAAAACCGAAGGTGGTGCACTATAATAGGCTAGCCAAGTGCCACAATTAACGGTAATATTAAAATTTAAAATGTAAATACTGGTAAAATTTGCGCATGCGTAATGTAAATATTTGTATATAAATATTTGTACATATTTGTCGATTTTGTAAATATTTCTCACTTGATTTATATTTATATTTTATCGTTATATGCAATTTAGTTTTTGTAATTTAGATTGTGTAAATTTGTTTAGTTTCGCCTCTTGACCAAGGGTTGCACTGCCCGGGACGTGCAGTCCTTGGGAGGGGGGCAGTGTTACAAAATTGTAAATAATTGTGTTTATTTTTGTATAAATTCTTTCAAAGAGGCTTAGTAAGTTGATAAAGTGCTAATTTTGTGCATTTCTAGTCGTTTTAGCGTTGAAATAGCCTTATTTTCCCTTAAAAACGCATTAAAAAGCCCCAGTAATGCAGGTAATGGGTTTGGCGCCAAATTTGGCGACTTTATCCCACCTTGGCGATTTTTTGGCGACCTTGGTGAGAAAATCCTTATATGGGATATACCAAATATGGAAGCTGTAAGTTGATTGGTTGACCACTTTCTAGAGTTTTCTCGAAAAATCTGGGTTCCAGGGAACAGTATATAAGGAGAATTTCCTCGCCAAGGCAGTCAGAGTTCAGTTCAGTCTTCAGCCAGCTTCGCTAGTGCTTGCATTGCTCTTGAGCCTCTTTGAGAGAGATTTGCTTCAAGTGTTATTGTTATACAGTTTGTACTGTGGATTTGCTATTGACAGCTGTTGTTTAAGCTGTGTTTACTGGTTGAATTGAAGCTGATACTTGGTTTATAGACCTGTATTTTTCTGGAACTTTCTGTGAATAAATTACTGAATTTTTGTACGTTTGGCCTTTCATTCTCAGACAACTCACGAACCCCCAAGAACGCAACAGTGTGAAGAATATTCGCAAACATCGCCAAATCGGCAATCAATCGCCAAATGTGATATAGATTTGTGTGGTTTATGATAACCCTGTAATTATTGTAACCTGTGGTTTTTATGTATATGTTCTTTCTCTTTCTGTTTTGTGTCGTCATGCAATAAACGTCTTATTATTATTATTGTCTATTGTTTTCCACTGCGCTTTGGCCTCTCGGTTAGAGCATCAAGTTGCTAATGCGATGGTGGTAGTTACATCCCTGAAGGATCGATGTTTTAAAATTTGCAGATAATTAATAGAAAATATGTCAGCTGATAAAATAAATTTTTTCATTGTCTACAGAGTATTATAAGGATTTTTGAAGAGTTTTTTTTTAAGAATCTTTTTTTTAGATACTAAAAATCATAAATAAAAAGTTAAGTTAAAAAAAATAATAATAAATATTCATTTAGAAGCTTTTTGTTGAAATTGGATTTTTATCATTATACCTTAGTGTCACTCCGAAAAAGAAGGCGCCTCCACTTTAATGTAAATTTAAACAACCTTTTTCATCGATCGTTAACACATTTGGTTAGTGTCATGGGGATAACGCAATGCTTGTGGGTTCGATTCTCGCAAGCCGATGTGTTACTTTTTTGCAGATAATTAATTGAAACAATGTCAGTAGATAAGAGAAAATCTTTCGTTGTCTACACAGTATCCTAAGGAATTTTGATAGTTTTTTTTAAGAAGCTTTTTTTGAGTTACTAAAATGCACAAAATAAAAATTTCAGTAAAAATAAAAATAAATAAACAAAAATAACACTGAAAGTTTTTTCTTATTGTGGAACCCTAAAACGCCTAAAATAAAATTTATTCTTGCAGAGATATGCTATAAAATCATAAAAGTTTCAATAACAAGAAAAATTTAAAGAAAAATTTTAAAGAAAACTTTTGCAAAAGATGAAAAATTTTAAATATTCCAAATATTTTAAAAAGCATTCGAGTACAATATTCATTTTTTTATAAGTATTTGTTAGATTTTTCTAGAATGTTCTACAATTTTTCTTGACAATTCTTAGACTTTTGGTTAGAACATCATGCAGATAACACCATGGTCCCGGATTCGGTCCTTGAAAGACGATATAGTACTTTTTTTGCAGATAATTAATAGAAAAAAAAAATGTCAATTGATAAAAGAAAATCTTCCCTTGTCGATACAATATCTTAAGAAATTTTAATTAGTTTTTTTCAAGAAACTTTTTTTTTTTTTTTTTGTAACTAAAAAGCACTAAATAAAATTTAAGTAAAAAAAACATTTTTTAAGGTTAGAAGCTTTTTATTGTGAAGCCCTAAAAAGTATAAAATAAAAATTTATTCTGCCAAAGACAAGCTACAAAGAAATGAAGTTTCAACACTAAGAAAATTTTTAAGAAAAATATAGGTAGGTTGGTTGGTTGCCTTTTTTGGCACAAGGTCCACAGTAGGACATGCTTTGCCAAACGACAAGGTGAAACAAATAATAGCTTTTGGATGGGTTCACCCATCCAGAATGTCATTAAAAAACCACGTTAAAAAACAAGAATACGTAAAAGGTAAAAATAAACTGAAAACAGTGTATATAATAAAAAAGGTGTAAAATGCAATGAACAGTGAAAAAATAAAAACAGGGTAAAATGTTATGAACAGTGAATATAAAAACATATGTAAAATGTGATAAAAAGTGTAAATGCTAAAAAGTGTAAAATATAAAACATGATAAAATGTGTAAATAATAAAATCAGATTTCGTAATAAAAATCAGCCTCTTTCAAAAAGTTTGTCAATAAACGATGAGGATTAGTACCCAAAAGGCTCGTCATATTTGGTGAAGATAAGTTGAAGTAATGCCTGTATAGATGGCGTAAGCAGGGACAGTGGATTTTGAAAACTTTAAAATTTTAGCCTCTAATGTAAATATATATGAATCCCGTATCTTTCTAGAGGGCGCTTTTACAAAAATGCAACATTCAGCCTTGAACGAGGCTAAAGCTATTCCTCCTGAATATTTAATCTTGCTATGATGCATTATGAATTTTGTAAATGTTGTGCTCGTATGTTTGACACTGAGAAGGGCTAGTGTTCTAGCCAAAATGTCTATCTTGTGTTTAATGTTTTTAATTAAAATGTATTTTTAAAGTTTTAAATTATTGTATTCTTTATCTCATTTTAAATGTTACATTGGTTTTAATAACCTTGTAGTTTCAAGGAGTCATATTTAGAAGTGTCCAAGGACGAATTTTAATGTCGAGATGAGAAGAGTCAGTGTTCCTTTTCAGAAGGATGGACACTAATTAAATCACCTTGTGAAACATTATTTAAGATATCAGTCTTCTGAGCATTTGTGGTGGATTTTACTTAAGTTTTTTTCTTTTTAATCATATTTTTGTTGGACGGTGAGTTTGAATACTTGTAAGACACAGAGCTATGGCTTTTGTCAGACACTGCTTTTTTCAAATTCTGCGTGATTTTCTTGGGTACTGTAGGTTTAGTTCAGGACAATTGTGAAGAGTGAGGAGTTTGATTAAATTTTGACAGTATTGTGTTATTTTTTTATAATAGCTGTTGGTTGGCTGGTTTGGTTGAGGCATTCAGTCTGTGTTGCTATAGTATGATAAGTCTTTTTGTTTGAAGCAATGGCTGCGTAAGATTTACCAATGGTTGGCGTCCTGGATTCTACTATTTTTCATGCTTGAGGGTATGAGATGTTTTCTTTTATTTTGACAGTTTGAATCTCCTTTTATATTTTCCATTTTTCACATACTTTCGAATATGCTGGATGATCTTTTTTGCAGTTAATGCAGCAGATAGGAGCTTCGCAACTTTTACTGTCATGGCCCACTGCACTGCATTGAGCACAGGTTATGTTTCCACAGCATGAGGTCATCGAGTGGCCAAAACATTGACATTTAAACCATCGCAGGGGATTTGGAATGTATGGTCTAATAGAGCATTTTAAATATCCAGCTTTTATTGATTAGAAAAATATAGGTACTTTCCTTTTGCAAGAGATGAAAATTTTTTAAAGTTCAAAATATTTTAAAAAGCTTTCGAGACATTTAAAATTTGTGGCCTAACGAATGATTATACAAAAACTAATAACTAAGAATACTGGTCTCGAAAGCTTTTTAAAATATTTTGAACATTAAAAAATTTCATCTCTTGCAAAAGGAAAGTACCTATATTTTTCTCTAAAATTTTCTTAGTGTTGAAACTTCATTTTTTTGTAGCATGTCTTTGCCAGAATAAATTTTATTTGATCTTTTTTAGGGCTTCACAATAAAAAGCTTCTAACTTTAAAAAATTATTTTTTACTTAAATTTTATTTGTGATTTGCGATTTTTACTTTCCGAACATACATATGTAAGGAAAGTATTGTAATCATGTCAAAAATCTGAATTAGAGTTTTTGATGTTTCTATACGTTTTGAGGTCCCCCGAGTGTGTTTTCACTACTTTTATGATGATATATGTATGTGTGTATGTACACTAAGCGACAAAATTTTTATTTTATGCTTTTTAGGGCTTCACAATAAAAAGCTTCTAACTTTAAAAAATGATTGTTTACTTAAATTTTATCTTTGGTCTTTATATACTTTTAATTTGTAATAAATGTTTCAATTTTTAATGCATTTTAAAGATATTTGCTAGTTCATTCAGACAAATGTCTTATTTGAGAAAAAATGTTTAAAGCTGATAATCTCACATTTCTTTAAAAAAAAATTTGTTGGTATAAAGATTAAATAATAGTAGAAATAATCAAAATAAGTTTTCCTTCTTTATAATAATAATAATAATAATAAGATATATATATACAGGGTTCCCACTCTTAAAAAAGAAAAAAATTCAAGGACTTTCAAGTACTTTTCAAGGCCTATTTGAAATTTTTCAAGGACATGGGGAAAATCGCAGAACATTAGGCATATACACAAAACTTTAGTAACTACTTTCATTAGTAATATTTTTTTCATAAATAGAATAACTTTGCCTGTTTTCACAATACATTTTTGATGGACTGACCAAATTAACTTTTACAAGAGTCAAAAAACGATTAGTTCAAGATTTGGAATCATTCTGATTATTCCAAAGTTTTTAGGTTTGAGTCCTGGTCTAGTCACTTTCTGCTCAAAATTAATGACCAGTCCATGAAATAGGTATGAGACTGGCAAAAAAAAAAAAAAAAAAACAAATAAGTTAAAACTATATGCAAAAGCAAGACAATGAAATAAGAATTGAAAAAATCATTATATTAGACAATGGTGTGCGCATGTGGAGATGGAGATAGTTTAGTCTTGACAGAATTTGTGCTAAGCCCATCTATTGGAGTGGGAAATTCAAGGATTTTCAAGGACTTTGCACAAAATTCAAGTACTTTCAAGGGCCCTTGAAAAAGAAAATGAAATTCAAGTACTTCTTAAGGACTTTCAAGGACCGTGGGAACCCTGATATATATATACACATAAAATTAAAAAAATAAATAAATAAATTTACAATAATAAATTTATGAAAAAAATTTTGCATCTTAAAAAAAAAAAAAAGAAATTTATAAGAAAGTTTACAGTTTCTCTATTAAAAATTAAAAGAAAAAATTTCTAATTTAGTAAAACTTCATACCTTCAGCACCATATTCAGGTTTAAAGACTTTCTTCTCCTTAAAATTTTTAAATATTTTTACAGAAGTTGAACTTTCTCTAACAGCATATTCTGAAGAGTCCAAAGCCCAGACAAACTCTTGAGCAGAACCAAAGCTTTTATTCCTCAAAGCCATAGCAGTATAAATAATATATTCACCATCCCCACAAACAACAACAAACCTAAGAAAATAAAATATATTTAGTGTTAAATTAATTTGAAATTAAAAATTTTTTTTATATTACTTGCATTCTTTATTCCAACTGTTATTACAAAACTTATTTTAAAACATACAGGTTTTTCTTAATGAGTTGAATAGACGCCATCATAATATAACACTAATCAATACTGCAATAACAAACATTTAACAAGAAAAATTACAATTGATTTCAAAATAACTTTGAAAAAGAAAAAAATATATTAACAGATACAGGGTATTTGGGTAAAATTCTGACAGTTTTATTGCATGTATGTATAAGTTGCCTGAAGGTATTGCCAGTGTTCTCACATACTACTTCTCTTTGATTTCAGATACAGCTGTGAAGTCAAATAGAATTGAAATGGATGGGTAAAATTCACCAGAATATTAAAAAATGGTTACCTGCATCACAATGATTCGTGCCAGGCAACCAAATTCTGCAATCAAGATAGCTGCACAGTGCTGCTTGAACTGAAATGCAAAAGTGCAACAGTAACTATGAAGCCATGGCTGCTAGAAAATCTCACAGAAGACAATCTGATTGCTGTTGCACACTGGAATTCATGTACCAATTGCAAGAGATTGTGCAGGAAAATCTAGAGAAGGGAATCCAAGCTTGGGAAATAGGTGTCGCCGCTATAACCATGAAACTAGCTTTGAATGAGGACCTTCATTACCACTTCTAAAAAAAGGCATAAAGGGCCAACTCTAGATTGAAATGGTACAAGGCAACTATCTTCACCGGTCCCAGCCTCTTTACTTCTTTTGATTGCAATTCTATGGTGGAGCATAGTGGAGCAACACACCAACTGCACTGCCTACAACACAACAACAAAGCTTATCGACAGGATTAAGGCAGCATTTGCAGCTCTCTCTAGGGACATCATAAAGGCTGCATGCTCCAGATTCAGGAGTTGCCTTGAGGCAGTTGTAACAGCAAAGTTTTTTTTTTTGAGTGATTCTGCTTCATTGTGTTCACCTGATACGATACTATTAAATTTCTATGAGTTTGATAAAAGTATGTTTTCAAGATGATATTCCCTGTTTTTTACTATCACTCAAAAGTGTCAAATTTATTCCGAACATCCTGCATATACACTACAAAATGAAATATCATATAGCTCTTGGAATACTTTAGAAATATAATTAGGAATACTTTAATTCAATTTTTACTCATTTTAAAAAATAATTTATGAAAATACTTAGTCTTATTTTATTATTATTATTATTTTATTTTTTTCAAGTAAAGGATAATGACAAAAGAATTTTAATGCTTTCTATTTTCACTAAAAAGAATGAAATTATTTATTTTAAGAGAAGAAAGTAAATAAATATCTTTCTTTTATATTAAACTAGGGGGCTCTGCCTCCTGCTCACTCCGCTCACCAACCCCCGATTTCGCTTCACTTACTAATATCCCTGTGACGCTTTTCACTGAATATGAATGTTAATAGTGTATAACACAAGACAAAAGCAAAAAATGTTATAGCAATTTCCATGTTTAATGTCAAATTGAAATACATAATATTTAATACCACTTTTTTTTTTTTTTTTTTAAAGAATAGAAAGAAATTTATAATATTCAGACCATTTTTTGTTACAACTTTATTATATAGAACTCCCTTGGCAACTTTTAAATTTTTGTCAGTATTTGGCGATGAATTTTTTGGTGTAATTGCTTATTTTAAAAAAAAATCTAGTACTTATAATCTAAAACCTGTACTTTTTCCAAATACTTATATTTTTTTTCTGTTGACTACACTTTTTTGGTGATGAATTTTTGTCTTGCCATAATTAGAAATATGAAATGTGTCCCAGAAATGTCTAATTCTGTAATGTTAAAAAATTATCAGCGAGAAATTACAAGATTTATAAAAGAGTTTGATTTTGACTCTATTTGGAACAACTTGTATGTTGGTCCACAACTCTATTTGGCGATTTCCTTTTGGTGATTAGGGCGAAATGCGATTTCCGGAAGTGGTTGCCATGGATTCCAAACATAAACAAAGTGAAAACGCGTTTTTCAAAATATGCCTGCTTTGTAATGTACGTAAATAAATTAAGCCTATTTTTAATATTAATAAAATAAATATTTAAAACTAGCCGCCTTCGGCGACCAGCTGGCTCGCGAGCCTTGAAAAATTCGACTTTACGAAACTTCCGCTCTGTGGCACCTGCGGCGCCTTTTTCCCGTTTCAGGTCTTACAGCAGCTTAGTGACATATAGTGAAAATAGCTTAATTGAAAATTTTAATCTCAGTAAATTCCCACTCGGTAGCACCTGCGGCACCCTCTTCCAGTTTCAATATCTGAAACAACCGGTTCGCTCACCATGTTATGATCTTTCAAATTTCTGACTTCAGCAAAGTCCCGCTCGGTGGCGCCTGCAGCGCCTTATCCCGGTTTTAGAACTGTTTAATTCCAAATCAACAAACCTTTCAAATGATGTATTTTAATTAGTAGCTGAGATACCAAAGAAAACCTAATCAGGAAACCTCGAAACGTGTAAATCGGGTGAAATCTCGAATTCCACTTTCAATAATATAAAAGTACTTTAAAATATCTTTCGAATGATTTATTAAAAATAATTTAATCGTAATTAGAATACGCGTATTAGAAATACGCGTATTAGAATAAAATTTAATTTGCAATTAAAATGTAAATTTAAATGTAAATTTTTGTTTATTCTCCAAGTTAAAGGTATATAGTAGGTTTTGTACACGGTAGAGGAAAATTGAAGAATTTTGAAATTTGAAATTTTTTATCACAGTCCAAAAACATGTGACAGTAAAAGATATTTATTTCTCTTTCGCTTCTACTTTCAAAATATCGTCTGTGAAGTTGCCATGGTAACAAAAAACCCCACTATTGTTCGAACGACAAACGCAAGAGTTTCAGAAACGTCGATTCAGAATTTCATCGAAAACTGCAGGGATACTGAAAATTAAAAAAATTATAACTCATTCAGTTTTTAAAATTTTCTCTCGATCTTTTGGGTATTGAATTGTTGAAGCAAGATCTATATACAAAAAAAAAAAAAGAAATGATTTATCTCTAAATGCTTTTGAGTTATAAAATGTTTTGTGAAAAAATTGATGTTTCGTAAAATCTAAAAATATGGATCGCTAATCCGTATTTTGTAAAAATGTTTATATGGTTCGAAAGAGGATTAAATGTCCTTTCCAAATATACCAGTTCTTAAGAAATGGAACAGTTATTCAGTCGTACAGGGCGTTTCAAAAAAGACGATCGAGAAAAAGAGAAATTTTCGACCCTTTTTAAAACTTTTTTTAAAAACATAAAAAATCCGTATTTAAAAAAAAAAAATTGTACCGTAAGAATCGGTAATAAATGCTCTTTCTCGTGGTACAGGTGTATTTTCGATATTTCCAACAGATCGGCAGCGATTGCTTTAGAGAAACCTGCAAAATTTTTCTCTCTCTGCTTTCTCTTTTGAGGAACAAACACACTGAATTCTACTTGAAGGGCGAAAATTACGATCCGCTCGCTTTTTAATTAGACATTGGTTGACATTTTAATTAATATCTCTGGAACTAATTAAAATTTTTAAATTCTGTTTTCACTATCAACTCGGGAAGGCTTCTGAGCACCCGTATGTGAAATTTTATACTTCTGCGTTCAGTAGGGGCTGAACGTATAGATGCACAGACAGAGAGACAGACAGACATCTTTTATTATTATAGATTAACTATATTTATATATATATATATATATATATATATATATATATGCTTCCCGGGAACTAATATAGTATTGGTCCACAAGTGCATTTGGCGATTTTTCTTTGGTGATTATGGCAAAATGCTATTTTTGCAAATGGTTGCCATGGATTCCAAGCATAAACAAAAGCAAAACACGTTTTTCAAAATGGCGACAATATTAATATACAAAATTAATTGAGCCTATTTTCAATTATTTATGCCGTTATCGTTCAAAATGATGCCAAATAAAAATCGCTAAATCCAGTTGTGGACCAACACTATACTTGTACCCCACATTTTTTCAAAAATTCTGAAAACATTTCTCTCTCTCTAAACAACTGACTTAAAAACCATGGGATGGATCACCATTTTAATTTTCCCGTGGAAAATGATGTCATGACAGAAAAATAACGTCATAAGAGAAACTTTTTCTACGGTGGCAAATAGAGTACCTTTATAAATCCGACGTTTTTAGTTAATACAGTAGAGCGCCGATTAACCAGAATGTCCAATTAACCGGATCGATCAAGGTGAATTGTTTTCTTTCTTTTCCCGTTCTTTAAAAAAAAAAAAAAAAACATGAAAATCAGTTTTTATCTTTAAATTCTCTGAAGACGGTTGAAATCGCTCCCTTTGTCCCTCGCCCCCTGCACTCGCTTTCTTCCGCACAGTTTTCATAGACCTTATAGAAGGTCTATGACAGTTTCAGTGAGGGGGGAAAGTGGAAAGGGCTGAATGAAGAGATTTTCCTTTTTCCAAGAATAAGAGAGGGTAGGAATGTGTTTCCTGGTTCATTTTTTTTTACTGGTTTCTTCACTGAATTAGAACACAGACTCTACAATGGGCAATTTAGTGCATCGGTGATAAAAAATGCAGCATCAATTGTATCGACTGATGAAAAAAGAATGTTCTGTATAAATCAGAAGACTCTCAAGAATTTCTTTTTACCATCACAATAAATTGTTTTTTAAATATGTAATACTATACTGTAATACTATAATATAATTTCTATGTGAGCTTTTATGTAAAAATTTGTACTATTTTTATAGAAAATAAAATTTTAAAAAGTTAAAAAATTAACTTCTAAACATGTGATTTGTAATATGCTAAATAGGTAGTACTACAATTGGCAGTCTTAAGCCTGGAAAAAGTGTGAAGGGAAGTTACCTAAAAAACATTGACTTGGCCGTTTTATAAGTTGTCCAATTATCCAGATTTTCATCAACCGGATCTGCCTCAGTCCCAGTCGATCCGGATAATCGGCATCTACTGTAACTTCGTTAATTAAAATGATAGAAATTTCTAAGCAGCTGAAATGCCTTCCTTGAAGTAGTCGGAATACACTGATATATCTCATAATGCAGAGAACCCTGCCCTCCTCTAGAAGTTGCTGTCGAAAAAAAAAAAAATTGACGCCAGCAACAGAAACTTTTTTTAATATACAGAGACTAGCTGCTTTCTGTGACCAGTTAGATTGTTTCTTTGTGAAAACAGATTTTAAGAATGAAAGTGAGTCCATCTAACACATACATATTTTTGGATAACTTATCCTTTAGGGTGAATTGTAAAATTGCTTCTTAATAGGTATCTTTCACGGAAGAACAATTTTTTACTAATTTTCATGTTCCTAGATGCAAGTATTTGGGACAGAATAAACAATTTTATAAATATAGATGTTCTAAGAGAGGAAAAATTAGAGATTCCCAAACTAACTGACAAATTTATATTTATACTAGCAGAAAAAGATGAAGCATAAATTGTTTTTAGAAAAAATCTTTTGGTAGCCTTTTATTTATGAATATTTTATATAAATATTTCAACTAAGCATGTTATATTTTAGAAATAAAATCAATGGCAACTTTAGCTCACCTTCCATTCGGATTGTGAGAAATAGTCTGAGGATAAATTTCACAACTGCCCATATCTTTAACAACTAAAGGTAATCTTTCACCATCTTTAATATCTGCATCGGTCATTGCTTTTAAGTTTGCTTGTTGGAGTTCAGAGTGCTTGGCCCAAATTATTTTTCCTGAACTATCCATAGACATTGCAGGTTCTTCACGACCAAGCTATGAAATAAAAATACATAACAAAATAAATATTTAAATGTTCAGTGCTTTATTAACACTCTAAAAAAAAAGTCAACTGTAATATATGAACCACCTGTCCACCTTGAAAAAGGACAAAATTGTAATGTGCTTACTATACAGTTTTTACCATGTATCAAAATGATGATTAGTTCATTGTTAGATTAAAATTATAACTATGCATATGAAGATAATTCTTAAAACTACTATATATACGACATTTATGGTTAAAAAATATAACTATGCAGTTTTGAAATGCATATTATAGAGAAAATAACAGCACAGTGAATGTCTATATCACATAGTGGCGGTCAACAGGTTACTACAACCTGATTGTGTGTTTCTTAATTTTATTTTTTAATTTTCTTCTGGATTACCACTAGGTACATTATTTAGAAAAAAATCAAACGATGCCTTAAAAAATTTGTTAAAGTTAAAAAAAAAAAAAAAAACTTTTAAACATTCACTTTATATTTTCCTTTGCTAATTGCTAAACTAATTTTGAAAATGCCTATTAGACACATAACTGACATAAATATGATAAATATATAAAAAGAAAAAAATAGCATTTTTAATTTTCAAGAAACTCTTGGTTTGAAACATCTATATGTTAACTACATTAAATCAAAATATAAAAAAATAATTTTATAAGTAAACATTATAAATTGCAATAACAGGTCAGTTGTTTCAGGTCAAAATTATATCCCAGTTGAAAAAAATTAAATCAATTGGTACAAAAAAAAAAAAAAAAAAAAAAAAAGTGCATCATAAAAGCAGCAAGATGCTCTCGCATTTTCTGAAAAAATTTCAATGATTTCTGCATTTGGCTTCCTATAAAACATTATTTGTTAAATTTCAGACTAATCTTATTATCCACTGAACACAGATGAAACAAAAATTTAACTAGTATGATGTGGCCACCACGACTTTCTTCTATATCATTTTACACAAAATTTATTCAATACAAATTATTTATTAAATTATCAAATTATTTTGCATTATAACATGCAGACTATTTTTATCTGACAGTATTATATTATCACTAAATGCCGAAAAATGTCAATTTTTTGCAAATCAGAAGAAATGACATGCTCCCCCCCCCCCCCCCCCCCCCCAAGTTTTTTTTTCCTTGAAAGATTTAAAAAAAAAAAAAAAAAAAAAAAAACTGTTTTAAATTATCACAGATCTATAGTTCAACCATTTGTTTTAAAAGTATTGATGAGATCTTTCGAAAGAAACCCATATTGAAAATTTACTCCCTACGGAGAAAAGGGGGGGGGGGGAGCTCGCACATGCACAAAATTTTTTTCCAAGTTAACTACTACTATTATCAATAATTCATATTAATTTTACAATTACACTGCCTGTGATGTTAAAAACATCACTTCTTTTTAAATATTAAATAAGATCGTTTTCTGCACTTAAATGCATTGTTTCTCTCAGCTGGCTCAACTCACCCTGTTGTGTTTGCTTTACTGCAACACACACACAGGAGAAAAATTGGTTCTTCTTTCCTAGTGGTGATGTCATATCACACCATGCTGAGAACCAATAGGGTGATGGTTCTGACTCCACCTTCTGTTATTCTGGCAGTTTTAAATTCAGTTGGATTTCAGCAGCTCTCAAGAGAAGAACATGGGGTGAGAAAGATTTGTTTTGCTTCTGTTTTAAAATAATGACCATTTTATCATTTGGAGAGAGAGTGCCTACTTATTAATAATAAATATATATATATTAGTTTATATGAATACTTATTCAAATTTTAAAAACCATTAATTTTTATATCCTACTTAATTTGGAATTACTAGTGTGGTTTGGAAAATAAAATTGATTAATTTTGAAAAAAAAAAAAAAAAAAAAAAAAAATTGTAGGTATCTCTCTCTCTCCTCAACTACGTGAATTTATTATATACAAATAGCCATCAACACATGTAAAAATCAAGAAATTTAAATAACAAGCTTCATACATCTGTGTTGTTTTTTTAAACCAATATAATAGTTTCATATATATACAAAAAATAATGGCTTCTAACAAAGGATTGACAAGAGGTTTACCATTCAAAACTTTAGTAACACCATTTTCTGGAGACCCTCATTTATTGGATTTTTTTATTGAATGGGAAGAATCCCATGCTTTGGCTTTTGTGAAATCAAAATTGGCAGATACTGCTCTTAAGTTTTATGTCTCCTCCCCAGCTTGCCAAAAAGCCAAAAATACAAAAGAGTTATTTAATATATTTAAGAAATATTTTAAGGTAGAGTCGGCAACTGCAATAGCACAACAATTTAACGAATTTAAGTTTGAGTCCGATGTCAATATTAATATTTTTGCTAATAAGCTTGAAAATTTAGTGAGAAAACGTTTTCCTGATATGGAAGAAAAAGCCCTTGAACAACTACTAATCGCAAAATTCAATGATCTCATTCCGCCCCACTTTAGAATTCATCTACTATCACAAAAAGCCACAACCTTTTATCAGATGGTGGAATGTCTCGAAAAATTCCAGGAAATTTATAACTTGCAAGTAAACCCTGTCTTACCAGGAACATCTTTTGCTACTATTCAGAACTTCAATCATAAAATAGATAGTGAAGTGATAGGTACAAACTCAGAAAACAATTTGACTAAGATTAACAATTCATCTTATAGCAAGCGGCCATACAATAAATTTCCACAAAATAAAGGTTCACATACGATTCAATGCCAATGGTGTGAAAGACCTGGACATTCTGCTCAGAGGTGCTTTGCACTCAGAAAATTACAAAATAATAAGTTTTCTCACAGATATCGTAATGGGCAATCTTTCTCTAGACCTTATAGAGACATGTCACGGAGAGCCAGGGCCCCTAAAACATTTAAATCCAACTCCCCTCAAACCAAAAGTAGTCATTCACAATGACTAGAAGTGGAGAATGGTAGAAGTGACACTAAACTCCTAAATACAAAGAGTTCCTCATATAGGTCAGGTTTGAATAAAGTCAATTACCATAACAACTTTTCACAGACTAACTCAACATATTCTAATCTACCTAATAATTTTTTTGTAAATAACAATGAAATCATTCTGAGATCTCCAGACACACAGGCAAAGTTCCCTTTGTCATTAGAACGCAAAGTCAAATCTGTTGCGATACAGACAACATCTCCTGTATTGGTAACGTCCCCGAGTGTGGAGGAAAATGGAGACTGCATATTAGTTAATTCACTGGAATTCTTGTTACACACAGACAATGATCTGCCCAATCTCCCCATCATACAATTACTGTTAAACAAAACATTAGAGAATTTTCTTCTCGACTCAGGAGCTTCTGTGTCATTACTCTCAAAGCATTACTTCTTACAAAATCAAAACAAATTATATTACAAAAGAATTGCTTCAAGAGTCAAGATATCTACAGTAAACTCTATAGTCCAATGTGACGGATGTGTTTGCATTTCCTTTAAAATAGGGAAAACTTTTTACAAACACACCTTTTTTCTTATTGAAATACCAACTGAATCTAAATTTATTGGTATACTTGGCTTTGATTTTTTAAAGTCCCATCACGTAGTTATCAATTTACACAATAACAAAATACAAATTAATGAAAATGCTTTAGATATTCTAGACACTGTACCCTCGTGCAGTCTTCTATCATCTGAATCTGATATGAATCGGGCATCACATAAGATAGCTACTCATATGGATTTTCCCCAAACTGGATATAAAAAATCTAAAATTGATGTTCATAAAGAGAACTTACCCTCTGATCAAAAATGTTGGCTTACCCAGAAGATTATGATTGATCCACAGGATACTATATATGTGCCTGTGCGGTCCACGCTTATTCCAGAAAATCAGTTAGTAATGTTTACATCGTCTAACAAGCATTGTCCACTTGTGTCCTATCCTTCTCTTATGGAGGTACAACATATCAAGGAAAATTCTACTAAACAAGAATTAATTCAATTTTTTATTCCTATGTATAATGATTCGAGCAAGAAACTGCATATAAATAAAAATACCGTTTGCGGATACATTTCAGAGATAGATAAAATAGAAGAAAATTCCTTGGATCTTGCAACAAATACACCTGATCACATGTGTAATCTAATTAAGGCTACACCAGAAGTTTTATCCTTAAGACAGAAAGAATTTAATGTAAATAATTTTTCTATTCAGCATTTAAAACCTACAGAAAGGGTAATAATGCAAGATATTCTTCAGAAATTTAACTCTGTATTTTCATGTTCACTAAAGTCGATTGGACACACCGATCATATCACTCCACATATAAAATTCATTTCAGATATTCCCTTAAAAACTTACCCTTTTCCTATTCCACAAGCTATTCAAGAAGAGGCAAAAGATCAACTTGACAAATTACTGGATGCAGGGATCATTGAGAGAAATATCTCTGAATGGGCATGCCCAATGCTTATGGTTAAAAAGAAAGCTGTGTCTAAGGAGGATAAACCTTCCTTTAGATTGGCCCTAGATTTAAGGTTAATCAACTCTATGATTCGATGCTCCACTTATCCTCTTCCAAGAATTGATACGATAATAAATAACATCTCAAAATTTAAATATTTTACAACATTAGACTTTCCCTCAGCGTATCATCAAATTTCATTACCTAAAGAATACAGACGACGTCTCTCATTTACTACACAATGGGGAACTTATTCATTTAAAAGATTAATGTTTGGGCTGAGATCAGCCGCATCAACATTCCAAATGCTTATTGACACAATTATACAAGAGTGCAATTGTTCAGGCATATATGCTTACCAGGATGACATTATTATAGGAAGTGACTCTTTCCAGGAAACAACAGAAAAATTACAAACACTTTTAGCTACTCTACAAAAGTACAATCTGACATTGTCTCCAAAGAAATGTAAATTCCATCAGTCATCTATTGAATATCTCGGTTTCAGCATCCAAAATCAGAAAATACATCCTATTTCTTCCAACATTACAAAAATTACTCAATTTCCTATCCCAGCAACCAGAAAACAACTAAAAAGATTTATAGGATTGTGTGGATTCTACAGAAAACTCATTCCCTGCTACTCGCGATTAATTGATCCTTTGATAAAATTAACATCTCCGAAAACTACATTTAAATGGACAGAGGAACATGCTGAAGTCTTTAAACAAATACAGAAAGTTTTTTTCTCTAAACCTTTTCTTTCTTTACCCGATTGGTCAAAACAATTTTTTCTTAATACAGATGCTAGCAAAATTGCTATTTCAGGGGTTCTTCTACAAGAAAAGGAAGGCATTCTGCTTCCGGTTAGTTACTTTAGTAAAACACTATCTAAATCAGAACAGCGATATTCAGCCATCAAGCTTGAGCTGATGGCCATAGCTAAGTCAGTCAGTGCATTTAAATTTTTCCTTTTCAACCGACCTTTCACCATTCTCAGCGATAGCAGACCACTCGAACACTATAAGAAAATTTCCTCTCCTGCTGATCTAACTACTAAATGGCTGATTGAATTATCAAACTATCAATACACATTCAGATATGTAAAAGGTAAAACAAATGTTTTGGCAGACTATTTTTCAAGAGAAGACTTTTCTGCATACACTCAAGATCTTAACTCAAACCCAGAATTAATTAAAGAGGCTAACAATTTACCCATTTCTTCAGCTTCTCCAACAATTGAACTCCATCATTTCAATGTCACACAAAAATCTTCTGATAAGTCACTCACCTCATCAGAGCCTCATCGTTCTTCCTTACCTCAGTTGTTAAGCAACGATGCTGCTCCACTCAGTCGTTCCTTAAACAGCTCTGACGCAGATAATCTTATGATGGAAATCTCGGAAGAATGTTTTTTTAAAGAGCAAAGAGAAGATGACTTTCTGCTAAAAATTATTGTCGATATCACTTCGGAGAAACCTTCTCCTAAATATAAAAATTATTTTGTCCATCCGGACACAGGTCTGTTAATGATCAAACGAAAGTTTCACCAGCCTGAAAACTCTCCAAAAACAAAAATTGTAGTACCACAGAAGTTAAAACCTAAAGTATTAAAAATTTGTCACATGCCTCACTTTGGAATTAGAAATACATACAGAAGAATACTTAAACACTTTTATTGGACAGGATTATTTGAAGATGTAAAAAACTTTGTTCTGTCCTGTACATTATGTATTCAATATAAACCGCACAGAATTCCACCTGCTCCACTACAGGAAATGTTTGTTCCTTCTGCGCCGAGTATGTTAGTTTCCATGGACTTTTTGGGTCCTTTCTCTAATGGCTTCCATGTGTTAACATTCCTCGATCATTTTTCTAAACATATTGAATTGGTACCAGTAAAAAATGCAACAGCACAAGCTGTAGTTAAAGCCATTACGGGATACATTACTACCTTTGGTCGACCCTCTGCGATACTCTCAGACTTAGGCCCACAGTTCACAGCAAACATCTTTAACAACTTGGCACAGACATTGAAAATTACAATCTCCCATTCATCATCAGGACACCCGCAAACACAAGGCTCATCAGAAAGAATTAATACCAGCATTAAATCCTCAATTTCCACTCTTACCAAGGAAGGATTTGATTTTCATCAGGCTTTGATGATACACAAGAACCTGTATAACACCACCGTTCATTCTTCAACTGGATATTCTCCAGCCTTTCTGCATTTTGGCAGGTCAATAACAAGCATCTTTGACTTGTTTGAAGCTCCTCAGTTAGAAACACTGGAATTTCCATATGAATACCATAAATATATGGAATCAATGAAACAGATCTTTAGGCAAGTGCATCATAACATGAAGTTTTACCAAAACCAACGTAATACTAGACAACATAAAAAAGCAGTTCTCCGGAAATTCAAAGAAAATGATATGGTCTTTATAAAAACCAAAGATACATTTAAACCAAGATTCATAGGCCCATATTCAGTTCAAAAAGTAATATCTGACGTGTTACTCTCCGTCAGAGAATTCGAAAATGAAGGGGCTGAACCATTCACTATTAACATAGACCGTGTCATCCTGGCGCATAAAAGAAAGCAACATCTCATTCCACAAACAATTCTGACAGGTCAACCAGCTGGGATTGTTCAACCGCAGTCTCATTATGATCTCAGACCAAGATGCAAAACTTAATTTTTGTTTTTTGTTTTTTTTTTGTTTCCATTTTCACAAATGTTCTTTTAACATGTTTTTTTTTTTAAGTTTTTTTTTAGGGGACTTGATAAGCAATTCATTCACCAAAGTTGCCTGTTGTAAACAAGTATGAGTTGGTACAGGTATATTTCATAAGTTGTATTTTGTATATTGTCCTATTATATATTGTGTAGTTATATATATATATATATATATTTTCTCCTGTGGCAAATGTTGAATATCTACAAAAACTTAGTGCAGTGTGTATTGTAGTTAATATGAATATAAATCTTCTGTTATGCTGATTTATTTTATATATTGTCTTATTTGTTAAATTTGATAACTATACTATAATTATTTACTGCTCAAAATGTACAGTATGTGTGTGTTATATGTGTCGGAAACTTGCATATTTATATGTGTATACATAATTTTTCTTCTTTCTTTTCATATATTAATTCCTACACATTGTCATGTTTATAAATATATTGGGTTATTAAATACAATTTCTGGAAGCTTCCACACCATTTTCACAGACACAAACATCACTTATACAACACAAGTATACACTACATCCACACTATTACACAATCAAATTAATACACAATCCACACATGATATGTATATAAATGTGTATAATGTTTGATAAAATTTTTTGTTTATTGTGATTATTGACATTGCAGTTTTGTTTTGGTTATATCTGATAGTATGTTTATTTGAGTATTATTTGACGTTTATATTAAGTGCATTTTTGATTTTGTTTAGTAATCTAACTTGGTGGCCTTGGTAGCCACTCACATTTATTATTTCCATTTATAATATGTATATTCTTTAAATAATAATAATAATAATGGTAATGATAAAATTAAAAAAAAAAAAAAAAAAAATCTTATTCGAATATTATACTCGAGTACTTGGAATGCCTTTTCCGTAATGTAATATTTATCTGTAAGATTATTTTGACATTTGTATTGATACTTATTTTGATTTTTTTTTCTCCTTCATAATAATGCTTCAAGAGGTCATCTGTAAATATTTTATACTGAAATATAACTGATTTTGTTTTATCAGTTGTTAACAAGATTTCTTTGACATTTATTTAGTATAGTTGTTCTTTCATGTGTATACTTATACATTGATTAATCGGTAGATGGTATTTAATATCAAGACTATTGGTTAAATATTTTTGTTGATATTGCACATCCACTGAAATTCTTTTGTCATGTCATACATTTTTTTATTCTCGTTAACTAATTATTTTTACAAATTTATAAGAAGGCAAATTTTACAGCAATTAACATGCTTTTCAATATTTCTGTTATAATACTATTTTCTTTAAAAGGTATCAATATTTTTTTTTACTCATGTCACTTGTTGATAAAAGCTGTGTCTGTTTGCATTTATAGAT
This sequence comes from Salticus scenicus, assembly GCA_963930645.1. Taxonomy (NCBI): domain Eukaryota; kingdom Metazoa; phylum Arthropoda; class Arachnida; order Araneae; family Salticidae; genus Salticus; species Salticus scenicus. The sequence continues at coordinate 219,475,131 of OZ005658.1, forward strand.
ATATTTTATTAGTTGTCAATATCCTAATAAATATTGTTAGATATGTCACTGACCACTTTTGTATCAATAAAATCTTTTATTTGAGAATGTCTGTAACCACAGTGCTGAAATAGTATTGTTTTAGATGAAATGGTGTATTCCTCGCTTATTTTGGTAGAATTGATCACCTACCAGGGTAGGCGTTGATATTGGGTTGTTTGTCGGAATTTTATTGTTTCAGCTTTACTTATCGATTTTGTATTGTGTTTGGTTCAGATTTTGTGTCACATGTACATTGTTCTCAAAATTTCTAAATTTTTTTATCAAGTGCATGTTATTAAGAGTATTGTAAGACCTTTCAGTTGCTTAAAAATTTGCTTTGTTACATTCATGCCTTTAATGGCCGTTCCTACAATTTTATGTAGTTAATATGGATATTTTTTTTTCACATGTAAGTAAAAAAAAAAAAAAAAAAAAAAAAAAAAAAATTTTAATCCTTCATGTAAATGTAGGTATGCACTCTCCATTCACATTTTTAGTCTTCCAAATTTTTTTTAATGGTCGTTAGGGGTAATGTGATGTTAAAAACATCACTTCTTTTTAAATATTAAATAAGATCGTTTTCTGCACTTAAATGCATTGTTTCTCTCAGCTGGCTCAACTCACCCTGTTGTGTTTGCTTTACTGCAACACACACACAGGAGAAAAATTGGTTCTTCTTTCCTAGTGGTGATGTCATATCACACCATGCTGAGAACCAATAGGGTGATGGTTCTGACTCCACCTTCTGTTATTCTGGCAGTTTTAAATTCAGTTGGATTTCAGCAGCTCTCAAGAGAAGAACATGGGGTGAGAAAGATTTGTTTTGCTTCTGTTTTAAAATAATGACCATTTTATCATTTGGAGAGAGAGTGCCTACTTATTAATAATAAATATATATATATTAGTTTATATGAATACTTATTCAAATTTTAAAAACCATTAATTTTTATATCCTACTTAATTTGGAATTACTAGTGTGGTTTGGAAAATAAAATTGATTAATTTTGATGCAGCAGATTAGTTTTCTTACAAACATTATTTTTGTATGCATTTTTCTTTTTTACAGCATTCTAGCCAATAAGTAAATTGATTCCTCTTTTCTCTTATGTAAATAAAATTATTTGTATATATATATTTGACCTTTTGACCCAAAGAATAAAAAGGGTTAGTGGCCAGAACGCAATGTACGCCATGAGGTTCTTTGATCCTCACTAAGTAACTTCTGTTGCTATGAAAATTAAAAATATTAATAAAATTAATTTAAAATATGGAAACATAAAAGGTAAATGAATTATTTACATCACACTGCCATGTTAAAAATTTAGAAAAAATGCGATCACAGCGCCACCTGTTGAGCAGTTGTTCCACAAATCTAATCAGCACCAGTTTATGTCAGGGTCCAACTAAATACCAAGTTTGGATAAATTCCGTTCATTGGTTTGTGAGATACAGTGTCCACAAGATTTGTAATACACACACACACAGACAGACATTTTCTAAAAACAGTCAAATCATGTTCAGGACATCCCAAAATGTGTAACTTCATCAAAAACTGGAGTTCAAAAATTTTCACCAATACTTTCTCTATACATACATATAGAAGAAAGTAAAAATAGATTAAGACAAGGGGAAAATATTGAAAAATTGGGTGGGGGTGGGGGGGGGGGGGGGAAACGCCAGCTACAGAATCTGGAAGTCAGTTGGCCTTGAGCCTTTTTAATGCACAGATCTCTCATGAAGCAGATCAGCTACAGAAAAACTTGCCATGTTATAAGAAGCTTATAGGAAGTATTCTTTGTCCATAGCTTAAGTATATGACAGGCACAAAGCCTTCAAGGACAGAAAAGAGAATGTTGATGAGATGATAAATAATGTGCCAGACATCCATCAAGTTCTCAAACTTCAAACAATATGGCTAAAATTAAAGCTCTTTCAGACTATGACCATTCGATGAGTGTCCAAAAAATTGCAGAGACATTGGGACTTTACAATATGGATTGTGTATCAAATCGTCATGGACAGACTTCAAATACATAAGAATTGTGCCAAGCTCCTTATTTAGCTCCTAGCAAAACACAGCTTCGCAACGCTGCCCCAATTCCTGTACAACCCGATCTGTCACTGCCAGATTCTATTCTTTCAGCTTAAAATTGTTTTTAGTTGTTTTGACAATCTGAAGAACTTGCAGAGAAATGTAATGTGCATTCTGAACAATATTCCAGTTGAAAACTTCCATGAGGGCACCAATGTGTGACAGAGTTATTAGCAATGGTATATTAATGCAGGAGGAAGCTATATTGAACAATATTAAGTGCCTGTAAAATTATCTTCAAATAAACAAATTTTACGGGATCAGTCTCATTACTTTCTGAACAGCTCCTATATTTCATACATTAAAGAAAATTCATAAATATATATCCAAAATTACATAACATCTCTGGATCTATATAACACTCACTTATCATATACTAGCCACCTTCGGCGACCAGCTGGTTCGCGAACCTTGAAAAATGACACTTTACAAAACTCCTGCTCGGTTGCACCGCAGAACAGCTTATTGACATACTGTGAAAATAGCTTTATTGAAAAATTTAATCGCAGTAAATTCCCACTCGGTAGAACCTGCGACGCCCTCTTCCCGTTTGAATATCTGAAACAGCCTGTTTGCTCACCATTTTATGAACTTTCAAATTTCTGACTTTAGCAAAGTCCCGTTCGTTGGCGCCTGCAGCGCCTTATCTCTGCTTTGGAACTTACAATATCATTCTCGCTCATTAGAATTTGAAATATTGAAATTTTAAAATATTATAGCACCATCTGGCGGTAGAAATGTCTGTAATCTGCTGTTCAATTCCAAATCCACAAAGCTTTCAAATGATGTATTACTTTTGAAATTATTTTAATCTCAGAGGACACCTTAAAACATATAAATCAGGGGAAATCTTGAATTCCACTTTCGATAATATAAAAGTACTTTAAAATATCTTTCGAATGATGCATTAAAAATAATTTAATGATAATTAGAATTTGAAATATTGAAAATTTAAAATATTACAGTGCCATCTGGCAGTAGAAATTCCTGTAATTCACTGTTCGATTCCAAATCAACAAAGCTTTCAAATGATGTATTACTTATGAAATTATTTTAATTAGTAGCTAAGATACAAAAGAAAATCTAATCAGGAGACCTTCAAACGTGTAAATCAGGTGAAATATCGAATCCCACTTTCGATAATATAAAAGTACTTTAAAATGTCGTTCGAACGATATATTAAAAATAATTTAATCATAATTAAAATTTGAAATATTGAAATTTTAAAATATTACAGCGCCAATTAAAATGTAATTTTTTTGTTTATTGACCGAAATCGATGAAATCTGAACTGCAAGTTCGAACAAGTTCAACTGCACAACTTCGCACAACTGCAAGTTCGCTGTTGTGCGAACTGCAAGCTGATGTGATTGCTGTATAAGTTTTGTGTGTGACAAAGGAAAATTGAAGGACATTGAAATTTGCAATTTTTAATCGCAGTCACAAAATGCGTGACCTCAGACAGTAAAAGGTATTTTTCTTACGCTCCACTTTCGAAATATCGTCTGTGAAATTAAAAGAGAGTTTCTATGGTAACCAATATACCAAGTATTGTTCGACCCGCAAATGCGATAAATGTGATTCAGAATCTTATGAAAAAGTACATGGATGCAGAAAATAAAAAAAATTATAACTAATTCAGTTTTTGAAATAAACTCTAAATCTTTAGAGATCTGATTCGTCTAATCGAGATCTAGATACAAAAAAAAAAAAAAAAGAAATGATTTATCTCTAAAAGATTTTGAGTTATAAAATGTTTTTTGAAAAAATCAATGTTTCGTAAAATTTAAAAATATAGATTGCTAATCCGTATTTTGTTAAAAATTTTATATGGTTCGAAAGAGGATTAAATGACCTTTCAAAATATACCAGTTGTTAACAAATGGGACTATTACTCTTTCGTACAGGGCATTTCAAAAAAGACGATCGAGAAAAAGAGTAAAAATATAAAAAATCCGTATTTTTCAAAAAAATTTTTACCATAAGAATCTGTAATAAATGCTCTTTCTCATGGTACAGGCGTATTTTCAATATCTGGAACCATTAAATTGGGATGGCTTTACAAAAACCCGCAAAATTTTCTCTCTCTGCTTTTTCTTCTGAGGAACGCGGTTCAGGAGAAAAATTACGGTCGCCTGGCTTTTGAATCATTTTTTGATTAGACATAGGTTGACGTTTTAATTAATATCTCCGGATCTAATTAAAAGTTTTAAATTCTTTTTGCATTATGCACTCGGAAATGCTTCTGAGCGCCCGTATGTCAAATTTTGTACTTCTACGTTCAGTAGGGGCTGAACGTATAGATGCACAGACAGACATCTTGTTTTATTATTATAGATACCATATAATTCGTTTTACAGAAATGCTTTAGAGTAACTTTAAAATCATCAATGAATTATCATTACCTTTATAATAATGCTTCCTTCATCATAACCTAAGGCTACACTGTTGCAACCTTTAAGACATGCAATAGTCCATACTCTATCTAAATTGTAATTCAAAGTGCTTTCCAAGCGGTAAGTGTTGGCATGCCAAATACGTACAGTACCTACACACAAAAAAATAAATAAATAAATATAAACAGTATTTTTCTTAAATTAAAATGTAAAATATATAAAAGAAAAAACTAGAAGAAAACAAGATAAAAGATAATCAAAAATTTGTTTATGTGTTGAAATTAAATTGCTTTAATATTGTTTAATAAATATAACAGTACACATATTGAAAATTTCTGTGTTTCGAGCTTTTGTCAAATACCTGTGATTACTATATAGAAAGAAAAGTGTTCACAGGAAGAAAAATTACTAAATATCAAATTTTTTCTTTGCATTTTTAGCTGTATTACTTTTTATGGAAATGGGTGAACATTGACTGGTTACTTTAACAGCCACACAGCCAAAAATTGTATCACATTAAATTAAGATTTTTAAAAATACATTGTGAAAATAGCAAAATTCGACTTTCACTTGTGGCTGTGAATTCTGTGTGTACATTTTATCTGATCACATGTTGTTCCCTTTCACCACTACTTTTCCCATTTTTGTGAATAGCACCACTATTTTTAATTGTATATATTATAAATTTACAAAAATTTGATTTTTGAGGTATGTTCTGCCATTCTCTTTGTCAGTTCTCTTTGTATGCCATTCTCTTTGTATGTTCTGCCATTCTCTTTTCCTAATGTTGTGAATCCATCATAGTGTGATTACAGATAATATACTTTCTACTTAATAACAGAAGAATATAGGGTTTAGAAGAAAGTACATTTAACAATAGCGCATACAGAGAAACCCACTTCTATGTTACGCTTGCATGCGTTAACACCGTGCCACCTATACCTTGTTTTCTTCGTAAAGAACTTTGAAGTGAAGCAAAGAGGTTTATGTTGTGAAGTGTGTGTTCGGTGACCGAAAAGAATGTGGCATCAAGAAATAAATAAAATGTAAGTGATTCAAGTGTGTATTTGTGTTATAAATAAGTATTAAGTGCCTTTACATGGCGCTTCGAGCCACAGGACCTGCTAAAAAGAAAAAGTAATAACAATGAGTTTTGTTTATTTAATTTTATTGTGAGAAAAAGAAGTTTGTGCTTCGGTTTCATTATGAATCGATGAAACAAAAGTTTCGTTTTAATCACAGATGAGAAAAAAAATGTTTATATCGACAGATGGATTTGAATTAAGTGAAATTATAATATATAAGAGTGAACGATGAAACAAAATAAAAGTGAAGTGATAGTGTTTATTTAAGAAAAACAAGATGATAGCATTTTTTGTTCTTAAGCGGAATACAGCGATCTGAGGTAAGAGCATTTTCATAGAATTTAAATTTGCTTTGAATTTATTACTTTTTAAATTTAATTATGTTAATTATTGATAAATTAAGAAAAGATGAGCTTAAGCTTGTTGCAGAGGAATTGGGTTTAAGTGTAGGAGAGGGTGCTAAACATGTTGAGTTAAAAGATATTATTGAGAAATGTGAACATTTTTCAAACAATGAGTTAATGAAAAGTGTAGCAGATTGTGCAGTTGAGGAAATCAAATCAAAAAACGAAGATGAAAAATCAAAAACAGAGTTAGAAAAAATTAAACTAGCACAATTAGAGAAAGAGTTAGAGATAGCAAATATTCATAAGGAATCTTTACAAAATTCTGAATTCGAGAAAATTAAATTAGCGCAGTTAGAGAAAGAGTTAGGATTAGCGAATATTAAAAGGGATTCATTCCAAAATAATTCACTTTCAGCTGTAAATTCGGAACCAGAACTTGTAAATAATAATAATCTAGAGAGTTTTATTAGGAGTATTAAAATCCTTACTATTCCATTACCATCTAAAGCAGAATCATTCAATCTATTTTTTCATTCTCTGGAAAAGGCATTTAAGAGTAAAAATGTACCAGATGAGTTTAAAGCGGAAATTCTTTTAAATATTCTCGGTGAAAAAGCTAGTAATTTAATGGTATATGTGTCTGAGGAAGACTTGTGTAGTTACGAAAAATTAAAAACAGTTGTTTTGAAGGAGCTTCATCCGATGGCTAATGAGTGTTTAAATAACTTCCGGAAGGCACAAAAATTACCATCAGAGAGTTATGTGCAGTATGCATCGCAGTTATCGGCATCATTTGAGTATTATTGTGAGTTGCGTAAAGTGAATGATTTTATGGCTTCCGGTTTCCAGTAGCCAATCTTTCAAATTAGGAATGCTGTTCCAAGAAATAAACTCCAATTTTATTTATTCTAAAGTATTAATCTTAATCAGTTCCAAATTTGGAATATTTTAATGCAAAAGTCCTCAATCATGTGTATCTTCAGTGTTGAAAGTAAGTACTTTTGCAGAGCTTGAAATTGAACCTGATATGATCAGATAGCCTGCTGATATTGTTTAGCATTTCTCCAAATGCATCTGTGAATAGACTTTGCTATAAATGGCATATGCAAAAAATAATAAAACAATGTTTGAAATGTAAAAAATTTGAGGATTTCTCAACACCACAAATAAATGGAATATTACAGGTATGCAGATCTATGTTTATCCTTCAGATTAAAAAAAGGGGGGAGGCAGCAAAAATTAAATTAAAAGGAAACAAAAATCTTGAGATAGGAAAATATGTGCAGTAGTGCATGCAAACATGGATTATAAATTCCATTCCACCACTTGTAACTTTCTTTCACACAAAATTTTTTTTTTTTACTTTCTTAGAAAACATTCAAAACTTTAGAACAATACTGATGTTCGTTGATTAATTCTTCGTTACAGGTGTTTGATTCTAGATTGGTTCATTAAAACATCTTTATTTTGGCATAGTCATTTTCTGAGAACAGCATCGAGTACTGGAAAGCAATGCATAGTAATACCTCACATTCTTACACACAACCATAATTTCAGAATAAAGGAGATCCAAGATGAGTTTAGCAATTGCAATCTATGAAAAAGTACGGCATTTATTTGTGTTTTTGAGTTTTTTGCCAGAATAATAGATCCTGATTGTTTTAGAATTTTCCAAGAGCTCATGCAAGTATGTCCAGAATTAATTTTTACGCACGAGTTAACCACAATTAACTTAAGATTATGCCGAGGTTTGATAATTCCTTCTTTTAAATTTTATCATTTTCTACTTCTCAATAATAAAGTCTTCTGCCATGAAGCAAAGTTTAAAGGGAAAATTACAAATTATTAGTGATTTATAATTTTAAATAGTGATTTCTAAACATTTAAAAATGGGTTCTTCTTTAATTAAAATCAATTATTTTATATCCTTTTATATACATAAAGATGAAAATTATATGAAAATAAAGACATTTAAGACTTTCTTGATAATCAATCTCCTAAACTAATTTCTGAAAAAAAAAAAAAAAAAAAACAATGGCTTGATGCATTTATTTCACTGATAAATTTATGGGAAAAAAATAAAAATAAATAAACGAAATATCCATACCATCTTCAGAACCAGTCATTATAATAGGAAGTTCAGGGTGGAACGTGACAGCAGAAATATTCTGAGCATGACCTTCTAGAGTTTGAATGCATGTTTTATTCTAAAAGAAAAATACATTAATGAAAATAAAATACTATTTAAAAAATTAGTATCAAATAGTAAATAATTAATTACTTTTGAATAACACTATCAAATCAAATTTTACTTCAATATACGTTTTTGAACTAGTACAATTTATTAGATGCATTTGTCTATGGTTCATAAGGACATGCCTTTTTCCAAGGAATCCTCTACCAGTATTTTTATATAATATATTTCCTTTTAAGGCTTTTTTCATATCAATAATTTCTATTTAATAATAGTGGTGCAGAAAATCAAGGAAATTCAAGGATTGTACAAACCATGTTGTCATAAGCTGATATGACTTATTCAACATACTTTTTTGATAAAGTGACAAATCATTGTGTTAAAATGTTTAACAAAAGATTGAAAAAAAAAAAAAAAAAAAAAAAATAGCACTTGATGGAAGACTGTTTTTTACTTTATTTTATTTATTTATTATTATTTTTTTTTTTTTTAACAGTCAACTCATAACTGCAATTTAGAAAATTTAGAAGAATATATCCTTCATAACGATTTTTTTTTTCTTTTCTTTTTTTTTTTCTTTTAAGATTTTTATGAACACTTGAATATATATATATCATGAATTACGAAAAGCTGGGTCTGAAATTTTGGGTCTTTGGAGCCAATGCCCACATTTGTGTAAGATTTTAAGGCTGGCAAAAAAAAAAAAAAAAAATCATCATCAGTTAGTTTTATCAGAATTTATTCGTATGATTTCTCTGACCAGCATGTCCATTTTGACAAGTACGACTGTTTATTGGATGCAAATGACCGATATCCCAGGGTTGATAAAGAATTGTCTGGACTCAATAAATTTCTATGCATTTTGTAACCACAAACTGCAGTGAACTGCAATGAGACTAGCAAAACTACCTTGAAAATTTTGACTTTTTTAAAAATTCACAATACAAAATGATTTACCATAAAATTTAGGTTATAGGGGCAATTTAGGAATTATTTCTGGATTACATATTTTGAATATGATTTTTAATTATTATTATTTTATTATTTATTTTTTAATTTTTTATTCACATATATAACAGAGTTATAACCAGTAATTATAATATAAATCATATATAATAAACAATCATTAAATCAGAATAGATTTATTTAGAAAATGTAATAAATAAAACTACAATTTATGGTGAATAGAATTTTTATTTTAGAATTTTACCTGGTAATCCCAAATTTTAACCAATCTGTCATCAGCACCAGATATTAAATATGGTTTATCTCCACCATGATAATAATCTACACAATTAACACCTTTTTCGTGGCCTTCTAAAGAAAAATTTGGAGCACCTGAACCAAGTTGCCAAACCTAAAATGAAAATAAGAGTAATTCATTATCTGTATCATAAAAAAATAAACAAACATTAGTAGTATTTATAATATTTAACATGGCAAAATTGTCAATACTAATCTCTCTTCAAAACATTTTTTAAAGAGTAACATACAAAGCAAGTAATTATTTAAAATAAATAAATAAATAAATAAAAATTAATTAATTTCATTACCTTCAAATATAGATGTGTGTGTAATAAAAAAAATTACTAGTTAGGTTCTTTTATGGTAAATTATAATTTTATAAATATATCCTTTATCCCTTTATCTACTGCAATATGAAACCAACAAAAAATGTATTCGACCCAGTAGCAAAAAGTTTTGTAGCTGTCTGCGACAGGCTTTTAAAGTTTCATAACCTGTCTGCAAAATTTGCATGTAATCAGGGGTGAAAATAGCTTACACTCAAAAAGCCTGAAAGCTGATAGTGGCAATCTTGAAGGAAGAGGGGGGGGGGGGGCTAACAACAGTGGTGATCTCGTGCAACAATACACAAATACAATTTTACTACAGAACAATATAGTATAAACAATTATAAAATAATAAGTTGAACTCATTCAATTAAATATTTATAGCAATGTTTGACACAACAAATATAAATAATTATAAATAATAAAAGTATTAGTTTAAGTTTTCATATAGAAATTTTTATAAGTGAATTTCGAAGTGGAGGAGAAGTTTTGGAGCAGTTTTAAATGAAATTAGCACTTTTCTATGTTCCCGTAGAAAATCAGTAACAGGTAACAGGAAAAAAGACGCATAACGCTGCATATCAAGGGAGATCTAGGCTCCCTAGGTCGCCGTTGTTAAGCACTGTTTTGTGTGTTCCTACCAAAGCACTTATAGGGGCTCTAGAGTTCCTACCAGAGAGCATCTAAGACGTCATACATCGGTAGTGCATTGATTGTCGCAGGCGAAAAATGTCCGTAAATTGCAGACAATTTCTTATGACTGCAGACAAAAAGTGTCCGAAAGTTGCAGACTAATTTTTTTATTAGTGCAGGCAAAATCTGTCTGCAAGCATTTTTTATGTGTCTGCAAGTATGTCGCCGTGTCATGGTGTTTCTGCCACCGGGGTATTCGAAATATATTTTTTTAGTTACTTAAAAGTATTTCTTAAAGATATCTGCAATAAAAATTATGCATGTCCCCTCATCAGAGTAATTAATGAGGATTTTGTGAGGTGGTTCTGTAGTGTATCACTGGCACAGAGGTTAAAAAAGATATTTGGACCTTAAAAATGCATAAAAATGTATTTTCTTTCTGTATTTATTCCTTATTATTATTATTTCTGAAGTATCAGAGGAATTAAATATAATACACATGAAGATCGTGAAAAATTCCAAGCAAAAACAGCAATAGCACTCTATCACATCCTTTCTGGAACAAAAACAGCTGCAGGTAACTTCTAGTACCTGGTAGTGAAGTTAAAGTGAGGTATATACGTTCTATTCTTATAAATAGTTTTGACATTTCTTCCATAAATTCGATTTCATGCGTGACTTAAACTAATGGTACTTTAAAGTACAGTTGGTAGATAAAAGGATAATATTTCCAATCTTATTCTTACACATTATTTGAAATCAAAATTGCCATTTCTGCTATTTATAAAACTTTAATCCATTAACAAAATTAATCTATTTTTTACTCTTTTATTTTGTTTTCTTAATTCATATTGTTTTCCCTTTTCAGACATAAATAATCTGAAGTGCCAATGACTATACCCTGTCTGGAAGAGTAAAACTCATTAAATAACTTAATTTCACATTGTTATACCTCTTTTAATCATGTGATATTACGTCATTTAAGGATTCTTGTCTGATCTCTTTTTGTTTTTCCCCCATACAAATATTCATACTTTCCTAAACTCTAAAACAGTGGCTTTTATACAGCATAATTGTGAAATAAATATATACACGTTATTAAGGGGCTTCTCTTTTAATATGCAGAAAACCTTATCCTAAATATTTCACACACATACATATACACACAAATTTATCTGCTTTTTATTTCAGAATTCCGTTTAACTGCAATTTCTCACAATGAATTCTTAAATATTTCCCAGAATCTTGCATAAAATGCTACAAAAGCTACCAAACAATACCATTTTTGTTGAAATTTGAGAATGACAGTTGAATGTGCTTCTTAGTTAGTGAAATGTTCAAATAAATCGTACTTTATGTTTACAGCCATTCAAGCAGGGACTGACTATCGTACGGGCACCTGGGGCTCGTGCCCTGGGCACAAAATTTTACTCATGCTTAAAATATAGGGTCTAAACCTCCCTTTTTTTCATTTTCCTACTCCACTGTCTTTCACATACATGAATAAAATTTGCCACTAGGCTGACTGGAGGTAACTTTATTTTTCTTTAGAGCCCAAAACAGAAGCAGATTAATTTTTTGACCAAATAGCATTTTTCGCTCGTTAAAATTTGTGGTATGTTAATAATAGTTTTTTTTTTTTTTTTTTTTTTTTTTTTGTGGGGGGGGGGGGGCAGCAGAGGAAGAAGTCTGGCTCTTCTAAGGGGGCACAAAAAATTTAAAGTGCCCTGAGCACAAAAATTTGTTAGTCGGACCCTGCATTCAAGAGTTATCTTATTTAGCAAAGCACGATTGAATACTATTTTTAAAAAATAAATACGGATTTTTCTTATGTATCACACAATATATTAAAAGGAGATCTGGTGCTAGATAAATATAGCAAATGAAAATACTTTAATGTATAAAACATTAAAGAGAAAATGAGCAAAAAATGCAGATATCTCTGTTTTTGTGGCATTGAGCATATGCTATCAGTACATTGTCATCTTGCACTAGTGACAATATACTCAAGGTTACCAAAACAGTTGTCTGTATTTTTCACTCATCATTCTTTTTGGCCTTCTGTCTGTTAAAGAATTTTCCTGTTTTTGTTCATCATGCAATAAATTCAATGCTAACTATGCAAATTATCTAATAATGAGTTCATGGCATTAAAAAAGACAGCAATAAAATCGGTGAATAAACTTATGAAATATAATTGTCCCTTTCTTTCATGAATGTTATCCATATTAAACTATAAATAATTTTATTTTTTGTATATTACCGATGTATAAATTGACACTAAAACATTATCATAGTTGTTTATAATTACAACTTTTTCTTGAATATACAGGGTCAAAAATTAAACAACCCTACTTTGAAGTTGTCTACAGACAAAATTATTGTTGAGAAAGTAATGAAATTTTGTGTAGGACATAAGGAAAGTATGGGAATTTGTTTGAGTCAAGAAAAAATATTAAATCAAATATTTGCCCTCAGGTGGAGTTTTTTAATAAATTACACATTCAGCATACATTTATGATAGTTTACAAATTTTATTATAAGACATGTACAACATGACAACCATTATTGTCAGCTACTATTTGTAATCGTAAGATAGCATGTTTCACAGCTGACCACAGTGTGTTTGGGGGAAATATTATAAGCATGTTGTGAAATGCTGTCTTTAAGATCAGGCAAAGTTCTTGGATTATCACGACTTATCATACCTTTTAAACACCCCCAAAGCCCAAAGTTGCATGGACTGAAGTCTGGAAATCGGAGAAGCCATGTATCACAAAGTGTGTGATTCATAAAAAAACAACAAAAAAAAAAAAGCCTGTGGTGGTGAAAGGTTGAACTAACTTGTTCATTCATTCACACAAATTCCCATACCTTCATAATGTCCTACACAAAATTTTATAACTTTCTCAAACATGGTGTTTGTCTGTAGACAGCTTCAAAATAGGATAATAATTTAATTTCAGACACCCTGACATCCAAGCTTGCAGATACATTTTGCTATTTTTAATTGTGTATGCAGATACTTTCTAATTTTATATAAGGTCTGTATACTGGAAATTCCAGTGTCTAAAATAAGTTTTCCAACAGTGAAAATTGAACTTTTGAAACTTATTAACTAATACATATTTTAAATTCTGTTTTCACATTCTGGAAATTCCCAACTGTTAAATTGACGGACCTTTTTTAAAAAAATATTTTTTTAATATTTTATTTTGAACCTGCAAAATACAAATTTTCAATAAGTGAAATTTTTTCATTTTGCAATTTCAAAATAAAACATTAAAAACATACATTTTAAAAAAAGGTCCGTCAATTTAACAGCTGGGAATTTTCTGAATGTGAAAACAGAATTTAAAAATATGTATTAGTTAATAACAAGTTATTTGTAAAGAAAATTTTCCCATAGAATAACATTGGCTCGGGCTTCCGGCGGAGGTAAGTGAAGAGGGCCATTAAAAAGGGATTTAATGATTTGTATAAATTATTGGAACATTCCATTGAGATTTATTTTTAATTAGAGAAACAAAAACAAAAAATTTACTATGGGAGAATAGTTCATGAAACATACTTTTACTAAGCGATCCAGAGAAGCACTGGCAAAAGTATTGTTATCTTTTGGGTTTATAACAATTTGCATAACATAGTGTGTATGACCTTCAAAAACTTGAGTGCAGCTCCACTGCTTTTCCCAGTTCCAAAGTTTTATAAGCATATCATCTATAAAAAATAAAATTGAATAAATACGTAAAAAATTAACACATTAGAATTTTTTCAAAAAGAAAGTTTATTTCAACAACTTTTGAATGTACAGTCGGTAACAAAAGTCTCCGAACACTAGCAAAAATTCCTATATAAAAAAATATATATACAAAGTACACTTAATACAGTTTTGTTAAATAAATCCTTGTCGAATCCTGTTCTTAATCAGTCTAAAAACAGGATTCGACTAGGATTTATTTAACAAAACTGTATTAAGTGTACTTTTTTTTTTATGTAGGAATTTTAGCTAGTGTTCGGAGACTTTTGTTACCAACTGTATTTTGTAATATTAAGTATATGTAAGTAAATACATAGAAGATGAGCTTTTAATTTTCAAAACCTTTTGTTCTAAAAACATCAGAAAACGGTCTCTAGACATAATGTTATTTTTCATGTTTAAAAATTACAGCATTTACAAATATTAAAAAAAACATTTGAATATCTTTTATAATTTTTTTTTTTTTTTTTTTCAGGTTCAAAAAACACATCCACAATGGATAGTAATTTTCATTTTTTCTAACAATGGCTGCAGTGATTCTGGTAGCATTAGTAGTACTTCGATTTTGAGAGCAATTAGCTTTCTGAAAAACTTTTATGAAACTTTTATATCTAATTTTTTCGGCGCTATTCTTTTATAGCAGCCCATGCAGCCACTAGCACTTTTTAGAATACTTTTATAGTACCATATTTAGTACTAGTATAAATACTAATAACATAACAGTATAGTGTTTTTTGTTTATAGCAGCTCCATGGGATCACTATAAAAGATTTTTTTTTTTAAACACTTTTTCTTTTGAAGAAAAGTCATCATCAATGTAAGTGCTTTGGAGTACATACATGTGATCGTACCAGTGCTTACTTCCATCAAAACCGAAAAAAAAAACAAATTTTCAGAAAATAAAAGAGATAAGTTTAGTCACAGTTAAATTTAACTGCGACTTTTCAGAGTTTTCCTGTCTCGGTTGGTTCTACTTCCTCATTCAAGGGCGATATTGAAGTACCAACGAGTAGCCCCGTTGGCCGAAGATAGTTTGTGTTCCAGTTGAAGGGTTGTAATTTTTATTTCTTTTTATACTTTCTTGTTTACCTTCAGTAATTCTCTTTTGTATTGTATATATATTTTTTTTTAATGAATGGATGTAATTTTGTAACTTTTACAATTTGATAATTTTATAAAATATTTTTAGTAGTTTTATACATTATATGTATGTTTGATTTCTCTTCAGTTATTGGTGGTTTTCTGTTTGGTGAGAAGTTGGGGGCTAAGGATAGTTATTAGCTTATAGCTACTGTCCTTTCAGAAACTTCTCATTCACCCCTACACTGAGGGGTCTCCCTAATGAAGATCTCAGTGTTTTTTGGGGTATAATTTCATTCATTTTTGTATATATATTTCTACATTTAATTTCATTCATTTGTTTATATATTTCTGCATTTATATATTACCATATATATATATATATATATATATATATATATATATATATATAAAAGTTTTCATGGATTTTTATTTATTATTATTTTAATAAAAATAGAACAAGAAAAAAACATACCACTTGAAGTTAAAATGAAAGGTTGGGTAGGATGAATTACAATGGACCTGATATAATCTGAATGTGCTTCAAAAATATGAACTCTTTCAAGCGTATTATAATTGAAAACTCTAATCTGCATATCATCCTGAAAAGAAAGAATATGCATAGAAATTTAAATTAGAGAAAAAAAAAATTAGACACAATAACAAAACTTTCAGTTGGTTAAGTTAATTAGAATATTTATCTAACAAATAGTATTTTTGGCTACCAGAAATTTGATACTATATGCTATTTATTTCTCTCAAAAACTGCAGAAAATTAGATCTACTTTATTGATTAAAATCCAATAAAGTCAAATTAAACAAATATTTGATATAGCTCTGAAAACAGCTTTACATTCAATAACACCAAAAATATAGATTAAATCCTAATAAAACCTTTAAAATAACGAGCATATTTTTATGCTTGTTCACTGCTGGAATCAATGACACAAACTGATTTTCATAGTCTGATACCAGTGCCATCTAGTTTCCCATGCTTTAGCAAACTTATTCCATGGCATGCTTTGATGTTTGCAGTTTTGTTACGGCCACTAGCAATGTTGGGGCAGAATGATTCAGTAGAGCTGTGCTTTACTATATATTTGTTATGTTAGGTAATTGTTTTGATAGAATGTAATGTTAGATAAAATAGTTAATTAGATAAAATGTAATGTAATGTTAGTTAACTAAAAGGGTCAGAATTTGAGCAATCAACAATATTTATTAAACATACAATGAAAATTATAGTTAGAAACTTGTTTTAAAAAAACTGATTTTTATCCCATATCTATATATATATTTTTTTACTGGCATTTTTTTAAATATGAAAATATACTTGTTCCTATTATTTTATTTATTTATTTATTCTAATAAAAGTAGAAAAAAAGAAATTAAAATTGATTTATAAAATGGTATCTTTGGCAACAAATTTGTTGTATAGAATGGGATGGGATATGGGTGAGATTTAAAAATGATTTAATGACAATCATTGCCCTTGTAGCAGAAGCAGTAATATAGCAAGTGCTACAAGATTTCTTTGTAGATGCAATTTTGGACCACAAATAAATTAGGTTTTGCCTCAGATAAATGCGAAAACTTCTGCTACTGGGAACACTGCTATGTTGACATGATGGTGTGAACCCTACTATTAATAATTACATATAGATTGAGGAATTACAGTCAATTTTTTTAAAGATCAATACCAATACTAGAAGCTGTTAAATTTTAAACTCTAACATTTTTCTAAAGAGAAGACTAATATATATCACAGATAGTGCTTGACTCTCATTTTAAGTATTAATCAGTAATTTTGGTAAAACTTGATTCATTACTTTTGAAACTGTAACTAAGACTTAACTCTCAAAATAGATTATTTAAGAAACTAACCCTATAATTTTATGAATTTTCCTTTAAATTAGAGATTCTTAAAAAAAAAAAAAAAAAAAAAAAAAAAAAAAAAAAAAAAGCTTTTAATTATTAATAAAATAGATTATCAATTTTAACCTTTTCTTTAGAATTACTCATTGATAATAGTATTAAAGTACACAAAAATATATAATTTGGAATTTTATTCTATTTTATATTATACTATTTAATTTAAATTGTCATGTTCAAATATATCTAAAATGAAATAGGTAATGCATTTACACTTATTCCTATTTCAGACAATTAATTAGAAACTGATTCACACTTTTTAAAATTTGCCTCTTAATTCTATAGACAGTGAGTCAATGTGACTTTCATATTTTCAAGTTTAAAGCAACCTCTACTAATGTACTGTTTAATTCTTATCATTACTTTAAAAATTAAATTTGATAAGCAAAGCTAATACTTACTGATCCAGTAATAATCCAGTTTTTCCTGGGAACAAATTTAGCAGCCCTCACAGGTAAATCACAAACTTCAAATGACTTTACAAGTAACTAGTGGAGAAATAATAAAATATAAACACGTTTAAAAATGAAATAAAAAGTAAATTCATTATTTAGCATGAATGCATATATTTTAAAAAGATAAATTCTAAAAAACCACATGAAAAGGAAAATCAAACATTATTTTCACATTAGAAATGTAACATAATGAATACAAGAGCAAAAATAGAACTAAAATCATATTTATTAAGTTTGTGCAAGAACTTTTCTTTCGACTGATTTCAGTTATAGCAACATTCATCAAAAAATTTCATAATAGTAAAACTTTAGCACTAGGGGAAAATTCAAAATTAATTTGCCTGAAAAATGACTTCACAGTCAAATTTTATTCTCATAGTTAGGTAGTAATTAAGCACTAAGGTATTAAAATTCATTTTTATTTACAGGGATGTCACTCAAAAAATTTGAAAAAAAAAAAAAAAGATGAAATCATGTGTGAAGTAAGATTTCTAATATTTTTTGCATATTTATGCGTGAATTCTGTAAATTAATGTAAAATAAAATAATTTATATATAAAGTATAATTTGAATTTAATAAATTTAAAAATAGTTATTTTGCAGTCAAATATAATGTTTTAAGCAATAAGAAAAAAGCTATAATCATATAAATAATAGGTAATCTTTTTAAGTTCTAGAATCTAACAAAACAAGTTTATCATCAACACTGACACGCATGTTGTGGATGAAGAAAGATTGAGAATTGCAGATCTTCATCAGGTTGTTAATGGCTGATTGCTAGTTTTAACCCCTTAATGCGCGCTGTCCTCGCTGCGAGGACGCAAAATTTAAGATCCAGCTGCAAAAATTCATCTCGGAAATTTTTTAGCAAAAATTTACGTTTAACATAGCAGAAAAGGCCGGTTTTTTAAACCTTAAAATTTAAAATTTCTTTTAGTTTAATTTAGTTCATGAATTCCGGTGGCAGTATAATTTAAATGATCCGAATTGTCTTGCGCCGCAAAGGGTTAAGGTGAGAGGGGACAACAATATAACTAAGAATATAAGGAATAATGAGCAATCCTATCTTTTTAAAGGTTCTAGAATCCAATGAAGCAAATTTAATATGCATATATTGATATTTATGTTGTGGATGCAGAAAGATTAGAAAATTGCATGACTTTGATTGCCTATTTGATCACCAATCTTTAGCTTAAGGGGAAGGAGAAAGAAAAAATTTATAAAAAGTGGAAAAGTGGCATCCCTGTATTTATACATTTTGTTTATACATACATTATAAAGAAAGTTGATTATGGTGATATCAGTTCTGTGTATAACTGCAATTGATTAATAATTTATGTTAAAGACATTCATAAATTATTGGACACAAATTAATAGGTAACAAAAATAATAGAAATCTACATATCCATCATGGAATCAAATAATATGTAAGGAGACATTTGAATATTATAATACCGAACACCCAAATTATAACTATTCAATATGCAATGCATTTATGAATATTTATTACCCACCTCTAAAAGTTACTTAAAAAAAAAAAAAAAAAAAGAAAAAAAAAAGAAAGAAAGAAAAGAAATTACACTGCATACATTTTTTAATGCACAAACCAGCTTAGGATACAATTTTAAGAGATAATGTCACAGACTATGATTTCTATACATTTGCATTAAAATATACAAAAACCTTTCTCTATATATTAAAAAAAAGTTACTGTCACTGGCGTCAAACTTTTTTGTCTGCGACAGCATCTTCTAATGGAGGGCAGGGTCCTTCGCGTCATGAGAGTATCAATGTGTTCTGAGTACTGCAAGGAAGACATTTCAGCAGCTTATAAATTTCTATCATTTTAATTAAAGAAGTTATTAACTAAAAACGCCAAGTTTATGAAAGTACTCTTATATTTCCTTATATTTTTTTTCGGTAATTTTGTGGCTATAAATTTGATTTTTATGGGGGGGGGGAGATGATTATTTGAACTGTTAAATGTCTTCTGAGGGGTTACAGAGTTGGAAAATTGTGAAACATGAACATCTGCAGCAAGGGGAAAACTTAGGGTGGGGGGGGGGGGGGAATTTGCCACTAAAATTATGTATTACATTTCTTATATTTTTTTTAATCTATTATTAATGTTATTAAATAAACATTATATATTTTTTGTTTTAAGGTGTTAAATTAATTCTTTTTCATTCTCCAAATCAAATCAATGGTCATAAAATTATCGAACAGTGATAAAAATTGAGGGAGGGGGTGATGATTCTAAAAAACGGTGGGTGACTGGGCAAAATGGGAGTTATATTTGGATTCAGGAGGTCATTTTACATAAGAATGAGCAAAAATAGTATCGGAGCTCGATTTATTTTTGCAGCGCACTATATAACAATTTTCTCTTATCAATCACTGAAATACACAATATAGAAAATATTCTGAAATCAGGAAATATACAAAGCAAAGTTCCTGAAATCAGAAAAATCCCTACAAATAATCACCAGATTTAAACAGTGATAGAAGAAATAGTGATTCATTTATTATTTTTTTTTTCTTCTTAAATTCATTTAAATATAAAAAGATCAGCAATGTGGGCAAAAGCAAAACCTGCTAGCGATCTATTAACAGGAGATACTCGAAATAGTATACATTATAAGAGCAATTAAAAGAAAGAAAAAATTACCTGTGATTCATGATTCCAAACATGAACATTACCATTGTACAAACTTGCCAACATCCATGGTTCAGTAGGATGAAGATCCACACATTTTACTCGATCAGAACGGGCAAGAAGCTTGCGTTTTACATCTAGCTTGAGGGGCTGAAATTAAATAAAAATTTTAATAATTTAGCAACTGCAATAAACTATAAACAAAACATTTCAAGTTCTAAATTATTAAATTTTGAAAATCTTTCAAGAAAGTACTTTCTGTTATTGGGATTGGATTTGTTGCGAAACACCTTTTTAAACTATCCAAAAAGTTCATATGAAGTTATCGTTTTGCTTTACCAGATAAATGTTTTGCAAAGTTAGTTTTACTCGAATTTTTATAACGGATATGACAATTTAAGACTTGACTAATGTTAAACATATTTTATACAGTTTCTTAAAAAAAAAAAAAAAAAAAAAAAAACACGAAATTATTCACCATGAAAGTAAATGCAAGAAAAAATACTAAATGAACCCATACTTTATTTCTATGGAAGCACCAAATATAAAGATATAATAAGCCAAAAAAAAATTGTATTACATTCTGAAAATCAGTTTGAAAGGTCAAGAATCTGTTTTTTAATGACAATATGCATACTTGGCATTTAGAATGAACTTGCATTGAATTTTGTCAGTAACAACTTAATATAAGTCCTTGTACTGCTACAAATCATATGCAAATCTTTTGGCAATTTTTTGTTTTGAATTTTCTTTAAATGCTGACAAATATGGTGATCTCAGTCTAGTATAGTCCTGATAAAAGAAAAATATGTAAAAAAAACCTCTATGCTAATGAAAAGGCAGTGGAAATCAATTAATAAAGGATATTGTATCTGTAACAAAGTGGTCGAAAGGTTCTGTTTTTAAAGCTAAAGACTATAGGTGCCAGCCTCAATCCCAGGTCATACAATGAGGAATTTGCACAAAATCCTATTTTTCAGGTGGTTTTCAAAAAGTTTATTAAAAATGCAAAAAAAGTTCTCGTTAATTTTAAAAATAACTTTAAAAATAACCAAAAATCACGTGACTTCAAAACGCTGACCGATGTCACACTTTATGATGTTTCAATGTTTACATTTTGTCAGCCTAATTAGCAAGCAGCAATTCATTTTAACTTTCATATTTATCAATCATTTATGTGACTTACAAAATGATTTATGAGCATTTCTTTTTCATCTTATAATAATTTAATATCATTATCACCATTTTCCATCATCATTTTCAATTGTTTTCTTTTCATGGCTGTCGTCCAAAGTTTTCGTTTAATAGGATCCTGTGGATTGCTAAAGAAAGCTTTTGAGAAGCATTAGCCATTGTATTAATGCAGAGTGGTACAATACAATATTTATACTATGATTTTTTAATATTTGTTATTATAATAAAATACAAAACCTATTTCACTGATTCAAGAAGCAAAACAAAGCCAGAAATCGAATGTAAACAATGATTACTCCCGTTTGTTGTCATAAAGAGTGATGTCACGATATATTATACTGCGTTTTCTCGATAGAGTAAATAGTGCAATGTTAAAATTGCTATAAATCAGTAATTAGATTTCAAATAAAGAAAATGTATGCATTTATTTTCTTACCTTTTCATTTTCTATTACATGAGAATAAAATCAGAAAACATGCAAACTCCTCATTAAATCTACTAATTGACCTATTACATCCAGTGAATATTATGTAGATGTACACCAGCAGTCATAATGAAGACAACAGTCTTTGGTCATACACGGACTCGAACCTACAGCCTGGAAGCTTAATCAGAACTACTGCAGCCCAATGTGTTGTATATTGAGATAAATGCCTCGACTGCATTATTCAACTTAAATTCAGCTTATATCATTCGTTTATTTATTCCTAAAGAAACATTAAAAGCACATTCCTTACTATAAAATATGGGTGCATATGTGCTTAAACCCATCACTATTACAAATGTATCCTCTTGATCTTCAGCCCCCTCTACATGGAAAATACAGGGTACACTACTAAGCTTGGACTAAAGTTTTTGGTTCCTGCACTCGCCAACTGCTTCAGTTTGCAAAATGTAGACCTTTGCTATCATTGTTAATATAATCATTTCATAGTGCTCATTAATTGTTTTTTACCATTTGTAAAATTGCATGACATCTTCATGTTATTATTATTTTGGAGGGAAGTTAAAACATTCTTTCTTAACTCCTTACATAATCCTGTTAGGACAAAGATGAAACCAGAGACACTATGTGTAGGAAGGCTTAGGGGCAAGGCTGGTACCAACTAACTAGTTCATTTCCTAGTATCTGAAGGGGCCTATAATTCCTCTTTAGTTATGCTCTTGTGTCAGAGGAAGGGGAGTAAATCTTACATATACTCTTTGGTTAGGAAAAATCATTTCATCTTAGGATGGTTATAGTCCAAAATATCAAGAAAGCTAAGAAGCTCTGTATTCCAAATTTTCGTACATGATATTTCATGTTTATACTGCAAAAATCAAAAGATTATCTCAATTATAAAATTAATATTGCAAGCTAAATGCCCAGCAACATTCATTTAATTGCAAATAATTTTTGCAGGGTTCACAATAGAGGGTGGGATAAAGAAAATTCTACTGAAAAATATGTCATAAGGGGCATTCACATAATTTCTTTATGTTGTTCATCGAGTATTTTATCCATTTTTTAGTTGCTTTGGGTAATATAATAATTGCTTTGCAGATTATTATCCTCTATTTTCAGCATCTTAGAATTTCTAAAGTAAAAAAAAAATTCTAGTTTATCTGGAAGGGTAGGTTGATTTATTTTTTCTTATCAAGTGATATCACTTGATATGCGAATTTGAAATTTTCAAGTGGCTGTTACTTAGAAACAAAATAGCTGATCCAGTTGGCAAATAAACACATTAAATGCATTTGTGAGATAAATCTACTCTACAAATTTAATTGAATACTTCAAAAGTTATTGTGCTGACAAATTAAGTGACCATCAATTGGAACAAAATGGTGGAGCAAGTTGCTCAATGAACTTATCCAAAATATTTGTAGGATAAGCATAAGCCTACTGTTCAACATTGGTTCAAATAAATTTAGTATTTCAAAAGTTTGCGATAAATTTTCAAGTGCCTGCATCTGCAACTTTGTAACAAATTTCTAAAGCAATTTGCCCACCAAAATCATTTAAGATAGTTAAACGATAAATCCATTGTCCAACTTTGGTTCAAATTAAGTATTTCAAAAGTTATTGTGATAAGAAATTTTCAGGTAGCACCATGATTTCAAGTGGCCGCTACTTGAAAGGAAAAAAGTGGAGTAAGAGGCTCAACAAATTTATCTAAGATAAGTCCACTGCCCAAAATTGATTCAAATTAATTCAGTATTACAAAAGTTATCATAATGATAAATTGTCAAGTGACCGTCCCTTGGAAATAAAATGGTGGAGTAAGTTGCCTAGCAAACTTATCCAAAATATTTGAATTGTAAGTTTACTATCCAACTTTGGTTTGAATCAGTTTATTATTTCAAAAGTTATTGTGATAGCACATTTCCAAGTGGTCACAACTTGGAAACAAAATGTAGGAGCAAATTGTCCCGTGAACTTATCTAAAAATATCTGTATAATAAATTTACAGTCCAAATTTGGTTGGAATTGATCCAGTATCTGGTCTTGAGAGCAGGGGTCGATCCACGTTTTATTTTTTGGAGCCCATTTTTGTGAAAATTGAAATATTTTTGCGAAAAAATAATTATCATATAAAAGCTTCAATTTTAGCAATCGCTAAATTTTATGTATATCAAGAAAATTGCAGTGTAACAAGTAAATTCAATATTTTATGTAGAAAAAAAATTATAAAAAGGATTATTTATACCAAATAAAACTTATGAAAGGACTGTTTTTAAGAATCTGAATTTTGTGAAGGGGCAGAAAAATGGCTCCAGTTTTTCCCTGGATCGACCCCTGAAGAGCAGGCAATGTCTAAACTCGCCAACAGCCCTGGCCCATGTTATTCTATGAAATAATTTGTTTCCATAATTACCCATTACCTAGTGAATATTTTTCAATTCTATTTTCACATTTAGAAAATTAATAAGTGTTAAATTAGTACTTGTATTCCAAAATTTGATTTTTTAAATTTTCAGTGTTTATTGAAAATTATCCTTTGTAGGTTCTAGAATTCAGTAACGCAAGTTTAAAATGAATATTCACATTTATGTTGTGGATGGAGAAATATTGGAAATTAAAGGCTTCTGTGTGTGAGTGTGTGTGTGGAGGGGGGGGGGGTCACAAAAAATGAGTGAGAGATATTAAGCAATTCTATTCCTGTATAGATTCTAGAAACTAATGTATCAAGCTTAAAGTGAATATTTACATCTATGCTGTGCATGGAGAAAGATTGGAAATCATAAAGCTTCTGTAAGCACGGGATCACCAATCGTTAGAAGAAGAGAAAGGAAGGGGTCTAAAAAATTATATATGAGTGAGAAATATTTAACAATTCTACTTCTTTATAGGTTGTAGAACATAATAAGGCAAGTTTAAAATTAACATTGAGATTTATGCCGTGGATGGAGAAAAATTGGAAATAAAAATCGGCAATTGTCACTTGATTTTTAAAAAAATTTAATGATTACAGAATGGCAACTTCAATGGCAATCAATGCATAATTTTTTTAATCGCCATCTTTTTTTTTTTTTTTTAGTCACTACATGGCTGGTGGTGATAGTTTAATTTTGTCCTTTATCAATCAGAGCTACTGGAAAGGAATTTAATATTTAAAACTCCTCCCTGCAATGGCAAATAAGTGAAGCGATGAAGGTAGGAAAAGAATCTTTCCGATTTGAATAAATTTCTGGTACAGAAGATTCTATACATTGACAGAAGAAAAATTTCTAGCTGAATACTTGATAGCAGCTTCTAAAATGAATTATGCTTTGTCAACCATACAAACATGAAAGTTTGCATATGAGTATGCAAACACAGTGAACAAAATCATTCCAGAAACATGAGAAGATAAGCATGTACTGGAATAGATTGACTTCTAGGTTTTATAGGGAGAAATCCATCATTAGCTATGAGAACTCCAGAAACAACCAATTTATCTCATGTTACAGAATTTAATAACTGAAAACTTTAAAAAGGATAAAAGTTGACAGCTTGATATTAATTTCCTATGAAAGCTTGTTCAAGAAACATGTAAAAAAGTTTGTTGCTCATGTTCAAATCATCTGAAAAATTCAGAGTTAAATTTACTCATAAAACTGATGACAACTACAAATGGCCTGCTATAGATGACACTGCTGATATCGAATGTCAGGCAGAGAAAGTTCTCCATGAACCTAAAATGTTTCTAAAAGATTACAGAGTAACAAGTTTTAACTTTAGCATTTCATTCAACATGCTTTGCATAGAATAATTTTGTTTTAATTTTTTTTCCTTGTTAAGCTATTAGCATAATATTCTTTTGCTTCTAATTTATGACACTATTCATCATTAAAAAAATAAAAAACTCCCAGACATTTTCTTCATTTTAAAGAAGTGTCCCATTCATTACCACCAGTGACAATCTAACAAGTGGGGATAAATGGAACAACTGGACTCATTCATTTTTTTTTTATTTTTTTTATTATTATTACTCACTAAAGGTGATTTTTATTCAGATTTTAATTTTTGTGTATGTAGCCAAATACATAATGAACATATCCTGAGCAATTGAAAAAAATCTAATAAAAGGGGGGGAAAAATGTCCCATTCATTACCACTCTCCCCGAATGCAATCACTTATTTAAATTTGAAAAATCCTAAATTTAAAACATATTAAAATATACAACCTTTTTAATTCTTCATGTCACTTGCCGACTAGTTTCACATGGGGCACCCCAGCTTGTTCTCCAGCGATATGGTGTTCGAAGTTAGTTGAAACTGACGTTTCACTCCCTCTTCTTCTCTTTTAAAGACTCGGCGCCACTGCCAATCAAGTAGTGCCCCATCATTGCCATTGCAATAATTAAACGATGGGGCACTACTTGACTGGCAGTGGTGCAGAGTCTTTAAAAGAGAAGAAGAGGGAGTGAAACGTCAGTTTCAACTAACTTCGAACACCATATCGCTGGATAACAAGCTGGGGCGCCCCATGCGAAACTAGTCGGCAAGTGACATGAATTAAAAAGGTTGTATATTTTAAAATGTTTTAAATTTAGATGTTTAACTTCATGGTTTAGTTTTTTTTTATTAAGTATTGAAAAATCCTACTTAAATTTTTAGTTAGAGTGGGAAAATCCCATTCAGTATTTTTTTTTTCCTTTAGTGTCCACCCTGAAATGTATTTTAAAATTAACTCAGGGTATACCTGTCAACACCCATTCTAGACCCAATTATCAATCAAAATTCTAAATTACCAATAAGAAATAATAGCCACTCTCTAACAGAAAATAATCTAAAAATTTCTTCCTAACTTCTCTCAAAATTTTGGGAAAAGCCTAGTATCACCTCTTGCTTGGCAAGAGGTTTTTCAAAAATCTTTAACTTAGCACTACCCTGTTTTCTCTCCAGGAGCTGTAGCACCCTTTTTAAATTTTACAAAATGATGGAAAAAGGGAGAAAAAAAAATTGACATGACAATACAACAATTAGTATACACATGTTGTAAACTACACTTACAGAAAAAAAAAAAAATTAAAAAAAAATCAGTTATATATGCCTTAACTGTTGTGCATATTTTAATGGAAACTGCAATTTTATTGTAAATAATAATAATTAAAAAAAAAAAAAAAAAAAAAAAACAGTTCAAAAATTAGCATATACATATATTGTAAACTTCAGCCCCACACACCAAAAAAGAAAAACTGGTTACCACCAATTTTGTTGTACATAGCATAAATTATCGAAAAACACAATTTCGATGTACTAAACTAAATTGGTGCATTTGCGAATCCACTGTACCAAGCAGAACATGATACTCCACTTTATTCTTTCTATGTACTGAACAAAATTGGTGCACTTACACTATGCCAAGAAGGGCATGATACTCAAATTTAGTCTATGTTGTGCATGAATTAGTGGAAATTGTAATTTGGTATAGTTTTGGTATCTGTTGGCCTCGGCAGTTTTTAGATTTGGTCATATTTTTATTTGTTATTTTTACGGTTCATATATACATAGCATTTCAATAGACTTTGTAAATATTTTTTGTGTGATTAAATTAAAAAAATCCTCAAAAGTACTTAAATAATTCAATAAAATATTAAATTATAAAAGTAAATAGTCGATATCACATTCTACACTATCAGAATAAATGCAACGGAGTATATTAAATCTTAAGTTTAGTATAAGGACTTAAAATTAATCTGAAGACATTTATAAAATAACGTAACGAATGATGATACGTTTCAATTATTAAAACTATTAAAATACTTTTGAATACCCTAACAAAGTTTTGTTTATTTTCATAAACTAATATGTCAAACTGAGGAGTTTTACTTTCATAAATTAGAAATTAAAGCTAAAAACAAAGAATGTTTACAATAGTAAATGGAGAAGCAAAATAAAAATTACAGAAGACAGTAATTCTTACCATTTTTGATGGAGGATTATTAAACTAAATTATTCTTTTAAATTAATGACACGTTAACATACAACAAACAATACACCGACAGACCAAAACATCAATGAAATGATTTAAATACCTTAAAATGATTCATTCACAAAGATGATGCTATAAACTCCACGTTTCATCTTATACATCATAATCAAATTCAGAAAGATATACGAAATCAGCAGGTTTCCCTAACAAGATTTTATTATCAGTAACGAATATTTGAATTCTTCTTACAATAGCATTGTTTTTTTTATTTTTAATTATTATTTTAAATCCTTATAGTCAATTCAATTCAATGCATATTTCAGAAAATAGTGTGAGTTGATTTGAGTTCATTCACGGAGTAATATAGACTGATAACTCCGTGGGTTCATTATACTTCCTGCTGATCCCACTCGTTTCAGTAGGGGTTTAATAAGTTCCAATGTAAAGAAATTGTATAGTGCTGCTATCTGCTGAGTTTAATAATGACTATTTTTACTATGAGAACGTATTTCAAAAATAATTTTCGAAGGACGAAGAACACTTATATACACTGTTAAAAAAATGCAGAAAAAATACAGAAATTCTCTGTAATTTTAGAAAAAAAAGGCGTAAATTACGGAAAAATTACGTAGACAAAACGTATTTTACGACTTTTTTTCTGAAATTACAGAGAATTTCTGTATTTTTTCTGCATTTTTTTAACAGTATGTAAAGCGACCAAATTTTCGAAACCCAATTTGAGGACAAATCATCGCAGCGTACTCAAATCGAAGGGCCATTCCAGGACAGAGCTAAATTTTGCTTTAATTTGAGGACAAATTTGCAAATTCGATTACAGTTGTCCTCAAATGATTTTCAAATTGCTGAGGATATAGGTTGAAATTCGAGGACTGTCCTCATCATTCGAGAACGTTTGGTCACCTTACTTATATTATATCTCTAAAGAAAGTCATACACTGTTAAAAAAATGCAGAAAAAATACGGAAATTCTCTGTAATTTCAGAAAAAAAGTCGTAAATTACGTAAAAATTACGTAGACAAAACGTATTTTACGACTTTTTTTCTGAAATTACAGAGAATTTCTGTATTTTTTCTGCATTTTTTTAACAGTGTAAGGAAAGGGCATGTGACGCACAGATTATAATAGAGCAGGCGCATGTTTATAAACAAGCGACGCTATTCTGCAACTTTTGCGCATGTAGGCAAAATATCTGCCTTTCCATTGGTGCTTTATCCCACCTTTTGCCTACATTCTAAAGTACGCGCGGAATCACCTGTCGCAGTGACGTCACGTGCGCCTGCTCTATACAGATAGGACAGTGAAGCTAAAACGAGAACCGGAAATATAGTAGCACCATTAGTGTCAACAGAAGGGAACTACATATGTGTACATGAATAGCATCTTTGATCGAAAATTGTGTTTTCTATTTCGCGTGTAGTTAGTAGCAGGTTAGTATGGGAAGTTTTCTTTTTCTTCACTTTCTATTGTTTTTGAATTCACAAAATTATCCTCAAAACATTCACAGCTATTCTTCTAAGAAATAAAAATTAATTTTTATAATGTCTAAAAATATGCTTTGTCAAACATATTCATATTCAAGTACAAATTAAAATTACAAACTGTAATTCTTAAATAGCAGTATGAAATCATTAAATATTTAACGTTGCTTGGTTTAAATAATCCAAAATGCTTTAAAATGAAAAAATGTTTTTATTTTATGTATATTTTCAAAGTTTATTTTCTTAATATTTAGCACTTGCTTCTTAAAATAAATTGCTTTTGACAATCAAGTTTGTAAACAATAATAAAGTTGCCAAACGAAAACGTACACTGTTAAAAAAATGCAGAAAAAATACAGAAATTCTCTGTAATTTCAGAAAAAAAGTCGTAAATTACGAAAAAATTACGTAGACAAAACGTATTTTACGACTTTTTTTCTGAAATTACAGAGAATTTCTGTATTTTTTCTGCATTTTTTTAACAGTGTATGGCAGTTTACTTTCCTTCACTTTTTCTACTACTTTTAAATTCACAAAATCATAACATTCACAGCTATTTTTTAAGAAATAAAACTAATTTTTATTGTGTTTGAAAATAAATTTTGCCAAACACATTTGTGTTCAAGTGTACAAATTAATATATCGAACTGCAATGCTGAAATAGCAATATGGTATGAAATCTTAAATATTTAACATTGCTTGGTTTAAATAAAACAAAATATGAAAAAAATATTTCTGGATTATGCACATTTTCGAAATTTATTTGCTTCTTAAAATAAATTTCTTTCGACAATCAAGTTCGTAAACAATAACAAAATTGCCAAATGTAAACATCAATACAATGTTTTTTTCATTAAAATCACACAATCAACTGATTGGAAGAAAATCATATTTATTGAAATTTTATTTTTCCGACTGAGTGAAAATAATGCCTGGACCGAGAGTCGAACCCCGGATCTTTGACGTACAAGGTCAAAGCTCTACCAATTGAGCTATCCAGGCCGACAACCGGTCTGCATTACTCACTCAGACAACCTTTAGGCAGAAACATCTGGTCTATCATACAGATAGCTTGACAGAAATAAGCCGCAGGTAATGGAAAACACCATTAAACAATGGGAGAAAGAAATACATTTTTTTTATTAAAAATCACACAATCAACTGATTGGAAGAAAATCATATTTATTGAAATTTCATTTTTCCGACAGTAGGAAAAATAAAATTTCAACACCGCATGGTGTTAGGTGGAGGTTTTCCGTGGAAGTCTTTCTAAACGGACATAGCTTGTAACAATGCGAGTTTTGGAGAAAAGCATGAAAAATACTAAACAGCTAAATTGACGATCAAAACCTGAAATTGAACGTGGCATTTCTTGTGTAACACTTCAACAGCATAACCTTTCAGCAACTGATGGGCTTATTGTCTGCAAAGCATACATATGCTTGCAACGGTGATTACTGCAGTATATAATTTCAGGTATTTTGAGCTTCATCATATTTTGAGCTTTCATTTCAGTGAAGTATATGAGTATCCAGTGACGTTTCTTTTTTATATTGTTTTCATGTATATGAAGCATACATAAGTGCATAATAAGTTGTTACTTACTAATTCTTGTTCATTTTAATATTATGTTCATACATAACAAGGTAGCTATACTAGAGGTCTGCCAGGGCTGAAATTCTCGATTGGTCTCGAGTTTAATATTTTTTCACATCTTCAAGCCAGGCTGGGCTCGGACTAAATTTTTATTTATATACTTGGCCAGGTCTGGATAAAAAATTTTCTCGGCCTTGTCAGGCCAGAATTTTTTTTCCCACTTTCCTCGTCAATTAACGAAAAAGGTAAATGATAAAATGTTTTCTTTAGACATTACTTACAAAGTATACCGTTCTCACCACCACCAGTCTCTAGAAAAATTGGTACACTTATTAATCAGAACAAAATCTATCTGATGCCATCATTTAATAAGTAAAACCTTACATTACTCCTCGAATATGCCTTAGTACTTGCGGGAGCCCCCCTCCTTCATCAGAGGCAGCATCGTGACGGCTTGCTTGTTTCTTTGTGATGATCTGTTCCTGTGCGGTTCTTCACACTCTACACCAGTTACGGTTGATATCTTGCGCCGGGTCGTTGCCATTACATGAAAAATGGTTAAATAATATTTCTACAGTTTCGCGATTAGCGGCGTAAGTTGCGTTATTGTAATCGGCGAGTTTGCGAACTTCGCTAAATTCTATATTAATATATTGATTCTATATTCTCAATCATAGTGAAGTTCGCAAACTCGCCGATTTCAATAACGTAACTTGCGCCGCTAATCGCGAAACTGTAGAAAATCAATATGGAATTTAGCGAAGTTCGCAAACTCGCCGATTACAATAACGCAACTTAGCCGCTAATCGCGAAACTGTAGAAATATTATTTAGGTTGCGATTACGGTGCCTCGCTCAACACTATCTTACGCACAAACTCTGTCTTAAGATGTAAACAAAACGCAAGTCGTATTGCAGTGCCTCACTATTTTACGACCTCAGAGCTATCTTAAGTCGAATCGTAACTGGATGCGCGCGCAATCATAACATAGCTCGCTCTGCGACTCCCATTGGCTGGCTTCTTTCTCTTACGAGGACACGCGGAGGACTTTACGCTTGAGGCACCGCAATACCAAGTTAAGATCGTTCTTAACCACGCCCATTCTACGAAAGTTCGTAAGATTTAAGATCAGACTTAAGAACGAGGCACCGCAATCCCAGCCTTAAGCCTTTTTCATGTAATGGTAACGACCCGGTGCAAGATATCAACCGTAACTGGTGTAAAGTGTGGAGAACTGCACAGGAACAGATCATCATAAACAAACAAACAAGCCGCCACAACACTGCCTCTGATGAAGGGGAGGGCCCTCCCGCAAGTACTAAAGCATATTCGAGGAGTAATGTAAGGTTTTACTTATTAAATGTTTGAATATTGTGCTTCTCGTCGTTATAATATTTTAAATAAAGGAAATAAATTTTTTATCTAAACCTGTATCGTAAAATATTTTTGATACTTTGGAGACCGTACACTGTTAAAAAAATGCAGAAAAAATACAGAAATTCTCTGTAATTTCAGAAAAAAAGGCGTAAATTACGGAAAAATTACGTAGACAAAACGTATTTTACGACTTTTTTTCTGAAATTACAGAGAATTTCTGTATTTTTTCTGCATTTTTTTAACAGTGTAGACCCCACTGTGTCGGGGATTTGCCACGATCAGAATTTTCAATGTTCCTTTACATGGTGAGCGAACAGGCTGTTTCAAATCATGAGATGTAAAGGCGCGCAGTAATCGACACAGAGTGAAAATTTGCTACAGTTAAAATTTTCAAAGGTATTTGCACTGTGAGCGAGCAAGCTCTTCTAAGTTCTAAAACAGTGATAAGGTTCCACCGAGCGGGACTTTGCTACGGTTAGAATTTCAAAAGATCATAACATGGAGAGTGAACAAGCTGTTTGATAGTGGAACAAGAAGAGGGCGCCGCAGGCGCTACTGAGTGGGTATTTACTACAGTTAAAATTTAAAATAAAGCTATTTGCACTATATGTCAATAAGCTGTTGTAGGTCCTGAAACAGGAAAAAAGCGCCACCGAGCAAGAGTTTCGTATGGTCGGATATTTCAAAGGTCGCGAACCAGCTGGTTATCGAAGGCGGCTAGTATAAAAATATAAATAATAAAATACAGTAGCCGCCACTTTATAAAATCACTGGTTAATGAAATCAGCCGCTTAATCTGATCAAATTGCTGGGTCCGGAATCAAATCAATACAAACTGCTGCTTAATAAAATCAGCATCGCCGGTTAATAAACACAAAAGAAAATCTGTTCAACAGTAAAAATGACCATGTATGTAAGCTAAACAACAAATTATGTTTTCTCACTGGATTTATGAAAAGAAAAAAGAAAACAAAATGTAGCAAGCCATCACATTATTACTCTTTGTCGAAAATTTTATGCCTCAAAAGAAAAAAAAAAAAAAGAAAAAGATAGACGGAAAAAATAAAAATAAATAAAATAAAAGCCTGCCCCGCCATGTGTTGCAGTTATGAATTCAAGGAAGGAATTCTTCATATGAATGGCCAACGAGTATTTTTTTTTTTTCTGTCTTAAAATATTCAAATAGAGTTTCTAGTTCTTATTTTGAAGCAAGATATGCAAGCGGGTAGTTTTTATTTTGAAGGTAAAGCGTAAAGATTTGGTAAAGTATGATGGTTTTTTCCAAATGTATAGTCAAAGAAAGGCGACATCGAATCTTGAAATTTCTCAGTTTGCTTCATGTAAACATACTAAAGATATTAGTGTTAAATTTCACGAAACCGAAGAGTGAATCGCAAGCGAAAATGAATAAGGAGAACAGAAGTCATCAACACAGAACTTCTAGATAGGTACAAGAATACCAGGTCTAAGAAAATTTCCATCTTTTACGTAATTTTGTCCTTAAAAGTTGAAAATTTTACATAAATGATAAGTAGCAGAAACTCCATTTCTACGGATGTCTAGTTGATAGATGGAAGGGCGAAGAAAAATTTCTTTCCATGTTTAAGTAATGAATACTCTTTTAATGAGTTCGGGCATGTTCGCCAGATATAAAAATCAGCCGCTTAATAAAATCATTTTGATGAAAACAAACGTGGCTTTATAAAGCGGAGGCTACTGTATATGTAAAATATGCATTATATATTGATTGCAATCACAGACATATGGTTAACATGCCGCATTAATATCCAGGTGTAATTTAAATTTGTTTTTTTACATATTTTGCCTTCTAATGCTTTAGTTTTAAGAACTCTATCATTAAAAAATATATATAAAAAAATTTTATTGTAATTTAATAATAATATATTTAATTTTATTATATTTTAATATTATTGTATTTATTTTAATTTAATAATGTAAGCTATTTTGAACATGCCAGTCCATTTTTAGAAGCATTTGCTTATTTTAGTTCCCCATCATACTATAGGTATGGGGAACTTAAGGTAATCGTGGAAATTTTCGACCTCGGTTTTTTGACTTTTTTACACGTTTTCAGGTGTGAGGAATCCGAAAATGACAAATTTGTATGGTGTCTGTCTGTAGGGTGTCTGTTAGTGTATTAGTGTGTTAGTCCGTTAGTTTGTTAGTCTGTGTACACGATATCTCAAGAACAAATTGTCGCAGAGAGGTCAAATCAGTTTTAAAATATTACTTTCGACACTGGCAAGAATCCTATTCATTTGCAACATTCGAACTAAAAAACATCGTAAGTTATTAGAAATTTGCGATTTTCTTAACATGGGAGAATAGTACAAAAATTCACTTAAACGTACATTAAATGGAAACTTTTTACTGTAAAAATATCAGACCAGTTTTAAAATATCAGTTTTGATGCCGGAATGAACATCAGTAACTATAAATATGCTACTTTGAAAACTTCGCAAGTTATTGGAAATTTACGAATTTCTTAACAAGGCAGTATATGGCAAAATTTCACATAAACGTCAATTTTTAGAGATATTTTCATCGTAAAGATGTCAGACTACTTTTGAAATATTATTTAGAACACTGGCATGAATATTAATGACTATGAATTTTCCAATATAAAAATTTCGTAAGTTATTGGAAATTTACGAATTTCTTAACATGGCAGAATAGAGCAAAATTTCACATAAACGTCAATCTTGAGGGATATTTTCATCGTAAAGATGTCAAACCACTTTCTAAATATTATTTAGGATACTGGCATGAATATCATAGACTATGGATTTTCCAATTTAAAAAATTTGTAAGTTATTTGGAATTTACGATTTACTTTACATGTCTGAATAAGGCAAAATTGAGCATAAACTTCCATTTTGAGGATCATAAATACGTTTGACAACTTCAAAATTACATTTATGATATTTGTTTGAACATGATTGAATACAAATATTCCAATAGGAAAATTTCCTAAATTATTCGTAATTTACGATTTTATCAATATAAAAAAAAATTGAAAAATTTCCATATGAATATGCATTATACTATTGTTGCATTGAAAATAATATCATGAAAACTAAACTACGAAATTGACCCTTATAAAATAAATTAATAGATTAGAATAAGATAAATATATCGAAGTGAACGGTGGATAGCCTATTAGGCGGGGAGTTCATTCCATCACTGTGTCAAGCGTTTTTAGGCGCTGTGTGATAGCTTATTAGGCGGGGATTTCTTTCTGTCACTGTGTCAAGCGTTTGGTCAAAATCATTTCTTTTAACATGATAAGCATGTTAAGAGAATGTTCTGTACTAGAAATTTATGAAACGTATATATGATGGGGAACTGAGCAGAGTCCACCTATGCCAACTAGTTATTAAATTATGTGGTTTTTTAAACTGTGTAATAAAAGGGAAAATGGTTAATGGTAAAATAGGTCATTTTTATAATTTTATATACATTTCCCCTTTTATGATTGAACTGTAATTTCTATTTCAAAAAATCAAGACACATTTCTTTTATATCTGAAAATTTTTTCAAGTCAGTATTCATGATATTTCATTTTTAATTCCATGTTCCATTTATGGAACATTGGCGTGTAAAAGGTTAATATATGTGGTTAGTTTTTTTTTTTTTTTCATAAGCTGGCAGTTTTATTAAAAAATGGGTGAAATCCCAGTCTGCAGTACCCCTTGGGCACTTTGGCGACTTTTGCTAAGTGCGATCCCCGCAAGCTCGTAGGCGTAATTTATTTTTCAAGCTGGTGGCTGTTGACGCTTACGTTTGTTTTTGCACACACAAATTAAATTAAAATTTTCGAGCATTCTGTAATTTTAAATACAAAAAACATCAACAAATGCCCTTTTTAAATGTAAATCGCACAAATGAGCTATACGTGAATCGCACCAACAAAAGTCACATTCAATATAATAAAAGTAAGAGCTAAAATATGTATTATTAAAAGTAAAATATTTAAATTTAGACCTTTTTTTTTTCCTACTGTAGATTGCAGAACTCGGTATTAACAAGTATGCTAGCTTTGCGAGCATTTAAACTTAAAAAAAAAAAAAAAAAAAGATACCGTTGATTTGTCATGTACGAAAATCTGAACCGCGGTCAGCATGCTCATTGCTGTATGCTCACTTCGTGAGTATTAAAACCACAGAAAACATCACTGAATACCCCTAATTCACGGCGCATGAATCAGTATGCTCGCTTTGCGAGCATTAAAACTAAAAGAAAAAAATCACTGGATACCCCTAATTTACGGCGCATGAATCAGTAAATGCACGAAAATTTGTACAGCCTCAGTCAGTATCCCAATGTATAGGTAAATACATAATAATAATCACTCAATGCACCTAAATCATGGTTCATGATTAAAAAATCTTACGTATAATATGAAGTGCAGAAAAAGCTATACTGTAACAATGACTATCATGCCTCCCTTTCCCCCCTTTTTTTTCTCTTTCTAAAATGATTAAAAAACATATAAAATACACTGAAAAAATTAAGTTATAAACCTTAAAAAAAAACATATAAAACACTAAATTCTAGAATTAATCTTATTTACAGATATTATGATGACGGTTTCAAAAAAGAAACAGAAGCAAAATTAAAAGCCACCTAAAAGAATTAATTAACCTTGATCAAATGGCAGATTTTCAATTAATTTAATTTAAAATCGCTAAAATGTCATCATATCTACATTGTTTCTCAAAATAAGCAAAAAAAATAATTAAATACTCATTTTAATGTACTGTTTCTAACTACCCGAGGGGAGCATATCCAAAATGCCATTCCATTATCGAAAATTTTCTCCAGATTTACACGTTTTGAGGTGTCCTGATTACGTTTTCTATTGCATCTCAGCCAAGTGAGTTAGATCGTTTAAAATTGGTATACGTAGGTTAATTAAGAGGACATGAAAGGGTGGGGGAAGAAATAGGCGTGCACGCGCGCGTATCCCCTAACTTGTGCGCGCGCAGAACGCACGGGACTGCGCTGCCGAAGGCAGTGGGGACCCGGTCCGAATTTGTACCCGATGAGAAATGATTTTTTAAATTTTCTTAAGAATAAAATTTTGACTTGAGAAGGAATATGTGCGCGCAGCGCACGTATACCTTCACACGTGCGCGCGCAGCGCGCATGGGTCTGCGCTGCCGGAGGCAGTGGGGACCCGGTGGGAGTTTTTACCCGATCAGAATTTTTTTTTCAGGCACGAAGGGTCAGGGAAGGAATACGCGCGCGCAGCGCGTGTATCCCTTAACCCTTTCACAACCAATATAAACTGCCTTTGGGACCAGTGCTGCCAGATTGAGGGAATTCTTTGTATTTGATATCTACCACTAAATTTTAAATGCCTAATAACTTCGAAGACTTCTTTGTTAGATGTTTTCGGAATGATTATACAACCGTTGCAATTAAAATTTATTGGTGGATATTCAATAAAAAAATTACCTCAATCTGGCTGCATTGCTTGGGACGTATATGTCCCAGTGGTAGTGAAAGGGTTAAACTGTGCGCGCGCAACGCGCACGGGACTGCGCTGCCGAAGGCAGTGGGGACCTGGGCCGACTTTTTACCCAATCATAAATGATTTTTTTTTTCAATTTCTTTTCTTAAGACTAAAAGTTACTGTTAGTGATTCATTTGAAAATACTGACCCGCTAGCGGGCGAAGCTCGCTAGTTTTCGTCTATAATTATGGTGAGCACAAAATGAAAATAACAACAAACTATTATTCGACTTTGAGATTTATTCGTATTATTCGATATTTTTATGCGATTCTGTATTCTGATTGGCTTATCAGTCATATAATCGATATTAGAGCCCGAAGATAAAATCGGAAGTAAAGAAAACCGAAATAGTCCGAAATCGTGACGTAGGCATTAAGGATCCTTATTCTTGGCCGGTCAGAATTGCTTTTTAAGGAAATATCTTTAACTTTGTGTTAAAGATCTTTAGTTATGGATCCTTAACAGCGGACATCTGAATGTGGAGGTATGTGTACTTTAGAAGCCCTAGATGGATGGATGGATGGTTGGGTTTTATGTCGCACTAGTGCTGCACAGATGGGCAATTGGCGACGGTCTGGGACCCACCCCTAGAGGTGGTCCGAAGACATGCCATCACAATTTTGATCCTCCACGGAAGGGATGGCTCTTCCGCTTCGGTGACCCCCAGAGGTATAATTGTTTGATGGGAACATGGAGGACATTGCGACCACGACAGATTTTACGTGCACCAGCCACCATTAGTGTACACGACGCTCTTTGGCTGGCTCGAGTACCGAATACGCAATCTTCCAATTACGAGGCCGGCGCTCTACCGACTGGGCTACCGCGGCCCTTAGAAGCCCTAGAAGTTATGTAAAATGATGATTTTATTTCACAGGTAAGATTCTTTTTAATACTTTATTATTTCGTTCTTTTTTTAAGTAATTATTTTTATAAAATGTTTATAATTGCTATACTTAATTCTCTAAATTGAATTAGTTTAAATATATTATACCTTATACGATTTCAAAAATGTCCATGATTATTTATGAGAGTTACAGCGAGTATAGACAAACAAACCGAAGTTATAAACACTTTTGAATTGTGTTGGAAAGTGTTAATAACAAGGTAAAAATAAATTTCAACAGCTGTTTCGTTTTACACACGTTTTTCTTGCTGTATCTTTTAATAATAATAATAATATTCAGAACAAAAAATCGCCAATAACGCGATAAATGCCAAAAAAGGTAACCTTTTCCAACAGTAACGTGGTTTCATCTTTGCACCTTTTCTTATATTCCCTTAATAATGGAATGCTCCATCCACTCTTATAATAGGTCTATGAAAGCAATAGTTTAAAAGAGTGCACAATCATCACAGTAGATTATGAACATCGAAAATAGCTTTACAGAATTTTTTTCATGCGGAAGGGAAAAAAATAAATGCCAAAAGTAGGGAATTTTGGGACCCTTACTCTAATTTTAGTTTTTAAAATCTCTCTTTAATACTATATGCATCAAAAATCTAAATATCTACCTCCTGATTACTGTGCTTAACACTTAAAAAAAAAAAAAAAAAAAATTAAAAAAGTGAAAATAAAAATTCAGAAATAGGTTACTAACCTATTCATTTTAGTTAGTGCAATTTTTTTCGGCATTTAAATTTTAAGTGAAATCCTTATGATAAAATGAAATCAATTGCACATATCACATTATAAATCACTAAGAATATAATTTCAAGCATTATTGATTGGGCCATAGATATAGTAATTTATATAGATCTATCATCCCCATGTTAACGAGCAAAGATTTTTGATGCCGAAAAAGTTTTTTGGCATCAGCCATTAGAGAGTTAAAACTCAAAAATAATAATAGAATAGAATGTTAATGAATTTTGAAAATGCCGAAATGCCTTCAGCGTTTTTTTTTTTTTTTTTTTTTTTTTTTTTTCTTTAATTACAGAAATTCTAATGTTAAATAAAGTGAAGATTACTCTTCGAAAGCATTGGAACTCAAAAACATGAATCGCATTCATTATGCAGGACACGTGTATATATTGTATTCCCAGAAAGGATTAGAAAGACACTAGCCGTATATAAACTAAAGAGTAATCTGTTACAAAAATAATATGTTACAAGAACCTATTATTCAAGGTAGTATGGAACGACGTAACCTATTACTGAAAAGTAACTGTTTATCCCATCTCTATATACACTGTAAAAAAAAAAAACTATTACCAACTGCAAGAAACTCTCTGTGATTGGAGAAAATAATTTTTACAGTGTAGTGTAGAGGAGAAGTTTAGGGTCAGTGTATTTTGCTTTTGCAGAATCATGGAAGAGGGATGAAATAAATCAGAGCATGAACATGAGGTTTTCTGATGAAAAGAAAAGGTCTTGTATTTTAGATCTTGCATGTTTCAGTCCACGCGGATTTTCCCAGCTCAAGAAAGATGGAATGGCAAAGACTTTACTTGATAAAGTTTGCTCGGTGATTGGAGATATTGACAAAGCAAAACTCAAAGAGGAGTTAATCTCTCTAGTTGATGTTTGTTCCCAGATAAACACTAAAATATCTGATCTTTACGAAGTGTAACCAAAAGTAGATACAAGTGAAGATTCTGACACTGAAGAGTCTAAAGATCAGAAAAGAAGCTCCTATAAACTGGGAGAAGAATGCAAAATCTGTAATAAATGTGTGTATAAGATTATATTTGACTACAGCGTGTATTCGGTCTTACACAGGGAACTTTATAAAGCGTATGAATATCTTTTAACTGTCCTATTCTCCCATCCCACAAGTTAGCTCTGAAAGGGCTTTTTCTACCCGCAAGTTCATTAAAACCAGGCAAGATCAACATTATCTCTGTCAAGCCTTAGGTCTTTCTTATGATGCAAATTGAAAGGGAAAAGCTTCCATATTCAGCATATACAGTCGGCTGCAAAATAATTCGAGCACTAGCAATAATCCCTGTCTAAAAAAAGTACACTTAATACTGCTTTGTTAAATAAATCCTTGTCGAGTCATGTTCTTAGTCAGTCTAAGAACATGATTCGACAAGGATTTATTTAACAAAACAGTCTTAAGTGTACTTTTTTAATATAGGAATTATTGGCTAGTGCTCGAAAAATTATGCTGCCGACTGTATATAGTTATGCTCATCAGTGCCTGACTCTGTCATGCTTTAGGCTTTATAGACAGGCTTAAGAGATTTTCCTTGGACTCTGCCTGTGTGAAAGCAAGTTGCCACCTGACTTTAATACTTTAGTTAATTTTAAAAAATCTAATTGTCCGATCAATAATCTGTTTGAATCCGGCGGATTCTGAAAAATTGCCCCTTTCATTTGGTATCTTATTTGTAACGAATTTTTGATTAGAGTTTTTAAAATTAATTAAAATATGAAAATAACAGCTTTAAAATAGAAATTTAAATTTTTAATTGTTGCCATTTTTTTTTTTTTTTTTTTTTTTCAGCGTATGAAATGAAATATGCTTTCACGTGAAAATTAATATATATATATATTAAATATTAAATTTGCTCATGCATATGAAAAAATGACGTCTGTAAAGTAATAATAATAATTTTAAATTTTAAAGGTAACGAAGAGATAAATAAAGTGCGAAAATTTCGCATGGGCTTGCTGGCAAATGAATTATTTGAAGTGAGAAATAAATAAAATGAAATGATCATTTTTCAATGGGCGCCTTAGTTGCCCTACAACTAACTAGTGATTTAAAAATAAGCACACTCTTTCACCAAAGCTCTGAAATGAAGAGAATCTTAGTATTTTGAGGCTTGAGTAGAAGTTATATTGCAACAGATGTTTGTATAATTGTAATATTACCCCCAGTAGCACAACATTATTGGCCATTGCTGGCCCATCATTGGCCAACATCGGCCAATGATGGGCCAACATTGGCCAGTATTATTGTGCTACTGGGGACGTAAGTAAATAAATGAAAGTCACGCATTGTTGTCATTTATTTTATACTAGCAGGCATTCTCTGCTTCGCTGGGCAATATATTGAAATGTGTGAATATATTGAAATATATCCCCAAAACACCATATCATTAATAATAATAAAAAAATAGTTTTAAAAAAATCATTGAAATTAGTCAAAATCTTAGTTTAAGTTCCCGCTATTTTCTGTAGCGGTATTCCCGCTCGCCAC
Source organism: Salticus scenicus (assembly GCA_963930645.1). NCBI lineage: Eukaryota > Metazoa > Arthropoda > Arachnida > Araneae > Salticidae > Salticus > Salticus scenicus. Next base: position 219,517,111 of record OZ005658.1, read on the forward strand.
AGTCGAGTCTGGAGCCCCAATCAGTGTCTTACCTGCTTCTTACTCACCCTCCCTCGCGGTTAAAGTTGAAAGTTTTGCAAAATCTCATCAAAGTGCATATTGTGTACACTTAATCAACACACACACACATTAAAATTCGCCATTCTTAGGTATTTTAGACGGATTTAAGCTTGAAAAAGTGTTTTTTGCCTCGCCCACCCCGAAAGGAGGAAGTAAAATTGCAAAATTACTTTATATTGCATGTTGCATACACATACCTAACAGACGCATCAAAAATTCGAGATCCTGAAATTATTTAAAGCAAAGCTATATATATACATATACAATATTTTTTTTTAATCTCGCCCAGCTCTTAAAGGAGGGAAGGGGGAGGGAATTTCGCAAAATATTTTCATACTATGAGTTAGGTATGTATAATCGACGCACACATCAAAAATTTCCAACCTAAGATAATTTAGTGCAGAGTTACGCATGGATACATGTTTTTGCCCCCTCCCCACCTTCCAAACGGCGGTAGGGTCGAATTTCACAAAATCCCTTTGTACTGTGAGTTGAGTATGCATAAGCAATCTTCCATAACAAAAATTACCTTTCTAAGATAATCTGGAACAGAGTTACGCATGGAAACATGTTTTTTGCCCTCCCCCGATTCCCAAAGGGGGTAGGACGGAATTTAAAAAAATCCCTTTCTAGTGTGTCTGTTGAGTACGCATAACCAATCGACATGTAAAAAAATCGCTTTTATGAGATAATTTACAGCAGAGCTACTCTTAAAAACGTGTTTTTGCTGCTCCCCCCGCCTGTAAAAGGGGAAGAGAGGAAAAATTTCGCAAAGTCCCTTTATAGTGCGTGTTGGGAACCCGTAACCATAACCTTTTTAAGATAGTTCGGAGCACAGTTACGCATGAAAACATGTTTTATGTCCCACTCCCACCCCCAAAGGAGGGTAGGGGGAAATTTCACAAAATCCCATTGTAGTGTGTATCGTGAGTACGCATAACCAATCGACCTATCAAAAAATCGCTATCCTGAAATAATTTTGAGCAGAATTACGATTAAAAGCGTGTCTTCACCGCCTCTGCCTTAAAGGAGAGGCAGGGGGAAATTTTGTAAAATCTCTTTATAGTGTGTGTTGGGGGGAATGCATAACCAACCCATACATAAAAATTTATCTTACTGAGATAGCTTGAAGGTAAGTTATGCTTGAAAAAAAACGTGTTTATTGCCCCTCCACGTCACCAAGGGGGTAAGGGAAAATTTCGCAAAATCCCGTTACAATGAGTGTTGGATACACGTAAATAAGCCACACACTAAAATTTGTGTTCTCAGCTTCTATAGATTTTCCTCCGAAGAATTTGCCTCCTCCCTCCCTCATCGAAAATCGCAAAAAAATAATAATGAGTTTTCGGAAATATCTTCACGAAGACGCTTGGCGGTTTTTATATGTTTGTGCTATTATTGGTGGAATTCTACTCGAAAATCCATATTTTGCTAAATTTGCTTATAAAATCGTTTCCCTCCCCTCCCCCCTTAAAATCCTTCCGTGGAGGATCAAAACTGTGATAGCATGTCTCCAGACCACCTCTAGGGATGTGTCCCAGACCGTCGCCAATTGCCTATCTGCGCACACTAGTGCGACGTAAAACCCAACCATTCATCCATCCCCCCTTAAAATCCAAAATTCCAGAATTGCAGAAAATGATTTTTTTTACTCAAGTCTGGTCTTCCCATTCGCAATTTTGTTCAAAGGAGGTATAAAATCCCGTCTTTGTAGGGGTCAGGGTCATAAAACCAACCTGGTTTTCAAAATTTGTGACTCTCTCCCATAGAATCGTCATGGCAGTGTTGAATCAGTGAGTTTACTCTTTTATATATACAGATTTGTTTATATTTTTCATGGACTACTTGGCTTAAGGTGGCAGTCACAAAAATAGAGTTCCTTGGCGAAAAATGTCCTATCTACTTCAGCAACAAAAATTAAAAAAATACCCAGCATTACCAATAAATAAAACTCTTTAATATACAGTCGGCTGCAAAATTATTCGAGCACTAGCCAATAATTCCTATATTTAAAAAGTACACTTAAGACTATTCTGCTAAGTAAATCCTTGTCGAATCATGTTCTTAGACTGATTAAGAACATGACTCGACAACGATTTATTTAACAAAGCTGTATTAAGTGTACTTTTTTTTGGCAAGGATTATTGCTAGTGCTCGAATAATTTTGCAGCCGACTATAGATCTGAATTAGCTTTCATTTTATTATTATTTAATTTTGATAATGACGTCATTTTGTCAAGTGCTGAGCAAATTTAGTATTTAATTTTTACTTTCTTCTATATGTAATATAGAGAAAGTATTGGATTTGCGAAAATTTTCGACCTCCGTTTTTTGATGGATTTACATGTTTTGGGATGTCTAGATTACGAATTAATAGTTTTTAGAAAATGTCTGTCTGTCTGTATCATTTTTTTGTGGACGTTGTATCTCACGAACCAATGAATGAAATTTCACCAAATTTGGTATTTAGTTGCACCCTGACATGAACTGGTGCTGATTAGATTTGGGGATCAATAGCTCAACAGGTGGCGCTGTGATCGCATTTTATGCAAATTTTTAACATGGCAGAATAGAACAAAATTCCGTATAAATGGGTATAATGAGAGTTGTTTTAAACTTGTGATTGTAAAATTAATATGAATTATTGATAATAGTAGTAGGAAACTAGGAAAAAATTTTGTGCATGTGGGGGCATCGGTCCCCCCCCCTGGGGGGGAAGTACCCCCCCGGGGAAGTAAATTTTCAAGATGGTTATCTTTCGAAAGATCTCGTTGATAATAGTAATAGTTAACTGGGAAAAAAATTTTGTGCATGTGGGGGCATCGGTTCCCCCAGGGGGGCAAAGTTTGAAGAAGGGTATCTTTCGAAAGGTCTCGTCAATGCCTTTAAAACGAATGGTTGAACCATAAATCTGTGATAATTTAAAACAAAGTTATCGATTTTTTTTACTTTTAACGAAAAAAAACTTAGAAAAAAAAATCGTATTTTTTTTTTTTTTACGAAATTTAACCAAACTTGGTATTTAGTTGGTCCCCGACATAAACTGGTGCTGATTACATTTGGGGATCAAAAGCTCATCAGGTGGCGCTGTGATCGCATTTTATCTAAACTTTTAACATGGCAGTATAGGAGAAAATTTCGTATAAATGTACGTAATAAGAGTTATTTTAAACTTGTGATTGTAAAATTAATATGAATTATTGATAATAGTAGAATGTAACTAGGAAAAAAATTTTGTGCATGGGGGGGGGGGGGCATCGCTTTCCCCCCTAGGGGGGAAATCCCCCCCCGTGGGGGGAAAATTTTCACAATGGGTATCTTTCGAAAGATCTCGTCAATACCTTTAAAACGAATGGTTGAACCATAAATCTGTGATAATTTAAAACAAAGTTATCGATTTTTTTTACTTTTAACCAAAAAAAAAACAGAAAAAAATCGTATTTTTTTTAAACGAAATTTAACCAAACTTGGTATTTAGTTGATATTTAGTAATGGTATTTAGTTAAACTGGTGCTGATTAAATTTTGGGATCAATCGCTCAACAGGTGGCACTGTGATCTCATGTTTTTTAAATTTTTAACATGGCAATATAGGACAAAATTTCGTATAAATGTACATAATGAGAGTTATTTTTAACATGTGATTGAAAAATTACTATGAGTTATTGATACTAGTAATAGTTAACTAGGAAAAAAATCTCTGTGCATGTGGGGGCATCGCTTCCCCCCCTGGGGGGTAAGTACCCCCCCGGCGAAGTAAATTTTCAAGATGGTTATCTTTCGAAAGATCTCGTTGATAATAGTAATAGTTAACTGGGAAAAAATTTTTGTGCATGTGGGGGCATCGGTTTCCCCAGGGGGGCAACGTTTCGAGATAGGTATCTTTCGAAAGGTCTCGTCAATACCTTTAAAACGAATGGTTGAACCATAAATCTGTGATAATTTTAAACAAAGTTATCAATTTTTTTTTACTTTTAACAAAAAAACACTTAGAATTTATTATTATTATTTTTTTTTTTTTAAACGAAATTTAACCAAACTTGGTATTTAGTTGGTCCCCGACATAAACTGGTGCTGATTACATTTGGGGATCAATCGCCCAGCAGATGGCGCTGTGATCGTATTTTATGTAAAATTTTAACATGGCAGTATAGGACAAAATTTCGTATAAATGTACATAATGAGCGTTATTTTAAACTTGTGATTGTAAAATTAATATGAATTATTGATAATAGTAGTAGTTGGGGGAAAATTTTGAATCTCGTCAATACCTTTAAAACGAATGGTTGAACTATAAATCTGTGATAATTTAAAATCGATTTTTTTTAAGTAAAAAAAAAAATCGATAACTTTTTTTTTAAGTAAAAAAAAATCGATAAAAAAAAAAAAAAAAAAAAAAAAATCGTAACTTTTTTTTTTTTTTAATATTGTTACTGATTGAATATGTATTACTTTTAACAAAAAAAAAAAAAAAAAAAAAAAACTTAGAAAAAAAATTCGTTTTTTTTTTTTTTTTTTTTTTTTTTTTAAATATTGTTACTGATTGAATATGTATAGGAAAATATAGAAGAAAGTCTTGTGGTGGCCACAACATACTAGTTTTTATCATTTGCGTGAAAATATATTTTAGTATATGTCGAAAAATAAATTAACTCGTAAACTTCTTTGGCAACAATTAAAAATTAAAATGAATGATTTTAAAACTTTATTATAGAAGAAATATCTATATTAATTAGAAGATATAATATATCATTAAAATATTAGCTATAGTCTAATTATTAATTTAAAAAAAAAAAAAAAAAGAGTTCATTTTCTTTTGCCATAAAAATAAGTACATTTAATTAAACGTGAACGTTAAAAAATTGTAAAATAGTTAAATTGTGCATCTCGCAAAAATTTACGTCATTATTACTTTAAAATTTCTACATGCATTGATAAAGTGCTAATGTAGTTCTATAGCTATGATTCAACTGAAAAATTTAAAAACATGGTATATAAAATGTTTTTTATCTTATAATTATTTAATTATTTATTTTGGATGATAAATACATTTCCTCAATAATTTCACCTACCAGATATAAGGGTGAAATTACGAAATGAATTATACTGATTTCTTTTCCTAGTAGTATTTTAAATATATATATTTATTATTAAAGTATTTTTTTCCAATATCGATGGTTTGACTTAATTTCAAAGTTATTTTTAATTTTAAATAAAATGTTCATGTAAATTTGCTGTTCTTCTTTTTCTTTAATTTATTTTGCAGGAGACTTTAAATGGGAGGTTTTTATTCCGAGAACTTTTTTCCTGATATTTATACGTGTGTATGTATGTTTGAACACGATTTAACGTTCAAGCGTTTTATTCGATTGAGCTCAAAAATTGATAGATAATTTATATGTCATTTTCTGATCGGACAAAATGTATAGAATTTGATAGTATAAAACTTAGTTATTTTATAGGGATACAAAGAAAAATTCTTATTCATTACAACCTACGAGCTGAAGTTACATATACAAGATTCGTATATACATTAAGGTCTATGGACTCAGTTTATTTCCTGTGGAATTTAATCACTTAAAATAAAGTTAAACATATTACATGCCTTAAAATTTTGCTACACAGCACGGTGGTTACTCGAAACTGGGTGTATACCATTTATAGTGTTTTATTAGGGACGTACTAAATAATTCAGATAGATTATGGTCCATTGTACATTCAAACCTTCGAACTTGAGGTTACTTATGTCAACTTGTGCTGTGCAATATTCATACATTCTTTTCAGTTTTGTTTATTTATTAAAATGTTCACTGATTTAAGTACTTTTTAGAACCTGATAACTATTAAATGTGTGGAAATTGGAATGGAGTCACTCCATTTTTTTTACTTTCCTTTTTCTCTCTATTAATTAAATTTATAGAGTTTTTAAAACTAATTGGGAATTTTGAATGTTGTTCTGAAGCAGTCAGAGACAACCATATATGGCAACGGAAACGACACCAGCGGATAAATCATAAAAACAGGTGTACATCCATAACTTACAAAAGCTGAAAAGCCCTAAAGAAAAATTATGAAAGTAAGATCAGAGTTCAAATGGGTTTTCGCCTCTTTAACAAACAATCCACGCACAGATTTGCGACGTTGTTATAAAAGTCACATTTCGCTGGGTAGGAAAAAAAATCTCTATCACCGCGATAAAGGTAATGAAACCAGTGTAAGTAATCCACCTTTATGCTCGGGAACAGACGATTTTGTAAAAATAAAAAAACATTATTACTTGATTTGAAAGAGAATTTTGTCAGTTTATTGGCAGATGTATGAGAATTTTCACTTTGTTGTGTAAAAGACGTAAAAAGAAGTTTGTTGATAAGCTTCAAAAATTCTTTTTAACCCATATCGTACCAAGCATTGAATTTTTTTTTTTTTTTTTTATAAAACCTTAAATATATGTTTCATTAAGCCTATGTACACACATAAAATCAAAGAAACTTACTGACCTTTCTTTAGCTTAATCGGTACAGGCTGTCCTAAAAATAGGACAATGGTCTAGGACAGTCGGAAATATAAGGAAAGCAGACCATCTATCTATCTATATATATATATTTATAGAGTTGCTTTACCAGTACAAAAGCGTAGAATATTACCGCAATAAATTTAGATGTCCGTTATTCTTGAACGTAAAACTTTTGACTAATATGTTGTGGCCACCACATGACTTTCTTCTATATTTTCCTATACAAATTCCCTCAGTAAAAATAATTTAATAAAATTATTACTTAAAAAAATTATTTTCCATGATAATGCAGACGATTTCCATATTAGAGAAGTAGTATAACACTAAATTAAAAAAAAAAACTAGCTGGCTTCGCCCGCTAGCGGGTCAGTATTTTCAAATGAATCACTAAAATTAATGAATCACTAACAGTAATTTTTAGTGTTAAGAAAAGAAATTAAAAAAAAAAATCATTTCTGATTGGGTAAAAAGTCGGCCCGGGTCCCCACTGCCTTCGGCAGCGCAGTCCCGTGCGCGCTGCGCGCGCACAACTTAAGGGATACACGCGCTGCGCGCGCGTATACCTTCCCTGACCTTTCGTGCCCCCTAAAAAAATCATTTCTGATCGGGTAAAAACTCGCACCGGGTCCCCACTGCCTTCGGCAGCGCAGACCCATGCGCGCGCACGTGTGAAGGTATACGTGCGCTGCGCGCACATATTCCTTCTGAAGTCATATTTTTCTTCTTAAGAAAAGAAAACTAACAGTAACAGAAACAAAAAGTAACTTTTAGTGTTAAGAAAAGAAATTAAAAAAAATCATTTCTGATTGGGTAAAAAGTCGGCCCGGGTCACCACTGCCTTCGGCAGCGCAGTCCCGTGCGCGCTGCGCGCGCACAACTTAAGGGATATACGCGCTGCGCGCGCGTATACCTTCCCTGACCTTTCGTGCCCCCTAAAAAAATCATTTCTGATCGGGTAAAAACTCGCACCGGGTCCCCACTGCCTTCGGCAGAGCAGTCCCGTGCGCGCTGCGCGCGCACAACTTAGGGGATATACGCGCTGCGCGCGCGTATACCTTCCCTGACCTTTCGTGCCCCCTAAAAAAATCATTTCTGATCGGGTAAAAACTCGCACCGGGTCCCCACTGCCTTCGGCAGCGCAGACCCATGCGCGCGCACGTGTGAAGGTATACGTGCGGTGCGCGCACATATTCCTCCTGAAGTCATATTTTTATTCTTAAGAAAAGAAAATTAAAAAAATCATTTCTCATCGGGTACAAAGTCGGACCGGGTCCCCACTGCCTTCGGCAGCGCAGTCACGTGCACGCGCACGTGTGAAGGTATACGTGCGCTGCGCGCACATATTCCTTCTGAAGTCATATTTTTCTTCTTAAGAAAAGAAAACTAACAGTAACAGAAACAAAAAGTAACTTTTAGTGTTAAGAAAAGAAATTAAAAAAAATCATTTCTGATTGGGTAAAAAGTCGGCCCGGGTCACCACTGCCTTCGGCAGCGCAGTCCCGTGCGCGCTGCGCGCGCACAACTTAAGGGATATTGTTGTAAAATTTATACCCTTTCCGTGTTGATTCTCAAATTTAAATTTAAATTCATTTACTACTTAAATATAATTTAAATTCACGTTATAACCTTTAAAATTTAAGTTATTAATTAAATGAATTATAGCGTTTAGTGCTATTTTCTCTTTTGATGCTGCCATTTGAGTTAAAGATATATTAAAATTAAAAAGCTTAATGATAATTACTTTTAGTTAAAAATTATATTCCTTATTGATATATTTATGTTTAAGTCTTTTGAAATAACTTTAATTACTTACCTCATATTTAAAAGCATATTTTATTAAAATTAACTTAAAGAAAAATATGTTTAAATCCTTTTACGGATTGTTTTATTTCGCTACTTAGCGAGGAGATGTAATATTTTTTCAACTGCAGAGTCTCTTTGCTAAGCCCATAGATGGCGGCTGACTCGCAGCGTCGTGTTGCTATAGTTATGGGAGGCGTTCCTATTCTACAGCATCTAGTAGATGTTACTTTGAATCCGTTTCGTGACTATAAAAAGGAGGTAGGAAATATGTAATCAGTCTCTTAAGCTCTGAAGCCCTTAATCTTTTAAGCTTTTATGTTTTTTCAGTTTAGCTCAAAGTCATGAGCTGGTATTTCGATATAATTATAAACTGTTTAGTTTTATTATGATTGTAAATTACGTTTTTGTGACTTGTTCGTTTAGTGAAAAGTAGCTTTCTATTTGAACTCAGTATGGCAGTATTTTTAAGGGTATTTAACCTCTCGTCAGCAACCTTTCTAAAATTGTTTCAGCTGATTTAATGTTATTCATCATTTTGTTTCAACTTTAATAAACTGTGTTAATTGAACTTTTGTCTTCAATGAATGCCACATATATTTATCTTCTTTATAGCTTTTAGAGCTGAGCAACTATCATTTCACTGCACTGCTAACTCTGCTAACTTGATATATGTGGAAATTGTTTTTTTCACAATAAGCGGTTATGGGCAATTTGGCTCGTTGTCAGCTCATAGCATTAAAATTTTGATAATAGTTTTTATGGCATTCTAAGTGTTTGAAGATAAGAAATTGAAATGGCAGTAAGTTTAAACCCCACGATTGAAAAATTACGGATGAATAATTATACTACGTGGGTCAAGGACATTAAATTTATTTTAATTGAAAGAAACTGCTGGAATATAATATGTAAGAACGAAATACTGCCTGTTGAAGATGCTGAGGCCGGAATAACTTCAAAACAAGTGGAGGATTTTAAATCTCGTAGTCGAGTTGCATTATCAACAATATATCTGAATACATCGCCTGAAGTTAGAAGCATTATTGAAAATTGTGATTGTGCTATTGATGCCTGGGAGACTTTGAAGAAGACCTTTATATCAGATTCAAGAGCTCATCATATGGGACTGTTTACAGAGTTCATTAATTGTAGAATGTCTGAGAATGAAACGGTGAATTCTTTTGTAACCCGATTATCAAGAATACTGGACCAGCTGCGTGAAATTGGTCATGCTATGGAGGATGTGTACTGCTGTTTTCAGCTCTTGCAACACCTACCATCCAAGTTTGAATCTGCAGTGCAATATTTGTTGCGTTGGAAGAACGACCAGTTCAAGTTCCAGAATATTGTGTCCGAGTTAACAGCGGAGGAATCGCGTCTACAGCTTCGTGAGGGTGATATTAAGAAAGATGCCAATAACAGTGTTCAGATACAGAACATCCAGCAAAAAGGTAAAAAGCCTTTAACTTGTTTTAAGTGTGGCCGTATTGGCCACTTTAAGAAAAACTGTTTTTTGAATAGTAATGTTAAATTTAAACCTAGAAATTTAAAGTATAACTCCAACGGTCGTGACAAATGTAAATCTCCCCCCTCCTACTACATAGCTCAAGCTAACTTTAGTAATTTAAGTGATGATGACAGCTTTATTTTTGATACTGCTGCTTCAAATCATTTTCTAAGAAATTTAGATCTTTTTGAGCATTATACTCCTGTGGAGGGAGAGGAGCTTTTTGTCGCGATCGATGGTATTGGTTTTCCTATTACTGCTAAAGGAACTGTTAAGTTGGATTTTGGTAAAAATGTATTGTATTTAAAAGATGTGTTATATTCACCAAAGTTACGGAAAAATTTAATATCAGGTCCTAAATTAGATGTGAACGGTGCCACATACACTGGCGGTAAGGGTCGAGTGTCGGTGTTCGGTAAAGATAAAAGACATATTTTTACTGCTAAAATTAAAGACGGTGTTTACTATTTATATCCTAATGTTTCTAAAGTTAAAAAGGGGAGTAAAGTGAATGGGGGGCACCCAGAAAATCCTTCAGCTTCTCTTGCAAAAGTTAATGAAATTGGGTATTGGCATGCTCGTTTTGGGCATGTAAGTCCTGATACTATAGTAAATACTAGCAAGAAGAACGGGGTAAGGGGCCTTCCTAAACTTAAGTTTAAGAAATTTTTTTGCGAACCTTGTAGGATTAGTAAACAAAACCGTGTGTCTTTTAAATCATCCGATGTTCATGGCGTTAGGTCACCGTTAGAGAAAGTATTTATGGACGTCTGGGGCCCAATTAAAGTAACTGGTAAAAATGGGGAAAGGTTCTTTTTGTCCATTATTGATGGATTTTCTAAAAGGGTTGCTGTTTATCCTTTAAAGGATAAGTCTCAGGTTTTTGGTGTATTCGAGAGGCACATTGCACGGGCTGAACGTAGTTTGAATAAAAAATTAAAAGCGATTCGTACGGATAATGGTTCCGAATTTGTAAATGACAATTTCAAATCATTTTGTAGTAAAAATGGAGTTGTTCATGAGTTAACTAACACGTTCACACCTGAGCAAAATGGGTTAAGTGAGCGGTTTAATCAAACTTCTTTAAATTGTGTTAGAGCTATTATCACGGATAGTGGTTTGCCTTTTTCTTTCTGGCCCGATGCAATGTTGTATTTCGCGTACACTTGGAACCGTTTAATCCATGGGGGACAAACTAAGACTCCTTTTGAGTTATATACTGGGTTTAAACCATCCGTAAGACACCTGAGGCCGTTTGGATTAATTTCGTATGTTGGGATTCCAAAACAGCATAGAGACCATAAGCTTGAACCTAAGGCTAAAAAGGGAGTACTAATAGGTTATTCATTAAAGACTAAGGGGTATAAAATTTGGTTGGAGGATGAGGATAAAATAGTTGAAACTATAAACGTAACGTTCTCTGATCAGCTATTTAGTAAATGCAGTGGAGCGGTGATGGGCACCTCACTGGAGGAATTGGACTTACTTCCGGAAAGTCCAGTTGATTGTCAAGTTTCCGATCCTGTTGACATTGTTTTCGGAGGTGAGCCCGACGATTCTAGTGACGAGCCCGTCGATGAAACTCCTGTAGATAAATCTTCTCTTAAACCTCTTTCTTCAATTACTTGGAATAGAAAACCCGTACCCAGAAAAATGAGTGACAGAGTTGACATCTTCTATTACCCGGACAACACTAAAACTAGATTGAGATCAATGAACGATGTCAAGCAATATTGTGATAAAAATAATTTAATTTTTGACTCTAATTTTTTTGATTTCTCTAGTAGTAATAAGTTCGAGGGGGTGGTTGATCAGCAAAACTCAGATAACCCAACTTCAAGTTTAACTCATAAAAAATCATGACTAGTTATCCCTATACCTAAAACATATAATCAGGCCGTTAAATCTTCAGAATGTATTGAATGGAAAAATGCCATGGATGATGAGATAAATAATATGAAAACTCGTAAAGTTTGGCATCTGGTTAATTTACCGGAGGGGAAAAAAGTTTTGGGAAATAGATGGGTATACGCCGTTAAAAGAGATGAGCTAGGAAACGTTGCCCGCTTTAAAGCGAGGCTCGTGGCCCAGGGCTTTCATCAGATAAAGGGGGACACTTATGACGAGACGTTTTCACCCGTCGTTAATTTCTCAGTAATACGTTTCTTTTTTTCATTATTGGTCTCATGTTATAAATGGCATAATGTTCAATGCGATATAAAATGTGCTTATCTTTATGCACCTTTAAAAGAAGAAATTTATATGTCTCAGCCAAAAGGATATGTTGTAAAGGGGGGGGAAAATCTTGTTTGTAAACTAGACAAAGCGTTATATGGCCTTCATCAAAGTGGTCGGCTCTGGTATTATGAGTTAAATAAAGTACTATTAGATTTAGGGTTTAATAAATTTAACTGGTGTAATTGTTCATATTATTTTGAAAATTATATTGTTTTATTAGTTTATGTAGATGATTTAGTTTTATTTGGTAAAAATCAATTTCAAATAGATAAAATTCTTAATTTATTAAAATGTAAATTTGATATAAAAATTTTAGGTAAAACCAAGAAATTACTTGGTGTAGAATTTAATTATGAAAATGATTCAGTACAAATTTTTCAGGAATTATATATTAATGAAGTGTATGACAGGTTTAAGTCGTTTAACATCCCTTTCTGCTCATTACCTATTGTAAAAGGCATTAAGTATTCGAAAAAAGATTGTCCTACTAATCAAAATGAAATTGATGAAATGTCTAAATTTCCATATCGGAATATCTTAGGATGTTTATCTTTCATTGCAAACAGGACACGACCTGATATTGCCTACGCAGTTAATATATTCAGTCAATTTCAAAATTCACCGGGGTTTAATCATTGGAATGGGTTAATTAAATTACTTGGGTATGTTTCGTGTACTCGAGATTTGAAATTAAATTTGAATTGTTTTAATCCATGTTTAACTGCTTTCTCTGACGCTGATTTCGCGATGAATAGAGATGACTTCGTATCAATGGGGGGACAAATTTTATTTTTGGATAATAGCCCTATTTCTTGGAAAACCTTTAAGCAAAAAAGTGTTTGCCTTTCAACCATGGAAAGTGAATTTGTGTCCATGTGTGACGGGGTTAAAGAATTAATGTGGTTTGATAATATATTACGAGATTGTATTGATTTTAAATTAATTGCTATTTCATATGAACCACCAATACTTTTTGCTGATAACCAAGCAGCTATTAATTTTACGAGGTCTCCTATAGAGAATAACAAATCTAAACATATTAATGTAAAATTATTTTTCATCCGGGAATGGCTATTTGAGGAACGGTTTGATTTAAAATATGTAAATACTAAAAATAACTTTGCCGATCCCTTCACAAAGCCCCTTACTAAAGGTGATATGTCTAAGTTTGTAAATAAGGTATTTATTAAGTAAATGTATATAGAGTAAATTTAAATTTTTTTGAACGTATAATATATATTTGAATTTTTTGAAACTGAAAAAATGGTTTTTTAGAGGGATATGTATGCATTTTCTTGGTGGATTTTTCCTACGTTTTCCATTGTGTAGTGATGTATAGTTTAGTTTAACTTTTGTATGAGAGAAATTCGTAGCGCTACGTGTAATTGGTTATGTGTATGTTATATAAATGTTTCATATATTTGTGAATATCATCGTTTTCTTATTTTGACAATGGGGAATGGGGGAAAAAAAGGTTTCCTTGAAATGCTGTGCATATTTGCTCTGTATTAATATCTTGTTCTTTCTTTTAGTAGATATGTATAGAATATTGATAGTGCTACTGTTTTTTTGAAAGTGTGAGTTGGACTTGTGGACTCTTGATCTTATGGTTTACTAGATTGACAAACCTTGTAGCTTTGTGTGAAGTATATTCTGTAGAAGACATATGTGAATCTCTCAAGTCACTAAATATTCAAGGAATTTTTTTTATTTCTTTTCTGATAAAGTTTATATTGTAATTGCTGACGTTTGTGTTTGTCGAATCAACACGGTGGGGGGCCTTGTTGTAAAATTTATACCCTTTCCGTGTTGATTCTCAAATTTAAATTTAAATTCATTTACTACTTAAATATAATTTAAATTCACGTTATAACCTTTAAAATTTAAGTTATTAATTAAATGAATTATAGCGTTTAGTGCTATTTTCTCTTTTGATGCTGCCATTTGAGTTAAAGATATATTAAAATTAAAAAGCTTAATGATAATTACTTTTAGTTAAAAATTATATTCCTTATTGATATATTTATGTTTAAGTCTTTTGAAATAACTTTAATTACTTACCTCATATTTAAAAGCATATTTTATTAAAATTAACTTAAAGAAAAATATGTTTAAATCCTTTTACGGATTGTTTTATTTCGCTACTTAGCGAGGAGATGTAATATTTTTTCAACTGCAGAGTCTCTTTGCTAAGCCCATAGATGGCGGCTGACTCGCAGCGTCGTGTTGCTATAGTTATGGGAGGCGTTCCTATTCTACAGCATCTAGTAGATGTTACTTTGAATCCGTTTCGTGACTATAAAAAGGAGGTAGGAAATATGTAATCAGTCTCTTAAGCTCTGAAGCCCTTAATCTTTTAAGCTTTTATGTTTTTTCAGTTTAGCTCAAAGTCATGAGCTGGTATTTCGATATAATTATAAACTGTTTAGTTTTATTATGATTGTAAATTACGTTTTTGTGACTTGTTCGTTTAGTGAAAAGTAGCTTTCTATTTGAACTCAGTATGGCAGTATTTTTAAGGGTATTTAACCTCTCGTCAGCAACCTTTCTAAAATTGTTTCAGCTGATTTAATGTTATTCATCATTTTGTTTCAACTTTAATAAACTGTGTTAATTGAACTTTTGTCTTCAATGAATGCCACATATATTTATCTTCTTTATAGCTTTTAGAGCTGAGCAACTATCATTTCACTGCACTGCTAACTCTGCTAACTTGATATATGTGGAAATTGTTTTTTTCACAATAGATATACGCGCTGCGCGCGCGTATACCTTCCCTGACCTTTCGTGCCCCCTAAAAAAATCATTTCTGATCGGGTAAAAACTCGCACCGGGTCCCCACTGCCTTCGGCAGAGCAGTCCCGTGCGCGCTGCGCGCGCACAACTTAGGGGATATACGCGCTGCGCGCGCGTATACCTTCCCTGACCTTTCGTGCCCCCTAAAAAAATCATTTCTGATCGGGTAAAAACTCGCACCGGGTCCCCACTGCCTTCGGCAGCGCAGACCCATGCGCGCGCACGTGTGAAGGTATACGTGCGGTGCGCGCACATATTCCTCCTGAAGTCATATTTTTATTCTTAAGAAAAGAAAATTAAAAAAATCATTTCTCATCGGGTACAAAGTCGGACCGGGTCCCCACTGCCTTCGGCAGCGCAGTCACGTGCACGCTGCGCACGCACAAGTTCACGGATACACGCGCTGCGCTCGCGTATTCCTTCCCTGACCCTTCGTGCCCCCTAAAAAAAATCATTTCTGATCGGTTAAAAACTCACACCGGGTCCCCACTGCCTTCGGCAGCGCAAACCCATGCGCGCTGCGCGCGCACGTGTGAAGGTATACGCGCGTTGCGCGCATATACTCCTTCTCAAATCAAATTTTTATTCTTAAGAAAAGAAAATGAAAAAAATCATTTCTCATCGGTTAAAAAGTCGGACCTGGTCCCCACTGCCTTCGGCCGCGCAGTCCCGTGCGCGCTGCGCGCACAAGTTAGGGGATACGCGCGCGGTGCACGCCTATCTCTTCCCCACCCTTTCAGCCCCTCCTAATTAACCTACGTATACCAATTTTGAACGGTCTAACTCAATTAGCTGAGATGCAAAGGAAAACGTAATCAGGACACCTCAAAACGTGTAAATCTGGTGAAAACTTTCGATAATTTAAAAGAACTTTAAAATATCTTTCGAGTGATGTATTAAAAATAATTTATTCATAATTAGAAATTGAAATATTGAAATTTGAAAATATTACAGCGCCATCTGTTGGTAGAAATTTCTGTATTCCACTGTTCCATTCCAATTCAAAAACGCTTTCTAATGATGTATTACTTATGAAATTATTTTAATTAGTAGCTGAGATACAAAGAAAACTAATTCAGGACACCTCAAAACGTGTAAATCTGGTGAAAACTTTCGATAATATAAAAGAACTTTAAAATATCTTTCGAATGATGTATTAAAAAAAATTTAATCATAATTAGAAATTGAAATATTGAAATTTGAAAATAATACAGCACCATAAGAGAAAACTGATTCAGGAGACCTCAAAACGTGTAAATCTCGTGAAAACTTTCGATAATTTAAAAGAAATTTAAAATATCTTTCGAGTGATGCATTAAAAATAATTTAATTATAATTAGAAATTGAAATATTGAAAAAATTACAGCGCCATCTGGCGGTAGAAATTTCTGTATTCCACTGTTCGATTCCAAATCAAAAAAGCTTTCTAATGATGTATTACTTATGAAATTATTATAATTAGTATCTGAGATACAAAAGAAAACTCATTCGGGAGACCTCAAAACGTGTAATTCTGGTGAAAACTTTCGATAATTTAAAAGAACTTTAAAATATCTTTCGAATGATGTATTAAAAAAAATTAATCGTAATTAGAAATTGAAATATGCGTATTAGAATATTGCAAAAATGTCCGGCGTGTAAAGATAAAATTTAATTTGCAATTAAAATGTAAATCTTTTGTTTATTGACGAAAATCGATGAAATTTGAAATGCAAGTTTGTTTTGTGGTGTAAATATTATATACTAAATAAAATGTGTAAAATTTGAAAAATTGAAGAAAATAGAAATTTGCAATTTTTAATCGCAGTACGAAACACGTGATCTCATTAAATAGCAGATGTGTTTCCCTTGAAGACTGCTGTAGACGAAAAGTCTGCAAAGCTAAGATTCTTGTGATTTGTTGCCAATATTTTTTTTATAGTTTAGTTAATTTTAAAAAATCTAATTGTCCGATCGATAAGCCGTTTAAACCATCGGTTTAAGAAAAAAAAGCCCTTTCCAATGGTATCTTGTTTGTAACGATACGACTGATATTTCTAATTTATTTTCCACTTTTTCCGTAAAAATGTTGCTTTTTAAGCATTTAATCGTGAATTCTGGGTCATTTTTCGTTAGACAATGGTCGACGTTTTAATTAATATCTCCGCTAATTAGGGTCGCATCGTTTAGCAAATTAGATAACCCTGATCTGCGATTAATTCTCTGTCCGACGGTACCTGTTCGAAGTCCGTGCGACCTTTAGCGGCGGAGCCTTAGCTGCGTCAAGCCGTTTCTCACAGACAGACAGACACACACACACACGCGTACAGATTTTAATAATATAGGAGATAAAATAAAATAAAAAAAAAAGGTCTATTTTATTCTCAATATTTAAAAAAAAAAAAAAAAAAAAAAAACGATTTTTTTTTTCCTAAGGTTTTTTTTTTTTTTTTTTTTTTTTTTTTGTTAAAAATGAAAAAAATTGATAACTTATTTTAAATTATCGCAAATCGATGGTTCAACCATTCGTTTTAAAGGTATTGACGAGCTCTTTTGAAAGATACCCATCATGAAAATTTACTCCCCTCGAGGGGGGACTTCCCCCAGGGGGGGGGGGGGGGGCGAGGCTCCTACGCATACAAAATTTTTTTCCCTGTTGACTTTCTCTATTATAAATAATTCTTGTAAATTTCATAATGATTACTGAAAATAATTCTCTTTATGCACATTTATACAAAATTTTGTCCTATATCACCATGTTAAAAATTTAGAAAAAGCGGGATGGCAACGCAACCTGTAAGGCAATTTTTACCAAAAGTTGATAGACACTAATTTATGTCAAGGTGCAACTACATACCAATTTGTATGAAATTCTGTGCAGTAGTTCCTGAGATACAGTTGCCACAAAATTTTGTCACACACACACAGACAGACATTTTCTAAAAATGGTCAAATCGTGTTCTACAGCTCTCAAAACGTGTAAATCCATCAAAAACCCGAGGTCGAAAATTTTTACGAATCCAATACTTTCTTTTACTGAATGTAGAAGAAAGTAATAATAACGTGTTGAAAATGTAATGAATAAATCTTCAAGAGTCATCATTTTAAAAATTAAAAAAAAATATATATTAAACGTTAATTTAAACGAACTATAAAGACACATATGTATTTATCGTACTTTTAAATAATACATCGCCTTTAATTTGAATTAAAATATTCAAAAGAATTTATATAATAACACTTATGCATGGTGTCCTATTTTTAGGACGATGGGGAAATATGGGTAAAATGAGCAATACAACTACAAGATTTCAGGAAATTATGTCAAAGTGTTGGAAAGAAATAAATATAATTGCTCAAAAGTTGATATTTAGAGAAAGTATATTTTTACTTTTTAGAAATATTTATTCATGAATTCATCAACCGTGAATATTCATTTTAAGTAAATTGTAAGTGTAAAGGTTGATCTATTTTTATTTACCAACTATGTGAAAAATACCAGAGCCGGGAATCGAACCCGGGCACCTCCGCTTAACGCACGGATGCTCTACCACTGAGCTACCCTGGCTGACAACCAGCTGTGAGAAATACCTAGCTGGTTATCAGCCAGGGTAGCTCAGTGGTAGAGCATCCGTGCGTTAAGCGGAGGTGCCCGGGTTCGATTCCCGGCTCTGCTATTTTTCACATAGTTGGTAAATAAAAATAGATCAACCTTTACACTCCAATTTACTTAAAATGTATATTTTTACTTTCTTCTATATGTAATATAGAGAAAGTATTGGATTCGTAAAAATTTTCGACCTCGGGTTTTTGAGGAATTTACACGTTTTGAGAGCTGTAGAACACGATTTGACCATTTTTAGAAAATGTCTGTCTGTCTGTCTGTCTGTCTGTCTGTGTGTGTGTGTGTGTGTGTGTGACAAAATTTTGTGGCAACTGTATCTCAAGAACTACTGCACAGAATTTCATACAAATTGGTATGTAGTTGCACCTTGACATAAATTAGTGCCTATCAACTTTTGGTAAAAATTGTCTTACAGGTTGCGTTGCCATCCCGCTTTTTCTAAATTTTTAACATGGTGATATAAGACAAAATTTTGTATAAATATGCATAAAGAGAATTATTTTTTAGTAATCATTATGAAATTCACAAGAATTATTTATAATAGAGATAGTCAACTGGGAAAAAAAATTTGTATGCGTAGGAACCTCGCCACCCCCCCCTGGGGGGGGAAGTCCCCCCTCGAGGGGAGTAAATTTTCAAGATGGGTATCTTTCGAAAGGTCTCGTCAATACCTTTAAAACGAATGGTTGAACTATAAATCTGTGATAATTTAAAACAAAGTTATCGATTTTTTTTACTTTTAACAAAAAAAAAAAAAAAAAAAAAAAAAAAAAGAAAAAAATCGTATTTTTTTTTTTTTTTTTTTTTAACGAAATTTAACCAGACTTGGTATTTAGTTGGCCCCTCTGACATAAACTGAGGCTGATTAGATTTAGGGATCAATCGCTCAACAGGTGGCGCTGTGATCGTATTTTTTCTAAACTTTTAACATGGCAGTGGGGGGGGGGGGGTGTAAATTTTCAAGATCGGTATCTTTCGAAAGTTCTCGTCAACACCTTTAAAACGAATGGTTGAACTATAAATATGTGGTAATTTAAAATAAAGTTATCGATTTTTTTTACTTTTAACGAAAAAAAAAACTTTGAAAAAAATCGTATTTTTTCTTTTTTAATATTCTTACTGCGTGAATTTGTATAGGAAAATATAGAAGAAAGTCTTGTGGTGGCCACAACATACTAGTTTTTACTTTTTGAACAATGCTATCTAAGAAAAATACCGTAATCATGAATTATACGGTTAGAAAATTTTGATATATCTATACGTTTTGAGGTGTCCTAAATTCTTTTCACTGTTTTTACGGTGGTATATGTATAAGTGTATGTATGTGTATGAGTGAACAACGTGATAGCATCTAATATGGAGGCGGAGGGAAAGGCAGAGGAAAGGGCTAACTTGAAACTTTTTGTTGAAATTGAACAAATACTTTCTTAAACAGGAATTAGTAAAACTATTTATGTACATTACGTCTATGGGCGAAATTTCTGGTACGTACATTTTAACGTCTTTTGATTACATTACACAAAAGGAAACTGACAAATGTTTTCTATATTTGTCAAAAGCATGTTTCATATAAAATGCGGTATGAAAATTATTTATTCCTTTGTCCTTCGTTTACAGGGCCACACAAAAATTCGGTTACATTAATGTTACATTTAGAAATGGCTGAAGTTGCATTTGAAGTTGTGTCATGATTTTTATTTATTTTATTTTATTGGTTGTTCGCTGGGTGATATACACTGTTTGGCATGTATATAATTTACAGATAATAAACATGACTCCTATAAATTAGTGAAATGAAGTTGAAAAAGTGCTGCGAACAGCAATTCCTTGAGTAATTAGCTATAGTTCTTTGAAATTAATAACAGTCATAAATGTTTTGTGAATATAGCTAAATTATCCAACAATATATAAAACAATTTTATAAAACAATTATATAAAACAATTATAAAACAATTATATAAAACAATTTTATATATATTTTTATAAAACAATTTTGTATTGTTATTTACGGTACTTAATGTTCAAATGCAGATCTTTTATGTTCCACGTAAACTGTAATAATATGCCTGAAATAATACAGGGAAGAGAAAAGTAGTGTGAGTGAAACTCAGGGTTGGCTAGATTTTGTCCGACCCGGAAAAACCCTGGTGCTTTTTTTCAATAAAACCCACTTGAAAAAACCCAAGAAAAAGCCTAAGTGAGTTTTTTCAAAATCTTTGTTTAAAATTGTACTTTTGTCTAACTTACAATAAACATACAAATATAAAATAAATATTGTACATATGTAGAACATGAACAAAGAATTTTCAGAAATATTGGAGATGCTCAAACTGCTGTATAGAAAAAAAATCCTGAAAAATTCCCCAAGGAAAAAAAAATGTAAAATATCTTATTAAAACAGAATAAAAAATTATATTAAAAAAATAAAAGCAAGAAGAAACATAGTTGTTTTGCAATATAAAGAAGACTGTAGGAATGTAAAATATAAATAAATTAAAAAAAAAAAAAAAAAAATCTGAAAACTTTAACAGAGCAACACTATGTAATGTAGAGGGACAATAATTACAAATGTTTTATGAAAATCTATTGACTATGAAAAATTCAATAAGGCAACATGAAATAATTATTAAAATCTAATTTTTTGTTGTAAAGGGCAGATAAAAAGAAGTTCAAAATATTTAAAGTACAATTATTTAATACTTAAAATTCCTTTATAACTTAATCATAAAAAGACTTTAGAAATTTTAAAATTAAATTTTTAAAATTTCAATTTTAATGAATAGATAATAACTTAATTTTTTTAATTATCTTATTACTAGCAGGCTACGCCTGCTTCGCTGGTCACTATATTTAAATGAATTTTCAAAAGAATTGGATCAGTATTTATTTTTTAAATCACATTATAAATAAAAACTTAATAAAAAAAATAATAATTTATACGTAAATAAATAAATAAACATTGAAATTGCTCTAGACCTTGCTTCGAGTACCCGCTGCCTACGGCATCTCTTTTTTCCGCCCGTGCTGCATTGGGGGGTCCGGGTTCCCAGTATCTGCAAAAAGGTCTTTCTCGGGCACTTCCATCTGGGTATTTATCGACGACGTGTGGATCTTCTGTTATTTAAGAACTACGATTTTAAAGATGACTGTATCTCAGCCTCTATTATATGTTTTTGTTTTTGAACTATGCGTTTTATAAAGCCCCCGTTATTTACACTGTATTACGATTTGATTTCGACCCGTATAACAAAATAAAATAAAAAGTAGATTTTCTTTTAAAAGGAATTAAATACATGAAAAACAAATAAATTTTAATCAGTTTAATCCTTTTCCACTATATACTACCATTCCCCCCCTCCCCCCAATAAATATTATAAATTAAAAAAAAAAAAAGTATTTTTATTTTAAAGTAATTAATTTAAAATGAAAAATAAAAAGTTGTTATACCATAAAAAATATACATAAACATAACAATTTATTTATATTCCATTACCATTTGATTTTCAATATATATAATAAAAAAAAAAAAAAAAGAATTACGCCTTCAAATGAATGTATTAAATTAAAAAAAAAATCTGGAGTGACTCCACTCGACTTTCCGAACATTGAGTAATTAACAGTTTTGTAGATAAAGTAAAGAAAGAGTAGTTGTTAAACAAACAAAAGAGAGAAAACCATAATAGAGTGTTTGAGTATTTTTCTCCATCTATTACACGTTGTTTTATTTAACGCTACTGAACTTTGAGCCCATAGATCATAATGACAAAGAAATTTTCGTTGTGTCCCTGTAAAAACCTATAAATGTTAGATTCACCAAAATGCTTATAGTTAGTGCAACAGTGATTTATAATACTCATATAAATTTTCAGCTGAATTCAATAAGGCGTTTAGATGCTATCGTACTTTTAAAAATTTAGTCCCATAGGCCATAATGATAAAGAATTTTTCTTTGTGTCCCTGTAAAAAAACTGTAAGTGCTAGATTCACCAAAATCTATACAGTTAGTTCAACTGTGATCTATAACATGTGTACAATTTTTTTGCCCGGATTAATAAGGCGTTCAGACACTATCACATTTTTAAAAATTTGGCCCCATAGGCATAATGATAAAGAATTTTTCTTTGTGTCCCTGTAAAAAAACTATAAGTGCTAGATTCTCCAAAATCTATACAGATTGAGTATTTGTGATCTATAATATGTGTATAAAATTTTTGCTCAATTGAATAAGGCGTTTAGATGCTATCGCACTTTTAAGATTTTGCTCCCATAGGCCATAATGATAAAGAATTTTTCTTTGTGTCCCTGTAAAAAAACTATAAGTGCTAGATTCACCAAAATCTATAGGGTTCGTACTATGGTGACTTACAATATGCGTACCAACTTTCAGGTTAATCGAACGAAGCGTTTAGACGCTAGCGTGTTCACAGACATACACACGTACACACATACACACATACACACACACATACATACATCATCGTAAAAATAGTGAAAACGGACTCAGGGGACCTCAAAACGTATAGAAACATCAAAATCTCGAATTCGGATTTTTGACATGATTACAATACTTTCCTCACTATAGTGTTCGGAAAGTAAAAATAGTGCTAAGATACGCAGGCGATTACAATCAAAGAATTAAATTTATGAAAAATGAAGCATTAAAGCCAATATTTAAAATCGAAAAAACATTAATTTAAAAAGTTCAAATTTGAAATTCGAAAAAAATCTCGATGAGGTGCACACCTGCAGCGTCCCAGGTACCTGTATGCCAAATTTGGAAGCTCTGCGATCAATAGTGTGAGCACCAGAGCGCAGACAGACACACACACAGACACTTCTCTTTATTTATATAGACGAATGGCATATTTAATGTTTAAAAAAGTGAAGAATGAAAATAATTCTGAAAACTCTGATTTAATCCAAAAATACGGTGGTTAAAACCCTGATAAAACCCGAAAAACCCGGGGGTTTTCCAACCCTGGTACAACTGCAGATTACTTTTTGTTTTCTCTTCTATCTCTTCACTTCAGAATAAAGCATAAAATCACGTAATCTGGAATCATTCAGCAACTCCATATTTATATTAATTTCTGTATCTGAGAAAAATGTTTTCGAGATCAAAGATGTTATCAGTGCTTAGAGGAGGCAATCGTGAAGTTAGAATATTGCGGAAGAACGTCAATGTTACTTATTAAGCGATGAATCATAAATCTGAGAGAGTACCTTCAACGATATTAGTAAAAACCAAGAGAAATTATGCGAGATTAGATAAGAAACTGAGTGTAATCTAAAAATAAAAATATTTTCCCCATGCATTTAAATAGCACAATGGAAAAACCCAAGTTTTAGTAATGATTTGTAAATACTGTTTAAGTGGAACAAAATCTTTCTTATGCAAGTTAATCTTTCAAAATATATATTCTAAGATTCTCGGAAATCGGAAATGGCTCGAACGATTTTGATAAAATTTTAGGATTAAAGTTTTTAAAGGATAATAAACCAATCTGACATATCGTCATCTTCAGGGTAAATAGCATTCGCTGTTAACCCGTACTTTGCAGGTGTTAAATATAATAGAAATCGAGAAACTTGGTTTTCCAAGAAATTGTTCGAACGATTTTGATAAATAATAATTAAAATAAATAAATAAATAAAATAAAATAAATTTAGGGTATCTTACGACAATTCCATTTGAATTACTCTTATTTTCAGGAAAATTCGTGTTTACTGGTAACCCGCAGTCCGTCCGTGGCAAAATGTGGTAGAAACTTGTTTTTCTTGGAAACTACTCGAACAATTTTACTTTGATAAAATTTTAGTTAGGAAATGTTTGACATGACAGTTCGATATGAATTACCTTCATTTTCAGGAAAATTACCGTTCTCTGGTAATCCACTTTTCATCCAATGCAAAATATAGAAGAAATCCTTTTTTCTTGGAAACAGCTCTACTTATTTTTGTTAAAATCACGGATACTTTGGAATTTGAAAGTGATTTGACTTATTATCATTCTTTGAAATATGAATACATGATGATGAAAATTCGATCAGCAAAATAATATTTATATTATAATAATATTTCTGAAACCAAATCACCCTATTTACTCAACAAACGATTTTTACGATGATTTTTCGACTGAAACTCGATCATCCTTGTGTTATAGGATAAACTATAGCCATAGCCTCCTTAACTAGATGCCTGTCGCGTAGCTCGGAAACTAGGCAACAGTTGAAGCGGTAGACAGCGCCACCTGGTACAGATTGCACTACTTTTTTATTCAACAGCCACCAAAAACTTTTAAAAGTGGGATATGATATACGTAAAAGGCGAATAGAAGCGAAGAAACGTCGATTATATATATCATGTATCACTTCTTTAAATTATTGATGACAATTGAATAAAAAAATCCCATAATCTGTACTAGGTGGCGCTGTCTACTGGTTCAACTGTTCCCTGGTTTCCGAGCTACGCGACAGGCATCTAGTTAAGGAGGCTATGCTATAGCTCGTTTCTTCAGTGGTCTTACTATATCCCAACAAGAAATTACTTGTAATTAGTTAATAAATTGAATGATTCTAAAAATGAAATTTTTCCGAGATTTTAAAATAGTCAATGGAAAAACACCTTTTTGACTGAAGATATTCGCTGATATCGTTTATTTGTGAAAAAATGCATGATGAAGTTTTTAATGAATATTACTAAAAATCGAGTCTGTTTTTTTCTGATTATTTATCATTTTAATGCATTGAATGCATTTCAAATGCTAAGTAAATGATATGCATTACTATTGTACTGAACGCGTTTTTTTTTTTTTAGGCATTTTAATATTACAACAAAAATATCGATTTCACTAAAAATTCGTGCATATCATTTACAGAGATAAGCGGTGATTAAATCATTAACTGAATATAAATAAATAAAAAAAATAAATAAATAAATCGTTAGTCTTTTAATACTAGAAGGGAAAAGACCAGTTTCATTAAAAGTTCATGCATATCGTTTTCGTTTCTATGTGGGAAAATTTACGATACATTGTCGTCAACGATATTAGTAAAAATCAGGAAAAAATAATTATGATTATGTATGATCAATTAAACGAATTTTTAAAAACTATTATGGAGGCTATAAATACTACAGTGGTTGGGTACCAAAGGTTCAAGCATATCTTTTTTTTTTTTTTTTTTTAATAGTTTCATTCTTTATGCATATCGTCTATATTTGGCAAAATATATCAAAAAGTACCTTCAATAATGCTTGTAAAAACCAAAAAAATTTAATTTTAATTAGATTATTAATTGAATGCACTAAATTTTTTTTTTTAAAAATCTAGAGACTCTGAATATTTCTGTTAGAAAGGCCTCTGTTATACTCTGTTAGAAAGGCCAGTTTCACTAACAATTCGCACATGTCGTTTAAAAGTAGCAAAATGTGTGATAAAGTACCTTCCACGACATCAGTAAAAACCAACAGAAAGTAGTCGCGACTGGTATTTAAGTGAATACATTTAAAAAAAAATTCTAAAGGTTTTTAATAAAAACTTAATGAGGAGAAGACCAGTTTTATGTAAGGTTCATATCGTTTATATGAGGTAAAGTATATAAGGCAACTTCAACGATATTAGTAAAAACAGAAAAATAAAGAGAAAGTAGTTGTGATTGGATAATTAACATACATTAAACAAATTCTGGAGGCTTTTAATAACACAAGGAAAAAAAAAAAAAAAACTTTTTTTTTTTTTTTTAAAGGTTTATGCATATTGTTTCTATGTGTCAAATATATAAGGTATCTTCAACGATATTAGTGAAAACAAATACTAAGAGAAAAGAGTTGTGAATAGATAATCAACCGAATTAATTAAAAAATATGTTAGAGGCTATCAATACTAGAATGACAAAAACCAATTTCGCTGAAGTTTCATGACGATATTAGAAAAAAAAACAAGAGAAAGTAATTTTAATTGAATAATTAACTGAATGCATTAAAAACAATTCTGGAGGCTTTTAATAACACAAGGAAAAAAAAAAGTTTTATTTAAGGTTCATGCGTACAGTTTCTATGTGACAAAAATATATGTTAAATATAAAGTACCTTCAAAGAGATTAGTAAAAACAAAAATTAAGAAGAACGTATATGAAAACAACAAACAAATATCGTGTAAATCCAAAAAATTATAAGAGATAGAATGGATAGAATTTCAGTTCCCTCAAAATATACGCTGAACTGTAGTTTTCGCTGATAGAAAATAAATATGGATAAAACCCCCTATCACCTTCCGTTTTTTGAGAGGGAGTGAAATTCTGTTTATTCTATAACTCATAAGTTTTCGAATTTGCACGATATTTGCTTGGGGCTTTCATATAAGTTGCTCAATACTTTTGACCATTAAATTATCCAAATAGAATTTTTTAAAAGCTATCGCATGCGTAGTTAAAAAATTTTTAGTATAAATAATGCTCATATTTTGCATGATGATTAATTTTTTTGCATTTTGACTGCACTACGCTGTGTCTAATATAGTACGCCAAATTTTTTAAAAATGGCTGCACTCGGGGTCTAATACCCTACGTGTTCTAATTAAAAAAGTGGATTTTTCTTTTCCCAAATTAAAAAAAAAAAAAAAAAAAAAAAAAAAAAAGTTTATATCTCCATGAATATAGGTGGCAACCTCATAAATATTCATACAGATAATGAAAAAAATTTTCATAATGACATACTAAAGCCAAGACTCATTTAAAGCATTACTTTTACAGGGTGATCCAAAACATTTTGAATTTTGATTAATTTTTTACTGGTCCCCTTTTCCTCTTCAGGACACAACTTTTGCTGAAATGTATGAGGTATAACATGTTCTTTACACTAGCAAAGTTTCAAGATGATTCCTAAAGAACTTTTCTAGATATTTGACAAAACGTCTAAATTCGAAAATGTCCAAATACTTCCAAATACTTATTGGTAAGACAGTGTAGCCAGTGATGCCAGATGGTCGAAAATTATTTCCCCAAATAGGTCTTCAAGTTTCTCCAAATCAGGGTTTTTTTTTTTTTTTTTCGAAAAAGTCCCCAACTTGATTTCTACTAAAAAGGGAAAATAAAAAATTTTTCAAGGGAAAAAAAAAAAAAAAAAAAAATCAAGCAGATTTAAGTGGATTTAAGCTCATATTTTTCTCCAAATGAAGGCTATTTTTGAAAAAAATCCTCAAATAACAATAAAGATATTGAAAATCCCTGGTCGTAGGGATAAATTCATTACGTTGCCAACATTGACAGAAAGTTGAACTCCCCAGATTTGTCCCCAAAAATTTTAGAATTCCCCCAAAAAGTCCCCACAAACATTTAGTCCCAAAAATTGTCCCCAGAAGCCTCAAAAACCCCCAAAATGGGGACAAATCTGGCATCACTGAGTGTAGCAAAGATCAAGCGAAATCAGTTGGGATTAGATAATAAATTAAATGCATTAGAAAAAGTAATGTAAAATTCTGAAGGCTTTTAATACTACAACGGGAAAAAACAGTTTCACTAAATGTGCATATCGTTTTTATTTGATAAAATATGATAAAGTTCCTTATTCGCATTCAAAGATATTAGTAAAAAACAAGAAACGTTAAGTGTAATTAGATAATATGAATGTATTTTAAAAAGAAAAATATGTGTGTGTTAAAAAGAACATGATAATATATCTATTAAATGAGAAACCCGCAAAAATCCATGCAAAATGAGTGCGAACATTTGTTTCGTACGATCATTCAAACATGTCCAAATCGAAACTCGTTTATCTGATTAACAAGAGGAAAAATGAAGATATTTATTGTGCAACCAGCATAAAGATTAAAAAAAACGACGTAAATGAACTATTATTTTCCGGAAATCAAGCGTTGCTCTAGCACCAACATTTCCAAGAAAAAGTTATTTAAAAAACAATCATCCTATAAATATATTGCATAATATCAATAGTTTACGTGTTTATTTCTTCCCTCGCCAATCTCAGAATGACCGCTGAATTGCGTCAGTTAACTCGTTAACTGAAATAGTTCGCCCAAAAGATTTGCTTCGAAAACATGGAATTGCACAAGTGACGAAATTTGAAATTATTATATAAAAATATATGTGTGTGTGTGTGTATTTATTTATTTTTGTTTTTGTTTTTCACTAAAAATTTTATGAGCGAATTTATGAACAGATATTTATTTTATTTTATTACTAGCAGGCTTTGCCCGCTTGGCTGAGCACTATACTTAAATGAGTTGTCAAAATTCCACATCATTATTAATAACCTGAATTAAAGTTTCCTCTGTGTTCCGTAGAGGTTTTTCCCGCTCGCAACGTGAGAAGTCCGAATCCACACTGCCTTCGGCAGCAACTTACCCGCTTCTTACTTCCCCTTCCCCAGCGGCTAAGTTAGAGGTTTTGCGAAATCTCACCAGAGTGCATAATGCGTATACCTAATCAACATCCACGTACCAAAATTCATCATTCTAAGATAACGTAAGGTGATATCAAACAGGATAACGTGTTCTTACGCGTGTTTATTGCCCGCCCCCCCCGACCCCAAGGGGGTAAGCGGACGAATTTCGTAAAATCCCGTTGCAACAAGTGTGGGATACATATAAACAATTTGCGCACCAAATTTCGTGACCGCAGATCCCATACATTTCCCAAGACAAATTTAGCGCTAAAAGGAGGGGGGGTCTTGAATTTGCTACTTCGTAACAGCTCCCCCCCCCCCCCGAAAAAAAAAAGGGTTTTTTGGAAATATTCTAAAGAAGGCACATGGCTATTTTCAATACCTTTGTAAAATCTTTAGTAGAGCTCTACTAAAAAATCCGAAATTTCTGAAATCCCCCCCCCCGGAAAACGGTTTTCCCCCCTCTCCTTTAAGAATCCAGAATTCCAAAACCGTACATAATGTTCTATTTATACTCAAGTCTAGTGTCATCATGTGCAATTTCTTCACCGTGAAATAATTTTGGGGCCGAGTTATGCTTTTATGCGGACAAACGTTTTTATTTTTTGCTTCCTGTCCCCCTGAGGGAAGGGGGTATTTCGATAAATTCCGCTCCTTTAGGTACCGGATGCATATAAACAATTCAAGCACCAAACTTCGTGACCGCAGCTTTCATAAATTTCCCAGGACAAATTTAGTGCTAAAAAGGGTGTCGAGATCACAAAAAATCAAAAACACCTTTTGGAAATATCCTAAGGAAGTTGCATAGTTTTTTTCCCCATCTTCGTTCTATTTTTGGTAGAGTTCTACTCAAAAATCCGGAATTTGCGAAATTTCCCGCCAAAATTCGATTTTCCCCCTTCTTCTACTTAAAAATAAAACATTCCTAAATTGCAGATATTGTATTATTTGTACTCATATCTAGTCTCCCCATGTGCAATTTCTTCACTATGAAGTAATTTGGAGCCGAGTTATGCTTACAAAGTTATTTTTGCCTTCTGTCCCCCCAAGGGGGAAACGGGGTTAATTTTGAGAAATCCCGTTACTTTAGATGTCGGATACATATAAACAATCCAAGCACCAAAATTCGTGCCTGCAGCTTCCATAGATTTCTCAGGACAAATTTAGCGCTAAAAGGGGTGTCCCGATTTTGCCGCCTCTTAACCCCCCCCCCCCCCCCCCCCCAGAAAACTAAACTAAAAATGTGTTTTAGGAAATATCCCAAGAAAATCGCATAGTCTTTTTTCAACATCTTTGTTCCATTTTTGGTAAAGTTCTACTCAAATCAAGAATTTTCGAAATTTCAAGCCAAAAATCGGATTTTCCCGCTTCCTTCCCTTAAAAATCGAGAATTCCTAAATCGCAGATAATGTTTTATTTGTACTCATGCCTAGTCTCCCCATGTGGAGTTTCTTTATTATGAAGGAATTAAGGGCCGAGATATGCTTACAAACGTGTTTTTGTGTTTTGCCCACCGCAGGGGGGAACGGGGGGGGGGAATTTCGGAAAAGTTGATAGATATAATTTTAAGTTGGGTAAAGACCTAAATTCCTGCCAAGCGCAGTTGAATACCGTCTGTCCGTTCTCAAGTGATACCCGGAAAAACGTGTTTTTGTCTTTTGCCCCCCAGGGGGAACGGGGGGGAATTTCCGAAAAGTTGATCAATATAATTTTAAGTTGGGTAAAGACCTAAATTCCTGCCAAGCGCAGTTGAATTCCGTCAAGCCGTTCGCGAGTGATACCCGGACATAAATAGCGACATACAGACACGATGACACACACACACAGGCAAAATTTTCTGAAGTCATTTTCGGCTTTCATGGTGTGTGAAACGTGAAGATATCATAAAAATTTTTGATTCTGGCAAATTTACAGACAAAAGTCTGATTTTATTAATATAGATACTTTTTTATTTGTTTTGTCTATTTATAGGTCGTTTTGTTTGCTCTCTTGCGTAAAAATACTTGAATAAGTAAGCGAACCGATTATCAGTGTAAAGAAACATGAAATGAACTTGCAGATATGAAGTCATCGTGTTCACAATCTATATATATATATAAATGAATGTTTGTCTGTATGCCCTTTATAAAATCGTAAACGGCTTGACCGATTTCGATCATTCCTTTTTTTTGTTTTTTTCCTTATAGGTCAGGCATGGCTTAGGAAAAAAAAATTGAAAAAATTCGCCCCCCCAAGGGGTGGAGGGAGGCAAAACGTGAATTCAAAAAATCCTTCATATCTCAAACAAAAAAACAGATATCCATAAAATTTTTGCTTTAAAATATAGCTAATATAAATGTCTAAAAACCAATTTCTGGAATTTTCGAAATTCGGTCCCCAAGTGGGGCGGGGGGGGGGGGCAAAACGGGATTTCACATGCGTAAAACGCGATTTCGGATAATCCTATATATCTCAAACAAAAAAAACCAGATATACGTGAAATTTTTGGTATAAAATATAGCTAATACAAATATCTAAAAACCAATTTCTGGAATTTTAAAAATTCAGCCCCCAGGTGGGGCAGCAGGGGAAAAAACAATTAGAAATACAGTTAGGCCTTTCAAAGTTGATACAGATAGGTTTCAATAGCCTGCAAGTCGAATAGGGATATTTTCGAAAGTGTAAAGTTATTAGGAGGGGAGAGGGGGGTGGCAAAAAAAAAATAAAAATAGAGTTAGATCGTTCAAATTTGGTATATAGAGGTTTTCGATACTTACAAATCGATTGCGGATATTTTCGAATTTGTAAAATTATTAGGAGGTGCGGGAAGGGGGCTATATGGGCAAAAACAAATAGAAATACAGTTAGGGCATTCAAAATTGGTACAGATAGGTTTTAAAGGCCTGCAAGTCGAATGGGGATATTTTCGAAAGTGTAAAGTTATTAGGAGGGGCGAGAAGGGGGGAGGGGATGGGGAAAAAAAAATAAAAATAGAGCTAGATCGTTCAAAATTGGTACACAAATGGTTTTCGATACTTAAAATCGAATGCGGATATTTTTGAATTTGTAAAATTATTAGGAGGGGCGGTAAGGGGGGTGGGCGGTAAAGGGGGGCTATGAGCAAAAACAAATAGAAATGCAATTAGGCCGTTCAAAATTGGTACAGATTGGTTTTAGAGGCCTGCAAGTCGAATGTGGATATTTTCGAAAGTGTAACGTTATTGGAGGGACGGGAGGGGGGGGCGGAGGGGCAAAAAAAATAAAATAAAATAGAGTTAGATCATTCAAAATTGGTACATAGAGGTTTTCGATACTTACAAATCGATTGCGGATATTTTCGAATTTTTAAAATTATTGGGAAGGGGGGGGGGAGAGTGGTGGGGCAAAAAAATAAAAATAGAGATAGATCTTTTAAAACTGGTGCATAGAGGATTTTGATATTTACAAATCGATTGCGGATATTTTCGAATTTGTAAAATTATTAGGATAGACGGTAGGGGGGGCGAAGGGGGAAAATAACAGATATAAGACTTAGAGCATTTTGTGAATTTTTTCCGAAGGCAGTGAGAACCCGGTGCGACATTTTTCCTAATCAGATTTTGTTTCGCTTTTTTTTTTTCACGTGATAAAAATTAATGCAATTTTGAGAATTCAGTAATTATAGTGATTCATTTAAAAATAGTGACCAGCGAAGCGGGCAAAGCCTGCTAGTAATTAAATAAATAAAAAATAATAATTAAACATTCGGAGCAATTGTTTTGCAGTCTAATAAATAATAAATAAATAAATAAACAAACAAACAAAGATGAATTAAAATTATGTCCTAAACAAAATTTTATTTAAGACATTTGGTAAATGTACACACTCATGTAATACTCCTTAGATCTATTATTGCATTTAATGCCTGTGAAATAATATCTATTAATGAATACATATGACTATACGATATCTGCAATACATGAATAATCATTTATGGACCTTCACTTACGAAATAATCCAGGTAATTATACAAAGAGACTGTACAATCATAGTCTCCTAAACTAGATGCCTGTCGCGTTACTCGGAAACTTGACCACAGTTTATAAGCGGTACAGATTGCGTGATTTTTTTATTCAACTGTCACCAATAATTTTAAGAAGTGATATATTATATATATAATAGACGTTTCTTCGATTCTATTCGCCTTTTATGTATATCAAATCACACTTTTAAAAATTTTTGGTGGCTGTTGAACAAAGAAGTCGCGCAATCTGTACCAGGTGGCGCTGTCTACCGCTTAAACTGTTGCCAAGTTTACGAGCCACGCGACAGGCATCTAGTTTAGGAGGCTATGGTACAACAGACGCAATATTTTCCAATAAAAGTATTCGAACAAGAGTTGTGCATTGATATAGACATACTATTTAATAGCCTAATAACAAATGTAAAGCTAGCTGTATAAGTACCTCTAACCTTCAATTTAATAGAATATTACTACTTCCATTACCCGACTACCATAGGTAATGGAAATATTATATTCGGTCAAAAAAGCTGATATTTCACTGGATTTACATATTTTAAGGTCTCCTTAGTCCAAAAAAGTGGTTTTCGTTAATTGGTCAGGGTGAAAGTGTGTGGGGAATCATTTGACTATTTGAGTCTACGAAACTAATAAAGACACAACGAAACTTCAAAATTAAGGCAGAGCTAGTGTACAGATGATTTTGCCAAATTCTGGTAAAAATTGGAAAACTGGAAGTGAGACATTGAAAACCGGAAGTGGTACCGTAAGTCCGTATCTCAAAACCGGCTCTTACGATTTTATTTAAATTTACTATACAAACAACCTTTCAGATGTTCTTTTGTATCTATTAGTTGGTTAATTCAGGAAAATTGATAGGCGTTCTGTATAAGTATATGAATTCGAGGTCTCGCAAGTGAACAACGGCTCTACAGATTCTCTTCACACTCGCTTTATTAACTTTTAGATATCCCTTAACCTTCTAGATATCCTTCGTATGTAATTGTTGGTTTCCTATGAACAGATATTTTTTCCAAGTTTTGGAGGAAATCGGATGTGGACCTAAAGTCAATATCTTAAAAACAGCTCTAACGATTTTTTTAAAATTTACTGTATAAATTCCAGTCTAGTTGTTCTTTCGTGTGTGTTACTTGGATATTATAGAAAAATTGACAAGAGTCCTGATTAGGTAGGTCAGTTTTAAATCTTGGAAATGGGTATTTAAAAAAAAAAAAAAAAAAAAAAAAAAGGCTCTATCATTTTATGATGTGTGTACTATGTAGTAATTTGATCTTATAGGAAAATTATTTAATTCTGACTGCACAATCTCTAGAAAGAGTATTTATTTGTGTGATGGTAGCAGCGGGTAATGGAAGTCATGTGACACACTAGATTTTTTTTTATTTATATATTTGTTTTAAAATATCTAATTTTCAACTGGAAAAAAAAGATAGCTTACAAATCTTAAAATGTCTACACGGCATTGGCCTTGAATTTAATCGAATATTATTTTTCTTTCTCTTATTTTTAAACTGAATTTAGTGATTTTTAAACTAAATGCTATGTTTAACCAAATATTATTTTTTGTCGAAATTTGTTAAAAAAAAAAAAAAAAAAAATCATCTCTATAAAATCTTTTAATTTCAGTCGAATTTAGAGATTATCTACCAATGAACTCATATCACTATTTGTAGCCAATTTTTAACCTTTGTCAAAATCTGTTTAAAACTTGGGATTAAATTTTTTTTTTTTTTTAATTATTATTAAAGATTTTTTTTTTTTTTTTTTTTTTTATATACTTTAATCTAAAAAATAACGTGATCTACCTAACATGCTGTGGAAGTTGAAAATTGACAGTTAGGGGATGGCGGACGTTGAAAATCGGTCTTTCAAATTACTGTCTTAGAGTTATGAAAGTTTATATATACAGAGAAGACCCTCGAGACAGACATTTTCTAAAAATGGTCAAATCGTGTTCTACATCTCTCAAAACGAGTAAATCCGTACAAAACCGGAAGTCGAAAATTTTTACGAATCCAATACTTTTTTTATTGAATATAGAAGAAAATAATAATAATAAGTTAATGAAATAAATTTATTTTAAATTGAATAAGCATTAATATTTAAAATAAGTAAGCTGATTTAAAAAAAAAAAAAAAAAAAACTTATTTATGAATTTACAAAGTTATGCCCAATTATGGTTAGAATATAGTTTAAAACAAAAAAAATATAAAACTGAGAGAAAAAATTAAAAACTAATTCGCATGAAACATTTAAAATATTTTCAAAAAATAAAAAAATTATTATTTTATTTTAAATAATCTCTAAAAAATAAAGAGTTAAATTGAACACGTGTCATTTGTATTAAATATATTTAAAACACTTTAAACACACGTAAATATAAATTTATTTAAAAGATGTTAAAAAATTTTTATCCAAAGCTTTTCGCTTTAATAGTAAAGCTTCATCAGGGATTTATGATTCGTTTCCATTGCGCAGTTTTAAATATGTTTTCTTTTTACAGTTAACAGTTAAGTCTTTTAATAACGTAATATATTTTAAATATCAGCAAAAAACAATATGAATTCCGGTAGAGGTTGGACCAAGGAGTTAAGAAAAGTGAGAGAAGCTGGAACTATTGCATATCATACGAGGTTATTGTAGGAGAAAAAACATCATGAATAAGCAGAAATAAACTATTAACTATTTTATAATATTGTGCCAAATTATTGGTAAAATTGCAGCATCTTTGGAATTTATTGCATTTTTGCATTTAATTATATGAATAGCTTCGGAAATGTAAAGTTCTTGGATATTAGATGGTGCTGTAATAATTTTCGCTTTATCCCATATAGGGTTGCGATAAAGCGAAAATTATTACAGCACCATCTAATCCGCGTTGTAATGATCGATAGACGGCGCTTTGTGAACACTGCAGTTGTTAGTAAACATAGCCACGTGTGTTCCATTAGTGTTCCTTTGTTATTCTACTTAATATTCGTACTATAATTTCTCCGCCATTACATTATGGAAAATTGATTGCTTTTGGAAAAAATACTTCAGTTTATTCAAAGTTCGATCGGAAGTAGATTTTTAACTGAAGTTGAACAAATATTAATTTCAAATCATCTGATTAATTCTTTACTTCCATTAGCCGAAGCAACTGAAATTTTAAATTTGTCATTTGGAAATAAATGGAAGCACAATTCTGGATTTCTTGATCCTTTGGAGTTACACTGTGGCACACAAAAGTATGTGTTATCTTTTTTACCGTATTTATTCATTTTTATTCAATAAATATATGTGAAACTAAATATCGGCCAGCAATGGCGGCTGTATGGAATTCGAATTAAACCATGTTTATTGTAATTTCACCTTAGCCCACCAGAGGGCGAGCATTTCATTACAATCGCGGATTTCCAAGAACTTTACATTTCCGAAGCTATTCATATAATTAAATAAAGAAGCATCACAAAACTGGCGTTGTAAAAATTATTACTTACAAACTTTGAATAAACACCATAAAATGCAGCCGCTTTGATTGCAGCACTCGTGCTTACTTTGTTCGCCTGATGAAGGGTCGTGGTTTTTTCGACCCGAAACAATTGTTGCGAGTTTATTGCATTTTATGGTGTTTATTCAAAGTTTGTAAGTAATAATATTCATATAATTAAATGCAAAAATGCAATAAATTCCAAAGATGCTGCAATTTTACCAATAATTTGGCACGATATTATAAAATAGTTAATAGTTTATTTCTGCTAATTCATGATGTTTTTTCTCCTACAATAACCTCGTATGATATGCAATAGTTCCAGCTTCTCTCACTTTTCTTAACTCCTTGGTCCAACCTCTACCGGAATTCATATAGAGCAGGCGCATGTTTATAAACAAGCGATGCTATTCTGCAACTTTTGCGCATGTAGGCAAAATATCTGCCTCTCCATTGGTGCTTTATCCCCCTTTTGCCTACAATTCTAAAGTACGTGCTGAAACATCTGTCGCAGTGACGTTACGTGCGCCTGCTCTATTGTTTTTTGCTGATATTTAAAATATATTACGTTATTAAAAGACTTAACTGTTGACTGTAAAAAGAAAACATATTTAAAACTGCGCAATGGAAACGAATCATAAATCCCTGATGATGCTTTACTATTAAAGCGAAAAGCTTTGGATAAAAATTTTTTAACATCTTTTAAATAAATTTATATTTACGTGTGTTTAAAGTGTTTTAAATATATTTAATATTATTTTATTTAATTTAAATAGTTTTCGAGATATTGTAATATATTTAATATTGGTACACTTCTATGCACATGTATGCAAACTTTCCTAACTCTAAGACAGTAATTTCAAAAACCTATTTTTCAAAGTCGACAGTTCCCTTAAATTTTATTTGGAGCTTGGACAACTACAGGCACACAAATTTTAAATAACTATGCAAAGTGACCTTTAAAAAAAATCATCATGCATAGCTAAGAACCATTCTGATTAAATCA
This sequence comes from Salticus scenicus, assembly GCA_963930645.1. NCBI lineage: Eukaryota > Metazoa > Arthropoda > Arachnida > Araneae > Salticidae > Salticus > Salticus scenicus. The sequence continues at coordinate 219,554,508 of OZ005658.1, forward strand.
GCATTCAAATAAAAACAAATAAATAACGCATTGAAAACGATCTATTCATTTGGAAGCTACAGTGCCACAGATAGAGAAATGCTTCAAACTTATAACCCCAGACCGTTTAGGCAGAGGATTGAAAAGGAAAATGCATAACATAACTTGAAATGTATTGTGTCACTGTACAAAAAATTGATGAATGCATTCTAAAAAATATATTTTAATTAGCTGTGTTTAGTGCAGTTTGATGGTGTAATTGTACTACCAGCAAGAAATCTCCTCCATAGAAAACAAGTATCGAATTCCTTTTGTATGTCTCTGTACAAGAACCATTTATCCAATCTCAATAAATTATTTCAAGCAATTTCCTCATATGCTACAAATTTAGAATACCGAATTTGGACATCTTTATAATATCTGTTTTTGAATTATACTGATGACGAACACATACAACTACTACTAAAAACTTGACTTGATTTTTGTATTAAAAATTTTCAAAATGTTTAGTTAAAGCAAAAACTTAGCTTTGAATTTTGAACCTAAAACAACGCTTTTTTTTATCCTACATGGGTGAAGAAAGTGAAGAATGTTAAAAATACTAATTCTATTCATCAAACTTTTATGATTTCGTGGATAAATTTAGTTAGTAAATAATAATAAGTATTGCTTTACAGCTAGTACAAAACTTTTTATTATACCATCCTAATATTTTAATTAGTCGGAAAAATAATTAAAATCTGAATAGAGCTACATAACAGCAACACTTATTGTCCCATGCCCCGAATTGAATCTAATAGCTATCAAAATTGCTACGTTTATACACTATAGAAGATAAGATATAGCACTCCAACAAAGGGGCAAATTATAGTATAACACACCTCCCTAACTGCTGATATGCATCCAAATTTATTTAGCATAGCTTTACATAGTGTCCATTTTACATATCAAACTCGGTTTATATACTAAAGAAGCTGAGATATAACCTTCCTGTAAATGATGTCATGGCAGCATAGCAACGTCATCTGCAGGGCGATATATACTAAAACCCTAATCAGCATTAATTTATGTTATGGTCAAATCAACTATAAAGTTTATGCGAGATACTGCGCCAGAAAAATTTGATTAAAATACCTAATTTTTGAAATTTTATTTTTCCGACTGAGTGAAAATAATGCCTGGAACGGGAGTCGAACCCCGGATCTTTGACTTACAAGGTCAAGGCTCTTCCAATCAGTTGATTGTGAGATTTTAATAAAAAAATTGTATTTCTTTCTCCCATTGTTTAATGGTGTTTTCCATTACCTGCGGCTTATTTCTGTCGAGCTATCTACATGATAGACTAGATGTTTCTGCCCAAAGGTTGTCTGAGTGAGTAATGCCGACCGGTTGTCGGCCTGGATAGCTCAATTGGTTGAGCCTTGACCTTGTAAGTCAAAGATCCGGGGTTCGACTCCCGGTCCAGGCATTATTTTCACTCAGTCGGAAAAATAAAATTACAATAATTATGATTTTCTTCCAATTAGTTGATTGTGTGATTTTAATAAAAAATTGTAAAACACTTAAGCACACAAATGGATAGACGTTTTCTGAAAATGTCGTGCGATATCTCAAAAGGTGTCTATCCAGCAAAAACCGGAACATTTTTCATGAAACCAATGCTTCCTTTTTATGTATAATAAAAGACAGATAAAAAAAAAAAAAAAATGAGCAGAATAAATTCATTATTTCATTTTAGATACGAAAGAGAAAAAAGAAAGAAAGAAACTTCTTGAAATCAATCAAAATTCTTATGACTACAAGAAGCTTTATTAAGGAATACTCACAAAAGAATAATTCAAGTCTCTCCAAAGCACTCGAGAAAGAGCGCTTAAGAAAACAGCTTTAAATCGCTGGAATGATCTAAAGAGCCGTACATTTTCAAGTGGCTGCATCCTTCATTTCGTAAATTTTCCTTTTCAGTTTCTGTGCGATGCCTTTAATGATAAAAAAAGAAAAATGATCTCTTGCAATCACAGTTCAGTTTTCCGTTTGAAAGGAAGCTGCCGTTTCTTTTAAAGCAAATTCTGACTTACGGAACTGAGATGCCGAAAGTATGAAATAAATGACAAATATGGTTAGAGTCCTTTCTCTCGCTGGATTTTTTTTTTTTTTTTTCGAATTCTTTTTATTCGTGTGCGATTCAGGTTCACATTTAATTTTAAAGAAATATATGCAGGTCCCGGAGGGACAAAGGTATTATCTCTCCAGCGCCCTCTAACTGAGACTTTCTTGGTGTTCTCTGTGCTCTAATAAATTGCTGTGAAATTTAATAAATGCACACACACACACATACATATATATTTATTCATTAAAAAAAAACTAAATAAATAATTAGCCATGTTTTTATTAACTTCGATTCTTGTTTGTTTGTTTGTCCGGTACAAATCTTGCAATCTATTTTTAACTAACTTCCCTACTAGCTAGACATTTGAAACTTTCACAGTAGATCAGAACCCGGTGACAACACAATACTTCGAAGTCAGGTTTTCGAATTTTCGAATGGTTTTCTTTTAATTAATTAAAATATGGAAAAAAATAAGCTCCTAATAGCAATAAAAATCTGGAGTGACTCCACTCGACTTTCCGAACATTGAGTAGTTAACAGTTTTGTAGATAAAGTAAAGAAAGAGGAGTTGTTAAACAAACAAAAGAGAGAAAACCATAATAGAGTGTTTGAGTATTTTTCTCCATCTATTACACGATGTTTTATTTAAAGCTACTGAACTTTGAGCCCATAGATCATAATGACAAAGAATTTTTCGTTGTGTCCCTGTAAAAACCTATAAATGTTAGATTCACCAAAATGCTTATAGTTAGTGCAACAGTGATTTATAATACTCATATAAATTTTCAGCTGAATTCAATAAGGCGTTTAGATGCTATCGTACTTTTAAAAATTTAGTCCCATAGGCCATAATGATAAAGAATTTTTCTTTGTGTCCCTGTAAAAAAACTGTAAGTGCTAGATTCACCAAAATCTATACAGTTAGTTCTGTTAATTTTTCCTGTTATTATGTTATGATATTTTTACCTTTTGCATTGTACTTTTTACTTTTCACAACATTATTTTTTGAATTTAATCTTTTTATCTTTTACATATATAAATTTTCCTAATCCTACTAAATTACTTTAATAGTTTTAATGGCCTTTTCTCTTTACTTTTCTTAAAGTTGATGCTTTCCTTAAACAAAAACTATTTACTCTTTATGAAATAGATATACCATCAAATGTTGTTTACACTAGTAAATTGAACTCTGCCTGGATATATTTTGTTTTTCTTTTTTTTTTTTGTTATCCATACAAATAATTCTAATTTCAAATAAAAATTTATCAAATTATTAACTCTAAAATTCAATAGATTACAACCCTTTTTTTTTTTTTTTTATAAGAGATAGCAAAATCAAATAAAGAAACACAAAAAAAAAACTCGAGTATAAATTTAATTCTAACTTATTATTTTTACAAGTAATTTAATATATCTATGTTATCTGATGTAATGCCAGAAGGTTACGGTAAAGGGTTTTTCTACAAAATTATCAAACAATCTTAATTCATACAGATCTATATCCAAGCAAGTTCATATCCCTACCTTTTACTAAAGAAAGCATCAGCATTTATTATACTTTTGTACGTATAGTGAAATAAAGAAAATTACGAACTCTTTACTCCTCAGATTGAATATTCAAAACAAATTCAATGAATAATTTTCTTTAATCATAACTAAAATAAAACCGCGTTGTGTAATTTCAATTTTAACCCAGGTAAAAAAAAAAACACCAGTGATAGCAATGTCCAATTGTTACCTATCTTGAAGGACACTGAACAGGTATGAATTAATTAATTTCTTTAATCTATTTAAGTATTTAAAATATTATTAATAAATTTGCATCTCTCCTATATTTGATCTAGACCTGCTTATTTTCACTTCTAATTCAAGTATTTCTATTATCAAAAGGAATCGGGCAGTACTTAAATTAAATAAAAAGAAAAAGAAAAAAAATGTAAAAATGACTTTATTTCTTCATACCTCTGGACCTAAAAAGGAAACTGTTAGCTCAATCCTCCTCTGGAATTGCAAGCAACAAAAATTTAAGTTTCATTTGTTATAACCACCTATTATCATAGTCTAAATAATACACATAACTCTTTTCTCTTTTTACTTACATTACTATTAGCAGTCAAAACACAATTCCAAATCAGAGGATTGAACCAACTCACTGCCCATGATTCCTGACCATATTTGTGTTTAAAACTCACATAAATTTTACTTGCTAACTCGGTTATTTAATCTTGTTAGGTACTCATTACGAATTACCATTAATATACTAAAGTTTTACTATAGACTAATTAAAGCATCTATAACCTGCTCAATAACTACATGAATACCCATCCGTTTAATTATTCATAAAACATACTCCTAAATAATCAGGGGACACTGCTATCGCTGTTATGAATAAAAACAAATATTTATAATATAATTGTTCTACCTTAAAATTTACTTTAAATAATTATAGGATCTCATTATATTCATAAATAAAATAATACAGAAAAATAATCATATCAATAAAATTTATTACGCTTTTCCAAGAAATACACTCTTATTTAATGACAAATAATACCAGCAATTTATTGATAAATAAGTATGGATTTTTATTACACATTTTTCTAACATTCTCTATATATTTTTTTTTTTATTTCCTTCTTAAACAGTTTTTTTTTTTTTTTTTTTTTTTAAATAAATTCACATGTTCAGGGTGCTGAACTTAATTGTTGGGATAAAAGTTTAGACACAATAAAAATATAAAATACTAAGAAAGATATCAAGACTTACAATTCATCGAAGATTCTTCCAGGAGTGGGGACGCTGTCCGGAGAGGTGGCCTTTCACGCCGCTTGTCATAGGCAGGGGCTTATCTGGTTTGGGTACTCTAGGTTTTAAACTCTGGGGGAAAACTGGAAGTCTCCGATCAGGGCTTTCTGCTCTTTACGATGTATTTCTTCCATGGCCTAAATCAGCTTAACATTTATTTATAAATTTTTATTCCTAAGCAGGGTCAGGACGCTGCTTCGCTGGAACTCAATGGATGCTTATTTATTTTGTGCCGCCCTACTTCCCCCCTCGCATTTGAGGACGTCTCAAGTAGGGTAGTCGGCTCGATAATACTGTATAAAATTCTGATTTTATATAGTTCACATTCCTTGACCCGCTTTTGTGGCTTGCCTCCACAGGAGAAAATGAATCGAGGGCCGTTAATATTCGTAGGGGTAAGCCGAGACTCGCTTGCATCGCTGTTAAGACCGCTCCGATGAAGGTTTTCTTCCACCGCTTGCCGGCCTTCTGACTCGTTACGGGAGCGCTTCCTGAGGACGCCCCATCACCGTGTAATTTTCCATGATCATTCCCAAAAATCGAAGGAAGTTCGTAAGATGAAAGAATCAAATCTCAGGAGTGCCGGAGCTCGCTATCCTTACTAGCATCTCGATTGAAGTTAGTAATAAAAACCAATCTGAGGGAGCTTGAAAGCCCCCTCTGCTTTTTAAAGAGAATCCCTTCTACATCTCTTTCCTCGATAGAGGCTTAACGTCGAATAATTAATTTTTTTTTCCAAAAAAGCGAAGAGCATTCCAGCTAGTGTTGCCAGCCGGGATTTCTAAATTATTCACTACCCAATGAAAATCCATTCCCTCAAAACAACCACACCTAGTCGTGATTCCCCCACGCGGTGATAGGACACCTCGCCTCAAGGAGGGACATTTCTCACCCCTATGTAATGAAGTAAAAAAAAATAAAAATTTCCCGCCCGATGCCCTGTTGTGAAACAAAAACATCTGGGATTTTTTTTGTCAACTCACAAAATTCCAGAATTAAACTCTGAACTCTCCTGACACTATTCGCGAATTTATGTAATCCCAAGATCCCCTTAAATTCTCAAATTACGTACCACTTCCACCATTTTTACTAGCAAGATAGCATTTTTGAGTTTCCAAAAACAAGAATTTCTGCGAACGAGGTACAAACCCCACACGAACAAATTCCCTACAGCTCCCTAGCGCTTGTTTTTCCCAGAAAATGGAAATTTCTGCGACACTGTTGTCAACACCATCTGTGGGCAAAATACTCTCCCTTTCCCTTGAAGTAAAAACAAGAACAAAAAAAAATATAACAGTCATTTCATTCCCACCGCCTATCTTGTTTTCGTAAATAAGCTAAGAAAATTCTTAAGTGCAACTACACCCAATTTTTGAATAAAAAAAACGAAGAATATATATAAAAGTTTTTTTTTTTTTTTTTTATAAAATTAAACCATTCGTGTAACGTTTAAAAATTATAGAAACATAGTTTTTGCAGAATTGGTAAATTAAAAAAAAATTTAGTTTCCTGACATTTAGAAATTATAAAAAGATATAGTTTAGTATATTTGATAAATTAAAAAAATTCACTCTCATGTACTAAGGGTTTAAAAAATATATAGTTTTGTAAAAGTATACAAGTTTTGAAAAAAAAAAATGAAACAGTTCTGGTAAAATTTAAAATATTAAGATTTAAAAAATATTGTTTCTGTTGAAATTCAAAATTCACCATAACATATTTCACCCTCCCTTTTATGCCAAAAAAAAATAAAATTTATTTTATTTTTTTTTTTTTTGAAGAAAAAGAGAATGTTAAAGTGTCCCAGGCGAACGTATAAATCAAACAACGATCCATAAATTTCCCAGAACCACCAAACACACACCTTACCAGAAACCCCAAATCAGGCCTTATATCTGAGATTTCTGTCCTTCTCCAAAAAAAAACTAAGTTCCCAAAATTAAAATTGTACTAAATAAACTAAGTTCTTTTAATTAATACCTTGCTCAAATAATATTTAAATTAGTCTTTGTGTAATACATATAAGGTAATAATGTAATCGGTGTGTATAAGGAATGAAAACAGCAAACGGGAGTTTGCTACCAAAATCGTAGCTAAAGTAAACAAACTCGATGCTGCGAGCCGGACTGTTTACAATCAACAGCTGATCTGTTCTCTCTTTGCGCTTAACAGCAGACGATATTTTTCTACCTCTTCCGTCGCTCCACCTTATCAATAAATACATTCGCGAAGAACCGTAAGAGGGTTTTTTTTTTTCCGACTGAAGCTAACGGGAGTTTCTTTTTCAACTGAAACTAACTGCAGTCAACCACTCAATCTGAAGAACCGCTATTTTCTCTCTCCTGATGGGGAGTTCTCCAACCAACCAACCTTACCGACGCGTTGATGTAAATATTTACGACAAAGCTAATTTACTTGCTATACTTCAAAAGGGACTTGACATTTTTGGGATTGAAATTTCCCTAGGCAAAAAGGTTTTGTAATCTATCGGACAGGGCCACACGTCCGGAAGAATCCTTTACACACTACATTTTACATAGAAATAAAATAATAATTGATTATATAGACATTGTTACACAGAAGATAATATATATAAATAATAAATATAAATACCGAGTTGTGATGATACATCGATTTTTGTCTGACCACCGGTGGTCAATGGTAAATAAAGTAAAACAAACAAAAAAAAAAACACATATATATAGAAAATAATGAAGTGAGAACACAAAAGGTATGTATATACAAAAATAAATATGCAAAATGACCAAGTGTTTTTTCTACCCATTGTGCATAATTAAACACAAAATTTTCTTAAATTATCATGTACGGTTGAATAACCTCTCCTTGTAACGGGATTACATCCAGAAAACCAATATAACAAGGAAAGTCCATTGTATATATGATAAAAAACAGTTAGAGGTAAGAATTTTTTTTCTCTCATTCTCTCTATCTCACTCTAACTGAGTGTGGACAAGTCAATATGTCCATTTTAACATTTTATAGCACTTTACATTTATAATCATGTAGTTCCTGCATTATACTGCAGTGCAAAAAAAATTTTTTTTTTTTTTTTTTTTTTTTTTTTTTTAAATCTACATAATCTAAACAATGGCTCAAACATGACAGGTTTGCATACAAAAATGCTTACATTTTTCCTAAGAAACTCCATCGAAAACTGCTAAGTTTTTTTCACTTCGCATCCAAAGAATACAATAAAAAGTATCATAATTTTGCCTTAACTTAGCTTTTTGCCATCCTGACAAAACCAAAACAAATAAAATAAAAAGTTTTTCTTACATTTTTTCAAGTATATAAATGCGAGAAAAGTAAAAATGACAGTTTCCTTCAAAACTGGCATTAAAAAAAAATACTAATATAAGAATTGAGTGTTTACTTATACTAACACATAACATATCAAAATAAAGGTTATCAAAAAAAAAATAAATTATTTACAAAAATTTTTGTATACCAAATTCACTTTCGCTTTCTAAGTGAGTATTGGTGTGTGGGGATTTTTGACGCAGTTTTTAAATTAACTCTAGACCTTTTCACTTTTGACTGGCCTGGCATATGCGAGAAATCTAGTTCGGCTTGACTGACAGTAGGAGAGACCGACCTTTCCCTAATCTCTTGGGAGGGTAAAGGATATAAGGGATTTGAACCCGGCACTTCCTCATTTTCCGCTTCACTAACTGTAGGCGAGAAATCTAAAGGGTCAAACACTAGAGAAGGTAGAGTATGGCTGGGAATCGAACCTGTCACCTGTTCATCCAGAGTCCTATGAGGGGAATTTAACTCGAAAACCGTATCAAACCCTGGCTGATCCTGAGAAGTGTGAATACTCTGCGGATCACTTTCTGGTGAACCAACACAATTTAAGAGAAATCGTTTTCTCCTCTTTTCTTTTCCCGCTAACCTATACTTTTCCCAAATATCCTCCACTACAGGGTGTAGGTCTCCATTAACTTGTACCTGTGGTGTTGTAATGTTTTCTGTCAGTTCATTCTCTATACTATCTAAGACAGGGAATATGGGTTTAATTTCCATTTTCGATAATCTGTCAACATGCACAATTTGAACATTGTTTGGATTTTTCACTTCCTGTATCTCAAAATTTACAAAACCTAGTTTTCTAATAACACGAAAAGGACCCGAGTTCTTCTTGTTAAATTTTTTACAAAGGCCTGGTTTAATTGCTGGAGTATACAGCATCACCAGATCTCCTACCTTTAAATGTTTATCAACAGCAAACTTTTTCCTATAACTTTCTTGCCTTTCAGCAGATTTTTCTAATAATTGTTTGGTTTGTAAGAATGTATGTTTTAGAGAGGGAATTAGTTGCTCACAGTATGTCGGGCAGTCGTTATAATTAATAGGCTCTTTTTGACAGAAAATATTATAAGGAAGTTGAATATCTCTGCCGTATGTAACAAAAAAGGGTGTTTCATTAATTGTGGAATGTATACCTGACCTCATAGCTAAAAGTACAAATTTTAATTTATCATCCCAGTCATTGTGATTATTATTTACTAAGTGGGCGAGTGCATTATTCATAGTTGCATGCTGTCTCTCAACTTGTGCGTTACTTTGTGGGTGGTAACTGGAAGTGTGTCTGTGATTAATTTGCAATTTACTGTATACCTGTGATATTGCTTCGCTCATGTAATTTTTACCTTTATCAGTAATTATTTTTGTGGGTGCCCCATGTCTTGAGATAAAGTCGGCCAAGGTTTCTGCTAACGTATCAGAGGTGATGTTTTGTACTGCATAGGCTTCTGGCCATTTACTAAAACTGTCAACATAACATACAATATATTTATTTCCCTTTTCAGTAATGGGATAAGGACCACAGATATCAGAGTGTATGGTATCAAACGGTTTATTTGGAATTTCTAATCTCTGGAGCTCTGCTAATTTTTTAGGTTTGTGTGCCCTAAACTCTAAGCAAGATTGACAGGAAGCCACTAGCCTTTTAACGTCTGAATACATCCCTTTCCAGAAATAATTATTTTTTATCCTAAAAAATGTTTTGTAAAAACCAGCATGACATGCTACTGGAGATTCGTGTGTCATATGAAAAACCTTTGGCACAAGCGCTTTAGGCAAAACAATTCTTTCTCCTTTTTCCTTTTTGTGAATTGGGTTAATTTTTTCGCACACAATAACTTCATTATTTACTGAAAATGTATAATTTTTAGGCGCAATAGGTAAGCCTTTACACAATCTAGCACTAACATATTTACAAAAATTATCGTGACTTTGAGCGCGCCTGATTTCCTCCAAAAACTCTACATTACTTAAGGTGTGAATTTCTTGATTGACATTTTCCAGTACATTACAGTCTATGGTAGGATTATCCTCAACTTGTAAATCATGATCTATAAACCTTGACAAGAAGTCCGCTACGGAGTTACATTTTCCCTTTATATACTTGGCGACAAATTCAAATTCGCTTAAAGCACATAACCATCTAGCAATTCGAGAGGTGGGGTCCCTAAGTTTCAATGCATAAGTAAGAGCTGCGTGGTCTGTGTAAATAATGAATTTTCGATGGAAAATGTAACATTTGAAATACTGAGTTGCCCAAACCAGAGCCAAGAGTTCTCTCTCAGTAGCCGAATATTTTCTCTCAACCTCTTTTAATTTTCTACTAGCAAATGCTACAGGGTGTGGAAAACCTGAGTTGTCATACTGACATAAAACCGCCCCCATGGCCTCTGCTGAACTGTCTGTATACAAAATAAAATCTTTTTTCATGTCGGGAAGTAACAAAGAAGGAATTTTAGCAATTTCATTTTTCATATCTAAAAATTCTCGTTCAGCTTTGTCTGTCCATTGAAATTTTGTCTTTTCTTTAGTCAAATTAGTTAAGTTTATTGTTCTTTTTGAATAATCACTTATATGCCTTCTGTAAAATCCCACAGATCCCAGAAAAGATCTAACTTGTTTTCTGTTTACTGGACGCTTAATTTTACTGATCACCTCAACATTTTTGTCTGCAGGAAAAATTTCACCATCTTTAATGTTAAAACCAAGAAATGTTATTTGAGATTTAAAAAAATGACATTTAGAGGGCTTTAAACGTAAATTATGGGTTCTTAACCTATCAAAAACTAAATTTAATTTTTCAAAATGGGATTTTATGTCTTTAGAAGCTATGCAGATATCATCTATATAAATTAGAATGTTTAGATGTTGTAAGTCACTTAGAATAAAATTCATTAATCTTTGGAAAGCTGCGGGGGAGGATTTTAAACCGAATGGACTTCTGGTCCATTGCAATAGCTTATCGTGCGTCACAATTGCTGTAATATGCTGCTGGTTTTCAGGTATCTTTTGCTGAAAAAATCCACTAGTAAGGTCTAAAGTGGAAAAATATTTGGCGCCTGCCAAAGAGTCTATAGTTTCAGAGATATTAGGGATAGGGTAATTGTCACTAACTATTTTATTATTTAATTTTCTGAAATCACATGCTAGCCTAAATGAACCGTCCGCCTTCTTAACTAAAATAATGGGGGATGCATATGGAGAATTAGATGGCACAAGAATTTTTGCTTCGATGAGAGTATTTATTTGTTTATTCATCTCCTCTCTTAAGTTGTAGGGAACTCTATAGGGAGAACTCCTAACAGGGGTGTCATCACTTAAATTTATGTTGTGCATAACAGTTTCACACCCTGGTAAATCAAGTACTGAGGCAGCAAAAACATCAGAGTTCTTTTGTAAAAATTTCTGTACCTCCTCTTTTAAATTTTCATCTAAGTGATCTAATTTAAACTCTGTGTCCCATTGCAAATTTATATTTTCCAATGCTCCAATTTCTGTCACTTCCCCAAAGTTTACTTGGGGCTTTGGCTCTTCCTCCCTAATTTCCTCTAAGTATCCAAGTTGACAATTCTTATTTAAATGAAAAGGCTGTTCTGTTAAATTTAAAACCTTTACATACAACTTATCCGGGTTATTTAAGCAAACTGTATGACTAATGACAATGGAATCAGAGATAAATTTATGAGGGTAAATAAACACATTTTTGGAATTAGAATTGTTCATGTTTCTTACTTTTACCGGTATTACTGATTCTGAGAGAGAAGGAATAATTTTTTTTGTTTTTGCATATATGGGGATAGGGTTGAGCATTGCAGTGCCAAAATTAACAGACTGGTCTTGTTGAGACCCAAACAAAATTTCAAAATTATCTCCAGTAAGTGTTTTGTTTTTGAAATCTACTTTAACATTGTATTTATTAAGCCAAGGTATCCCTAAAATAACTTGAAAACTTGGAGATAGAGAACCTTCACATATAGCAAAAATGTCAGAAAATTCAGTTTTTCCTAATTTAAACTGTAGCTCTGCCTTATTTTTTAAAGAAACTTCACCGCCTAAAAGTGTTCTGAGACTTGTTGAACAAGTCTGTTTACCTATTCCCCTAAATTTTCTTACAACATTACTGGCTATCAAATTGCAGGAACACCCAGAATCAATTAACACATTATGAGGTTCACCTTTATAGAAAAATGTTAATATCGGCAGTTCATTTACAAAAGATTTGTTCCAACCTGAATAAAAATATTCAGTATTTTGAGGTATGTGTGTTGAAAGTGCAGGATCCCAAGCCGCTACCTCTCTAGGTGAGATCCTTTTTAGTTTAAAGGTTTGTTTTCATGGTGGGCACTATTTGGCAATCTTTCAGTGCCTACCTGAGCACCTCCCCTACCCTGGGAACGATATCCGCTTCTGAAAGTATAATTTTGAGAATTTTGGGCTGAGTTCCTACTCTGTTGAACATCTTTCTGTCTCTTTAAACATTCGCTCTTGTAGTGCCCGACTTTACCACAATAATAGCACACAATGTCCTTTTTAGATTTCGGAGATGGTCGCTCATCTCTCCTACTCTCGAGGCTTTGGACTTTTGAGGAGAGCTGCGAAACTTGTACTGATAAATCAGCAATAAGATTCGCTAGTGTCTGGTGGGGAGTTGCTGACCTATCCTGGGTCGCAACTTGGGCCGCGCAAGCCAATTCAGCCACATAGCCGCTTGAGCTAGATACTTGCTGGGGGCTAACCGAGAGAAAAGCTTCCTCTTCTGCAAGCGCAATGCGCTGAATCTCTTCAACCGTAGTAGGGGACCTAGCTATAACCCCCTTTCTAATCTCGGGCCTCAAGTTTTTTAATAAAAGAGCTAGCAACCATTCATTTTCAGTTTGCGCTAAATTTTCGCTGGGGATTTTTTGGGCTTCTAGAGCTCTCCTGGCTCTAACCTTAGCCTTGACTATGAAATCCGATACTGACATGTCGGGTGATTGTACAAAGGACCAAAAATTATGTATGCAGCGATGCAAATCTTCCTTTGCTCCAAATCTATCTTTTAATAATTTTTCTAACTCCCCAAAATTTTTGACATGCATTTTGTGATCCCTGTACACGCTCAGTGCTGCTCCAGCTAACCGCTGAGTGACAGCGAAGAACAGCTCTTCCTGCTTCCAACCCAAAAAACCCGCGAACTCATGAAATTTCGAGAAGAATTCACTAACTGAGAATGTGGGGTCCCTTCCTGTAAAAACCGGAATTAAAGAAAGGTTATCTAAGAGGAGCGCTCTTCTTTGACTCTGCGCATTTTCCACCCCCACTGTCAGGTCTGCACTCGAATTCTGACTTTTAGCGACTAGTGAATCATTCTGAAGTCCACTACCTTCTAGGCCAGGCTCTACCGGAGTTCCTTTATGATTGTCACCTGTCATTTTTGTAATTAAACTGTTTAATCTAATTACCTTCAAGTTATCAAAACAAAAAAAATCTTTACCCCCCCCCTTTTTTTTTTTTTAAATAACAAGTCTAGAAAATTTAAAAAATACACATATATATAAACATAGTTTAGTAAAAGTTTAGCATTTAGACAGTACTCTGCATACAAATTATCAAATCGTGTTTTCTTTTCTTTTGTAAAATTTTAAATATAAATAGACTGGGAAAAATATTTTGTTATCATTAATTTTGGATCAAATTATATCTATCCATATAGGGGGCTAAGTAAATAAATAAAATATATATATATATACCGAGAGAGAGAGAAAAAGAAAAATATATCCTTTCCTTGAGGGGAAAACTTTTTCAAGTGCAAGGAGAGGGCAATACCCAAATTTAGTATATTATTTTAATACATTCTACTGTTTTATATCACACTCAGTTTTGAGATATAAATATACTTCTATGCAAAAAAAAATTCATACAAGCACAAAACACAATAATAAAAAAATTTTTTTTTTATACATATGAAAACAATTTCAAAGAATAAAACAATGAAGGATGTTATTTTACCGCACGACGATTTATATATATTTCTTATACCCTGATATATTTAAATATATATTTTTCTCTTTTATATTCCCCTATTTGAAAATTTTTTTTTTTTTTATATAAGGAGTCTAGAAAATTTTAAAAATTAAGTATAGTAATAAAGATAATTTTTGTATAAGTTTAGCATTTAAACCAGACAGTTTTTGAGTAAATAAAAATAAAAAAAAAATATCAAAACTTTTTTTTTTTTTTTTTTTTTTTTTTTGGCTCTAAGGATAACTAAGCCATACTAGAATACACACTTCCTAGAAATAATAAAATCATTAATATCAAATTACAGTTAACCAATAAGGGAATACAAATCTTTTACAAAAGAAATAGCATACTCCAAATCAACACCATTAAGCATCAACAAAAAGGGAATCTTTTCTATAAAAATATCAACCTAGCGCCAACAATATTCTAGTAACTAAATTTATTAATAACTCTTTCCGCAATAAAGATCATGTGAGATCCTGGTCTCACGGCGCCATTTCTTATATTGTTAATTTTTCCTGTTATTATGTTATGATATTTTTACCTTTTGCATTGTACTTTTTACTTTTCACAACATTATTTTTTGAATTTAATCTTTTTATCTTTTACATATATAAATTTTCCTAATCCTACTAAATTACTTTAATAGTTTTAATGGCCTTTTCTCTTTACTTTTCTTAAAGTTGATGCTTTCCTTAAACAAAAACTATTTACTCTTTATGAAATAGATATACCATCAAATGTTGTTTACACTAGTAAATTGAACTCTGCCTGGATATATTTTGTTTTTCTTTTTTTTTTTGTTATCCATACAAATAATTCTAATTTCAAATAAAAATTTATCAAATTATTAACTCTAAAATTCAATAGATTACAACCCTTTTTTTTTTTTTTTTATAAGAGATAGCAAAATCAAATAAAGAAACACAAAAAAAAAACTCGAGTATAAATTTAATTCTAACTTATTATTTTTACAAGTAATTTAATATATCTATGTTATCTGATGTAATGCCAGAAGGTTACGGTAAAGGGTTTTTCTACAAAATTATCAAACAATCTTAATTCATACAGATCTATATCCAAGCAAGTTCATATCCCTACCTTTTACTAAAGAAAGCATCAGCATTTATTATACTTTTGTACGTATAGTGAAATAAAGAAAATTACGAACTCTTTACTCCTCAGATTGAATATTCAAAACAAATTCAATGAATAATTTTCTTTAATCATAACTAAAATAAAACCGCGTTGTGTAATTTCAATTTTAACCCAGGTAAAAAAAAAAACACCAGTGATAGCAATGTCCAATTGTTACCTATCTTGAAGGACACTGAACAGGTATGAATTAATTAATTTCTTTAATCTATTTAAGTATTTAAAATATTATTAATAAATTTGCATCTCTCCTATATTTGATCTAGACCTGCTTATTTTCACTTCTAATTCAAGTATTTCTATTATCAAAAGGAATCGGGCAGTACTTAAATTAAATAAAAAGAAAAAGAAAAAAAATGTAAAAATGACTTTATTTCTTCATACCTCTGGACCTAAAAAGGAAACTGTTAGCTCAATCCTCCTCTGGAATTGCAAGCAACAAAAATTTAAGTTTCATTTGTTATAACCACCTATTATCATAGTCTAAATAATACACATAACTCTTTTCTCTTTTTACTTACATTACTATTAGCAGTCAAAACACAATTCCAAATCAGAGGATTGAACCAACTCACTGCCCATGATTCCTGACCATATTTGTGTTTAAAACTCACATAAATTTTACTTGCTAACTCGGTTATTTAATCTTGTTAGGTACTCATTACGAATTACCATTAATATACTAAAGTTTTACTATAGACTAATTAAAGCATCTATAACCTGCTCAATAACTACATGAATACCCATCCGTTTAATTATTCATAAAACATACTCCTAAATAATCAGGGGACACTGCTATCGCTGTTATGAATAAAAACAAATATTTATAATATAATTGTTCTACCTTAAAATTTACTTTAAATAATTATAGGATCTCATTATATTCATAAATAAAATAATACAGAAAAATAATCATATCAATAAAATTTATTACGCTTTTCCAAGAAATACACTCTTATTTAATGACAAATAATACCAGCAATTTATTGATAAATAAGTATGGATTTTTATTACACATTTTTCTAACATTCTCTATATATTTTTTTTTTTATTTCCTTCTTAAACAGTTTTTTTTTTTTTTTTTTTTTTTTAAATAAATTCACATGTTCAGGGTGCTGAACTTAATTGTTGGGATAAAAGTTTAGACACAATAAAAATATAAAATACTAAGAAAGATATCAAGACTTACAATTCATCGAAGATTCTTCCAGGAGTGGGGACGCTGTCCGGAGAGGTGGCCTTTCACGCCGCTTGTCATAGGCAGGGGCTTATCTGGTTTGGGTACTCTAGGTTTTAAACTCTGGGGGAAAACTGGAAGTCTCCGATCAGGGCTTTCTGCTCTTTACGATGTATTTCTTCCATGGCCTAAATCAGCTTAACATTTATTTATAAATTTTTATTCCTAAGCAGGGTCAGGACGCTGCTTCGCTGGAACTCAATGGATGCTTATTTATTTTGTGCCGCCCTACTTCCCCCCTCGCATTTGAGGACGTCTCAAGTAGGGTAGTCGGCTCGATAATACTGTATAAAATTCTGATTTTATATAGTTCACATTCCTTGACCCGCTTTTGTGGCTTGCCTCCACAGGAGAAAATGAATCGAGGGCCGTTAATATTCGTAGGGGTAAGCCGAGACTCGCTTGCATCGCTGTTAAGACCGCTCCGATGAAGGTTTTCTTCCACCGCTTGCCGGCCTTCTGACTCGTTACGGGAGCGCTTCCTGAGGACGCCCCATCACCGTGTAATTTTCCATGATCATTCCCAAAAATCGAAGGAAGTTCGTAAGATGAAAGAATCAAATCTCAGGAGTGCCGGAGCTCGCTATCCTTACTAGCATCTCGATTGAAGTTAGTAATAAAAACCAATCTGAGGGAGCTTGAAAGCCCCCTCTGCTTTTTAAAGAGAATCCCTTCTACATCTCTTTCCTCGATAGAGGCTTAACGTCGAATAATTAATTTTTTTTTCCAAAAAAGCGAAGAGCATTCCAGCTAGTGTTGCCAGCCGGGATTTCTAAATTATTCACTACCCAATGAAAATCCATTCCCTCAAAACAACCACACCTAGTCGTGATTCCCCCACGCGGTGATAGGACACCTCGCCTCAAGGAGGGACATTTCTCACCCCTATGTAATGAAGTAAAAAAAAATAAAAATTTCCCGCCCGATGCCCTGTTGTGAAACAAAAACATCTGGGATTTTTTTTGTCAACTCACAAAATTCCAGAATTAAACTCTGAACTCTCCTGACACTATTCGCGAATTTATGTAATCCCAAGATCCCCTTAAATTCTCAAATTACGTACCACTTCCACCATTTTTACTAGCAAGATAGCATTTTTGAGTTTCCAAAAACAAGAATTTCTGCGAACGAGGTACAAACCCCACACGAACAAATTCCCTACAGCTCCCTAGCGCTTGTTTTTCCCAGAAAATGGAAATTTCTGCGACACTGTTGTCAACACCATCTGTGGGCAAAATACTCTCCCTTTCCCTTGAAGTAAAAACAAGAACAAAAAAAAATATAACAGTCATTTCATTCCCACCGCCTATCTTGTTTTCGTAAATAAGCTAAGAAAATTCTTAAGTGCAACTACACCCAATTTTTGAATAAAAAAAACGAAGAATATATATAAAAGTTTTTTTTTTTTTTTTTTTATAAAATTAAACCATTCGTGTAACGTTTAAAAATTATAGAAACATAGTTTTTGCAGAATTGGTAAATTAAAAAAAAATTTAGTTTCCTGACATTTAGAAATTATAAAAAGATATAGTTTAGTATATTTGATAAATTAAAAAAATTCACTCTCATGTACTAAGGGTTTAAAAAATATATAGTTTTGTAAAAGTATACAAGTTTTGAAAAAAAAAAATGAAACAGTTCTGGTAAAATTTAAAATATTAAGATTTAAAAAATATTGTTTCTGTTGAAATTCAAAATTCACCATAACAGTTCAACTGTGATCTATAACATGTGTACAATTTTTTTGCCCGGATTAATAAGGCGTTCAGACACTATCACATTTTTAAAAATTTGGCCCCATAGGCATAATGATAAAGAATTTTTCTTTGTGTCCCTGTAAAAAAACTATAAGTGCTAGATTCTCCAAAATCTATACAGATTGAGTATTTGTGATCTATAATATGTGTATAAAATTTTTGCTCAATTGAATAAGGCGTTTAGATGCTATCGCACTTTTAAAAATTTGGTCCCATAGGCCATAATGATTAAGAATTTTTCTTTGTGTCGTAAAAAAACTGTAAGTGTTAAATTCACCAAAATCTATACAATTGGTGCAAGTGTGACCTTTAACATGTGTACAATTTTTTTTCTCAGATTAATAAGGCGTTTAGACGCTATCACACTTTTAAAAATTTGGCCCCATAGACCATAATGATAAAGAATTTTTCTTTGTGCCCCTGTAAAAAAACTGTACGTGCGAAATTCACCAAAATGTATACAGTTCGTGCAACTGTGACCTATAATATGTGTACAAATTTTTTGCTCAGATCAATAAAGCATTTAGACGCTATCGCAATTTTAAAAATTTGGCCCCATAGGCCATAATGATAAAGATTTTTTCCTGGTGTCCCTGTAAAACAACTATAAGTGCTAGATTCACCAAAATCTATAGGGTTCGTACAATGGTGACTTACAATATACGTACCAACTTTAAGCTTATTCGAACAAAGCGTTTAGACGCTAGCGTGTTCACTCACAGACATACACACATACACACACACATACATACATCATCATAAAAATAGTCGAAGCGGACTCAGGGGATCTCGAAACATATAGAAACATCAAAATCTCAAATTCGGATTTTTGACATGATTACAATACTTTCCTCACTATAGTGTTCGGAAAGTAAAAATAGCCATTAGAATATTAGCTATAATTTAATTGTTGCCAAAAAAAAAAAAAAAAAAAAAAAAACGAGTTCATTTTCTTTTGACTTAAAATTACATACATTTTATTAAACGTGAGCGTTAAAAAATTGTAAAAAATTAAATTATGCATCTGGCAAAAATTGACGTCATTATCACTTTAAAGATTTTCTACACATTGATAAAGTGCTAATGTAGTTCATGATGAAAATATATGTTGTTCTGAAAGGATTAATATATTATTTTTAAAACCAACTTTTTTAAAATTAAAATTTCCCGTAACTCTTTAACAAATCACATTAGAACGTCCATCTTTGGAATATCGATAATACGGATTTTCTCACCAAAAGTCACGAAGTGCAAAAAGTGGCCAAATTTGGCGCCAAATCCATTACCTGCCTATTGGAGCTTTTTAATGCGTTTTAAAGGGAAAATTAAGGTATTTTAACGCGAAAAAAAAAACTGGAAATGCAGAAAATTGACATTTTATCAACTTACTAAGCCTCTTTGGAAGAATTTATACAAAAATAAATACAATTATTTACAATTTCGCATTTAAATACGCATTTAAAGTGCTAATGCAGTTAGTTCTATAGCTATGATTCAACAGAAATTTTAAAAACATGGTTTATAAAAAGTTTTTATCTTAGAATTATTTTCTCATAAATTTCTATACTGGACGTACTTTATTCATGATAAGAGGAATGATTTTATCCGATCGCTAAACACTGTCGCAGACAGAAATGCCTCACCTAGTAAGCTACCTCACGTTCAGTTCAATATATTTATCATTTACTGATTGATTTTATCAGGACTAGTTTCGCATTTTAGCTTTCATGCAATTCTATACTATTTTCAACTTCATTATATAAATTTATGTGAAATATTGCCAAGTTAAGAAATTTGAAATTTCGAGTAACTTACGAAGTTCTCAAATTAGAATATTCATATTCAATTATGTTAGAGTCAGTATTATAAATAATATTTTAAAAGTGATCTGACATCATTATGAAGAAAATATTCTTCAAAATGGACGTTTATATGAAATTTTGCCCTATTCTGCCTTGTTAAGAAATTCGGAAATTTCGAATAATTTACGAATTTTTCAAAATTGAATGCTTCTATTTAGTAATGTTCATGCCTACATCATAACTGATATTTTAAAACTGGTTTGATATTTTTACGACAAAAACATTTCTTTTAATGCTCGTTTAAACGAAATTTTGCCCTATTCTCCACTGAGAAAAAAATACACCGCCTTCATCTACAATAAATAAGAAGTCATTTTCTAAATCACTAAATTAGAAATATACAGGGTGTTTATAAGTCCTGGACCCATTTTGATGTTTAATAACTCATAAAATAATGAAGATATAAACAAACTTATGGCATTTATTGATGGAATAACTCATATATATTTTCTTTTCAGGTTTGAATATCTTTACTTTTGTAAATATCGTCTGCGCGTGTGGTTAATTTCAGATGCATGTGGTTAATTCAGACATGCTTGCCGCTACCTGGCGTAAAATTGACTATCGACTTGATATTCTCCGTCCGACGAAGGGGGCACACGTGGAAGTTCATTGACAAGGGGGGGGGGGGGGTCATGAAACTTTTTGAGTCTATCTAACCATTTATGTTATTAATTTTAATCTATCTTTATTATTTCATGAGTTATTAAACATCAAAATGGGTCCGGGACTTTATAAACACCCTGTTGATTTACGAGTTATGCGTATAAGGTAAATAAATAAATTAAATTGACGAAATGGTCGAGAATTTCTAGTATATACTGTTCTACACTGAGAAACAATTCTGTAAGCGACACCTAGAATCTAAATTGTGGCCCTAGAAAAGATAGTTCCATGTCATCCTTATAAATTCTAGTCCCCTTGGAAAGCGAGTTCTAGAAGCCCCTATTAGAATTCTAGAGAGTTTGCCTATATTCTCGAGGGCAAAGTTATTTAAAAATCTCTGCAAATAAATGAGACTACCAGAGGCGGGTTTCAGCAACTATAGCCTTGGTTTATTACCAAATTCTGCAAAATGAAGCGAGAATTTCTCTCAATATAAATGATTCAGAGTATTTAGAGAATTCAGAATATTGTTTCACCATCTAGAAATGTGTACACTAGATATTCTCGATAATTTCGTCTATTCAGTTTATTGGCGTGCCTTATGCGCATAGCTCGGAAATCTATATTTCTAGTTAAGCGATTTAGAAAATGGCTACTTACTCATTCTAAAGAAAGGCGGTATATCTTTTTTTCTCAGTGTAGATGCGGAAACAATATCATGAATATTATGGATCCTTTGTATTGCGAGAAGTTCTCGCTTGATTTTACCATGTTTTTATTAACTTCAATTCTTGTTTGTTTGTTTGACCGGTACAAATCCTGGAATATATTTTTAACTAACTTCCCTACTAGCTAGACATTTGAAACTTTGACAGTAGCTCAGAACCCGGTGACAACACAATACTTCGAAGTCAGATAATGGTTTTCTTTTAATTAATTAAAATATGAAAAAAATAAGCTCCTAATAGCAATAATAATAATTATAAGATAAAAAAAAAACTTTTTTTCACCATGTTTTTAAATTTTCTGATGAATTATTAATAATATACGCGAGGATAAAAATAATATTTAAGCACGCGGACTCAGTTCAGTGAAATAATAATAATAGTGAAAAAAAGAAAAAAAAAAAAGTTGGTTTTAAAAATAAAATACTACTCCTTTTACAACAACGTATATTAGCATCGTGAACTACATTAGCACTTATCAATGTGTATAAAATTTTTAAAGTGATAATGACGTCAATTTTTGTGAGATGCATAATTTAACTTTTTATAATTTTTTAACGTTCACGTTCAATTAAATGTATTTATTTTTATGTCGAAAGAAAAAGTACTCGTATTTTTATTTTTTTTAATTTTTTTTTTTTTTTGGGGGGGGGGCGGGGGGGCAACAATTAAATTAAAGCTAATATTTCAATGGCTATTTTATTGCTATTAAGAGATTATTATTTTCCTATTTTAATTAATTAAAAGAAAACTATTCGAAAATCTGACTTCGAAGTATTGTGTTGTCACCGGGTTCTGAGCTACTGTGAAAGCGTCGAATGTCTAGCTATTAGGGAAGTTAGTTAAAAATAGATTGCAAGATTTGTACCGAAGAAACAAACAAACAAGAATCAAAGTTAATAAAAACATGGCAAATAATTATAAGATTTAAAAAAAAAAAAAAAAACTTTTTATATACCATATTTTAAATTTTCTGATGAATCATAGAACTCTTATCAATGTGCATAAAATTTTTAAAGTAATATTGAGGTCAATTTCTGTGAGATACATAATTTAACTTTTTATAATTTTTAACGTTCGCGTTTAATTAAATTTAATTTTATGTCGAAAGAAAATGAACTCGTAAATTTTTTTTTTTTTTTTTTTTGGCAACAATTAAATTATAGCTAATATTTTAATGACTATTTTAACGCTATTAGGATGTTATTATTTTCATATTTTAATTAATTATAAGAAAACAAATCAAAAATCGGACTTCGAAGTATTGTATTGTCACCGGGTTCTGGGCTACTGTGAAAGTTTCAAATGTCTAGCTAGTAGGGAAGTTAGTTAAAATTCGATTGCAAGATTTGTACAGGACCAAACAAACAAACAAGAATCGAAGTTAATAAAAACATGGTAAAATAGCCATTAAAATATTAGCTATAATTTAATTGTAGCCAAAAGAATTTACGAGTTCATTTTCTTTCGACATAAAAATAAATACATTTAATTAAACGTGAACGTAAAAAATTATAAAAAGTTAAATTACGCATTTCACAAAAATTTACGTCCATATCACTTTAAAAATTTTATACACATTGATAAGTGCTAATGTAGTTCATGATGGTTATATACATTGTTCTAAAAGGCGTAATATTTTATTTTTAAAACCAACTTTCTTTTTTTTTTTTTTTTTTTTCATTATTATTATTAGTTCACTGAACTGAGTCCGCGTGGTTAAATATTGCTTATATATTATTTTATCCTCGCGTGTTTTATTAATGATTCATCAGAAAATTTAAAATCATGGTATATAAAAAAAAAAAAAAAAAATTGTCTTATAATAATTTTTGAATTGGATCATAAACAAAGTTCACATTTATCTGTGGAGATTTTAAAATAAGTTTGACCACGTTAATATAGAAAAACGATCTAGTTTTGTTATAAGGATTTTTAAAACTCGTTAGCCAAAGGAACTAGAATTTATAAAGATGACATGGAACTATATTTACTACAGACACAATTTAGTTTCTAGATGTCAGTCATGTAATTTTTAATTTTTTTTTTTTTTTTTTTTTTTTTTTAGCCTTCTATGTGAAGAAAAGCGTAAATTTTCAATAATTTACGAAGATTTTAAATTAGGATATTGCAAATAAGTAGGGTTTTTGTCAGTATCACAGGTGATATTTTAAAACTTGTTCCTTATCGACCTTTCCACGATCTGGATATTATTATATACACAGAATAACATTCTAACTAATTAACAAACTGACTAATCTACAGGCGGACACCAGAACAAATTTATTAAAAAAAAAAAAAAAAAAAAACCTAAGCATCTCACAAAAATTGACGTCATTATCACTTTCAGAATTTTCTACATATTGATAAAGTGCTAATGCAGTTCTATAGCTATAAGGTTCAACAGAAAATTTAAAAACATGGTATATAAAAAGTTTTTATCTTATAATTACACTGCTCTGAAAAAAAAAAAAAAAAAACTCTGTATCTAATACTATTTTTGCAGATTCTTATGTAAAAGGACCTCCTGAATCCGAATCTGGTCCCCATTGTTCCCCAGCACCCACCATTTAAAAGTTACGCCCCTTTCCCCATTTTTATCATTGTTTGGTAATTTTATACCCATCAGTTTGATTTGGAGAGGAACGATGATTATTTTAACCGTTAAATGCTGTCTGACCTGAGGAGCTGCAGAGGTAGAAAGTTCTAAAACACGATCATTTGTAGTAAAGAGGAAATTTGAGGTGATTTGTGCCCAGAAAAAAAAAAAAAAAAAAAAAAAAATCAATAAAAACAATCAGTTTCTGTTTCTTTCTTTCTTTTCTTTCTTTTTTTTTTTTTTTTTTTTTCGCAATATTTCTCTTATTTTTTACATATTCCAGCTTCCAGTCTGCCATTTTCTTACGAAAACACTCCAAATAATAAAAATTATACAGTGAAATTTATTTCAAAATGTTGGCGAGTGGATTTGAAGTCTCAAAGCCCTCGCAAGAAAGTTTGACTGATTCACTGTGCGACGTTTGCTTTCAATAATTCCCACGTTAAATTTTTTGGGCAGTAAAACGTGAACAGTAAAATATCCTCCTCCTTTGAAGTGTGTTAAAGATCACCACACAAGGTCACCACCGTCAGGAACACCATAAAGTTCACCCTCTTATCGCAAAACGTGTACTAAAGGTAGATAACGAATGACTACTACAATGATAAGAGCAATGAACTTTAACACGTGTCAAAGCAGGAGGTTTTACTGTTCATGTTTTACTGCCCAAAACATTTAACGTGGGAGTTATTGAAAGCAAACGTCGTACAATGAATCAGTCAAACTTTCTTGCCTTTACTCCACTCACCAGCATTAAAAAAAAAAAATTTTTTTCATTGTATAATTTTTTATTATTTGGGGTGTTTTGGTAAGAAAATGGCAAATTGGAAGCTGGAATATGCAAAAAATAAGAGAAATATTGCGAAAAAAAAAAAAAAAAAAAAGAAAGGAAAAAAAGGAAAAGAAACAGAAACTGATTGTTTTTATTGATTTTTTTTGTTTGTTTGTTTGTTTTCTGGGCACAAATCCCCTCAAATATTCTCCTTACTACAAATGTTCCTGTTTTAGAACTTTCTACCTCTGAAGCTCCTCAGGTAAGAAGACATTTAACAGTTAAAATAATCATCGTTCCTCTCCAAACCAAACTGATGGGTATAAAATTACTAAACAATGATAAAAATGGGGGAGTGAGCGTAGCAAGAAAACGGTGGGTGATGGGACAAAGGCTCCGTTTACAACCTCGCTTAAAATCAACCCGCATTTTAACGATGCTTCTTTTGATCCCCCTTTCTGTTTTGTCCGTTTACAACTATCTATCTCGGAATAAGGATTGGAAAGGGTGACAACCGGTTTTCAATGGGGAAAGAAAGAAATAAGGTCCCTTTAACTGAGATGTCCCTTTAATTCACAAACCAAAACATTCGCACAAATTCTATGGATGTTAGTTATAGATGTACAGAAAAAAAAAAAAAAAAAACAAAGAAAAATGCAGTCGGTAGCAAAGGTATCCGAGCACTAGCAAAAATTCCTATATAAAAAAAGTACACTTAATACAGTTTTGTTACATAAACCCTTATCGAATCCTGTTCTTAGCCAGTCTAGGAACATGATTCGACAAGGATTTATTTAACAAAACAGTATTAAATGCACATTTTTTATGCAAGAATTTTTGCTAGTGCTCGGATACTTTTGCTGCCGACTGTGTTTAGTAAAATAATCACCACAATCATGATTTTATCTTTGAAAAACGTTGAGATATGTTTTTGTTTAGTGTATTGATCTTAAAAAAAAAAAATATATATATATATATATATATATTCTCTGCAAAGAAATAAAATAAAGAAGAATTTTAGCGTTAAACAGTCCTACATTTTTCTTTTTCCATTCCGCAAAATTACATAACAGACAGAAATAATTTTCTTATTTAAAGTTGAAAAAGAAATAAAATTTATAAGAAATATTTTTTTAAGATTATCACAAATATAAAATGAATTGGCAAGAGGTTAGATTACTTTCTATAAATTCTGAAGTTGATAAAAACAATTATTTTTATTATTTTTTCTATTCGCAAGAAGAAAATATTACAATCGAGAAAATTTTTTGACTTCTGGTTTTCGATGCATTTACACGTTTTGAAATATCATGACAAAAATTTGACCATTTTTAAAAGTGCATGCCTGTCTGTGTGTCGTGCATGGTTTATAAAAATTTTGTGGGCGCTGTATCTCGTTTAATAATGGGTGGAATTCCGAAAAAAATTTTCATATGAATTGGTGCTGATTATATTTACAATAAATCGCCCAGTAGGCAGTATCATAATCACATATTACAGCCAGACCATATCTAAAGCATTACTTTTTACAGGATAATCCCAAACATTTTCTTTTTTCTTTAATTTTTTACCACTCCCTTTGTTGCTTTTGCGAAAACTTTTTTGCTGAAATATATATGAAATTAGCATATTCTTTACACTCCAATTCATCAATAATTTTTCTAGATATTTAACAAAGCGTCTGAAATCGTAAGTGTCCGGCCATTTAAGGAAAAGTAGTGTATAAATTTACGAATGAAAAGCACAAGCGAAAATATTTTATTATTCTATTATATTTGAAGTAATATTTTCTTTTAACTGTAATAAATAGAAAAAAGGATCTTTATTTATGCACTAGAAATACAATTATGCGACTTCTAAATCATCATCTTTAAAAGTGCATTGAAAACACCAATTTATTCATCAGGGAGTTGCTCCCGTTTTTTATTCATTATACTTCTTTAGATAATTATATATTTTTTAAAGAACAATAAGTTTTAAAACAAGTAACGCCGTGCTAATAAAATCTTACTTGACAAATAATTGTAATTTATTTATATTTTCTATTGCACTCATTACTTCCCTCTTTTACTGTATTTTTTTTTTTTTTTTTCTTGAATAATAATCAAAGAATACTGTATGTCTTTACTCTCTTAGAAATGTCGGTTATCAAGAAAAAATAAAATATAATTTTTATGTAGCATTTAAATGAATAATCTTAAATTGAAATTAGTCAGTTAAATTATTAGAAAAAAATAATAATAATAATGCAATCAAACTTTATTTATTTTTGTTATTAAGGTTTTTTGTAGAAATAAACAGTGAACTTAAATGCAGCAAAGCTTTTGTCTCTTCCTGAGACCAACGAGCATTACGCATAATTTTGCTAGACATCTTTCAGGTAAACAAACAAACAAATAAACTTAAAAGCAAATAAGTGAAAGACAGCGAACAGAGATAAATTAAATCCAACACGGCGCAGCGCACAGTTACGTCCGAAAGGAATTGTGGGTAAAAGACGGGTTTTAGAAGGAAATACCCCAGTCCCTACTGGGGTTGTTTCTGACCCTAGTAATCAACCCCTCTTTTGAGGAACCGGTTCAATTGGAGAGAATTTGGGGAATTCAACCCCAGTAAAAGTGAGGTTGTGAACGGGGCCAAAATGGTGGTCATATTCGGATTCAGGGAGGTCATTTTACAAGCTGAATAAATTAATATGCTGAAATGGTGTCAGATACAATTTTCATGCCGAGCAGTGTTATTTATAATTTTGTTTCAATTTCGGTGATGAGTTGATATGGGTATCGCAAATGCGTCAAGCAAACATTTTGGCGAGAAACGTCCGAGCTACTTCAGTGCCAAATTTCAAATTCCGCCAAGCTGTTTCAATGTTTTTGCAAAATT
Organism: Salticus scenicus; assembly: GCA_963930645.1. Taxonomy (NCBI): domain Eukaryota; kingdom Metazoa; phylum Arthropoda; class Arachnida; order Araneae; family Salticidae; genus Salticus; species Salticus scenicus. Next base: position 219,582,325 of record OZ005658.1, read on the forward strand.
TTTCTCAATTTCGTTTTAAATATTTTTGTAATGCTAGTAATAAGAAAAGAAAAAGCATTTTTTTAAATTGGTCTAATTATACAAAATTTCTCCATGTAAAATATTATGCGTTTTCCGTTCTGTTTATTATCAAAAAGAAAATGACTAATGCAGGGCGCGAAATTTTCGCTCGCCAGGTGGCCATTGGCGAGTGGAATTTTTACTGTGGCGGGTAAAAATTTGGTCTAGTTATAGATAGAATTCTTACATGATACGATAACAGAAAACATTCTTTTTATTGATTTAAATATGGCAAAATCTTGCTATCTTATAACCTCATATACTATTTAACCTCTCCTTTTTCTCTTCTCGGAGTGCCGAGTCTGTGTGTGAGTTGCCTGATGATTGCTCCATCCTGGGAAAGGAAAAATGCTTAGTGCATACATAAAAGTTTTAATATCTTCGGCAATTTCGTTTCTCCCACTGTGATTTATCCAAGCAGAGTGAGAATAGGCGAGCAGAGAGCCTCTTTGCCCGTCACCTACTATCCGAGAGAAGAGAAATGCGAAAGTTTGCCTATGCAATATTAGCAAATGAAAATGAGCCCGAACCCTTTTGAAGATACTGCCTATATTTATTTTGTTGAATAATGATTAATATTACTCCGTGATAATGATCAAAAAAGAAGTTCACATTTTCCAGTTTTTTACTGAAACGTCAAGGTTTTGCAATTGTAATGATTTGTAAGCAACGATTTTATCGGAAAAGTTATTCTGAGACGGTTATTTCAAATGACAACAATATAACTTGTTCATTGACATTCCGTCTGATTACAAAAATAAAATAGACGAAAAAGGCATCTCTGATGTAAAAAATTAAAAAAAAAAAAAAATTATACAGACACGACATTATTTCATTATTTAAAATATGAAAATCTGACATTGACAGATTTTAATTTAGTGCCAGAGGCCTACTGCTAAACTTGTTAATATCGACAAATTCTTCTTTAGTTAATTCGTGGCGATCTAAATTCCATGATAAAGTTTTCATTAAATCAAACCAATTTTTTTTTCAGCTGCAGATATTGTAACAAATAACGTTGGAAGTCCAAACTGTCTTATAGCCGCAAAACAACGTTTTTTCTCTTTTTCCCAATGATGGGGAGGTGTGCCTTGGGGGGGACTCATGTCAAAGGTGTGCCTTGGGGGGGGGGACTCATGTCAAAGTTGTACCTTGGGGGGGACTCATGTCAAAGTTGGGCCTTGGGGGGACTCATGTCAAAGTTGGGCCTGGGGGGGGACTCATGTCAAAGTTGGGCCTTGGGGGGACTGATGTCAAAGTTGTACCTTGGGGGGGACTCATGTCAGAGTTGGTCCTGGGGGGGGAGACTCATGTCAAATTTGTGCCTTGGGGGGACTTCATTCAATAAATCTCCATTCAATAAACCGACTGAAATATTCCCTTAGCACTATTAAGAGTGTATTATAAAAATTCGACAACGCTGTACCGACTGAAATAGGGGTACCTTGGGGGGGACTCATGTCAAAGTTGTGCCTTCGGGGGACTTCATTCAATAAATCCCCATTCAAGAAACCGACTGAAATAGGCCCTTAGCACTATTAAGAGTGTATTATAAAAATTCGACAACGCTGTACCGACTGAAATAGGGGTACCTTGGGGGGACTCATGTCAAAGTTGGGCCTTGGTGGGACTTCATTCAGTAAATCCCCATTCAATAAACCGACTGAAATAGGCCTCTAGCACTAATTAAGAGTGACCTATAAAAATTCGACAATTGTACCGACTGAAATAGGCCTCTAGCACTAATAAATAAGTAAATAAGAAGGCTTAAACTATCATAATAAAAAGTTTTTCATAGTATATCGTTTGACATAGTTTTTTTTTTTTTTGAGTCATTTGCATTTATGTTATTAGATATTTTAATGTTTTTCAAATCTCAAACACAATACAATGATTTTAAATCATAGATGAATATGAGACATGTTCATATACGACACACTTTTAATATATACAATTTTCGGCATATTTGTAAAATCGTTTCAATTAGTTAGGAAAAATAAAAAACCCAAAATGTGCTGAAAAAAAAAAAAGAAAAGACAACCTTATTTGTGGCGAGTCAAACTTTTGTTTCTGCGAGTGTAGTCTGAGTTTCCGGGCCATGGACTATCCAACACCAAGACGTTTCGGTGCAGAAGTCTCTGCCGAAGACAACGAGGGCCCGAAGCGAAGTTTTTAAACAATTTCAATGTATTTTCTTTTTAGTTTTAATTTGTAGAACGGTATAAAAAATATTAATTATTTTTTTTTTCATTTAAATATAGTGACCAGCGAAGCGGGAAAGCCTGCTAGTATATTATATATAAAGCAAATAGTTTGTCGGCGGAGCACATCCGAGTGGATCACTCCTCACTCCTATTTTTGATTGGTCTAGATTTAACTACTTTGGTGATAAAAGTCGGCCATTTTTATTTATTTATTTTATTTTTTTTTTTAAGTAAAAACTGATGATTTTTTTTTTTTTTAAAGGTACTGCATAGATGTTATACTTAAAAAAAAAAAAAAAAAAAAAAAACCCTCTAAAAACTGTTCATTTTTTGTGAGGACAATTTATGCATCAAGTTATTAGAATTAAAGATATTACGTTGCAAAGTTTTCTTTTAATTAATTAAAAATGAATAAAAGAATATTAGCTATAATTTAATTGTTGACAAGAAAAAAAAAAATACGAGTTCATTTTTTTTTCGGCATAAAAATAAATACATTTAATTAAACGTGAACATTAAAATATTGTAAAAAATTAAATTATGCATCTCACTGAAATTGACGCCATTATCACTTTAAAACAATTAAATTAAAGCTAATATTTCAATGGCTATTTTATTGCTATTAAGAGATTATTATTTTCCTATTTTAATTAATTAAAAGAAAACTATTCGAAAATCTGACTTCGAAGTATTGTGTTGTCACCGGGTTCTGAGCTACTGTGAAAGCGTCGAATGTCTAGCTATTAGGGAAGTTAGTTAAAAATAGATTGCAAGATTTGTACCGAAGAAACAAACAAACAAGAATCAAAGTTAATAAAAACATGGCAAATAATTAAAAGATTAAAAAAAAAAAAAAAAAAAAACTTTTTATATACCATGTTTTAAATTTTCTGATGAATCATAGAACTCTTATCAATGTGCATAAAATTTTTAAAGTAATATTGAGGTCAATTTTTGTGAGATACATAATTTAACTTTTTACAATTTTTAACGTTCGCGTTTAATTAAATTTAATTTTATGTCGAAAGAAAATGAACTCGTAATTTTTTTTTTTTTTTTTTTGGCAACAATTAAATTATAGCTAATATTTTAATGACTATTTTAACGCTATTAGGATGTTATTATTTTCATATTTTAATTAATTATAAGAAAACTAATCAAAAATTCGAAAATCGGACTTCGAAGTATTGTATTGTCACCGGTTCTGGGCTACTGTGAAAGTTTCAAATGTCTAGCTAGTAGGGAAGTTAGTTAAAATTCGATTGCAAGATTTGTACCGGACCAAACAAACAAACAAGAATCGAAATTAATAAAAACATGGTAAAATAGCCATTAAAATATTAGCTATAATTTAATTGTAGCCAAAAGAATTTACGAGTTCATTTTCTTTCGACATAAAAATAAATACATTTAATTAAACGTGAACGTAAAAAATTATAAAAAGTTAAATGACGCATTTCACAAAAATTGACGTCCATATCACTTTAAAAATTTTATACACATTGATAAGTGCTAATGTAGTTCATGATGGTTGTATACATTGTTCTAAAAGGCGCAATATTTTATTTTTAAAACCAACTTTCTTTTTTTTTTTTTTTTTTCATTATTATTATTAGTTCACTGAACTGAGTCCGCGTGGTTAAATATTGCTTATATATTATTTTATCCTCGCGTATTTTATTAATGATTCATCAGAAAATTTAAAATCATGGTATATAAAAAAAAAAAAAAAAAAAAAAATTGTCTTATAATAATTTTTGAATTGGATCATAAACAAAGTTCACATTTATCTGTGGAGATTTTAAAATAAGTTTGACCACGTTAATATAGAAAAACGATCTAGTTATGTCATAAGGATTTTTAAAACTCGTTAGCCAAAGGAACTAGAATTTATAAAGATGACATGGAACTATATTTACTACAGACACAATTTAGTTTCTAGATGTCAGTCATGAAATTTTTCATTTTTCATTTTTTTTTTTTTTTTTTTTTTTTTTTAGCGTTCTATGGGAAGAAAAGCGTAAATTTTCAATAATTTACGAATATTTTAAATTAGGATATTGCAAATAAGTAGGGTTTTTGTCAGTATCATAAGTGATATTTTAAAACTTGTTCCTTATCGACCTTTCCACGATCTGGATATTATTATATACACAGAATAAGATTCTAACTAATTAACAAACTGACTAATCTACAGGCGGACACCAGAACAAATTTATTAAAAAAAAAAAAAAAAAAAAAAAAAAAAAAAAAAAACTAAGCATCTCACAAAAATTAACGTCATTATCACTTTCAGAATTTTCTACACATTGATTGATAAAGTGCTAATGTAGTTCTATAGCTATAAGGTTCAACAGAAAATTTAAAAACATGGTATATAAAAAGTTTTTATCTTATAATTACACTGCTCTGAAAAAAAAAAAAAAAAAAACCTCTGTATCTAATACTATTTTTGCAGATTCTTATGTAAAAGGACCTCCTGAATCCGAATCTGGTCCCCATTTTGCCCCAGAACCCACCATTTTCTTGTTACGTCCCTTTCCCCATTTTTATCATTGTTTGGTAATTTTATACCCATCAGTTTGATTTGGAGAGGAACGATGATTATTTTAACCGTTAAATGCTGTCTGACCTGAGGAGCTGCAGAGGTAGAAAGTTCTAAAACACGATCATTTGTAGTAAAGAGGAAATTTGAGGCGATTTGTGCCCAGAAAAAAAAAAAAAAAAATCAATAAAAACAATCAGTTTCTGTTTCTTTCTTTCTTTCTTTTCTTTTCTTTTCTTTTTTTTTTTTCGCAATATTTCTCTTATTTTTTACATATTCCAGCTTCCAGTCTGCCATTTTCTTACCAAAACACTCCAAATAATAAAAATTATACAGTGAAATTTATTTCAAAATGTTGGCGAGTGGATTTGAAGTCTCAAAGCCCTCGCAAGAAAGTTTGACTGATTCACTGTGCGACGTTTGCTTTCAATAATTCCCACGTTAAATTTTTTGGGCAGTAAAACGTGAACAGTAAAATATCCTCCTCCTTTGAAGCGTGTTAAAGATCACCACACAAGGTCACCACCGTCGGGAACACCATAAAGTTCACCCTCTTATCGCATAACGTGTACTAAAGGTAGATAACGAATGACGACTACAATGATAAGAGCAATGAACTTTAACACGTGTCAAAGCAGGAGGTTTTACTGTTCATGTTTTACTGCCCAAAACATTTAACGTGGGAGTTATTGAAAGCAAACGTCGTACAACGAATCAGTCAAACTTTCTTGCCTTTACTCCACTCACCAGCATTAAAAAAAAATTTTTTTTTTCATTGTATAATTTTTTATTATTTGGGGTGTTTTGGTAAGAAAATGGCAAATTGGAAGCTGGAATATGCAAAAAATAAGAGAAATATTGCGAAAAAAAAAAAAAAAAAGGAAAAGAAACAGAAACAGAAACTGATTGTTTTTATTGATTTTTTTTGTTTGTTTGTTTGTTTTCTGGGCACAAATCCCCTCAAATATCCTCCTTACTACAAATGTTCCTGTTTTAGAACTTTCTACCTCTGAAGCTCCTCAGGTAAGAAGACATTTAACAGTTAAAATAATCATCGTTCCTCTCCAAACCAAACTGATGGGTATAAAATTACTAAACAATGATAAAAATGGGGGAGTGAGCGTAGCAAGAAAACGGTGGGTGATGGGACAAAATGGTGGTCATATTCGGATTCAGGGAGGTCATTTTACATGCTGAATAAATTAATATGCTGAAATGGTGTCAGATACAATTTTCATGCCGAGCAGTGTTATTTATAATTTTGTTTCAATTTCGGTGATGAGTTGATATGGGTATCGCAAATGCGTCAAGCAAACATTTTGGCGAGAAACGTCCGAGCTACTTCAGTGCCAAATTTCAAATTCCGCCAAGCTGTTTCAATGTTTTTGCACAATTTTTCTCAATTTCGTTTTAAATATTTTTGTAATGCTAGTAGTAAGAAAAGAAAAAGCATTTTTTTAAATTGGTCTAATTATACAAAATTTCTCCATGTAAAATATTATGCGTTTTCCGTTCTGTTTATTATCAAAAAGAAAATGACTAATGCAGGGCGCGAAATTTTCGCTCGCCAGGTGGCCATTGGCGAGTGGAATTTTTACTGTGTCGAGTAAAAATTTGGTCTAGTTATAGATAGAATTCTTACACGATACGATAACAGAAAACATTCTTTTTATTGATTTAAATATGGCAAAATCTTGCTATCTTATAACCTCATATACTATTTAACCTCTCCTTTTTCTCTTCTCGGAGTGCCGAGTCTGTGTGTGAGTTGCCTGATGATTCCTCCATCCTGGGAAAGGAAAAATGCTTAGTGCATACATAAAAGTTTTAATATCTTCGGCAATTTCGTTTCTCCCACTGTGATTTATCCAAGCAGAGAGAGAATAGGCGAGCAGAGAGCCTCTTTGCCCGTCACCTACTATCCGAGAGAAGAGAAATGCGAAAGTTTGCCTATGCAATATTAGCAAATGAAAATGAGCCCGAACCCTTTTGAAGATACTGCCTATATTTATTTTGTTGAATAATGATTAATATTACTCCGTGATAATGATAAAAAAAGAAGTTCACATTTTCCAGTTTTTTACTGAAACGTCAAGGTTTTGCAATTGTAATGATTTGTAAGCAACGATTTTATCGGAAAAGTTATTCTGAGACGGTTATTTCAAATGGCAACAATATAACTTGTTCATTGACATTCCGTCTGATTTCAAAAATAAAATAGACGAAAAAGGCATTTCTGATGTAAAAAATTAAAAAAAAAAAAAAAAAAAAAAAAATTATACAGACACGACATTATTTCATTATTTAAAACATGAAAATCTGACATTGACAGATTTTAATTTAGTGCCAGAGGCCTACTGCTAAACTTGTTAATATCGACAAATTCTTCTTTAGTTAATTCGTGACGATCTAAATTCCATGATAAAGTTTTCATTAAATCAAACCAATTTTTTTTCAGCTGCAGATATTGTAACAAATAACGTTGGAAGTCCAAACTGTCTTATAGCCGCAAAACAACGTTTTTTCTCTTTTTCCCAATGATGGGGAGGTGTGCCTTGGGGGGGACTCATGTCAAAGGTGTGCCTTGGGGGGGGGGACTCATGTCAAAGTTGGGCCTGGGGGAGACTCATGTCAAAGTTGAGCCTTGGGGGGACTGATGTCAAAGTTGTACCTTGGGGGAGACTCGTGTCAAAGTTGGGCCTGGGGGAGACTCATGTCAAAGTTGGGCCTTGGGGGGACTTCATTCAATAAATCCCCATTCAATAAACCGACTGAAATATTCCCTTAGCACTATTAAGAGTGTATTATAAAAATTCGACAACGCTGTACCGACTGAAATAGGGGTACCTTGGGGGGGACTCATGTCAAAGTTGGGCCTTGGTGGGACTTCATTCAATAAATCCCCATTCAATAAACCGACTGAAATAGGCCTCTAGCACTAAATAAGAGTGGCCTATAAAAATTCGACAATTGTACCGACTGAAATAGGCCTCTAGCACTAATAAATAAGTAAATAAGAAAGCTTAAACTATCAAAATAAAAAGTTTTTCATAGTATATTGTTTGACATAGTTTTTTTTTTTTTTAAGTCATTTGCATTTATGTTATTAGATATTTTAATGTTTTTCAAATCTCAAACACAATACAATGATTTTAAATCATAGACGATTATGAGACATGTTGATATACTTAGGTCACTGTGTTGATATACTCAAGTACTTAGTACGCATGCTCAGTGGACAAAGGCTTGTCCAGCCATATTCCCCCTTGCTACAGTACAGTAATCCGTTTTACAATGCTTGGCGCTAATCGCATATTTGGAGATTTATCGGTGTAAGCTTTTAAAGTTATTCTTTAAAGCAAAGCAAAAACATTTTTCTTTGGAATCAAACAAAGATACATTATGCGTTACCTTACATTCGTTTTACCATATTATTATTATTATTATTATTATTATTATTTTAAATTTAGATTACATTTATATACTAGCAGGCTACGCCCGCTTCGCTGGTCACTATTTTTAAATGAATCACAATAATTAATGAATTCTCAAAATTGCATTAATTTTTATCATGTGATAAAAAAAAGAGAAAAAAAAATTGTCATCGGGAAAAATGTCGCACCGGGTCCCCACTGCCTTCGGTAGCGTAGACCCGTGCGCTGCGCGCACGTACTCCTTCACCATCCTTATGACTTCTCAAAATTCCATGTTATTACTCATAAACTTCCATTCTTAAGAAAAGGAATTAAAAAATATATCATTTAGCATCGGGTAAAAACTCACACCGGGACCCCACTGCCTTCGGCAGCGCAGACCCATGCGCGCTGCGCGCGCACGTTTGAGGATATACTTGCGCTGTACACGCATATTCCTTCTCAACTCAAACTTTTATTATTAAGAAAATAAAATTTAAAAAAAAAACTTTTATCATCGGGTAAAAACTCGCACCGGGTCCCAAACCCATGCGCGCTGTATTCCAAAGCATTGTGTTATATGACAGTTATTTTTATAAACCAAATTTTAATAATTTTATTTTCCACAAAGCTTAATACAATTGAAATATATTATTCGTATGCACAAAACAGTGCCTGCTATGTAATATAGTATGGTTAGCATTAGATTTACAGGGACACACAAAAATAATCAGTTGCATTAAGAGCTATTAATAAAAATTTGCTGGAATTGCACTTTTGTTTACATAAACGTTTTAACACTTTCATATAATTTTAGGAGGAATACGATTTCAATTTGTGCATCTGTCTGTCCGATTGTCTACCTTTCTATCAGTTTGTCTCCGGCTCCTATCATCCGGGAATATTTTGAGAATTTAAAAAAAATGATACACTCAAGTTCCCTATGGAATGTTCCCTATTTAAAATGTCATTAATGGGTCCTGTACAACTAGTTTGTTTACAGGGACAACAAGAAAAACAATAAAAAAAAAAAAAAAAAAAAAAAAAAAGCAAATGTGTTACGTTTTAGGACAGAATTTTTTAAAAGTTATATTTAAAAAACTTTGTACTATAAAAATCATAAAAACGTTGACATGTATTATTAATATTCTAAAATTTTGTTTTGTATAGAATATGATATGATTAACTTTCAGATTTACTGGGCTACAGTAAACAGTCTTTTAATCAGAGAGATTAAAAGCTGTAATTATAATCTAACGGCTGCATTTTCTTTTGCGTTAAGCCTTTTTAACACTTTCCAAAATTCCTAAGAGTAATTTTAAAATCAGTTAGTCTATCTGTATGTTTTTCAGTCCTTCTGTCTGTTGTGTGATAACGTAGACAAAGAATATTAAAAGTTATTTGATACAACAATTGCGTACAGTTGGAAAGTGTTACTAATCAATGCGTACTGCATGATTTTTCTTTCTTGTTTCTTATATCATTGAACTGAGGCCACGAGCTTAAATATTGTTCATTTATAAATCTTATTTTATTTTTTATTTCATTTTGCACGCGCGCTTTTTATTTCCTAATTCAAAATTATTAAAAAGAACTTTTTCGATGCTGTCAGTTTCGAAGCTGATTATTATTAATTTTCTTTTCCTTTTCTTTTGAAGATTTTGATGAAATTATGGCAAAAGCAGAATTTAGATTAGAACGGACGACTATTAGTCTTTTTTTTTTATAGTTTTTGTTTTTTTTACTTCCTTATGCAAAGTATAAGGATGCCGTCCGCCGGAGCGAATAAATCCGGCGATTTATTCGCTCCGGCGGACGGCATCCAACCCGTTAAGCATGGCCGAGCCCAGGCAGGCGGGGGCCGTCCAAAGGTTTCAAAGGAAGTATAGTAATCCCGATTTGCGAAATGGATTTTGTATTTCACATTGCTCGAAAACAAATGATCGCTGAATGTTGCCAATTTATACGTGTGACTGTCATGATGTCTAGTTGCACACCTGAAGTGTCGTCTTAACACGAGCTCTCGTTTTAGAGATATAAAGGATTTTACACGATTTTTTGTGACGTCTATGTGTGTGTGTCTTTCTGTGTGTGTGTGTGTGTATGTCGCATAACTCAAAAACGGTTGAACGTAGAAAGTTGTGAATTGGTACATAGGTTTGTTATAACATCTAGTTGTGCACCTCCTTTTTTGGACTTTCTATGATTTTCCGTTTTGGAGATATTTAGAAAAATTAGGTTCATAATGACAAAAATACATTGGTTTTGGCCATAATGTATCAAAAAACGGTAATAACTCAAAAACGGTTTAAACAAATCTTGCAATTTAACTGACTTTCCGACTAGCTAGACATTTGAAACTTTCAGAAAAGCTCAGAACACGTTGACAATGCATTTTTTAAATATTTTTAGCCAACTGTTTCCGATACCTGCTGCCTTCAGCAGCGTTTATGCGATTCAACAGAAAATTTATTTAACTAACTTCCCGACTGCTAGACATTTGAAACTTTCAGACTAGATCAGAACACGGTGAAAATGCATTTTTTAAAATACTTTTAGCCAACTGTGTAGAGTCCCTGCTGCGTTACCAATTCAAATCTTGGAATCGATTTTTAACTAACTTCCCGACTAGCTAGACATTTAAAACTTCCGGAAAAGTTCAGAACACGGTGACAATGCATTTTTTAAATATTTTTTGCCAATTGTTTCGGGTCACTGCTGCCTTCGGCAGCGTTTACATGGTTCAACAGAAAATTTATTTAACTAACTTCCCGATTAGCTAGACACTTGAAACTTTCAGAATAGTTCAGAACACGGTGAATATACATCTTTTTAATACTTTTAGCCAACTGTTTCAGGTCCCTGCTGCCTTCGGCAGCTTTTATATGGTTCCACAAAAAATTTATTTAACTAACTTCCCGACTAGGTAGACATTTGAAACTTTCAGAATAGTTCAGAACACGGTGAAAATGTCTTTTTTTTTAATACTTTTAGCCAATTTTTTCGGGTCCCTGCTGCCTTTGTCAGCGTTACCAGTACAAATCTTGCAATCGGTTTTTAACTAACTTTCAGAAAAGTTCAGAACACGGTGATAATTCATTTCTTTAAATATTTTTAGCCAACTGTTTCGGGTCCAATGTCAATTTTTTTTAACATTATGTATATTTCTAAAAGTGTATAAAGAAGTCATGTGGTGCCCACATCAGATTTTTTAATTATAACATCACTTTCAAATTATTATTAATTATTATTACTTTCAATTATATTTTCCATAAATTTTCGATTTCGATAAATGTCCAACTATTGTAAAACTCGTATCGTAAAAATCCGTAGATGAGACTAATAGTCCTCAGCCCTAAAAAAAAAAAAAAAAAAAAAAAAGCATGAAATAAAACTGTAAATTGCGCCTAAAAGTATAAAATAATTTCCTTCGCCAAACAACCTATAACACTACAATTAATCATATTTTTTGAAGTCGGCGCAAAATTAAATAAAAATTGATACATTTATTCAATAAAAAAATCAAATTTTGTACGAAATACACATCTCGCATTAACACCTGCAAAACTCACAAGGGAAGTATGAATGAGTAAAATTCCGATTTAAATAAAACCGAGCTTAAATTAAAGAGCATGATAGAAAACATACGGTAGCGTACAAATTTGCTGCAACAACCCCCCATGGAGCGAGAAAACGACCCTAAAAGTTTTAGTTGTTTCTGTAAAAACCTAGAAAAGACGCTCCGTTAGCAAGACGGTGTGGGATAGTGGTTAGAGTATTCAATTCCAGTGCGAAAGGTTGTGAGATCGAACCCAGGCGACTGCTCGTATTATTATTATTATTTTTATTATTATTATTGTTATTTATCTATATATAAATGAAATAAAATATTAAAATAAATGAATAATTTTAGAGAAAATAATTATGAAATTTAATTATGAAATTAAAAATAAATATACTCTATACAAAGATATTATTAAGGAATATAGGGTAAAATTAACTCTTTACAGGAAAAAAAAAAAAAAAAAAAATATATATATATATATATATATATGCTTAAATTTACAAATTTAGTGTCAGGTTAATAATGACTATGATTAGAAAAAAAAAATGATCAAAACATAAGCATTTTTCAATTTATAAGAGCAACGTATAAACGAAAATTTATCACAATAACGACTATATAAGTAAAAGTTCTTTCTTTTTCCGCAGGAAAAATAATTCAATTAAAAGCAGGCGGTCAGCTTTTGGAGGCGCTTTACGCTTTAGCAGTGTTGGCAAAAAATATTGATTAAGAATTTATATAAATCAAAAAGAAATAAATGAATAAAGGTAATATTTTTCTTTGAATTATTCATTTATTTAATTTAGAAAGAAAAAATAAAGGCATTTTTTCGCTTGAAATAAAATGTTTTAATAATTTAACAGAAATACTATCCGCGTTTGTAATGATCAATAGATGGCGCTTTTTCAGTTGCTGTTGTTAGTAAATATAATGGCCACGTGTATTAATTTTTGTTCTATATGTGTTACTACTTAATATTCGTGCTATACTTTCTCTGCCATTACATCATGGAAAATTGATTGCTTTTGGAAAAAATATTTCAGTTTATTCAACGTTTGATCGGAAGTAGATTTTTAACTGAAGCTGAACAAATATTAGTTTCAAATCATCTGATTAATTTTTTACTTCCATTAGCCGAAGCAACTGAAATTTTAAATTTGTCATTTGGAAATAAATGGAAGCTTAATTCTGGATTTTTTTTATTCTTGGAGTTACACTGTGGCACACAACAGTAAGTGTTATCTTTTTTACCGGATTTATTCATTTTTATTCAATAAATATATGTGAAACTAAATATCGGCCAGCAATGGCGTCTAGATGAATTCGAAAGCTATGCATGTTAATTGTAATTTCACCTTAGCCCACCAGAGGGAGAGCATTTCATTACAATCGCGGATTCATTTTTATGTACGAAGAATAACAAAATTAAAAGCAGACGATCACCATTTGCTACTAGCGGCTCAAAGCTTTACATAGTAAGCGTATTCACTACAATGGAGCAATGGGTAGCATACTATGTCATGCTTACGTCATAGTTACGTCACTGATCGATGACAAAGCCATCTCGTGTTGGAGGTACCTGAACTACTCAAGCTGAAACTGCGCATGCTCGAATAGAATTTGTTTACTCGCGTGATGCTCCATATTTAAAATTTAAATAGAACAGTGTTTGAACCATAGATATAGTAATAAGACATAGATTGATCAGCGGGGGCAAAAAAGTGATGCCTTTTTTTCTCGGGTAAGGACGGCCATTTTACTCTCTTTTGGATGTCTTTACCCGAGTGAATATACACTGGAATACACACAGATAATTTAGCAAATAAAATTTATGAATAATTTATGTACTAAAGATGAATGAAAAAACTCCAGATACTCATTTTTCTTTCTCTCTTTTCTTCTTCTTTTCCTCTTTTTTTTTTTTTTTTTTTTTGTATGGAATAACGACATTTAAAGAAATTTATCGTTTCCGTTTTAATATTTCTGTCTGGTTAGTACTTTTTTTTTTTTTGTCGAAAAAACTATTGGACGTATCCTCATCTTTTGAGATATTCGAGTTAACCCTTTAACTGCCAATCGCAATACAGTCGATAACAAAAGTGTCCGAACACTAGCAAAAATTCCTATGTAAAAAAAGTACACTTTATACGGTTTTGGTTAATAAATCCTTATCGAATCGTGTTCTTAGACTGACTAATCTTCAGGAAAATTTGCGTTAACCTTTTAACGGCCAGTCACAACATATAGCAGAAATTGGGTTTACTCGGAAATGGAGCGCGGACAGGTGGGCAAGCAGACAGGCAGAAAAACTAATTAATGTCATAATATTTTCTTAAACCTTGTTCGAAACTGTAAGAAACGCTTAACGCAACTAAAAATGCAATTCTATCAATTTCGAATTATAGCCCCTAATATGAACGAGATTCGACTAAACTTGCATTCAGTTGGACCTTGACCTAAACTGGTGCTGATTAGATTTGTTAACCAATCGCTCAACAGGTGGTGCTGGCCATCCTATTTTGTTTTTTTTTCTAAGTACTTAACATGACAGTATAGGGCAAAATTTCATATAAATGTACATAATGTGAGCTATTTTTAACGCATGAATGTAAAATTTATATGAATTATTGATAATAGTAGTAATAAACTTGAAAAAAAAATGTGTGCATGTATCAGCATTGCTTTCCTCCTGGGACGGAAGTGCCCTTCCCCCGGGACCTCTGTAAATTTTTAATGTGGATTTTTTAGAAAGAACTCGACAATATTTCTAAAACGAATGGTTGAACCATAGATCTGTATTAATTTAAAACAAGGCCACCGATTTCTTTTATTTTTAATGTTAAATACATATATATATGTAGACATATATATATACAGTCGAACCTCGCTAACGTGAATTACTTTTAGCATGAACTGCTACCACAATCCCCGTCAAAATGAAGATTACTTTAGTTATATGACGATCAGTTACTGATAGCATGAACTACTTATAACATTAACAGATTTGTGATCCTCCTTGAATGAGGTTCGACTGTATATCTTTTCATGTCTGCACCAAAAAGATTTTATTCAGCATTTATTATTATACTACTTTAAGAAAAAAATCGTCTGCATTCATCCTGGAAAATATCTTTAATAAATTATAACTTAATAAATAATTTGTATTGCATAAATTTGTATAGGATTATACATAGAAGAAAGTCTTGTGGTAATACTAGTTATAATATATTAAAACAAGCGGACTTTACCTCTGCCGCTGCTAACTACATTTAAAAGAATTTTGAAAATTCAACATTACTTACTAAAATAAGAACTTAAAAAATATTAAAATAAAATAAAAAAGTATTCCATTAAAAACCAAAACAGTATTTAAAGCGTAATAATAACAAAGCAACTGATTATAAAAAATCATATTTTTCAAAAATTAGTTAAATTTAACTTGCTTATGAAAACTTATTCCACTTCCTTTCATAAATGTATTTGTACAATTAAAAGCCGCGCAGTATTTCTGCATTTTCAATATATATCAACATTTTATTCCATTATTGTTTTCGAGTTTTGTACTCTCTCATGGCTGATGCAAAAAAACTCTTTCGGCATCAAAAATCTTTGCACGTTAACATAGGGATGATAGATCTATATATATTACTATATCTATGGTTTGAACGAATGCACATCTAAACAAAAAAATTCATGTATTTTTAGAATATTCATATTTCGCGTGTTTTCCCGTATTTTAAGATAAGTAATATATTTTAAATCAATTCTTAAAAATTATTACATTAATTATTTAATACTTCTTATAATTTATAAAATTATTGAAATCTTAATCTCTTGAATTTTCATTCATTACGGATCAAGAGATAATCTATGGAATTTTTTAATTCGGTTGTTTGATTTGTTATGAGGTTAGAAAAAGTTAGTTTTTATTATATTTGTTCATTCCTAAATGTTATTTTATCATTCCTAAATGTCATTTTAGTTATAGATTTAGTTATAAAGCGATTACAAATGTATTTTGTTTAAAAGATAAAATTTTGCGAATGGTTTCGTCTGCGTCTGATTGATTTTATGGAACATGACATATCCGCGATTGTAATGAAATGCTCGCCCTCTGGTGGGCTAAGGTGAAATTATCATACTACTGTTAGCTTTCACGCTGAAACAATGATAGAACTACAAGAAAGAACAATAAATAAATACACGTGGCCATTATATTTACTAACAACTGCAGTTGAGAAAACGCCATCTATCGATCATTACAAACGCGGATTGCTTTTTTTAATAAAAGAGATAATGATAAAGTCATCTTTATGAAAAAGTAATAAATAACTTTCAGCATATCAATCTTATAAACTTTAATAAATTTAAAATCCAACGTTTCGGCTAAATTCCTTCATTAGCCTTCCTCAGGGAAAAATGATGTTAAAAAACACATAAACATAGAAAATTTAAGTACATGATACCACAATTACAACTTCAAAACATTTAACAGATGATTACACAAATTGTAAAAATATACTATATACATTTTTAAAAATATGATATTTTTAAAATCAAAATTAATTTTAATTTTGATATTTTTAACCTTTGCTTTAGTAGCTCTTTATCCTTGTCTTGTGGTGATCATGTTTCATGTGCCTTTGAGTGTTTTAGCATATTTTTAAAAATGTATATAGTATATTTTTACAATTTGTGTAATCATCTGTTAAATGTTTTGAAGTTGTAATTGTGGTATCATGTACTTAAATTTTCTATGTTTATGTGTTTTTTAACATCATTTTTCCCTGAGGAAGGCTAATGAAGGAATTTAGCCGAAACGTTGGATTTTAAATTTATTAAAGTTTATAAGATTGATATGCTGAAAGTTATTTATTACTTTTTCATAATTATAAAAGCAGCATATATAAAAAAGTGGAATAAATATATCTGAAAGTCATCTTTTATAAACGATTTCTTTTCCAAAGTTTAAATTTGTTTTACCAAAGTTTTAATTTTGAAAATTGCACACGTTAACATTTCTTCTTAAATTACTAATACATGAATTTTTTCGTATAAATTTATAATACAATTTACAACATTAGAAGATCGATTTAAAAAATTATATTTTACACTAATTAATTCTAGCTCTAAGTAAACACTGATGTGATTATTTATTTGAGATTATTAGCGTACATTTGACTTTAAATACGAAATATATTAGATGTTAGAAAAACCAAAGTTGGCTGAGCTGCTGGTATTTGACGTCCTTGGTGAAAGAAAAATCGCCAAATTATCTGTCAAACATATTTAATTTACACTAAGCGACAAAAAAAAAAAAAAAAAAAAAGGCCGCACTTGGATATTTTCCATTTTTTTTTCTGTAATCGCTAATTTTATTGTTTCAAAAGTAAATTTTTTAACAAATTTTATTACGTTGTGTTCCGCGTGCAATTTAGGATTGAGCCAAGTGTTAAAAACAAGATGCAATTGTTCGGAAAATTGTAATTTTAGAAAATATTTCAAAAATGGTAAGAATAAGGAAAATAACGATATCACAAAAAATGTTAATTTCAGAGCGAAAATCTACGAGGGATGTCAAAATGATTAAATGTTAACAAAACATTAGTGATCTGGTTTTTAGCAAGATATAATATTTTTTGGCTGCTTAAACTGGAAATTGGTCTCTAGGCGGCCACGTTACTCATTCAGTCGAGATGATCGCAAGTTAAAAAGGCAGCGCTTAAAAAGTCAGTTTGTATTACATTTAGAACATAGCAGGGATTCAGAAAAAGTGCTTAGTAACATAATTTATCTAAATACAGTGAAATAACAATTAAACATTGCAGGTTTAATTGCTGAAAACAATTCATTCTTAATGAAAAGAATTAGAAAACCAAGATATTAGAGGGTTAAAAAAAATTAAAAAATGATGAATTAATTATTGGGATGACGTTGTTCTTTCTGATGAGTCAAGTTTAACTTATTTCGAACTGACGGAAACAAGCAGATCTGATCACGAAAATGTGACTGACTTAATGAAAATCGCCCTTTTAAAACAATGACATAGTCCTCGTACATTACAATATAAAAATGCATAATTTTTCAGTGAATTTGGCAAATTTTCATGTTCAAGGGATCAATTAACCCGAAATAAAATTTGGCCCTTAAAAAATTTATACCTGGTCGTCTACTTTGTGAGTATTTCAGACTCTTCCATAATCAACATTTCAAGATGATAATGCACCTTGTTATATGGCGCTTGTGATACATTTATGTGATTCAAATTGTTAAAATTACTTATCCATTCTCATGTGAATCTATAATTTTGTAAGTTATCATAACTTTTTTTACTTAAAATTAAATCCCACAAAGAATATCGCAGAATTTCTTCTTTATTAGACCTGAAAATTATCCCATTCTCAATCCACTCGAAAATGTTTAGTCTGAAAAAGAGGGTGGGGGTTAGAAATTCGTAGCCTATAACTAGGAAACAGTGTTTGTGATATTTGGCACAGTGAAATTTACGAGTTTCATGTTAAAAAACTGTAAAATACCATGACAATGCGCCTTAAAGCAGTAATTCCATATAAAGGCGGAATTATCCAATCAAGAATACACATTTTTATTAATTAATTGTTAAGATCTAACAAATAAATAGTTTTATTTCATGCATTAAAATAGCACTTGTTTATTTCACATAATAAAACATGATAGAATACAAAGTATATGTTTATTATATTACGTATAAAAAAGAAAATTTTATGTAGATTATTATTAAATACTTCGTAAAGTGTAATAAAACGAATTATTAAATTGAAAATGTACATTGGTATCATATTAGGACTTCGTATTATACAAACATAGCAATTTCATTTGTTGCAATCATTAGTTTTAAAATTATTACAAACCCAAAAGGTATAAGTCAATTTTTCTGCAGTCCGCCTTTTTTTTTTTTTTTTTTTTTTTGTTGCTTAGTGTATTTGAGAAATCATGGTTATTTTAATAAGATATATTAAGAGAGCAAGACAACCCAACCTCCCGCCAACCCGAAGGTTTATGGCGGCCGAAGCCTGGGAGGAGGTGGGAGTGAAGGAACCCATCCACAAACCCGCCGACCAGAGCCGCCGAAACGAACTCGGAGAACAGCGAGCATTAAACAGAAACTAAACTATTACAAGGTCACAAACTAGCAAATTACAAAGATAGAACTAATGCAGCCGCGAAAAAAAAAAAAAAAAAAAAAAAAAAAGTTGCACGAACAAATAAAGTAACAAAAACAATACAGATATTAACAAAAAGTATAAACAATACAGAATTTGCAAAAAGTAACGTTAAGCACCCTAAGATTAAAAGCTACAACTCAAACAATAACGAATCATTTATAAACCGACCGAACAAAGTTATCATAAAAATGTACCTATTATTAGATAACTAAAAAGAGACTACTAAGAGAGCTATAGAACTATTAAGAGAGCAGAAAACTGAAAACTAGTAAGAGGGGTGTGTATGTCGCATAACTCAAAAACGGTTGAACGTAGAAAGTTGTGAATTGGTACATAGGTTTGTTATAACATCTAGTTGTGCACCTCCTTTTTTGGACTTTCTATGATTTTCCGTTTTGGAGATATTTAGAAAAATTAGGTTCATAATGACAAAAATACATTGGTTTTGGCCATAATGTATCAAAAAACGGTAATAACTCAAAAACGGTTTAAACAAATCTTGCAATTTAACTGACTTTCCGACTAGCTAGACATTTGAAACTTTCAGAAAAGCTCAGAACACGTTGACAATGCATTTTTTAAATATTTTTAGCCAACTGTTTCCGATACCTGCTGCCTTCAGCAGCGTTTATGCGATTCAACAGAAAATTTATTTAACTAACTTCCCGACTGCTAGACATTTGAAACTTTCAGACTAGATCAGAACACGGTGAAAATGCATTTTTTAAAATACTTTTAGCCAACTGTGTAGAGTCCCTGCTGCGTTACCAATTCAAATCTTGGAATCGATTTTTAACTAACTTCCCGACTAGCTAGACATTTAAAACTTCCGGAAAAGTTCAGAACACGGTGACAATGCATTTTTTAAATATTTTTTGCCAATTGTTTCGGGTCACTGCTGCCTTCGGCAGCGTTTACATGGTTCAACAGAAAATTTATTTAACTAACTTCCCGATTAGCTAGACACTTGAAACTTTCAGAATAGTTCAGAACACGGTGAATATACATCTTTTTAATACTTTTAGCCAACTGTTTCAGGTCCCTGCTGCCTTCGGCAGCTTTTATATGGTTCCACAAAAAATTTATTTAACTAACTTCCCGACTAGGTAGACATTTGAAACTTTCAGAATAGTTCAGAACACGGTGAAAATGTCTTTTTTTTTAATACTTTTAGCCAATTTTTTCGGGTCCCTGCTGCCTTTGTCAGCGTTACCAGTACAAATCTTGCAATCGGTTTTTAACTAACTTTCAGAAAAGTTCAGAACACGGTGATAATTCATTTCTTTAAATATTTTTAGCCAACTGTTTCGGGTCCAATGTCAATTTTTTTTAACATTATGTATATTTCTAAAAGTGTATAAAGAAGTCATGTGGTGCCCACATCAGATTTTTTAATTATAACATCACTTTCAAATTATTATTAATTATTATTACTTTCAATTATATTTTCCATAAATTTTCGATTTCGATAAATGTCCAACTATTGTAAAACTCGTATCGTAAAAATCCGTAGATGAGACTAATAGTCCTCAGCCCTAAAAAAAAAAAAAAAAAAAAAAAAGCATGAAATAAAACTGTAAATTGCGCCTAAAAGTATAAAATAATTTCCTTCGCCAAACAACCTATAACACTACAATTAATCATATTTTTTGAAGTCGGCGCAAAATTAAATAAAAATTGATACATTTATTCAATAAAAAAATCAAATTTTGTACGAAATACACATCTCGCATTAACACCTGCAAAACTCACAAGGGAAGTATGAATGAGTAAAATTCCGATTTAAATAAAACCGAGCTTAAATTAAAGAGCATGATAGAAAACATACGGTAGCGTACAAATTTGCTGCAACAACCCCCCATGGAGCGAGAAAACGACCCTAAAAGTTTTAGTTGTTTCTGTAAAAACCTAGAAAAGACGCTCCGTTAGCAAGACGGTGTGGGATAGTGGTTAGAGTATTCAATTCCAGTGCGAAAGGTTGTGAGATCGAACCCAGGCGACTGCTCGTATTATTATTATTATTTTTATTATTATTATTGTTATTTATCTATATATAAATGAAATAAAATATTAAAATAAATGAATAATTTTAGAGAAAATAATTATGAAATTTAATTATGAAATTAAAAATAAATATACTCTATACAAAGATATTATTAAGGAATATAGGGTAAAATTAACTCTTTACAGGAAAAAAAAAAAAATATATATATATATATATATATATATATATATGCTTAAATTTACAAATTTAGTGTCAGGTTAATAATGACTATGATTAGAAAAAAAAAATGATCAAAACATAAGCATTTTTCAATTTATAAGAGCAACGTATAAACGAAAATTTATCACAATAACGACTATATAAGTAAAAGTTCTTTCTTTTTCCGCAGGAAAAATAATTCAATTAAAAGCAGGCGGTCAGCTTTTGGAGGCGCTTTACGCTTTAGCAGTGTTGGCAAAAAATATTGATTAAGAATTTATATAAATCAAAAAGAAATAAATGAATAAAGGTAATATTTTTCTTTGAATTATTCATTTATTTAATTTAGAAAGAAAAAATAAAGGCATTTTTTCGCTTGAAATAAAATGTTTTAATAATTTAACAGAAATACTATCCGCGTTTGTAATGATCAATAGATGGCGCTTTTTCAGTTGCTGTTGTTAGTAAATATAATGGCCACGTGTATTAATTTTTGTTCTATATGTGTTACTACTTAATATTCGTGCTATACTTTCTCTGCCATTACATCATGGAAAATTGATTGCTTTTGGAAAAAATATTTCAGTTTATTCAACGTTTGATCGGAAGTAGATTTTTAACTGAAGCTGAACAAATATTAGTTTCAAATCATCTGATTAATTTTTTACTTCCATTAGCCGAAGCAACTGAAATTTTAAATTTGTCATTTGGAAATAAATGGAAGCTTAATTCTGGATTTTTTTTATTCTTGGAGTTACACTGTGGCACACAACAGTAAGTGTTATCTTTTTTACCGGATTTATTCATTTTTATTCAATAAATATATGTGAAACTAAATATCGGCCAGCAATGGCGTCTAGATGAATTCGAAAGCTATGCATGTTAATTGTAATTTCACCTTAGCCCACCAGAGGGAGAGCATTTCATTACAATCGCGGATTCATTTTTATGTACGAAGAATAACAAAATTAAAAGCAGACGATCACCATTTGCTACTAGCGGCTCAAAGCTTTACATAGTAAGCGTATTCACTACAATGGAGCAATGGGTAGCATACTATGTCATGCTTACGTCATAGTTACGTCACTGATCGATGACAAAGCCATCTCGTGTTGGAGGTACCTGAACTACTCAAGCTGAAACTGCGCATGCTCGAATAGAATTTGTTTACTCGCGTGATGCTCCATATTTAAAATTTAAATAGAACAGTGTTTGAACCATAGATATAGTAATAAGACATAGATTGATCAGCGGGGGCAAAAAAGTGATGCCTTTTTTTCTCGGGTAAGGACGGCCATTTTACTCTCTTTTGGATGTCTTTACCCGAGTGAATATACACTGGAATACACACAGATAATTTAGCAAATAAAATTTATGAATAATTTATGTACTAAAGATGAATGAAAAAACTCCAGATACTCATTTTTCTTTCTCTCTTTTCTTCTTCTTTTCCTCTTTTTTTTTTTTTTTTTTTTTGTATGGAATAACGACATTTAAAGAAATTTATCGTTTCCGTTTTAATATTTCTGTCTGGTTAGTACTTTTTTTTTTTTTGTCGAAAAAACTATTGGACGTATCCTCATCTTTTGAGATATTCGAGTTAACCCTTTAACTGCCAATCGCAATACAGTCGATAACAAAAGTGTCCGAACACTAGCAAAAATTCCTATGTAAAAAAAGTACACTTTATACGGTTTTGGTTAATAAATCCTTATCGAATCGTGTTCTTAGACTGACTAATCTTCAGGAAAATTTGCGTTAACCTTTTAACGGCCAGTCACAACATATAGCAGAAATTGGGTTTACTCGGAAATGGAGCGCGGACAGGTGGGCAAGCAGACAGGCAGAAAAACTAATTAATGTCATAATATTTTCTTAAACCTTGTTCGAAACTGTAAGAAACGCTTAACGCAACTAAAAATGCAATTCTATCAATTTCGAATTATAGCCCCTAATATGAACGAGATTCGACTAAACTTGCATTCAGTTGGACCTTGACCTAAACTGGTGCTGATTAGATTTGTTAACCAATCGCTCAACAGGTGGTGCTGGCCATCCTATTTTGTTTTTTTTTCTAAGTACTTAACATGACAGTATAGGGCAAAATTTCATATAAATGTACATAATGTGAGCTATTTTTAACGCATGAATGTAAAATTTATATGAATTATTGATAATAGTAGTAATAAACTTGAAAAAAAAATGTGTGCATGTATCAGCATTGCTTTCCTCCTGGGACGGAAGTGCCCTTCCCCCGGGACCTCTGTAAATTTTTAATGTGGATTTTTTAGAAAGAACTCGACAATATTTCTAAAACGAATGGTTGAACCATAGATCTGTATTAATTTAAAACAAGGCCACCGATTTCTTTTATTTTTAATGTTAAATACATATATATATGTAGACATATATATATACAGTCGAACCTCGCTAACGTGAATTACTTTTAGCATGAACTGCTACCACAATCCCCGTCAAAATGAAGATTACTTTAGTTATATGACGATCAGTTACTGATAGCATGAACTACTTATAACATTAACAGATTTGTGATCCTCCTTGAATGAGGTTCGACTGTATATCTTTTCATGTCTGCACAAAAAAGATTTTATTCAGCATTTATTATTATACTACTTTAAGAAAAAAATCGTCTGCATTCATCCTGGAAAATATCTTTAATAAATTATAACTTAATAAATAATTTGTATTGCATAAATTTGTATAGGATTATACATAGAAGAAAGTCTTGTGGTAATACTAGTTATAATATATTAAAACAAGCGGACTTTACCTCTGCCGCTGCTAACTACATTTAAAAGAATTTTGAAAATTCAACATTACTTACTAAAATAAGAACTTAAAAAATATTAAAATAAAATAAAAAAGTATTCCATTAAAAACCAAAACAGTATTTAAAGCGTAATAATAACAAAGCAACTGATTATAAAAAATCATATTTTTCAAAAATTAGTTAAATTTAACTTGCTTATGAAAACTTATTCCACTTCCTTTCATAAATGTATTTGTACAATTAAAAGCCGCGCAGTATTTCTGCATTTTCAATATATATCAACATTTTATTCCATTATTGTTTTCGAGTTTTGTACTCTCTCATGGCTGATGCAAAAAAACTCTTTCGGCATCAAAAATCTTTGCACGTTAACATAGGGATGATAGATCTATATATATTACTATATCTATGGTTTGAACGAATGCACATCTAAACAAAAAAATTCATGTATTTTTAGAATATTCATATTTCGCGTGTTTTCCCGTATTTTAAGATAAGTAATATATTTTAAATCAATTCTTAAAAATTATTACATTAATTATTTAATACTTCTTATAATTTATAAAATTATTGAAATCTTAATCTCTTGAATTTTCATTCATTACGGATCAAGAGATAATCTATGGAATTTTTTAATTCGGTTGTTTGATTTGTTATGAGGTTAGAAAAAGTTAGTTTTTATTATATTTGTTCATTCCTAAATGTTATTTTATCATTCCTAAATGTCATTTTAGTTATAGATTTAGTTATAAAGCGATTACAAATGTATTTTGTTTAAAAGATAAAATTTTGCGAATGGTTTCGTCTGCGTCTGATTGATTTTATGGAACATGACATATCCGCGATTGTAATGAAATGCTCGCCCTCTGGTGGGCTAAGGTGAAATTATCATACTACTGTTAGCTTTCACGCTGAAACAATGATAGAACTACAAGAAAGAACAATAAATAAATACACGTGGCCATTATATTTACTAACAACTGCAGTTGAGAAAACGCCATCTATCGATCATTACAAACGCGGATTGCTTTTTTTAATAAAAGAGATAATGATAAAGTCATCTTTATGAAAAAGTAATAAATAACTTTCAGCATATCAATCTTATAAACTTTAATAAATTTAAAATCCAACGTTTCGGCTAAATTCCTTCATTAGCCTTCCTCAGGGAAAAATGATGTTAAAAAACACATAAACATAGAAAATTTAAGTACATGATACCACAATTACAACTTCAAAACATTTAACAGATGATTACACAAATTGTAAAAATATACTATATACATTTTTAAAAATATGATATTTTTAAAATCAAAATTAATTTTAATTTTGATATTTTTAACCTTTGCTTTAGTAGCTCTTTATCCTTGTCTTGTGGTGATCATGTTTCATGTGCCTTTGAGTGTTTTAGCATATTTTTAAAAATGTATATAGTATATTTTTACAATTTGTGTAATCATCTGTTAAATGTTTTGAAGTTGTAATTGTGGTATCATGTACTTAAATTTTCTATGTTTATGTGTTTTTTAACATCATTTTTCCCTGAGGAAGGCTAATGAAGGAATTTAGCCGAAACGTTGGATTTTAAATTTATTAAAGTTTATAAGATTGATATGCTGAAAGTTATTTATTACTTTTTCATAATTATAAAAGCAGCATATATAAAAAAGTGGAATAAATATATCTGAAAGTCATCTTTTATAAACGATTTCTTTTCCAAAGTTTAAATTTGTTTTACCAAAGTTTTAATTTTGAAAATTGCACACGTTAACATTTCTTCTTAAATTACTAATACATGAATTTTTTCGTATAAATTTATAATACAATTTACAACATTAGAAGATCGATTTAAAAAATTATATTTTACACTAATTAATTCTAGCTCTAAGTAAACACTGATGTGATTATTTATTTGAGATTATTAGCGTACATTTGACTTTAAATACGAAATATATTAGATGTTAGAAAAACCAAAGTTGGCTGAGCTGCTGGTATTTGACGTCCTTGGTGAAAGAAAAATCGCCAAATTATCTGTCAAACATATTTAATTTACACTAAGCGACAAAAAAAAAAAAAAAAAAAAAAAAGGCCGCACTTGGATATTTTCCATTTTTTTTTCTGTAATCGCTAATTTTATTGTTTCAAAAGTAAATTTTTTAACAAATTTTATTACGTTGTGTTCCGCGTGCAATTTAGGATTGAGCCAAGTGTTAAAAACAAGATGCAATTGTTCGGAAAATTGTAATTTTAGAAAATATTTCAAAAATGGTAAGAATAAGGAAAATAACGATATCACAAAAAATGTTAATTTCAGAGCGAAAATCTACGAGGGATGTCAAAATGATTAAATGTTAACAAAACATTAGTGATCTGGTTTTTAGCAAGATATAATATTTTTTGGCTGCTTAAACTGGAAATTGGTCTCTAGGCGGCCACGTTACTCATTCAGTCGAGATGATCGCAAGTTAAAAAGGCAGCGCTTAAAAAGTCAGTTTGTATTACATTTAGAACATAGCAGGGATTCAGAAAAAGTGCTTAGTAACATAATTTATCTAAATACAGTGAAATAACAATTAAACATTGCAGGTTTAATTGCTGAAAACAATTCATTCTTAATGAAAAGAATTAGAAAACCAAGATATTAGAGGGTTAAAAAAAATTAAAAAATGATGAATTAATTATTGGGATGACGTTGTTCTTTCTGATGAGTCAAGTTTAACTTATTTCGAACTGACGGAAACAAGCAGATCTGATCACGAAAATGTGACTGACTTAATGAAAATCGCCCTTTTAAAACAATGACATAGTCCTCGTACATTACAATATAAAAATGCATAATTTTTCAGTGAATTTGGCAAATTTTCATGTTCAAGGGATCAATTAACCCGAAATAAAATTTGGCCCTTAAAAAATTTATACCTGGTCGTCTACTTTGTGAGTATTTCAGACTCTTCCATAATCAACATTTCAAGATGATAATGCACCTTGTTATATGGCGCTTGTGATACATTTATGTGATTCAAATTGTTAAAATTACTTATCCATTCTCATGTGAATCTATAATTTTGTAAGTTATCATAACTTTTTTTACTTAAAATTAAATCCCACAAAGAATATCGCAGAATTTCTTCTTTATTAGACCTGAAAATTATCCCATTCTCAATCCACTCGAAAATGTTTAGTCTGAAAAAGAGGGTGGGGGTTAGAAATTCGTAGCCTATAACTAGGAAACAGTGTTTGTGATATTTGGCACAGTGAAATTTACGAGTTTCATGTTAAAAAACTGTAAAATACCATGACAATGCGCCTTAAAGCAGTAATTCCATATAAAGGCGGAATTATCCAATCAAGAATACACATTTTTATTAATTAATTGTTAAGATCTAACAAATAAATAGTTTTATTTCATGCATTAAAATAGCACTTGTTTATTTCACATAATAAAACATGATAGAATACAAAGTATATGTTTATTATATTACGTATAAAAAAGAAAATTTTATGTAGATTATTATTAAATACTTCGTAAAGTGTAATAAAACGAATTATTAAATTGAAAATGTACATTGGTATCATATTAGGACTTCGTATTATACAAACATAGCAATTTCATTTGTTGCAATCATTAGTTTTAAAATTATTACAAACCCAAAAGGTATAAGTCAATTTTTCTGCAGTCCGCCTTTTTTTTTTTTTTTTTTTTTTTTGTTGCTTAGTGTATTTGAGAAATCATGGTTATTTTAATAAGATATATTAAGAGAGCAAGACAACCCAACCTCCCGCCAACCCGAAGGTTTATGGCGGCCGAAGCCTGGGAGGAGGTGGGAGTGAAGGAACCCATCCACAAACCCGCCGACCAGAGCCGCCGAAACGAACTCGGAGAACAGCGAGCATTAAACAGAAACTAAACTATTACAAGGTCACAAACTAGCAAATTACAAAGATAGAACTAATGCAGCCGCGAAAAAAAAAAAAAAAAAAAAAAAAAAGTTGCACGAACAAATAAAGTAACAAAAACAATACAGATATTAACAAAAAGTATAAACAATACAGAATTTGCAAAAAGTAACGTTAAGCACCCTAAGATTAAAAGCTACAACTCAAACAATAACGAATCATTTATAAACCGACCGAACAAAGTTATCATAAAAATGTACCTATTATTAGATAACTAAAAAGAGACTACTAAGAGAGCTATAGAACTATTAAGAGAGCAGAAAACTGAAAACTAGTAAGAGGGGCGACTCACCTTTCGGTTTAGAGTCATGACCAAGGCCACCCCCCCACCAAAACCAGTATCTAACTCTCCAGCGAGCCCGCGGACAGGGGCACGGGCCCGGGAGAAGTCCGCGGAAAGGGAAGACCCACAAATCTCGCATTGAGCAACTAGCTGCTCTCCGGCGGGTGTGCTAGGCCGGGTGCCAGGAAAATCCACTTGAGCCTATTAGAGGAACAAGGCCTGGCGGTGAAGAGTAGGTGACAGATTACAAGTAAAGCCACCCCGGCGCCTCGTGCCACCAAGGCAGCCCGCAACATAACACATCACCTATTACTTTACGAGCGACGAGTGGTTGAAAACCCCCAGGCCACAA
Organism: Salticus scenicus; assembly: GCA_963930645.1. Taxonomy (NCBI): domain Eukaryota; kingdom Metazoa; phylum Arthropoda; class Arachnida; order Araneae; family Salticidae; genus Salticus; species Salticus scenicus. Next base: position 219,610,900 of record OZ005658.1, read on the forward strand.
AGGCATAGAGCACAGTGGACGCGGGGGAACATCTGTCCACCCGACATGCTTCTCGGCCACGCCGACCTCGTTAGTTCACCGGCATAGCCGGCTATCCAGAGTCACCACTTGGCGGTGAGGCCGACTGCCGCAACTAGCCCCGCTACCGGAGTGGCAGCGCGGCCCAGGTATTAAGAGAGCAATCAAGAATATGAAACAATACTTCGTATAATATATATTATGAAAATATACATTTTGCTTGTATATTTTTGCATTACGTTTTTGATCGCTAAATCCAAAGCCGCTGTTGTTGATTTATCAAAGTTTTGTCAAGTTTGCAAAAGAAACTCTAACTACATAGAAACATAAATACTGAATTGCGAAGGATGCTCACTATTCTATGTAGATGTTACTAATGGACCAATTGTACACAGTGATAAAATAATAAAGGAAACATCATGCTTCCTTTATCTTTATCACTGTGTACAATTGGTCCATTAGTAACATCTACATAGAAATATATCTTTATTCCTTTATGAAAATAGATCATTCGAGACAACAACATTTGTAGCTACCAATGTAAAAACAAATCTTTAAAAACGCATTAATTTTTATTTAATTTTGCGCCGACTTCAAAAGTTATGATTAATTTACGTTATAGGTTGTTTGGCGAAGGAAATTATTTTATACTTTTAGGCGAAATTTACAGTTTCATTTTATGCCTTTTTTTTTTTCTTTTTTCGTTGATTGAATAGTTGTTGCCTTTTGGAATCAATCCTTTATTATTATTATTATTATTTTATGTATACGTTTAAAAGTTATATCAAATTTGTACGTTTACATTCAGTGAAATTTTCGTTTGCATCTTAGAAATTATTAAAAACTGAGATAATTGTTATCGTAGAACATTATTACTTTCTTCTGTATTCAACAAAAGACAGTATTGCATTCATACAAATTTTCGACTTCCGGTTTTCGACGCATTCACACGTTTTGAGAGGTCTAGAACATGATTTTACAATTTTTAGAAAATATCTGTCTGTCTGTTTGTGTGTGTGACAAAAATTTCGTTGCGACTGTAGTCAAATTAGTCTCTGTCAACTTTTGGTGTCAACTGCTCAATAGGTGGCTCTTCTATGTAGCGATTTCCACAATTTAAGGGGAAGCTATATCTCAGGTTCTATTACATATAATCAAACAAAACTTGATATGTGAAAAGGTCATTATGAGGTATTATGCTGATTCAATTTGAATACTTATCGACCAACAGGACAGGTGGCACGGCTATACTGGAAATTTTCTCGATGACGGGAAGGCTGTATCTCAACTTGTATGGCATATAACTGTACGAAATTGATGAGTAAGATGACTACTATAAAAACGCATTTTTTTAAGATGTTACTTATAGACAATAAAGCAGTCTTTCTTTAGATATTTAGTGTTAGTTTTCTCTAAGATGAAAATCACTTGCATTCATCATGTGAGATAATTTTAATAAATTATTCGCCCTTAGTGAATTTATATAGGAAAATATAGAAGAAAGTCTTGTGATGGCCACAACATACTTGTTTTTATATTTGCTTTGAAAGTACAGTCGGTAAGAACACTAGCAAACATTCCTACGTAAAAATGTACCCTTCATACGGTTTTGTTAAATAAATCCTTATCGAATCATGTTCTTACATTGACTAAGAACAGGATTCGACAAGGATTTATTTAACAAAACCGTATGAAGTGTGTATTTTTTTTTACATAGGAATTCTTGCTAGTGTTCGGACATTTTTGTTGCCGACTTATCAAGGACAGTTTCCACAGAGAAAGGTACTGGTCCATGCTTTGTTTTTGAATGTACATCACAATTTTGGGCAAATATGGTTCTCAAACGAGTGAGAGACATGGTGAAGGCAGGCCACAAAGGATTTGTGTGATTTGACAAGGATTTATTTAACAAAACCGTATGAAGTGTACTTTTCTTACATAGGAATTTTTGCTAGTGTTAAGACACTTTTGTTACCGACTGTACTGTAAATAAATATTCTCTTTAAATATAGAAGACATAAGAAGCTGTATAAAGTTATGAAGACTGAATTATAAATGAAAAACGCATCTTTTAAATTTTGAAGATTGGGAAAAGTTGAAGCGTATATTATATTTTATCAAATAGATAGAGAATAATAATGATAATAATAGTAATAATACTTGTAATGAAAACAATTTATTTATTATTATTTTTTTTTTAATTCCCAATTTAATACTATTGCTCTAGTAGTATCTACTTGCTTGATCCGCGTTTGTAATGATCGATAGACGGCGCTTTGTGAACACTGCAGTTGTTAGTAAACATAGCCACGTGTGTTCCATTAGTGTTCTTTTTGTTATTCTACTTAATATTAGTACTATAATTTCTCCGCCATTACATTATGGAAAATTGATTGCTTTTGGAAAAAATACTTCAGTTTATTCAAAGTTCGATCGGAAGTAGATTTTTAACTGAAGTTGAACAAATATTAATTTCAAATCATCTGATTAATTCTTTACTTCCATTAGCCGAAGCAACTGAAATTTTAAATTTGTCATTTGGAAATAAATGGAAGCTCAATTCTGGATTTCTTGATCCTTTGGAGTTACACTGTGGCACACAAAAGTATGTGTTATCTTTTTTACCGTATTTATTCATTTTTATTCAATAAATATATGTGAAACTAAATATCGGCAAGCAATGGCAGCTGTATGGAATTCGAATTAAACCATGTTTATTGTAATTTCACCTTAGCCCACCAGAGGGCGAGCATTTCATTACAATCGCGGATAGAAATATCTCCAATTCCTAATCGAGTTTTTATCATAGATATAGTAATTTATATAGATCTATCATCCTCATGTTAACGAGCAAAGATTTTTGATGCCGAAAAAGTTTTTTGGCATCAGCCATTAGAGAATTAAAATTCGAAAATAATAATAGAATAGAATGTTAATGAATTTTGAAAATGCCGAAATATTGCGTTGCTTTTAAGTGTCCTAATAAATATATGAAAAGAAATGGGATAAATTTTCATAAATAAGTTAGATTCAAGTAATTTATTAAAAATATAAATTTTATAATCAGTTGCTTTATTATTATTATGAAACGATTTCTGTCTTTATATTTAGTGGAATGTTTTTTTAAATTTTAATATTTTTTAATATTTTATATTAAAAAGTAATACAGAATTCTCAAAATTCTTTTATATGTAGTTAGCAGCCGTGGAAGTTTTAATGTATAACTAGTATGTTGTGACCACCACCAGACTTTCTTCTATACATAATCCTATACAAATTTACGCAATACAAATTATTTATTAAATTATAATTTATTAAAATTATTTTTCATGAGGAATGCAGACAATTTTTATCTCAAAGAAGTATAATAATAAATACCGAAAGAAAGAAAGTCAGTTTTGTGCAGATATGAGTGTACGAGAGTATAGTAAAAAAAAAAAAAAAAAGCGAAAGGAAAAAGGAAAGAACGAAAGAAAAATGGGTATCTAGGGTTTTTCATTCTCTTTTAGTACATAAGTTTTATTTGCTAAATTATCTTTGTCTATTCCCGTGTATATTCATTTGGGAAAAGATATCCATAAGAGATTAAAATTGCCGTCTTTTTTCAAATTAAAAGGTATCACTTTTTCCCCCTCATTGATCAATCTATGTCTTATTACTATATCTATGGTTTTTATACATATATTTTTTCATCATTTGACTGAAATTCAACAAATGAAATATTATCGATATTAAGTTACATACTTCCTTTAATTTAGTAACATCTTTTACAATATTGCTTTAGCAATTGGCAGTAGTATCTTTTTTCATTGCATGATTGTGTGTACTTATTTTAGCATCAGTTGTGATGTGGGAGGAGAAAGTTCGTCTTAATCGTGCTATAAATGGGATGGCCTCGTAGGTGGGAATATTCTTAGTAATTGGCTGGATTTTTCCCCATGCTCGAATTCGCGTACAGTTTGAATAAAAGCCGCCGGGCTACGAACCTAAAGGTCGTGAGTTCGATCCCACTCAAGAGCAAGTGGTTAAAAATGGTTTTTGTTTAATTGTAAACTGTTTATTGCTTATTTATTCATTATATTAATTATGTTTATTATTCATTTATTGTTATGTAATTTCTAGGGATGCTGGTTGGTTGGTTGGTTTTTTTACGTTGCACTAATTCTGCGCAGATGGGCAATCTAGGGAGGCATACTATTGTAACAATCGCAGCTATCGTAGATCTCAAGACGGATCGTACACTCCTCAGCAAAAGTATCAGAGCACTAGCAATAATCCCTGTCTGAAAAAAGTACACTTAATACTGCTTTGTTAAATAAATCCTTCTCGAATCATGTTCTTAGACAATAGTATGCCTCTCTTAGAAGATTCATCAACTGTATATAAGCTTATGTAAAATTCAGATGAGTTGAAAAATAAAGTCTTGAGTTGAGCTTTAAGTGCTCTGATCAAACTGAAAAAAAAAATGAAAAATGTGGATGTGTGCTTCGATAATTTTTCTGTCGACTGTACATGCAACGCATGTCTTGCATTCCACCGATCACCGATGAATCTTGGATTGGCAAAGCCGCTCAAAACATTTGTTTTTGCTTGGACGTCTGATGTCTGCAACAACGCAGGTAATTCTTGTAACCAGATCCATTTCTAACTCGACTCGTGTTACGTGTTATGTATACAACAGCTTTCAGTGCACTTCAGGAAAAGAAGTTTAGGCTACTTAAATCCGGATAGCATGGGGCAAGCAACCGGTCCGCACCGTCCAGTTCATATTTGACTAAACGTTACATTCAATTGGTTCCGAACACATGTTTCATAATAAGAATGCGATATTGGAACCACATTCGACGTGTCTGACATTTTGTGGTTCCGGGCTAAGTAAGCCTAGGAAGACCTCTTTCAAAAAGACGAGGTACTTTGCTGATATCATAGATGATGGAAAATAAAAGGCCCGACTACTCAATCACCAACGACCAACCAAACCAATCCAGACATTGACTGAGAAAACATGCGGGCTCACATCACACGGTTTTTCTCTGTGCTCACGAATATCATTGTGTTGTTAAATATCCCTGTTCTAGTGAAATACGCTTTCTTTATCAGAAAATAAGTAATGGGAAATCGCCATCTTGAGTGGAACACATTTTTTGAGATACTACTTCGTAAAACGCTCTCGTGCTAGATTATCTGTGGAGCACAAAGATGATTGGTTGGTTGGGTTTTACGTTGCACTAATGCTGCGCAATGGGCAATTGGCTATGGTTTAGGGCTCCCCCCTAGAGGTGGTCCAGAGATATTCCATAGCAATTTTGATCCTCCACGGAAGGGATGGCTCTCCCGCTTCGCACAAAGAGGGAGATGATATGTAGAGATGCAAGGCTTTCAAAACACCCGTTTTTTTTCTCGAAAAAAAAAAAGTTTTTTCCCCCCTGGGAATTTAAGACAAAATTGGGAATTTTGAAATTATGAATATTTTTATAACTTTTGTTAATTATTTAGCCTCCGATCTTTAAATTAACTTCAACTTTAATTCCTGCATAGATTTCCTTTTTGTTTCCCTTTCCCATTAATTCGAGCATCTTCGATGTTTATTCCGAAAACGAAGAAAATAATTAATTATAATTAATGTGGTGCTAACACTAACAGTAAATTTCTGTCATTATTTATTAATATTATTTTGTTATGTTCTTGAGATATCCTTTCCATTTGTGATGTTAAAAACATCACTTCTTTTTAAATGTTAAATAAGATCGTTTTCTGCACTTAAATGCATTGTTTCTCTCAGCTGGCTCAACTCACCCTGTTGTGTTTGCTTTACTGCAACACACACACAGGAGAAAAATTGGTTCTTCTTTCCTAGTGGTGATGTCATATCACACCATGCTGAGAACCAATAGGGTGATGGTTCTGACTCCACCTTCTGTTATTCCGGCAGTTTTAAAATTCAGTTGGGTTTCAGCAGCTCTCAAGAGATGAACATGGGGTGAGAAAGATTTGTTTTGCTTCTGTTTTAAAATAATGACCATTTTATCATTTGGAGAGAGAGTGCCTACTTATTAATAATAAATATATATATATTAGTTTATATGAATACTTATTCAAATTTTAAAAACCATTAATTTTTATATCCTACTTAATTTGGAATTACTAGTGTGGTTTGGAAAATAAAATTGATTAATTTTGATGCAGCAGATTAGTTTTCTTACAAACATTATTTTTGTATGCATTTTTCTTTTTTACAGCATTCTAGCCAATAAGTAAATTGATTCCTCTTTTCTCTTATGTAAATAAAATTATTTGTATATATATATTTGACCTTTTGACCCAAAGAATAAAAAGGGTTAGTGGCCAGAACGCAATGTACGCCATGAGGTTCTTTGATCCTCACTAAGTAACTTCTGTTGCTATGAAAATTAAAAATATTAATAAAATTAATTTAAAATATGGAAACATAAAAGGTAAATGAATTATTAACATCACATTTGGTGCCGGAAAGGAATACTTGATTATTGTTCTTAAGAATAAATGGTACTGTAGAGATTGTTTATTTTGAATAAGTTATTTTATTTTTATTGCTAGAATTACTGAAATTATTTTTTTAAAGTCATACATTACCAATTACATTTTTTTGGTAATTGAATATGATGGATACCAAGTGACCTATAAGACAATTCCCTGTTTCAAAAATTGTGATATGCTGGAACTTTGTACAAATGAAAATTTTTTTTTTGGTTCAATATATTTTGAATAACTGATTAAATAAATAATAACCAACAGAACTATGTATTGTTGGCTTTAAAAAAAAAAAAAAAATTGTAGGTATCTCTCTCTCTCCTCAACTACGTGAATTTATTATATGCAAATAGCCATCAACACATGTAAAAATCAAGAAATTTAAATAACAAGCTTCATACATCTGTGTTGTTTTTTTAAATCAATATAGTAGTTTCATATATATACAAAAAATAATGGCTTCTAACAAAGGATTGACAAGAGGTTTACCATTCAAAACTTTAGTAACGCCATTTTCTGGAGACCCTCATTTATTGGATTTTTTTATTGAACAAGTGAAATTTAAAATTGAGAACAGCAAATGGAAAGAATCCCATGCTTTGGCTTTTGTGAAATCAAAATTGGCAGATACTGCTCTTAAGTTTTATGTCTCCTCCCCAGCTTGCCAAAAAGCCAAAAATACAAAAGAGTTATTTAATATATTTAAGAAATATTTTAAGGTAGAGTCGGCAACTGCAATAGCACAACAATTTAACAAATTTAAGTTTGAGTCCGATGTCAATATTAATATTTTTGCTAATAAGCTTGAAAATTTAGTGAGAAAACGATTTCCTGATATGGAAGAAAAAGCCCTTGAACAATTACTAATCGCAAAATTCAATGATCTCATTCCGCCCCACTTTAGAATTCATCTACTATCACAAAAAGCCACAACCTTTTATCAGATGGTGGAATGTCTCGAAAAATTCCAGGAAATTTATAACTTGCAAGTAAACCCTGTCTTACCAGGAACATCTTTTGCTACTATTCAGAACTTCAATCATAAAATAGATAGTGAAGTGATAGGTACAAACTCAGAAAACAATTTGACTAAGATTAACAATTCATCTTATAGCAAGCGGCCATACAATAAATTTCCACAAAATAAAGGTTCGCACACGATTCAATGCCAATGGTGTGAAAGATCGGGACATTCTGCTCAGAGGTGCTTTGCACTCAGAAAATTACAAAATAATAAGTTTTCTCACAGATATCGTAATGGGCAAACTTTCTCTAGACCTTATAGAGACATGTCACGGAGAGCCAGGGCCCCTAAAACATTTAAATCCAACTCCCCTCAAACCAAAAGTAGTCATTCACAATGACTAGAAGTGGTGAATGGTAGAAGTGACACTAAACTCCTAAATACAAAGAGTTCCTCATATGGGTCAGGTTTGAATAAAGTCAATTACCATAACAACTTTTCACAGACTAACTCAACATATTCTAATCTACCTAATAATTTTTTTGTAAATAACAATGAAATCATTCTGAGATCTCCAGACACACAGGCAAAGTTCCCTTTGTCATTAGAACGCAAAGTCAAATCTGTTGCGATACAGACAACATCTCCTGTACTGGTAACGTCCCCGAGTGTGGAGGAAAATGGAGACTGCATATTAGTTAATTCACTGGAATTCTTGTTACACACAGACAATGATCTGCCCAATCTCCCCATCATACAATTACTGTTAAACAAAACATTAGAGAATTTTCTTCTCGACTCAGGAGCTTCTGTGTCATTACTCTCAAAGCATTACTTCTTACAAAATCAAAACAAATTATATTACAAAAGAATTGCTTCAAGAGTCAAGATATCTACAGTAAACTCTATAGTCCAATGTGACGGATGTGTTTGCATTTCCTTTAAAATAGGGAAAACTTTTTACAAACACACCTTTTTTCTTATTGAAATACCAACTGAATCTAAATTTATTGGTATACTTGGCTTTGATTTTTTTAAAGTCCCATCACGTAGTTATCAATTTACACAATAACAAAATACAAATTAATGAAAATGCTTTAGATATTCTAGACACTGTACCCTCTTGCAGTCTTCTATCATCTGAATCTGATATGAATCGGGCATCGCATAAGATAGCTACTCATACGGATTTTCCCCAAACTGGATGTAAAAAATCTAAAATTGATGTTCATAAAGAGAACTTACCCTCTTATCAAAAATGTTGGCTTACCCAGAAGATTATGATTGATCCACAGGATACTATATATGTGCCTGTGCGGTCCACGCTTATTCCAGAAAATCAGTTAGTAATGTTTACATCGTCTAACAAGCATTGTCCACTTGTGTCCTATCCTTCTCTTATGGAGGTACAACATATCAAGGAAAATTCTACTAAACAAGAATTAATTCAATTTTTTATTCCTATGTATAATAATTCGAGCAAGAAACTGCATATAAATAAAAATACCGTTTGCGGATACATTTCAGAGATAGATAAAATAGAAGAAAATTCCTTGGATCTTGCAACAAATACACCTGATCACATGTGTAATCTAATTAAGGCTACACCAGAAGTTTTATCCTTAAGACAGAAAGAATTTAATGTAAATAATTTTTCTATTCAGCATTTAAAACCTACAGAAAGGGTAATAATGCAAGATATTCTTCAGAAATTTAACTCTGTATTTTCATGTTCACTAAAGTCGATTGGACACACCGATCATATCACTCCACATATAAAATTCATTTCAGATATTCCCTTAAAAACTTACCCTTTTCCTATTCCACAAGCTATTCAAGAAGAGGCAAAAGATCAACTTGACAAATTACTGGATGCAGGGATCATTGAGAGAAATATCTCTGAATGGGCATGCCCAATGCTTATGGTTAAAAAGAAAGCTGTGTCTAAGGAGGATAAACCTTCCTTTAGATTGGCCCTAGATTTAAGGTTAATCAACTCTATGATTCGATGCTCCACTTATCCTCTTCCAAGAATTGATACGATAATAAATAACATCTCAAAATTTAAATATTTTACAACATTAGACTTTCCCTCAGCGTATCATCAAATTTCATTACCTAAAGAATACAGACGACGTCTCTCATTTACTACACAATGGGGAACTTATTCATTTAAAAGATTAATGTTTGGGCTGAGATCAGCCGCATCAACATTCCAAATGCTTATTGACACAATTATACAAGAGTGCAATTGTTCAGGCATATATGCTTACCAGGATGACATTATTATAGGAAGTGACTCTTTCCAGGAAACAACAGAAAAATTACAAACACTTTTAGCTACTCTACAAAAGTACAATCTGACATTGTCTCCAAAGAAATGTAAATTCCATCAGTCATCTATTGAATATCTCGGTTTCAGCATCCAAAATCAGAAAATACATCCTATTTCTTCCAACATTACAAAAATTACTCAATTTCCTATCCCAGCAACCAGAAAACAACTAAAAAGATTTATAGGATTGTGTGGATTCTACAGAAAACTCATTCCCTGGTACTCGCGATTAATTGATCCTTTGATAAAATTAACATCTCCGAAAACTACATTTAAATGGACAGAGGAACATGCTGAAGTCTTTAAACAAATACAGAAAGTTTTTTTCTCTAAACCTTTTCTTTCTTTACCCGATTGGTCAAAACAATTTTTTCTTAATACAGATGCTAGCAAAATTGCTAGTGATGTTAATAATTCATTTACCTTTTATGTTTCCATATTTTAAATTAATTTTATTAATATTTTTAATTTTCATAGCAACAGAAGTTACTTAGTGAGGATCAAAGAACCTCATGGCGTACATTGCGTTCTGGCCACTAACCCTTTTTATTCTTTGGGTCAAAAGGTCAAATATATATATACAAATAATTTTATTTACATAAGAGAAAAGAGGAATCAATTTACTTATTGGCTAGAATGCTGTAAAAAAGAAAAATGCATACAAAAATAATGTTTGTAAGAAAACTAATCTGCTGCATCAAAATTAATCAATTTTATTTTCCAAACCACACTAGTAATTCCAAATTAAGTAGGATATAAAAATTAATGGTTTTTAAAATTTGAATAAGTATTCATATAAACTAATATATATATATTTATTATTAATAAGTAGGCACTCTCTCTCCAAATGATAAAATGGTCATTATTTTAAAACAGAAGCAAAACAAATCTTTCTCACCCCATGTTCATCTCTTGAGAGCTGCTGAAACCCAACTGAATTTTAAAACTGCCGGAATAACAGAAGGTGGAGTCAGAACCATCACCCTATTGGTTCTCAGCATGGTGTGATATGACATCACCACTAGGAAAGAAGAACCAATTTTTCTCCTGTGTGTGTGTTGCAGTAAAGCAAACACAACAGGGTGAGTTGAGCCAGCAGAAATAAAAATTTGAACACCTTTGCAGTACCTTAATTATCATGAAATCAGTTTTTTGGATATGTATATACTTCAGTACTTTTGTAGATAATTTTAGGTAATATTTAAATGCATTACTCTTACGATTATTCAGACAATACTCTTTATAAAAGTGCAATATTGTTCAATTAAAAAGTATCTATCATGGATATACTGATCACCAATAAAGCTTACATTTTCTTTCGTACGTGTAACGTAATATACAAACTGAAATAATATAGCTATATATATATACAACAACGCATAAACTAAATCTTTTCGGATAAATTATTGTAAGGTTTCATAAAGTAAATATTAATCAATTTTAATAGCACTTACCAGTTTTGGGTCAGTTGAACTCTTTGGAACTGTACGATTTGTTTTATAATTTCTATGAAAATACAATTTCTTAATTAACGCTTTCGCGACTGCTGTTGAAGATTCACATTATTTGAAAATCTGTAACAATGCCAGTGGGCGTTTCTTTAGTAATTTGTGTGTTACTTATTTCTTAAGTATGTACCCAGTGTTCATATTTTTGCAATAAAATATAGTATGGATAGAAATACATTAATTAGAAAGAATATAATTATAATGTATATCCATCTGTAATATAATTGTGGTACAGAAAATTTGTTCTGAAATATTTTATTTTGAGAGTATTTCAAACAGTAAACCCCGCCTATTTAGTTAATTTTTTTTTTCTAGTGTTCGTTTAAAGGATTAAAAATTTATCACCAGTAATCGATGAAGTATATACCACTTGTGCATATTTTTGTCAACGTAAAATAAGCGGTTTAACACAAATACTCAAAGTCACATTCACTTTTCGTTTCTGTGTTGTTTTGTTTTGAAGAACGATAAAAGGCGGGGCTTTAGAAAACAGGAACTCTTGTTACTAACACTAATGTCTAAAAATCAACATTTTTGTTTCATTTCTTTGCATTTTATGTTGTTGTTATATAATTTGACCCGTAAATAAAAAATAAAAATATTTTGCTCAATTTTCTCCGTTATTTTTTAAGATTTGCTTCGTTATCTCATTCAAAATTTTTTAAGAGACGGCCCCCTAAACCACTCCAAAAGAAAGATTTATTTATATCTCTAAAACTAATAACTGGAATGAGCTTCAAATTTGCACACCCATATTTTTCAGCATTAGGATACATTTTATGCAAAAATTAATATACAGTCGGCTGTAAAATTATTCGAGCACTAGCCAATAATTCCTATATCAAAAAAGTACACTTAAGACTGTTTTGCTAAGTAAATCCTTGTCGAATCATGTTCTTGGACTGATTAAGAACATGACTCGACAAGGATTTATTTAACAAAGCTGTATTAAGTGTACTTTTTTTTGGCAAGGATTATTGCTAGTGCTCGAATAATTTTGCAGCCGACTGTAGGTCATAATTCATAGTTTTTATGAATATGAATGTATTAATATTTTTCAGAATTAAAAATATTTTTCAGAATAAAAAGTTATGATGGATTATAATTTGGGTTTCTCCACTGTATCTCGTAAAAAAAAAAAATATATATATATATATATCGATCAAGTTATTTTTTGTGAAGATATTAATAAAAGTTTGAAATATGAATTTAACATTAGCACCTTCAAACTTTGAACGCTTATAACTCTGTGAAAAAATAAGTAAAATATACAACCAATATACTTTTTCGTAGTGTCACGATCCCAGGAATTCAAATATAAAATAAAAATGGGGCATTACCATTGAAAAAATCAAAGTTGGTACGCGTTTTAATATGTAGACGACCCCCAATTCAAAATTTCCGTTCATTTTCTGAATCTACTCTCAATTCCTCGTCGAATAATACCTATTATATTTTTGTGCATTGATTAGCAACGGAGTTACATCGAGTGCTGCGTTTTTTCCCCCCCGACTGTACATTGGTTTCCTTAATTCTTCAGCTTGTATATTATGGAAATTGTATCCAATATTGTACCGATACATTTATCTTAAGTGCCAATTTAATAAAGAAAGCTTAAGTTTCTTTTCAAATTATGATTTGCTGCAGTTCTGATAAATTGAAAATAAAATGATAAATTAAAATAATGTTATAAGCTTATCAGTATATCAAAGTCCATAAAATTGCCATTTATATTAAGTAAACAACTTATTATTTGTTTTAGAGATTTCTAATTTGTTTTTTCCCCGCAAAATTCCCAAAGTTCCCAGTTTTTCCCCCAAAACCCCCTGGTTTTAAATTCCCAGTTTTTTTTCATCTTTAATGATATGTGTAGATGGATTCGTTTCGCAGAACATGATGCCCAGAAGATCGACAAGCTCTTCTACGGCAGCAGCGACGACGGTGGGTTTCTCTGTACGGCATTCAACGTATTCTCTTGCAAAGTGGTAGTACAAATCCTTTGTGGCCTGCCTTCACCATGTCTCTCACTCGTTTGAGAACCATATTTGCCCAAAATTGTGATGCACATTCAAAAACAAAGTATGGACCAGTACCTTTCTCTGTGGAAACTGTCCTTGATAAGTCGGCAACAAAAGTGTCCGAACACTAGCAAGAATTCCTATGTAAAAAAAAATACACACTTCATACGGTTTTGTTAAATAAATCCTTGTCGAATCCTGTTCTTAGTCAGTGTAAGAACATGATCCGATAAGGATTTATTTAACAAAAGCGTATGAAGTGTACTTTTTTTACACAGGAATTCTTGCTAGTGTTCGCGTTCGGACACTTTTGTTACCGACTGTACATGTACATTCGTTCAGCTTTTCATGCATTGGTATGGCATCTGCCGATTCATACGCGAGCAAAGGTTTTCTTCATGCACTTTTGTTTAATTATTGTTTATTGTTTACACATATATCCGATTTATTGACTCGAAATCCGGTCTTCGACAAGATGAGGATGGATTTTTCTTTGTTAAAGAAAAAATCATTACTTCTGTTTAATCCGTTGACATTTTAAAAACCGTGAAGATAAATTACAAGATTAAACATTCCGTCTTTCTTTTATTTTTCCGTTTGAAATTTCATATTTTTATAGATACAGAATTTAATTCAAGATTTTTTTCTTCTGTATTTCTATAAAACATCTTCCCTTCTATTTATAGTTTTCATGTTATATAATAGGTGGCGTGGGTTCTTTTGTGAGTAATTCATCTGAGTTTGAGACTTATCAACATTAATTGCGATCGAGTTGTTTATATATATCTTGCCGAAACTGTTTATGTATTTACCGCTTGTGATAAAGGTGAAGCAGTCGCCAATAGTTTACAGACCCATGTATTTTAACGCATAAATTCCACTAATGGCGAGATAAACTGCTGCAATTATAAGTCACGTTATGTGCTCTATAATATCATTTTTCAATTTTTTCTCACTGTGTTTAATAACATGGGTATTTTGTTTGCAGTTATCGACTTCGATCCTTAGCGATGCATTAGGTATGTGATTATGACATTAAATCTGAGATTAAAAGAATAATAATAATAAAAAAAATTCCTTTTAAACTATATAATTTTTTATTCGTATCATACACCCAATTTAGCTTCTATATTATTATTATTATTATATTATTTTCTACTTGATATTGATTTTAATACAAAGCTGATTTTGATTTTATTTGACACATAACTCTGTAATCTTTTGTTATTATGACTATTTTTTCGAATCATTTTTTATATAATTTGTAATTCGTTTGATAAATAATCTTATCTTACAGAAATCTGCTGATTGTCTCAAGAATAATACATAAGTATTGATTCATACAAACACAAATAATTATTTATATGACACCTATTTTATTATTATTATTATTTTTTAATTAAAATAATAATAATAAGAAAAAAAAAGTCAAAGAATTTTAACCAGATTTAATCAGCGTACCTATATGAAAATGAAAGTTTTATTTCTCTTATACAATTAATTGATATATAGAATGATTACTATACATTCTTCTTAATTACTTAGATCTTAAAATTATGGTAGTTTAATCTAGTGTTTTTCAGGCAAAAGTATGGAAACTCACATATTCAAAAAGTATATATATTTAAAAATATTTATAACCTATTTATTGCCTGTTATATATACATCTTATATGTATCTCTATGATTTCTATACTATTTTATCATGGAAAATATAATTTGGAAAATTCATTGTAAGTTATTTATTCTCTTGTTTGTTCATCGTGAACTACTTATTATTAAATCTCTTTACTAATATTAAATCTTCTTATCCATTAATTTGGAAATTTTTTATTAATATATTGATTGTTCCTGTGAATTTTCATTTTTTTGTGATAAATTGTTGTCCCTCACTTTTCCTCTCTCTATTTATTGGAACAACTATAGTATCTCCCCACAACTGGATTTGGCGATTATGGCTAAATCATAAATCTAAAAATCATAAGCTAAATCCTGAATCTAAAATAAACAGCATGTAGAGCTGTCATATTATATTGCAAAGAATCCAGAACGACATAGTTATCATTCTAAACAGTGCCAAAGAAAAATCGCCAAATCCAATTTGGGGGAGATACAATAGTTATACCTGTTTATTTTTATTGATTGATTGATTATTATTATTATTATTTTTTTTTTTTTTAATTGAGAAAAAATATCGGTGGCTGGTTTACAGCCTCAACGGGTGGATTATCTCCTATCTTAAATAAGAAGTATGTAAAGGAGTGAATTGATGACGACAACTTAAAACTAATTGTTCAACGTTCAACCTGACACTTTCACTGAAACCATCGCCATCTAACACTGAAATCAACTTTTGACCTTGACACTTCCACTGCAACACTTCCTAAAAAAAAGAAGCTAACTCAGAACTCAGAACTTAATTTGTTAAACTTTTATTTGGGAATCATTTTCGATGTGAGTTTGTAAGGTACGACATGTGTTGAGTTGAAAGAGTGAAGGTCGCCAGTCGGATCTAGTGTTGAATAGTAGTAGTTTCAGTGACAGAATTAAGGCAGCTCTCCACATTCTTTGCTTTTCAATTCACAATGGCGGACCTCTACAAAAGTGGTTTAGAACAAGAAATGAGGGTTGGCATGGGCGTCGGCAGAATGGGGCAAGGGGGGGCACTTGCCCTCTCCTGGAAAATTCTACTAAGCATTTTTTCTTTAAATTTAAAACTATGCTATCAGAATTTTATTTGAAAAAAATTATTTTTTCAGGTTGTGCCCTCCCCTGAATTTTTTTCTGGCGACGCCACTGAGGGTTGGTCAAAATTTCAGAATTGATAGTGAACTCCACCAATGACAAAATGCGTGCTAGTTCCCTATTCTGTAAAAAATTACATGTCAAGTACTGACAGCTTAAATCCTCCAGAAGGGATTATCTGTTATCTGTAACAGGGTCGGGAGTGAGAGGAACATTGATACTTCTGCTAATGGGCTCTTCCCACCGTCGTCTGCTCAATCAATAGAGGAAAACGAATAATCAAATTCAATTAAATATTGTTCTTAAGAACAAAAGTGTTAATATTTAATAAAAAATAAAATAAAAGTAATATTGTGCATTTGTAAACAGTAGAATAATTGCATTTGTAAATTTAATAATTTTTAAAAAACACTTTATGTGTTTATTTATTTTCACCTGTAAGAATCGATTTTTGTATGTTTTTGTGTAACTGTTACATTAACTGATCTAGCAATAAATAATAGCTTGTTCTTGTGGAATGTTTATGGATTATAATTTGAAATTATAAAATGTTTTCATTTAATTTAATTGCATAAAGGTGTTACAACAAGTTAATTAACTTAGTTACTGGTCTAAATGGATTTACGTAGTACAATATTGCACTGTCACTGATTTAAGTACCAAAAATCAGAGT
Source organism: Salticus scenicus (assembly GCA_963930645.1). Classification (NCBI taxonomy): domain Eukaryota; kingdom Metazoa; phylum Arthropoda; class Arachnida; order Araneae; family Salticidae; genus Salticus; species Salticus scenicus. The sequence continues at coordinate 219,627,670 of OZ005658.1, forward strand.
ATTTAAGATGCTCTTCATGAACATCAATTACAAATATAAACTAAATGATGATTGTAAATGTATACACCGAAATAAAACATGATGAATAATGATATAAAATGGATTAAAAATGATGATGTATAAAAAAATAACACAGATTAAATACAATTGATCAGAAATAAGAATAGAAAATATGTTCAAGACGTCTGCTATTTGTTTTTCCTCTATCATGTGACCTCTGACGTCAGGTGGGAAGAGCCCATTATCTAACTTAAAAGAAGTTAAACCAAACCAACATACTGAAATGCTCAAACATTACAACTGAAATACTGCTGTAATATATATATATATATATATATATATATATATTAAATACAATTTTAAAAATCAATTATTTAAAAAAAGAAAAAAAAAAGAGAGAGAGAGAGAGCTTACACTCAAAAAGCCTGAAAGCTGATTGGGGGGGGGGGGAGATTTAACAGCTGTGGTGATCTCGTGCAACAATACACAAATACAATTTTACTACAGAACAATATAGTATAAACAATATAAAATAATAAGTTGAACTCATTCAATTAAATATTTGTGGCAATGTTTGACCCAACACAATATAAATAATATAAGTTTTAGTTTTGATACAGAAATTTTTTTAAGTGAATTGTTATTCGAAAGTTGCAGACAGATTTTTTTTATCAGTGCAGACTAAAACTGTCCGCAAACCGACTATGTCGCAGTATTTCTGCCACTGGGGTCTATTTAAAATACTAGTATATTTAAATTTAATAATTTTCATAAATAATTAAATTTAGATTACATTTTATTACTGAAATTATAAAAGAAAATGTATATCTCTCCTCCAGAAATATTATTTTTGTTTGTCTCTCAATTTTTAATTATTTATGCTTTACAGGTCAATCATGTTTATATGGACAATTTCAATGTGCCAAATCAAATAGTTGTATACCATTAGGTTGGGTCTGTGATGGTGAATTTGACTGTGCTACAGCTCAAATAAATGATACATCAGATGAGGATCACAGATGTATGTCTTATTTTTTTTATTACTTGTTTTGTTTATTTTATGTCTTGTATAATAGAAATTAACACAATTTATTGATATTTATTAATACAAAAAAATTCTTCAAATTTAAGTTTTGAAAAAAAAAACTTTTGAAAGTAATTTTGAAAGTAATCCATTACAGAGAGTAATTCAACTCTCTGTAATGGATTGCAGTCTAGTTATTTTTAATAAAATCAAAATTGTATAAAAGAAAAAAAAAAAAAAAAGAAGAAGAAAAGCTATAAAATGTTTCTTACTGTTATATCAGGGCCCGAAATTTCAACTTCGATTGCACTCGCTGAAAAAAAAAGTTACTCACCACAAAATATGATTAACTTACTCCATTTTTTACGTATAAGGTGACTAAAATTTTTTATTGAAAAAAGAGGAGACATTACACATTGTCTTTTATTTTATAAAAAAAATAGAAGACATTAAATTTTGAAAAAGAGGTTATTTTAGAGGACACAAATTGAATGAAAATGATTATCAAAAGCTACTTTACACAAGTGGTGAAAACATTTTTATCTCAAATGATGAATTTGGATCAGTACACCTTAATTTAAATTAATAATATACGAATACGAGAGGAAAATTCCTTAATTTTTATAGGTGTCACTGGATAATATATATATTTTTTTCTTTTTAATTATTAATTTTTGCTATAGACATTTTTTTTTTTTTTTTTTTTGGTACTTTCATGCAGTTACATAAAATGTTAGTAGACACTTTTTTTATTAAAATTATAATCATAAAAGAAAAAACAAAATTGGCAAATGAAAAAATAAAATTTATATTTGGCAGATGAAACGATTTGTTTTAACGAACAGTCATTCTTTATCAACAATTTAAAAAAGTTCTCACAAGTATAACCTAAATTAGTCTTAGTAGTTAAGTTTTTAAAGTAGGTATATAAAGGGTTTTTTTTTTCACATATCTATGTTTTGTTAATTGCACAGTCACTTTGTGGGAGCATTTTTGTCAGGAGGACATAAAATGTATTCAACTAACTTTTGCATATTTTTGTGAGGTGGTGGCAGTGTTATCATTAAGGCCAAGGCCTGAGTAATAGAGTCCTCTGTGGGGTCTTTCAAAGAAGTCCCAGCCCATATTTATGCTAGTTTCGGAGAAAACCATGGAAAATTCATATTGGTTAAACCAACGAGCGTGACCGGGTACTGAACCCAGCACTTCATGTATACCAGTTTTGAGGACAGAACCACTCAATCACTGGTGGGCCTATTTTAATGAGGAATATTATTCATGCAAAAGTGAGAACACACGTCAACCCACCGCGTATCAACCGGAGCACCACTTTGTTAATAATTTCATGAAAATTCGATAGTGATTCCGTGATCTGGATCAAAGAACCATACAAATATAGGGAATACTTTTATTTCTTTATGATACTAAGAAACTGAATTGACATAAACCATAGTACGCTTTGGCAAGTTTATTAGAAAGTTGTTCTTTTGCTAACCTAACGCAGAAAAAAGTTAGTGTTCACTTTTCGACACAGCCAACAGCCGATTGAACTTCCCAGTTTTGTGATTGGAATTAAGGACTAAATCCTTCTCATCTAAAAAAGAGGACAGAGGACGAAAAACATAAAAAAAGAGGACTTTTTAGTCCTTTAATGCTTTTTCCGTTTAAGATGGTAGAGCGTTGAAAAAGAAGACTGTCCTCTTAAAAAGAGGATGTCTGGTCACCTTACCTAAGATTAGCATAATTGTACATTTTCAAATCGATATATATATATATATATATATATTTTTTTTTTTTTGGTAGCACCGTATACTGTAAGAATTCTATCTACATTTAGACCGAAATTTTACTTGCCACAGTAAAATTTCCACTCGCCAGTGGCGAGCGCAAATTTCGCGCTCTGGTTATATTTATTCCTATGGTTCATAATTTTTTTAAAAAAACTTTTGCTTATGTTTATTGAATACTTTATAACTTTTATATGTGAATTTCAAAAGTACAATAATACCTAAAAGGTATATGTAATAGAATCTATCAGAAGTGAAAAAATAATATGCATTAATAAGAACTCATCTCTGTGGTTGAAATGTATAGAGATCTTTAATATTTCTGTATTAAAGTATATTCTGTGTAACACAACACCGGAACAGAATTAAAATTAGATCACAATTTCTTAAATTTAGCCTATCAAAACCAAATTTAAATCATCAAATTAAAAAAAAAAATTCTAAAAGCACTTGAAAAGTAATGAAGTAAAAATCTTAAAAGTTAAATAAAAGAAAGTACAAAACCTTGATGAAAAACATTAGCAACTTTGAGGAGTGAAGAGATAAAAAAGTACTGTATCTCCAAACAAACTCAATTTTATTTTTTCCCTCACAAACTAATGTACATATAAATAAACCATAATATTTTTCTTAAGGATTTAATTAAATTTCAAGATTTTATAAACTTACCTTTTCTAATCCTTAAAAAGTTAAAAGCTTTTTTCGTCGCTTTCACACAGGCCCTGATCATGCCAGATTGGGATCCTGGGCAAAACGAAATTGGGGCCTTCCCCTTAAAACTATCACATCATTTATATACAATAGATGATCAGTCGTATGTACAATGTATAAACAATAGTTTCGAAACTAGATGTTTAAATATGCTAATGTTTTTACATTTTTACTTACTTATTTTTTACAATTTTAATGTTGCTGCTATACACACAATTGAATATAGAATGGGTTTACTCTGCTGATTCTTCATGATATCAAGTCTGACAGGCGGAAAAAAGAAAAAAAAGCACTGCATACCATGTTTAATTTACACTAAACATAACCTGACATATAAATTTAGTAGTCATGGATAGGGCTGGATGATATATCGATATATCGTCAAATATCGATATCTACCACATATCATGATAATCGATATTGATCAATCACATGTCACGATATATCCGCTATGTATAGACAATATAATTTCTTATTTTCATCTTTTACCTAACAATAGGGATGAATAAAAATAGAAATTTCATGCACGAAAGATGAAAAGAAGTTTTACATACATAGAATTCATGGTGAGGAGAACATTTTTTATTTTTATATTTTTTTCAAGGGGAGCGGAGGGGTTGTTGTTGCTGTTTTTATCCAATTTTTGTAAATTTGGATGTTTTATGAAAAAATTAAAAATGACAGAAAATTACTAATGTTCTAAAAAAGTAGAATTAACTTCTCATTAATTTTTGTTCCACATTTTCAATTTATGGTATGCTAAAAAAGGGGGAAAAACAATAATATTCTTGATGTCCATTTATCAGAACTTACTACATGTATTTTAATTCATTGTTGAAAAATTTAGGTTTGTTGTGCAATGATAATGATTTTATATTATATCATATATCACTGTTTTAGAAGCAATAATTTTTTTTTATTACCCTGCTGCTAAAATTGCCCTTAATAAAGATATATTACTTTGGGGGGAATTTTCAGTTCTAACTTAAATGGACTTTTTTAGAAACAAGATAAAAAAAAAAAAAAACTATGTTGTGCCTATTAAAATGACAACCTTCCCGTTTTCGCAGAATATTGCTGTACAGCAGCACCACCTATCGGCAGATATGCACCCAAATTCTATCATCATAATGGCCTTTTCATATGTCTAGTTCAATTACACGCAATAGAACCTGAGATACAGCCTTCACTTATACTGTGGAAATCGCTGTATAGCAGCGCCATCTTTAGAGCGATTGGCATTAAAAGTTGACAGAAACTAATAAAATGTCAAGGTGCATCAGCATATAAATTTATATGCAATTCTGTGCAATAATTACTGAGATAGCCTCCCCTGAAATTATGAAAATCGCTGTATAGCAGCGCCACCTGTTGGGCGGTTGACACCAAAAGTTGATAGGCACTAACACATGTTAAGGGGCATCTACATATAAATTTATATGCAATTCCATGCTATAATTCCTGAAACAGCGGAAATCGTTGTATAGCAGCGCCACCTGTTGACCAATCGGCACCAAAAGTGGATAAACACTAATTTACGTTAAGGTGCATTTACATCATAAATTTATATTCAATTCGGTGCAGTAGTACCGTATATATATTCACCACAAAATTTTTGTCACACCCATTTTCTAAAAATAGTCAAATTGTGTTCTGGATCTCTCAAAACGTGTAAATCCCTAGAAAACCGTTAGTGAAAAATTTTTACGAATCCCATACTTTCTTGTATTGAGTATAGAAGAAAGTAAAAAATGGCTTAAGCAAGCTCTGAGCACTAGTAAAGAGAATATTTGTGGGATTTTATATTATCCAAATTTTCTTTGTTGATATTTTGAAGAAAAAAGTTCATTGAGGGTTAAAATATTTTTATTTGTTCTAATAAAGCAAGCCTATAGCAAATCTCATACCTAAAACAGAAAAAAAAAAAAAAAAACTTGCTTTATAGATCATTTTTTTCCAACGATACTCACATTTTAATATCATTTCAATCAAAGAATCTATTCTTTTGTTTCAATCATTCAAGATTTATTTCCCGATATTTCACTAAAAACTCACAACATCATGTCCATATCGCATTCGTAAAAAGAAATTGAAATATCAAAGTGCTTAATCATCCCCACTACTCATGAGTGAAACGAGTCAGCAATGGCGATACGCCTTATCGTCGTAATCATATAGCTGATTTCCGATTCCTTAATCGAATAAACTCATACTCACATTCACTCACTCACAGCGACGCGGACAATATTCATGAATATAATCAGAAACATTCATGAATATAATCAGAAACATCATGCTTGCGTAGAATAGCCGATAAACACTCAAGAAGGGGAAAATACTCTTTGTTTACTCATATTACTGACGATGACGATTGCCGGAGATCGTGATTGAATATTAGAGGACGGCGGCGGGGAACAAGCACTTTAAATTTTTATTGTTTGTTTGGACTCATAATTTGATTATTAGAATTGGTGGGAAGATTGTCGATTTTTCGATATTAATGAATAAATGAATGGTAAGTATTGAGCTACAATGAATCTTACATAAAGATTAAAGAAAGTAAATTAATAAAAATCTATCATTTTGTATCTGCAATAGTATTTTTATTCTTTTTTCTTCTAAAAATATTTTAAAAAAGAAAAGGTTTACATGTATATAATTTAATTAATGGTATATTTCCGATGCTAATTAATTAATCTTGTCTAAATTTATTTTATAAATGAAATTTATAGACAGAATTCTTTGTCCTATATAATTATTAAAAAAAAATTTTTTTTTAGTGATATACATAATTCATGATGCTAATTAATGATTGAATCATAAATGAATATATTAAAACTAGATGAATGATCGAAAATTTCTACAAACCAATCAGTATTATGATCTGTTTTTGTTGAAATTCTTTTAAAATAAGCAATATTTAAATATATATATATTTTTTTTTGGTAATTATTAATTTAAAATTTTCAATTTTTAAAATGTCAATGAGGCATACTATTGATTCTTTAGAATATTATCATTTGGTATCTAAATCAAAGACTAATAGTCAGGTTTGGTCTACTTTTGAGATACCTGACAATGAGCATGGTACTGTTATTAACACTGATGTGGCAATTTGTAAACTCTGCAAAAAATATGTATGTGCAAAAGGAGGGAGTACAACAAATTTGCCTTCTCATTTGAAAGTGCACCATCCGTTAAAATTTAGTGAGTACACTTCAAAGAAGCTATTGACTCCTGTTATACGTACATACAGTGAAATGAATGATTCTGATAGTCAGTGGCGGATCCAGAACTTGACTTTTGGAGGGGGGGGCTGAGATTTTTCAAAGTGTTATTCTAGACCAATAAAAAATTTACAATTACAATATTCAATTGTGAATGTCAGTGTTTTTTTTTTTTTTGGGGGGGGGGCTTCAGCCCCCTAGCCCCCCCCTTAAATCCGCCACTGCTGATAGTTCACCTGTAGAAAGTAGTGTTTATATTTGGTACACTAAATGATCTTTGCATTAAACAATTTTTCATTAGAAAATTTATTACATTGTTTACCAAGCTATGAGTTTAGTCGTAGTTTAACTATGAGTTATTTCGTAGCTTGACAGGTCAACGTGTTAAAATATTTTCTGTATTTCTCTGCCTATATTTTAATAAATATGTCAATTTACATAATTTTGCTTATTTAATAATTATAATTATTTAATAGCTAATTTAATAATTACTATAATGATTTAATAACCATAATATTTTATTTGAATTTGTCGTGATATCGATATATCAGAATATCGCGATATGAGGATGACGATATATCATGATATTAAATTCCTGACATCGTCCAGCCCTAGTCATGGATTTGCCAAATTTAGATTGTGTGTTGTACTATTTTTTTTTTTTTAACATATTGGGTTAACCAAATAGTAATTGAATTTTTTTTTTCTGAATAAATGGAAAGGAAATTTTTCATGGGATTTTTTTTTTTTTTTTAAACAATATGTTATCCATTTTGTTCGATCACCTTTTGCCACCTTTTAGGCAATTTCAAGATTCCGGACTCGAAAAATATTTTATCTTTTTCGGCAAAAAACTGTTCCAAGAACAATTCGATATCCTAATCAGCAGTAAAGGTTCTACCATTCAGAACGTTTTGCAAATAACGAAACAGTTAGTAATCTGATGAAAATGGTGGATGTGGTAACACATCCCATTCAAGCTGCAGCAATTTTTGACGAGTGACCAAACTTGTATGTGGTCTAGCGTTATCATGGTGAAACACAACACCTTTGTGATTCACCAGTTCTGGACACTTCTGCTTAATTGCACTATTTAATTTACTCATTTGATGGCAGTAGACGTCAGAATGAATGATTTGGTTCCTTGGAAGCAATTCAAAATGCACAATAACTTTGAAATATCACCAGACTGACAGCATAACTTTCTTTTGATGAATTCTGCTTTTGAAGTACTTTGGGAAGGTTCATCACACTTGCACCACAATCATTCTCTTTCAGTGTCATAGACAATCCATTTTCCATCGCCTGTTATCATATATTTCAGGAAAGGTTGTTTTCTTCTTGTCCAAGATTGAATTGCAGATGTCAACATGCTTAGTGAGATGGATTTCTTTGAGCTCATGTGGTACCTAAATATCGAGCTTCCTAACATATCTAAGTTGTTTTAAATGGTATTCAACACTCGATTTCAATATTTTAAGATTCTCGGCAATCTCTTGTGTCGTTAAATGTCGATTGAATTCAGTTAATGCCTTTGTTTTGTCGTCATCAACTTTGATTTGCCTTCCTGAGCGTGCTGCATCTTTAACATCAAAATCGCCAGACGGAAATTTAGCAAACTAATTTGGACACTGCCGTACTTTTAAGGCATCTTCCCCATATACATCATATAACTTTTTGTGAGCTTGAACAACGTTCATCCCTTTTTGGAAGTAATACCACAAAATATAGTGAAAATGTTCCTTTTGAATTTCCATTTTGAAGTCAACACCAAACAAACAACTGCTAATAAAATTGTGCACTTTTTTTCCTAAATCAAGTTTGAAGTGTCTGCTTTGAAGTTACATGATGACATTGGAGTTTTAAAGGAAGTTAGTTGCATTTCAAAACAGTTATCGTCATCTATTAGAAAAAACGCAATGACTTTTTGGCCAACCCAATACTAGGATTAATTACACCAGGACCTACTCATTAAAATGAATTTCGAACCACTATGAATTCCTTGCTTGAACCGGGACATGAATATGACATATGTTGATTCAAGGTCCACTATTTAGATACTAGATGAACCAGCAGAAATAGAAAAAGCAAAATATATCCAAAATAAAAATTCTATTTTCGAAAAAATTCAGTATTCAGTACTTTTCACGAGAAATTTCATATATGTAAATATACATTTACTTATATTTAAATGTTTATTGAAATAACAGGGAATAATTTACAATTTAATATTATGGCTTTTGGGGGTTCCTGGGCAAAGTCCCAGTTTGCTCATGCGATAATATGGGCCTGCTTTCACCAGGGCTTCATCAGACTGAGTGATGTTTTTCTTTTTCTCCACCTTTGTTTTCTAGCATGCACATCCCTCCTCTGTCTAGACATGCGTGCTGTATGTCGTTCACGGCATTGCTAGTTTTAACTATTTTGATGACTTTAATTGCTCATATGCATTAATAAGAGAAGCCATCAAAATCATTACCACTAGCAACGCCTTGAACGACATACAGCACACATGTCTAGACAGGGGATGGCTGTGCATGCTAGAAAACAAAGGCGGAGAAAAGCAAAAGAAAAACATCATTCAATCTGATGAAGCCCTTGTGCAAATGGCGAAAACAGCTTGTAACTTTATAAAATTTTGAAAAAAATACATGTAAATAGTTTCAACATTTGAATTTAGATTTTTTTCCCCTTCTCCATTTGTATGTGTTTGAAATACATGACTCTTTTCAGTGCTATAAATAGCTGTATGGTGACGAACTTTCATGTGAATTTATATGCAAAACAATTTTCATATTCCTTTATTGTGAATAGAAATTTATTACAATTGAAATAATATTTAAATTCTCTCTCTCTTTTTTTTCCCCTGAAAAAGTAAAATTGAAAAAGCAATAAAAAGGAGTTTGGAGGCCTCTTAAAAATTCAGAGGTAGGTCTGGGCCTCATGGACCTATATATATATATATATATATATATATATATATGTATATATATATTCATTAAAAAGGCTCTATGTTTAAGGGGTCATCATGCTGTTTGGTGGTTTGTTTGCTCATGCGCATGGCAAAAGCCAGTGTGAAAGTACTATCTAAGAACTAAACCATTCAAGTTTTTCTTCTCTTACACAGTTCATTAACAAAATATTTTTAATAATAAAATTAAAAAATATGTAAGATATTTTTAGTGAATTTATTTGTTTTGAATTTATCGTTTATTTTGTTATTAATTAATTATTGATTATTTAAATTATAATTTTTATTTAATAAATAACTAGACTTTATGCAGAACAGAAATATCAATATTTACACAATGCTAAAAACGGCAGTGTAAAAATTGTTAAGTGCGGACTGCAGTTTTGGTAGAGTAAAGCGTACCGTCATCAGTGCAGAATACCGAAGCGTATTATTGAGCGATAATCCATATATATATATATGAGCAATAATCCACTTCGTCATTCTGCACTGATGACAGTACGCTTTACGCTATCGAAACTGCAGTCTGCACTTAACAATTTTTACATTGGTGTTTTAACGTTGTGTAAATATTGATAATTTTATTTATTTATTTTTACAAAACTGGATTTTAAAAATTATAATGTGGATCTATCTCTGTTATAGTTACCTCTAATTTAGCTAAATATTTTGAATGTAATTTGAGTGTTCAATGGGGGCTGCGAAATAAATATGTCAAAATGCAAATGGCAGTCTTCAAATAAAAAAGTACTAATGTTTCAAATAAAATTTGCATCCGTAAAATCACAGCTGCTGAAACCTATATGCCATTTGACTTGTAATTTATATTGTTTGAGGCATTTGTCTAACATTTTTTATAAAAATCATGAATTAGAGGTTTTACATTTTAAAGTTTCAAAATCAATTTTCCAGGAATTTATTCTTATTTTTGAAATATTATGAATTATTTTCTCAAAGGATATTTATTTTATTTATTTATTCTTTGAAAATAACAAGAATTGGGACTTTATATAAAGAGTGTGTCAGGGATGTCATAGATCAATGAAAACAACTAAGCAAGTTTAATGGTAAAATTGGATACTAAATATTGTATATAACATGATTTGCAGATTTTTTTTGCCTAAAATTTTTGACTATTTTGTTAATTAATTTAATAAGGATTCAGGTAGTTTTCTCTTGCCCCCCCCCCCCCTTTTTTTTTTTTTAATTTATTGAAATAAATTTTATTATTTTAGTAGGAAGAACATATACATGAAAGAATTCTGATTTTTTTTTTTTTTTTTTCCTACCTCTTTAGGTCATAAAGACTTTGTGTGTCCCAAAAATTATTTTCGTTGTAATGATGGCATTACATGCCAGAGGATTTCCAAACTGTGTGATGGAAATAATGACTGTCCTGATTTTTCTGATGAAGGGTCATTTTGTCGTAAGTATTAATTATTATTATTATTTTTTTAAAGATAGCTATTATCGCTGGCAACCAAAACTCATGTTACACGAGTTTAATGTGGGAAAGTTTATCAGAATTTCTCATCACATAATATTTTTTTCTTTTCTTAATTTTATTTTCACATTTAAAGAAAAACTTTTAAAAATTTATTTTTCAATATTTTATTTTGAAGCCATAATGTACTGTTACTAAAAATGTTTTAACTTTCTTGTGTGAGAAAGTAGTTCATAAAGAAACAGACAGGTTCTATTTGATGAATGCTCTTTATTCAATGTAACTTCTCGAATTAGTACAATGAAACTTTGATTTCAACGAATAATCTCGAAACAGTCCGTTAGTACTGTTATTTCATTGAATATTCTAGTAACAGTCCAATGAAGCTGTCACATGTTCCTCAAAAGTCATTATTCAATGAATGTTCTAGATTAGTCCAAGAAAGCAACAGTCACTTGTTCCACAGGAGTAAACAGTAAAGCAAATAACATCAAATACTCAAGAGCAGAAATATTGCTAGTTCACGAACAAAGTTCAGTCACTTAGAGCACAGTCTCTAAAGTGTAATTGCTCAGAATAGGTCTCTGAACGACTCTAAATTACAGTGACTATACTCTGTCATGCAGAAGTTAAATCATTTCAGGGTTCCCAGCGGCAACTGAAAAGCAACTATTTGCTACTAAAATCAACCCCAGGCTACTATGGCAACTATTTTTGTGTAAAAGTGGCTTAAAAGCTACTATTTTCATGTTAGTCAGAGCTATTTTCTGGAAAATGGAGACTATTTTGAACAAAAAATTGTTCCCCGCTATTTGTTTTGCACCTTCACTGCATTTTTACTTCCATTATCCGACTACCATAGGTAATGGGAATACTTATTGTATTTGGTCAAAAAATTCAGTTTTGAGTTCTAATCTGATATACATGTTTTAAGGTTTCCTGTGCCCAAAACAGTGGTTTTCGGCAATTCGCGTGTGTATGGTGGGAAAGAGAGAGAGAGATCTTCTGACTATTACATCTCCGAAACTAATAAATATAGAATGAGGAAACTTCAGAATTCAGGCAGTTCTGGTGTACAGATGATTTTTCAAACTTTTAGTGAAAGTTAGATAACCGGAAGTGTGACATTGTAAACCAAAAGTGGGACCATAAAACTGTACATAAACACCCAGTCCTTTCATATGCATTAGTTGGTTACTTCAGAAAAATTGATAGGCTTTCTATTTCTGTATATATAAGTAGGTCAATTTGAGGTTCTCGCAAAATGGATGCAAAATTTTTTTTTCAAACTCTCCGTATTAACTCCCTTTTAGAAATCCTTTTGTGTGTAATTGTTGTTTTCCAGTCAAAAATTGAGTTTGCCACGTTTTGATTAAAATAATCCAAAAACGGCTGTAATAATTTTCTTGAAAATTATTATATAAATTCCTCTTTAGATATCTCTTTTGCATCAAATTATTGTTAATTTTCCTTGGTTATTATAAGAAAATTAACAATTATCTTGATTAAACAAGAAAGGTATCTAATTTTTTAGGTCAGTTTTATATCTTTTGACCACATTATCTCCAAAAACTGCTTAAATATTTATATTGCTTTTTTTTTTTTTTTTTAATTCAAGACTACTATTTGGATCGATGTGGCTACTATTTTGGCCACTATTTCATTCGGAATGGCTACTATTTCAACTACTGTTTCATACATTAAAGGCAACTAAAACAACTATTTTTGAGTGTCTTTCATGCTGGGAACCCTGATCATTCCTATTTATACCTTTTGGTGTTGGGGTTTGGCGAGAATTCTATCCACAATCTCATGGAAATTTCTAGATCTAGGCCCCTGTGCATAGTATAACTTTGAAACTTTGGGAACCCTAAATTGCTGTTTTTTGCCAAATTGGTCACCAAGTTTGTCTCAAGGCTGACCTTACTGAAAGTGAATAAACTATCTCTTTATTTCCACTTTGCCTGTAAAACTACTTTCACTGCAACAATACAAATAATACAGGAGAAAAGACTTAATTTGTTGTAACAGTACAAAAAGTACAGTTAGTTCATTTTCTACACTTTATAAAGGAAATAAACCTTTTGAATGTGAAAACTGAATGAGTTAGGTTTAGAGTAATTATGATTACAAATTTCCTTCTAGAATAATTGAGTTTGGCTTCTGGCTCTGATAGATGATAAATCCTGTAAAGTTATAAGTTTAATAATATTTGTTGCAATATCATGTTTTGATATAATTTCATATAGCAAAGTAGATTCTGTATCTGAAATTTATTTGGGCAAATTCAATATATATATAAAAAAAGTGTATGCCATTAAGTTTTCTTGAAATACTATCATCAATACACATTTTGGATAAAAAATAATGTGATATTATGAATTCTCAAAATGCATAAATAAAAATCAAAACAAAAAATAACAATTTTATTTATTCTGAAATACTTTATTACTCTTACATTGTTTCCTGTTCCTTTCTGTTTATATTTTTTAGTGGCAGAATAGTTCTTGTGATCAAACAGTTTGGCCTTTTAACTAAAATGTTATGAATTTAAGATTAAATTTAGTTTTCTGTGTGTATTTATAAAAAAAAAAATAATAATAATAACCACTTCTCCGACCACTGTTGTCTGTGGAAGGCTACATTTCCTCCAAGTTATCTCGGGATAGCCAGTGAAGTGTTTAAAAAGTATTTCGAACTAATTCAAATACAGTAACCGCCACTTAATGAATTCACTGGTTAATAAAATCAGCCGCTTAATCTGATCAAATTGCCTGGATCAAAATCAAATCAAAACAAACTACATTTAAAACCGCCATCGCTGATGTTAAAATAAAAAAAAATTTAACACAATTTAATTAATTTTTCTCAAATTCCCAAATAAATAGTTTGGCTCTTATTTATTAATTTATTTCCCCCCAATTGATCATTTAAATTACTCAAAATTCAGTTTAACGGGAAAGTAAAATTCATCCGAATGTGTGTTTGTAAACAAACTCACGGCGCTTCTGAATGTAAACAAACAGTTTCGCAATCAGAAAAATCAAAAAATAAATAATAGATAAATGGAATAAAAATCATTTTAGATCATGCTCAAATAATTTAAAAATAATATTAATAATTTTTATGACGTTCATATTTCGTTAATTAAAGTTGATGACAGCACTTTTAATTACATTTTCAAAATTCCTTCTAGAAAATTCCATTAGCTCCGCAGAAACGCGGTGTCACTATGCCGTTTTAAAATAGCATCACTTACAAAAATAAGTGAGATTTAATAGTAATAATCATCTCTAAAAAATAGTCAAAAATAAAATTTCCTCCATCAGAATTAATTTAATTTCATCTTAATTCTTTAACTTTTATTTGAGCATAATTTTTTATTTATTTATTTATTTGAATTTCTCTTCATGAACAGTGGCACTATAATTTTGTACTTTCCACTAGGTACGATTTTGGCTAATTTTAATATTTACAATCCAAAATTTAATAACCAAAATTCTTGAACATCCATTTTTAATAAAGAAATTAATTTTTCTATTCTTACAGCCGGTTAATAAACAAAAAAAAAAAAAAAAAAAAATCTCTTCATATCAGCAAAAATATCATTTATACACACTAAAAAACTTTTTCATTTGCAATTTTTTTTTTTTTTTTTAAAGAAATTAAAGAACAACAATCTTTCCGTTATCTCTCATTGTTGAAAATTTTACACTTGCAGCATAGCTACAAATTAAACACACCCCATAAATTATCTCTGTAACAATTTCAAGGAACATATTCTTCAAAGCGCAGTAATAAGTTACAAATTTGATTTGATTTGCAAATAATTTATATATATATATATAAATTATTAAAATATAATTTCTGGTTCTTATTTTGTAATAACTATAAATCAAGAGGTTTAAATGGAAAGATTTTAAATTTATAAGTAAAGCGTGAACTTTTGTAAAGTAATGATGATTTTCCTCAAAGGAAAGTGCATAAGAACTTGTTTAATTTACTTATATCAAAGAAACAATTAATTAATTATTAATCAAAAATTAATTAATATTGTTTATTAATTCCAATGTTTGTAACCTTTTGATGGCTCAGGACGAATGAGATTTTAATAAGCGGTGGGTACTGTAGTCGATTAGCGATTTTTACACTTTTAAATTGGGTTTTTTTAATAATTTAAAACTATTTATTTTTATCCCTTTCATATATATATATATGTATATTTTATCATTTTAAGGTGATAAAAATATGTGTACATCTCTCAGCTGTACATATGGATGTAAGCCTAGTCCGAAAGGTCCTCTTTGTTATTGTGGAGAAGGTAAAGAACCTGACGGCAGTGAGTGCATTAGTAAGTATGATATGTATTTGCATAGCTTAATTGATCTTGAAAAGGAAATAAAATTCTGTTAGAGTTCTATAAAAGTTATTTGGAAATAGTAAAAAAGTTGATGTTAAGTATTTTATATACTATTTACTTACTTTTAGATTAATTTTTATTTCTTTATTTACAACATTTCTGAAGATGTTAATTATTTTAATGTAGGAAAATAATATTCATTTGTTCTCCATTTTACTACAGGTATAAGAAATTTAACTTTCCGTTAAAATTTTTTTTTTTTACGCAGTTTTGAGGTGTGTGGAATCCAAAAACCAGTAAATTAACCCTTTGAGTGCTGAATACTCGCGGCCTATGCGGTCCATAAGGACGGCGTGCGGTTGGCGCTGACGATCGCCAGGGACTGAATACTTTTTTGCGTAGTATGGATCTCGTTGACGGTACACTGATCATTTTTGCCGGGCGCGTATTTGCATCCATAGTCCATACTGATAACATCTGCTGAGCACGTATTTGCGTCCATAGTCCATACTGATAACATCTGCTAAGCGTGTAGTTGCGTCCATAGTCTATATTAATGACTTTCGCTGGACGCATATGTGCGTCCATAGTACTCAAAGAGTTAACGTGGTGTCTGTCTGTAGGATGGTAGTCAGTTGTTTGTTTTTATACAGATTATCTCAAAAACAAATGATTGTAAACAGGGTTCGCACGGATCTGGGAGAACAGGGAAAATTGTAAATATTGCTCAAGAACCTGGAAAATTATGATATAAACCTAGAAAATGCTTTCTGAGCATTCACTTTATATCGCAAGTCACGTTACTATGTTGCCTTTTATGTCGTGAGCTATGTTCTGTTTTATACCGTGAGCTATTTTTTATGTTGCGGACCAAATTTTGTGACTGGAATTTTCTAAAAATAGACCTGGAAAACCTGGAAAAATCAGGGAATTTTATTTTTCAAACTGAGTGGGAACCCTGTGTAAAGAGATCAAACCAGATTTGAAATTTCATTTTTTCACACTAGCAAAAGCCCTATTTATTTATTGTATTTTTTTTTTTTTTTTTAACACTCTAATTTGCAAATTTTGTGAGTTCAAAATTTATAATTATTATAATTATTATTATTTCTTTTTCATATTGAAAAGAAGGGCAAAATTTCACATAGTGAGGATTTTTTTATCATAAAAATTCCAGGGTTTTAAATTATCATTTAAGCATCTCGCTGCCGCTGATGGTTATATCCAGTCATTGAGCTGTTCTTTTTTCCACAATACTTTTATAATGAAAAATTTTATAATTTTGGTTTGATTTCCAAGTTTGAAGGACTCGAATAATAGTCATAAGTATTATAATCATATGCAGAGTTACATTTTTAATCTGAAGTTGTAATAAGTATTATTTTAATAAATGCAAGTTGCACAAAATTGCATTTACTAAACTGTCCAAAGCCACTACCCAAGCTGCACAAAGCATTGACAAAAAAAAAAAAAACTAGTTGGCATAGGTGGACTCTGCTCAGTTCCCCATCATATTTATGTTCTCATAAATTTCTAGTGCGAGACATTTTATAGTCATGTTAAAAGAAATGAATTTGACCAAAGCTTGATACAGTGATAGAATGAAATCCCCGCCTAATAGGCTATCCACCGTTCACTTCGATATATTTATCTTATTCTAATCTATTAATTTATTTTATCAGGGTCGATTCCGTTGTCTAGTTAGTTATAAAATACCTTATTTTACCTTAAATAGGCTTATTTAGTTATAAAATTTGCCTTCCGTTGTTTAGTTTTCATGCTACTATTTCCAATGCAATAATCCTCAAAATTCATATTTATATGAAAAATTTACAATTTCGTTATGTTGATAAAATCATAAATTATGAATAATTTATGAAATTTTCCTATTAGAATATATGTATTCAATCATGTTCAAACAAATATCATAAATGTAATTTTGAAGTTGTCTAATGTATTTATGATCCTCAAAATGGAAGTTTATGCTCAATTTTGCCTTATTCTGAGATGTTAAGTAAATCGTAAATTCCAAATAACTTACGAATTTTTTAAATTGGAAAAACCATAGTCTATGATATTCATGCCAGTATCCTAAATACTATTTAGAAAGTGGTTTGACATCTTTACGATGAAAATATCCCTCAAGGTTGACGTTTATGTGAAATTTTGCTCTATTCTGCCATGTTAAGAAATTCGTAAGTTTCCAATAACTTACAAAATTTTTATATTGGAAAATTAATAGTCATTAATATTCATGCCAGTGTCCTGAATAATATTTCAAAAGTAGTCTGACATCTTTACGATGAAAATATCTCTCAAAACTGACGTTTATGTGAAATTTTGCCCTATACTGCCATGTTAAGAAATTCGTAAATTTCCAATAACTTGCAAAATTTTCAAAGTAGCATATTTATAGTTACTGATGTTTGTTCCGGCATCAAAGCTGATATTTTAAAACTGGTCTGACATTTTTACAGTAAAAAGTTTCCATTTAATGCACGTTTAAGTGAATTTTTGTCCTATTCTCCCATGTTAAGAAAATCGTAAATTTCTAATAACTTACAAAGTTTTTAAATTCAAATGTAGCAAATGTATAGGGTTCTTGCCAGTGTCGAAAGTAATATTTTAAAACTGATTTGACCTCTTTGCGACAATTTGTTCTTGAGATATCGTGTACACAGACTAACAAACTAACGGACTAACACACTAACAGACACCATACAAATTTTGTATTTCAGATTCCTCACACCTGAAAACGTGTAAAAAAGTAAAAAAAACGAGGTAGAAAATTTTCACGATTACCTAAGTTCCCCATACCTATAGTATGATGGGGAACTAAAAAAAAAAAAAAAAATGTGCAGGGAAAACAAAATAAGAAATTAGCCCTTTTTAAAGCCGGTCAGAGGGTTAAGATACTGGTATGAATGTCATCGAGTATGGGATCATACCTTAAAATTTTTGTGGGTTACTTGAAAATTGTAAACTTCATGGCAGTATAGGACAATATTTCATACAAATTTGCATTATGTGAATTATTGCATTGGAAATATTATGGAATTACATAAAACTAAATGTGAAACTAATCCTAATAAAATTAAACAACAAATTAGGAGAGTTCACCTATTATCAAAGTCCATCTGTGCCAACTAATGTTTTTTTTTTTTTTTTCCAAATGATGTAAAATTAGTCAGATTTATTTTAAGCTGTAGCAGACATTCTCACATGGAATGATAATTTTTATTTATTCCCCTTAATTGTTTATTATTCAGCTAGTTCCCATCAATTATGAATCTAAATTTTTTCTGTAAGAGGTTTTTTTTTTCTGTCTTTATTTGAGTAACTTTATTCCTGAATGGCATTTTCTATATTTTCATTGTAATAGTTTCTGTTAAGAATGACAATTTTTCCCAGTTTTGTCAAAGAAAAAAGTGAACATGTGTCATTTTATTATTATTATTATTCTGCATTTGTTTAAGTATCTTTCATTCTTCACCTTTTTTTTTTTCATTTTGTATTGTGTAATAAAGATTACTTCTATGGGCATTGGTTGGAGGAGTAACGTGAAACAGTTTCAACTTTAGCAGTAGTACTTTTTAAATATCAATACATTCAGTTAATCCAACACAAATTTTTGAAGAGATTTTTGATGAGAGGTAAATTCAGAATTGAAATGATTTTGGTATATGGTATTTTTTGTTTTTTGTTGTTGAGCCCTTAACCTTTCTTCTTTACCCAGAACTGCAATTTTTCTTTTTGTTATTTGTGTCAATTCCTTATCTCTCAAATTTCATTTTTAGTAGAGTAAATTTCTCATTGTATAAATTTCCTATTTCGATTTTAACCAGTCTTTCAGTTTAAAAGCAATGAAGTTTGAATTTGGTATTTATTTATTTAATATATATTTATTTGAACTCTGACTGTTCATTCTTTTCAATTGGCCTTTTCACCAAATGAATTCACTCGATTCCACCACTTAACCAAATGGTTACCTTTATATATAATATGTGGTTGAAGTATATCAAAATAAATAAAACTTTACATTCTTTATAATCATCGGGTATTAAAAGTACGTTTAATTGTTATACTGAACTAGCAAATTGATCTGTAAAAAATTCAGATATATTTATTCCACTTTTTTATATATGCTGCTTTTATAATTATGAAAAAGTAATAAATAACTTTCAGCATATCAATCTTATAAACTTTAATAAATTTTAAATCCAAAAATAAATTATGGTTAATTTATGGTTACCCTGCTTTAAGTTAGTTCTGGCAACCCCGCAATTTTGATATTTTTAACCTTTGCTTTAGTAGCTCTTTATTTTTGTCTTGTGGTGATCATGTTTCATGTTCCTTTGAGTGTTTTAGCATATTTTTAAAAATGTATATAGTATATTTTTACAATTTGTGTAATCATCTGTTAAATGTTTTGAAGTTGTAATTGTGGTATCATGTACTTAAATTTTCTATGTTTATGTGTTTTTTAACATCATTTTTCCCTGAGGAAGGCTAATGAAGGAATTTAGCCGAAACGTTGGATTTAAAATTTATTAAAGTTTATAAGATTGATATGCTGAAAGTTATTTATTACTTTTTCATAATGATCTGTAAAATTTTAATATTGTCTAATATATTTAATCTTTTAGTGTTTTTTATATGTGTATTGCATTTGTTGAAAATTTACATTGCAAATAAATTTATTTATTTTAGGTGAAAGTAAAAAGTGTGAAAATGAAGAGCTCTGTGATCAGATTTGCCAGAAAAAAGATTTATCCTATGAATGCCTTTGTGTAGATGGCTATAAAGCTAAAGGTCATAAATGTATCGGTATTAATGGTATGTCATTAAATCTGCTAATCTTTATGTTGAAATAATTATTCTTATTTATATTTGTTTTAGTCAAAATGTTAAGATCAGGTTCAAATTTTCTGTTAGAGTTCAAAATTTGAAGATAATAAAATAAAAAATCTGAAGATAAAGTAATATTAAACTCCGACTTTTGTAATTGTAAGAATTAGTATCTAGAACAAATTACAGTTTGAAGTATATTTAAAAATACCTCTTTATTTTATTTTTCCATTGTAGTTCCTCCCAAGGATCCTCCAACACTGATCTTTACAAATGCTGCCAATTTACAGCACATGTTTATGAATGGGACTCTTGTCCGCAGTACAAGTATAGTTAAAGTTGTCGAAAGAACGCCTATAGATTTCAATCACAGAAATGAAACAATTTGTTGGGTATGTATTTGTGTATAATATTTTAAATGTTTTTATATCTTATAAATCCCCTATTTCCTTATGAAAAATATAAATAAAATTTTATTTATATATAGATTAACCCTGCGTTAGGCACGCGAAAATTTTTTACGCGTTTAGTCGCGCGGGTGACATATGTCACCCATTTTCAGTATTCTATTTTTTTTACTCTAAGAAATACATAATTAAAGTAGCTTTCTAAAACAACAAAATACAGATTCAAAATTTATATTTAAATGAATAAGAATTATGATGGTTTCAATGAAAGGTGCTACAAACGCCATCTGTTACAGAGAAAGGGAATAAAAGAGGCACGTATTCGAAATGTTATGGGTGACGTATGTCACCCACGTGCCTAACGCAGGGTTAATTTATAACACATAATTAATTGATCATGACTAAGAATTACAGATTAATACAGAAAGCATAATAGTAGAAATTTAAAATTTGTATTTCATAGTAATAGTTCTTTGTTGAATTGCATGCAGCATTACATTGTTCATAACCAGCTATTTTCTTCTTGATCTGCAACACATCTCTAAAGGAATTATTTCTGTAAAATCTTATTGAAAAATGTAAATGATATCATATTAATAATTTTTAAATCAGTGTTAAGTTTTTTACATAAAATAAATTGAAAAGTAATTAGGAAAATTCATTTTTGATCTTTTAATTTTTCTTCTCAGTTATTTCAAAATAATTAAATAATTAAAAATTCTTATTTCATAGCAATAGTTCTTTGTTGAATTGCACATAGCATTACATTGTTCATAATCAGCTATTTTCTTCTTGATCTGCAACACATCTCTAAAGGAATAATTTCTGTAAAATCTTATAAAAAAATGTAAATAATATCATGTTAATAATTTTCAAATCATCTTTGAAGTTTTTTACATAAAATAAATTTAAAAGTAATTAGGAAAATTTGCTTTTGATCATTTCATTTTTCTTTTCAGTTATTTCAAAATAATTAACTAAATTTATGGAGTATACATTTAAATATCTTATTTTAAAATTATAATTTTACTCCTCTAAGACAGCTTATTTATTTTTCGGTTTCTTTAGGCCTTTATTGGAAATTCTTCTGGTTTATTTTGTGCCAATGCTTTTGATTTGTCTCAACGATGGTACCTTCAACTTCCTGATCTTTATCAAAAAATGAGTAAGTTTTTGTAATTAATCATTAGAATTATGTTGAAATTATAGACTAAGATATCTCTCCCTCCTCCTTCGCACCCCTCCTAATAACTTTACAAATTCAAAAATACCACAATCGATTTGTAGGTATCAGAAACCTCTATTTGCCAATTTTGAATGGTCTAACTCTATTTTTTTTTTTTTTTTTTGCCCTTCTGCTCCTCTGAATAACTTTACACTTTCGAAAATATCCTCATTCAACTTGTAGGCCTCTAAAACCTATCTGTACCAATTTTGAATGGTCTAACTGTATTTCTATTTTTTTGCCCCATAGCCCCCCCCTCCCCTTTTTCCGCACACCTGGGACGAATTTATAAAATTAAAGAAGTTAGTTTTTATATATTTGTGGGAGCTATATTTTAGAGCAAAATCTCACACATATCTTTTTTTCTGTTTGTGATATAAAGGATTATTTCAAATCACGTTTTGCCCCCCCCCCCCTCTTGGGGGCTGAATTTCAAAAATTCCAGATATTGATTTTTAGATATTTGTATTAGCTATATATTAGAGCAAAAATTTCACATATATCTGTTTTTTTTTTTGTTTGAGATATATAGGAGTATGTGAAACCATGTTTTGCGCACCCCTTCCCCTCCTTGGGGACTGAATTTCTAAAATTCCAGAAATTGATTTTTAGATATTTGTGTTAGCTATATTTTAAAGCACAAATTTTTTAGATATCTGCTTTTTTCTTTGAGGTATGAAAGTTTTTGTGAAATCACATTTTGCCCCCTACTTCTCCTTGGGGGGCGAATTTCACAAAATCGCTTCTTAGGGGGTGCTTACACTATATTTTCTATACTCTGACCCAGTTTCGAGTCAGCAATTTCAGTAGTTTTTGCTGTGCTTTGATGAGTCAGTGAATAAGTGAGTGAGTCTGTGAATGAGTGAGTGGAAGTACTCCTTTATATGTATAGTTTACAGTCATTTGCAAAAGTTTAAGACCAGTATCCGATTTTCAGTATTTTAACACATTGCATTATTTATGCAGATTATTGCATAATCTCATGTGCTGATTGCATCAGACGCATTCTACTACTATAAATAAAGGTGGCTGTCACATAGACGGTGCTGTTGTGTAATTATTGTAATGGGTAAAAACCTTCACTTACTGTCGCAAAAGGGTCAGAAATATTGATCCTGTTTAAAAATGGATTTTCTGAATGTCAAATAAATTCGAGGATAAATGTGAGCAAGGCAGCTGTGCATCAAGCTATTAGTAAATTTAAAATTTCGGGAAAATTTGTGGGCCTTAAGAGAAGCGGTCGCCCTAGAAAAACGAGTGCACAAAGATTATCATGTTATAAGAAGGATGATCATATGAGATCAAAGAACCTCCTGCAATATGATTAGACATTCTCTGACTGCAAAAGGCACCAATGTCACCACAGGGCAGTGATGCCTGATTGGGGATTTTGTCTCCATTTTGGGGAGTTTTGAGGCTTCTGGGGACAATTTTGGGAACCAAATGTTTGTGGTGACTTTTTAGGGGAATTCTGAGATTTTTGGGACAAATCTGGGGAATTCAACTTTCTGTCAATGTTGGCAACGTAATGATTTATCCCTATGACCAGGGATTTTCAATAGCTTTATTGTTATTTGGGGATTTTTTTTCAAAAATTGCCTTCATTTGGGGAAAAATCTGAGCTTAAATCTGCTTGATATTTTTTTTTTTTTTTTTTGAAAAAAAAAATATTTTCCCTTTTTAGTAGAAATCAAGTTAGGGATTTTTTCTTAAAAAAAACCTCTGATTTGGGGAAATTTAAAGACCTGTTTGGGGAAATAATTTTCGACCATCTGGCATCACTGCCACAGGGGTGTTTGTGTTCGGGGTTTTTACTCTAACCCATTTGTATTTTCATATTTCCTACAAAGTTATTTTTTGCTTTCATTGGTTGCTCATTTGTTATCCAGGTGATATGTGAATGAAATGTAAAAAGACTGAAGCCTTCCAGCCTAAATAGTGTGAGTATTATTTGATATTTTGGGTTTTTTCTAATTTGAGGCTCTAATTTTCAGGGTTTTTACCTTTGAGTCACAATCACCCTTGTGTCAGTTTGAGTACTATTTCAAGACGTTTGGCCAAAGATTTTTGTTTATCATCATCATAAACCTGCAAGGAAACCTCGACTTACTCCAAGTATGAAAAAGAAACGACTGACTTTTGCCAGATAATATCAGATTTGGATAGTACAGCAATGGAGTAGGGTCTTATTTTCGGATGAGTCAAGTGTGCAGCAATTTTCTGCATGTGCTACTAGTGTTTGCCACCCAATTGGAAAAAGATATGAGAGATATATGATTCAAACTCTGAAACATCCTCCAAGCCAAATGATATGGGGGTTCAATGTCTGTGTCCAGTACTGCTAGTCTGTATTTTGCACCACCTAAAAACACTATTAATGGAAAGTGGTACTTTAGTTTGTTATGTGAGAAGTTGAAGCTTTACATGTGTGTTCATAATGTTCAGTTTTCATGCATGATGGTGTGCCGTTTCACATAGCGAAGATTGTCAAGAAATATCTGAGAGCACAGAAAATCAAAGTGCTTGACTGTCCAGGTAACAGGGCAGATTTGAATCCAATAGTGAATATGTGGTGTATTGTGAAAAATAAAGTTGCTGAAATGCAACCATCCACTGCTACGACACTTGTTGAAGCATTAAAGCATGTCTGGTGCACAGACATTTCTAAAGCTTACTGTGAGTCTCTTATTTATAGCATGCCTAAGAGGATTGCTCAAGTTATTAAAAACAAAGGAAATCCTACAAAATACTGACTTTAATTACAGTAAATAACCATGTACATATTGTAATTTTATATGTAAAATATGTATGTTATTTTTGCAGAATTTCATTAAATCTTATTTTTCTATGGGTGGTCTTAAATTTTTGCAAATGATTGTATATAGTCTTTTTTGGTGGCTACAACATACTAATTCATTATATATTATTAGGTCTTTGCATAAATTCGTGCGGTTTTTTATTGCTTCATTTCATAAAAATACATCAAATCAAATGACAATTTTTAATCAAAATACTCTCCATTACTTTCTACAAGCTTTGCCCATTTTTCGGGTAACAAATGTATACCATGGCGATAGAAGCTCTCGTCTTTGGAGGCAATAAAATTATCCGCGTCCGCATGAATTTTTGCAACGACCTAATAGATCATCTCATTTGAATATGCAAGTTTCTTTTTTAGAGATTTAATTTTATCCCAACTTTCATTTAAACAAACAACAACAAAAAAAAAGTATTTTGTTTAATAATTTTTCTTTAAATATGTTTAATTGGACCTAATAGAAATTTTTGGTGTTTAATATTTTAGTATTTATCCTTTTCATTCTGCAGCATACCCAAGAGACTTTACATAATTTAATCCTAATCAACTAATATACTTATATATAATACAGTAAGATCTGAAAACAGAACCTGTCATTCAGTCTTAAAGCAAAAAATGTCAAAATACTTAAAACAAATTTAAGGTACAATGAATTCAGTAAGATTGTAAGCTAATTAAAATGTTTAATTATTTAATTTGTTATTTGTCTTGAACAATTAAGTTTTCATAGCGTTTACTGTATTGTAATTAAGTATTATATAAATCATATTGAAATATAATTTATCCATAATATTTCATTAAATTTATCCTTATTTTCTAGCTATAAGCCAAATAGCTTATGAATGGGTTTCTAAAAATTGGTATTTTTTGGACGAAGAGCATGAAATGGTTTTTGCTTGTAATGAAAATTTGACAATCTGTGTCACTCTTATTGACATTGCTCTGAACACTGTAAAAGACTTAGCATTGGATCCTACTAAAGGGTAAGTTTTTTGTGAAAGGAAAATAAAATAGTTATTAGATATTCATTTATTATTATTAATTTTTTTTTTCTTTCACAGGAAATAATTGTTTTATAATGGTGTTTTTCATCTCATTATCCAATTGATTAATATTTTGTGTATTTTCTACCTCCACTAACCTAGGATATTAGATGAACACACTTGATATTTTGTGGGCTCATTTGTCAAAAAAGAAACATGAGGATAGAATAGAGATATTTTAAAAAGGTTAATACCCAGCTTTTTACTCCCCCCCCTTTTTTTAAGTAGGCGGGGGGGGGGGGGGGTAAGCAATTTTTTAATAATGTAGTGAATATATGAAGAATTTTTATATGGAATTTCTAACTCAAGCGGTTTCCAATTTGTATAGCTCACCCCTTCTTTTTATTCTGGTTTCATCCTGTTAGAGACATGAATGACTTTTTTAATAATGCAGTGAATATTAATTTAATTGAAAAAATTTTGAACCAACTAACATGTTTCTAAATTGTACAGCAAACTCCCTCTTCACTTCTGTTCTTCTTCCCATTAAAGATGTTGAACAACTTTTTAGTAGCATGGTGAATATGATCTTAATTGAAAAACTTTACTAGATCAATTGGTTTACTAAAGTGAATTTTACTAGCTCATTCTAGCTTAATTGTTTTTTTAAATACACATTTTAGCCCCTCTTTTACCTTTATCTCAATCCCCTTTAGATAGATATACCAACTTTTTAATAGTATAACAGTGAATATGAGTGCTGAAGAATTTTCATATTGAATATCAAGCATTTAGCTCATGTGGCTCCCAAATTACACAATATACACCTTTTTTTTTTTTTCTTTTCTTTGAAGATGGAAAACAATTTCTTAACAGCCTAGAAATTCTTTCTAGATATTAAAGAACTTGTTTACAAATTTTCTTTCAAATCTGTCAAAGGCAGATTTGTATACAGACAAACAAAGAAACAAACTTTTGCATTTGTGTTGTTACAAAAAAAAACTTGTCAGCTTCCTTGTGTGAGAAGGTAATTCGTAAAGAAATAGGTAAGTTCTAGTTGATGCTTTTATTCTATGTAACTTCCCCAGGAGCAGAATTATATCGATGTTCTGCAATGAGACATTAAAATTTGCAGATGTTCTGCAGGTATTTTGTCCAAATTTGTCAAAGTACAGTAAAATGCAAAATAAGCATAAAAATAATACTTATTAGTAAAATATTTATTACACATTTATAATAAAACATGATTTAAAATGTTTATAATCTAAAACTGAGGAATACACCCAGAATTTGCAATTTTTTCAGTGGCTTTTGGGATAACTTCTTTCTCAAGTCTGTACACCAACACTGTTAGTGTTATTGTGATGAATATTCTCGAAAACAGTCCAGTAGTACTGTTAATTCTTCGAATATTTTGGAAACAGTTCAATTAAGCTGTCACTCATACCACAAAAGTTACTTGTTCGTTGAATGTTCTGGAATAGTCCAGGAAAATAGTCACTTGTTCCACAGGAGTAAAGCAAATAACATCAAATATTTAGAGTAGAAATTTTTCCTAGCTCCTGAACAAAGTTCAATTGCTTAGAGCACAATCTCCAATGTGCAATTGTCCATAATAAGTCTCTGAAAAATACTGAATCACAGTGATTACACACTCTCTTTCAGAAGTCAAATTGCTCCTATTTATATCTTCTGGCGATGGGATCCTAGATCTCGGCCCCAAGCATAATACAGCTTTAAAACTTTGAGAACCCTAAACTACTATTTTTCACCAAATTTGGTTACCAAGTCACCAAGTTTGTCGCCAAGGCTGACCGAATTGGAAATAAATGAACTGCCCTTTTATTTTCATTTTGCCTGTAAAACTACTTTCACTGCAACATTACAATTGAGGCAGGGTGAAAACTTAATTCGTTGTAACAATATATAGTCCAGTCAATAGGTATGTAAAAAAGGGCTTACCTAGCAAAAGGTGGGGTAGAAGATTTTTCTTTTTAATTTGTACATATTAGTGTCAATATGAAAAAAACGAGTTATCCAACATGATCGACCCCGGAGAATTTTTGCCGGCTGAAAAACCTCGAAAATTTACTACTTTTTTGGCTTTTTTTGAAATATCTCAGAAATGGCTAATTTTAGCGATATTTTTCTATTATAAAGTTTAAAGAAGATTAAATTTCCTACAATTTTCTTCATTACAACTTTTTTGTAGTACTAATAGCAAGCGTGTTACAGCCTCTTGAAAGTCTGCATTTTTTCTCAAGCTAATAAAATACATCTCAAAGAAATGGGTCGGTGCACGAACGTTTATTAGAAAACGGAAAGAAAGGAAAGGACATATTCAGCTGCCTGACCTTAGGAAATGACATCTGCTTCGTAGCAATAAAGGTATTTAAAAAAAAAAAAAAAAAAAAAAAAAAACCACCTGCCTCCTCCTCCTTCAATTAAAAAGTTTTCCCTTTCCTCCCGCCTCTTCTCATCCTGTAGTACGCTGCCTCGGCTGAACATCTATCTATATTATTCAGTTCAGTTCGAACGTGCGAACGTACTGTTTCAAAACTTGTGAGCTTTTTCTATTACAATAAGCGGAGTGTTTGTTTTATTTTCATAATCAGTTTGAATAAACGTGAAGTAAAGATTCTGAAGGAAAAAGGTACACAAAAAATCTGTAAAAGTGCAATGCAAAACGTCAAAATAAAGAACTTTAGTATTTTTTGATTAACCTAAAACAAGTAAGAATTCACAATGCCTGTTACAAACGATACATCAATAAGCGAATGATTGCAGCATATGTACAGTGTCATACAACTGGGGATGGAGCTGGTCCAAACAGTGCGGCTCCATATCTTCCATCAAGAACTGAAGGGTTTAGTTTTAAATATCAGTGTTTCTTGTGTGGAGAGGTGGTTACTTGAAGATTTCTTTAAAAAACAGGAACGACTTCCTGAGCATGAAAGAAATTTTATCCACGATGCTATGAAACAGGGTGTGGAAGAAACAATTGTAAATGGTGCCGAAAATCGTGGGGATGAGAGAAGAAAAAAAGTACTTGAATGCATCGGAAATGTAAAAGGTTTAGTTGCTATAAATGCTGAGTATCACAGATTTTGTCATCAAAAACTGCACTGGAGGCCTAAAAGTGAGATAAAACGAGGATACTACCCTGTAAGTAACACTGATGAGGCAATGGAATCAATTTACTCCTACCCTGAAAACGACTCGGAGGAGTGCCAGTCTCATAAAGCATTTGATGAATAAAATAGAGGGTGATTTTCGTCCCGGCATCAGAACGGTTACATCATGCCTTTGCAAAAAATATGGTGAAGATATTTTAATAGCCGAAACTGCCAACAAGAAAGCAGTTTGATTCCAAAATGTTTGCTATAAAATACTCAGTGAAACTGGTATAGTAAGAAGGACTCTGATCCTGAACAGGAAAATGTCGTACTAATTTCATCATTGAACGAGTCTGAAGACGATGATAAGCTATTCTAAGAGCAAATATAATTACTGCAAAATGGAGAGGAACAATTTGAGGACGACACACCTTCTTTCTACTTCTGATGACTATTGAAATTTAAGAACTCGGGCTTTCAAAACAACCACGAAGAAAATGAACATGTATATTATACATTAATGTACATTTCTTTATTTGTTTCAAGGCTAAATGAATCTCCCTATAATTTATATATAAAGTTAAATTTCTACAATTTACTTTTGTAATTATTTGTTATTGTTCTTCAAACAAGTTTGTCTATTTATGAAGTTCATTTAAAATTAAGATTTTATATTGTTATTATCAATATTAATATAGCAGTAATTAGTGCTTATTTCAACATTACGTATTATATCTAAATATCATTAATGTTTTATAATTTAATAAATAGTAGAATTAAAATGTTTATGTATCAATGCATTGAGTTTTTGCTTATTAGCACCCTAATATTTATTCATTTACATTTATATACAAATATTTTTTATTTATTTTTCTTTGTATGTGTTTGAGTGTATTATGTGTTGCAGTGATAGAATACTATACATCGGCAGTCATTAAAGTCTGATGATGACTACTGTTGTTAGGCCAGAATTGTCAGTGCGTGGCCATGGGGGGGTTGTAAAAAGGGGAAGGGAAAAATTATAAGGGAGCAGATTTGTTATCTGTCATCCTTAGTGGAAAAAAAAAAAAGAAATGATCGCCAATTTATCTGGTGAACATATTTGATTCCTTTCAAAAATCACGATTATTTTAACAGAGAGAACAATCAAGAATTTAAGAGAACAATCAAGAATATAAAACAGTATTTCTTACAATAAATATTGTAAATATATACATCTGGCGTGTGTATTTCCGTATTACGTTTTTGATCACCAAATCGAAAAATCCCAAGGACGAGAGATATCAGATCTATACCATTAAAAGTTGTTAAGCTTTTTGTAAATAAAGCTTCTAATTCTAATAATTACTACACATTATTTATAAGGAGTAATGCGCTTTTTTTACGAAGTTGAAAAAACTGTTTATTTTCAAGAAGCTGTTACGTGCTTGCTATTAGTACTACACAAAAGATGTAATGAAGGAAATTGTAGGAAATTTAATCCTCTTTAAACATTACAATAGAAAAATATCGCTAAATTCAGCCATTTCTGAGATATTTTAATAAAAGCCAAAAAATTAGTAAATTTTCGAGGTTTTTCAACCGACAAAAGTTCTCCCGGGGTCGACCATGTTGGATAACTCGTTTTTTGTATATTAGTACTAATATGTACGAATTAAAAAAATAAAATCTTCTACCCCACCTTTTGCAAGGTACAATGTATTTATTGACTGGACTAATATAGATAATCATCCATTTAGTGACAATAGATTGAAATAAAATTTTTCTTATGAAAAATTTTATTCTTCATTGTTATTGAAAGTATTAAACCAGGAATTTTGATTTTTGTAAAATTTGTGTATACAATGTTTCAATGCCTGTTTAAATAATATTAGGTTAACCCTTTAAAGTTCACTAAATATTTCCTTTTGAAAATTGTGAAATTAATGACTTTTAGACGCATCACTGATCATAAATATACAAATGAAAAAAAACTGGCATTTTTTATTTTCCAGAAATTTATGGTTTCACAGTGGAACCAATGAACGGTAACGGGCTATTTTTTCTCCTTAAACAGACTAATATAAAAGTTGCAGAGAATAAATCAGATACTTTAGAAATCTAAAACATTTATATTTTGACTTACTTATTAAGAAATTGAAAATAATGATTTATTCAGAAAAGAAGCAAGTGTTGTGTAAGCAGTGTCACAGCACCAGGCGCCTAGCCAAACATTGTTGCTACAGCTCTGACTTCATTATTGAATTTTTTACTTTATTTACGAATTTATATTTTAAATTAACTACACTTACTAATTCTTTTACCAGAAAAAAAAAAAAAAAATATATTCATAATTGCAAAATGTTTAGTACATATAAATTATTTAAAAAGAAAAAAATTATATAAAGATACATACTTTTATTTATATATATGTGTTTCTTAGGTTGTTTTTTCATTAATTTTGATAAGTTTATGGTTTTGGGTTAAGATTTGTTGTTTTACTTTATTGATTTGTTTGTTTTGAAGGCTGCTAATTAATAGATCTGGTTTCTTTACATTAGTGTATTTCATCCACTGATGATTTTTTTTTTTTTTTTTTTATCTTATTGGTCATTGGTGTTTCAGTGATCTTCTATCTGTTGCTTGGCTTCTACTATGCTTAATAGATCATCTTTATTATATATATATATGTTACCGCTAAAGTGCAGAAATCAGTTAATCTGCAGATTAGCTAGGTAATCTGCACATTAACTAGGGTGATCCGTTAAAGTGAGGAAAATTGTTTTATTTCTCAAATTATCTAGGTAATCTGCGTATTACCTAGATAATCTGCACATTACCTACTAGGCACTAGTTAAAGTGAAAATAAGATATCTGGTGTTGTAATTTTATAGCACGCTGTGTTGTATTTGTTTTTTCATTCGGAAAAAAAAAATAGTTTTCGTTTCTTTTTTATTTATTTCTTTACTTATTTTAATCTGTATGTGTTTTAATTTTTATATCTTTTAAAGTTATATTTGTTTTATTTTTTATTTATTTCATCTTTTTTATTCTGTCAATATAAGTTTGAAGATGTTATGCATTTTTAATATGAAATATAATAATAGCTTTAATAGCTTTCAATAAATTCTATTTTATAAATGAATGTTAGAATTGTAATAGAGTAACGATTTCTTTTCAAAATAAAAATATTTAACAATTAAAAAAAAAAAAAAAAGTTTTATTGACAACTTATATTGCTATTACTATTTAAATACTAGAAATATTAAATTATATAAAATATTACTAGAAATATTAAATTAGACAAATCAAAGCATTATTTAAGAAGTGCTTCAAATAATTAAAACTGCTTTAATATTTTTTAGAATGCATGAAAATTAAAATGACAGTTTTCAATGCTTTATTAAACTATATTTTGCAGCATACATATATCTGCACAAATTTAGCAAATATATTAATTTTACAAAAAAAAAAAAAAACCTTTATTAACACTTTTTATGTGATAAACTACAACGAAATTATCTGAAAAAGCGAACAAAATTTAAAATAAATAAAAATATAATCATGATATATAAAATATGTACAGGAAACTTGAAAAAATGTAATGAAATGCTAAAAAATGTACAGAAATTTCATATTAAGTATTTATTAAATGCCATAATATTTTTCAAAGTTAATAATTAATATATCTTTTTTTTTTTCAGTAAGTAATAGCAATTTAAATCAATTTTAAAATGAATTAGTTTTAAAAAGTTATGGTTTAATAGTTTTAGTTCGGAAGGAAATAATTACTGTAATGTAAATCTAATATTCATAATTCAAAATGGAGTTTCACGAGAGACAGCTTTTAATAAAGATTACATTTCATTAATAAAATGCAGACCCTTATCAAACTTATATTGACAGAATTAAAAAAGATAGAAATAAAATCAAAATTAAAACAATTATAACTTACTTGTTACTGTAAATGTTGTGTTAGTAATAATAATAAACCTAATCATGGCTTCCATTCTCTACATTTTGCGTTTGCCGTTTATCGGTTTATCATCGTAGCATAGCGGAAGTGCGGAAGGGAAGGGGAAAAAGTTTTAGTTATGTTTGAAGGTCATTCGCGTATCTGTATCACATGGCTATTTGACGTCATAGTGAATGTAAAAAAAACTAAGGCTCGAAACAAACATTTGAACTTTAACGATACTGAAACCGTTAATCTGCAGATTACCTAGTTAAAATGCGGAAAACTCTTTATTCCGCTCTTTAACGGGTTATTTTAGTTAATCTGCAGATTAGCTAGGTAATCTGCAGATTAACCGATTTCGCGTTTTAACGGTAACATATATATATATATTCATATAATTCCAGAAAATGATATTTTAAGAAATTGCAGAAAATCCAGGAAATGTTCATTTTCTACTCTTATCTTATGTCTTGAGAAATTCAACCTTTACATAACTTTTTGGACAGTTCTGTTTATTTATATAAAAAATTGAAAGTTGTGATTTATGACGGAGAAGGATTTTTTCTTTATTTTATTTTAAAATTGATACAATTTTAGAAAATTAAAGTGACTTCTATATCTGGCTTCATCTAAAATAACATTTTTTGGATTCTGCTGTAGTACTACCATCTAGTGCAAAGAGAATGAATAAGAGTTTAATATTCTATTAACACTTTGTAAAAATACTGAAAAATTGCTGAGAAAAAAAAAAAAAAAAAAAAAAAAAAAAAAGTGCGATGTTTGGTTTCTGGGCAAAACCAATGAATGTTAAATGGTTAAGTCATAAGTAACTTTCTTTTTTCTTCTTCTTTTTTTTTTTTTTTGTTTTATCGGACATGAGAACTAAACTATGTAAACACTTTCGCAACAGTTAAGATTTTAAAGAAAGCGTTGGAGGGGGGGGGGGATTTGTACAACATAAAATAATTTAAAAACTAATAATCTGGAAAAAAAAGAAAAAGAGAGGCTTTAGCTAGATTTTGTTCTGATTCAAAAGTGTAACAGATTTCGTGATGATAGGTTGAATAATGTAACTCAGCATCAAAATTAAGAAATTGAAACAAAATCACAGACTACACATAGTTACATATATAAACATATTCTATAAACATTGTGTATTCTTTGTTACATATTAAATTCTCAAATTAATCTTCTGATAAACTTGAAGTAATTTGTTTAAACTATATATTTAGTCTGTAGTTTAATTTAATTTATTTTATTTTATTTTATTTTATGTAAAAGTAAAAAGAAGTGTAAACTTTTTTTTTTTTTTTTTAAATCAGTTTAGTATTTATATTTAGCAATTTAAAGCTAATATGAGGTTCTTAATTAATATCTTTTGAACTAATTATCCAATCAAAGTATAAATAATACAGTGTTATCTAGATTTTGACTTGATTAATATGTGTACCTATTTTCATAATGAGTAATCTGTTATTATTTTTCATTTTATTTCATTTTAGTAAAAATATTCAATGCTTATCTTTTTAACAAAGAAATGATTTCATTGTTTCATTTGAAAGTATTTTGTATTCATTTGTATGTATTTTAATTTTTTGTAGACTAATGTTTTTTACGGAACTTAATCGTTCAGTCCCAGCAGTTGAGAGAGCTTATTTAGATGGGTCTGAGAGAACTAAAATTGTTGTTGAAAAAATAGTGCATCCCTATGGACTTACTGTCGATATTCCAACACAGTCTGTTTACTGGGTCGACACTTATTTGGGTACTTTAGAAAAAGTGAATTATGATGGAACAAACCGAAGAACAGTCTATAAAAATGCACAAGTAAGCAATAAAAAAATTTATTTTAATAGTACTTACTTTTTGCATAAGTGTACTTACTGCAGTATTGTATATTTTATTTGAATAAGTTCAGAATTATTATTGTTGTTTAATTTACCTTTTACCTAATCCAGTTTTTACTTTCTAGTTCAGTTTTTTACAAATTTTCTACTCTGGCTAAAATCTAGAGAGTCTTTACTATCAGAATAGTCACTCATGAGCTTATTTTTCATTCTAATATATTCTTCTTCCATTAATATTTTATTCTTTTATCCAATCTCAACTTAATTCTATTAACCTGTTCCAAGAAGTAACATATACTATCTAAAGAAGTTTCAAACTGAGTACAAACAGGGATTTCTATAACTATAGCCCTCTTCTTATCTCCCAAAATGGGGGGGGAAATGAAGCAATTGGAACCATCTGATGTAACTATAGCTTTGAGTTAACTATTCTTTGATTAGTCCAATATATCTTACAAACAAATCATTAATAGGAAAATATTTTACAAACATAAGGCCAGTAATCCAAAAGTTTAATGTAATTGATGTAGTAGACATAAAACGCTATCTATTGGTTAACAAAAAATTAATGTGTATGATTGAAAATACAAATATGATACATTCATCCAGTTGATCAACATTGCTTAATCTTTTTTTGCCCTTAAACAAGTGAAATTGCTGATGATGAAATTGTAGGTTCTAGATCCTAAAGTTATAGCATTAATATTAAAAATATTGTATACAATTATTTTTCAATGTGAAAATTTTTTCAAATTTTTTATCACCGTCAAACCAGCAATTTGAAATTGATGCTTTATATAAATAGCAATTCACCTGTACATTACACTGTTGGAAATGACATTTAAGATTGGGCATATATATGATACACCCATCGCCAAAGGGTTTTTACTTCACCAACATATTGTTGCGTTAAATATAAATTGAATTAAACTTTATTTTCCCCCTTCTCTATTTCAGAAGAATTTTTTTAATTTATGGAAATTATATATATTTACATTTGATTAATCTTATGTACTCTATTTTATTATTTTTACTTTTAGGTTAAGAATTTATTTAGCATATCAGTGTTTGAAGATTATGTCTATGGGACAAGTTATTATGGAAATGACATTTTAGCAATTCATAAATTCAATCTTTCTGTACCGAAATTTATCAAGACTAATATGAGTGATCCTTTTGCCATAAAAGTATATCACCGACAGAAACAGCCAGATGGTATATAATTTTCTACTTTTTTTTTTTTGTTTCCAAAAAAAAAAAAAAAAAAAAAAAAAAAAAAAAATTATTATAGAAGATATTAGATTATAGATTAGATTATAGATTATTATTAGAAGATGGCGCCACACTTGGTGTCATGTAGATCTATACCAAATGTGGCGCCATCTTCTACAGAAGCAACAGAGAAGGAATCCCACAACAATATCGACAGTAACGGACGACACTAAAGGTTGCTGAGGAAAGGGCAGTACCACCCAGAAAGTACTTCGACCGATGTCCAAGAGCTTTATGAAAGGTATTGTTTTTAAATATAATTCTTAATTTTAGTTCTGCGACTGTACCTGAAATTGGGAGATCCCATTGGGACGCCCTTAAGTTGTTTGTAAGAAATATTATTAAATCTATAGTAATTTTCTCTGAGAACCAAATTACTAGCAGCTATTAAGGTGTTTGCAATTTCAGGGTCGTTAAATTTATCTTTGATATTATGGTTAATAATTTAAGAAATTTCGTCAAGATATATTGAAGGATATAAATGAACAACATCAAAACTTACGAGGGTATGTGACTGATTAATTTTTATATCGCGAAGTTTATTGATGAATTTTTCAGTAGAGTGTAGGCTTTTTTCAGAGGGGGGAAGAATGGAAGCGTAAATTTTAGTCATGTATTTTTCTAGGAAATAACCCGGATCTTCACATTTGCTGACAATGGGGTGCATTTTGGGAGGATTTTTATGATCTTTATATCTACCGTAAATTCTGGGGGTATTGGAAGCACGGTTATTATGAAGAGGGGGTTTATTGTCAGGCCATTTTCCATCTTTTATGAGTTTTTTTATTTTATCAGTGAGTTTATTATTAGGATCGTTTTTTAGCCTTTCGGAACCAATTTCCTGTATGGTGTCAACCATTTTATTAATTTAGTCCGATTTATTCATGATAACAAGTTTTCTAGTTTTGTCTGTTAATAGGCAAGTGATATTTTCATTATTTTTTAGATTTTGACGAATAGAATTTCTGGAATTTCTGAAATTATTAACCATAAAATCAAAGATAAAATTAACGACCCTAAAATCGCAAACATCTTAATAGCCGCTAGTAATTTGGTACTCAGAGAAAATTACTATAGATTTAATAATATTTTTTACAAACAACTTAAGGGCGTCGCAATGGGATCTCCCATTTCAGGTACAGTCGCAGAACTAAAATTAAGAATTTTGGAAGAAACTATTTTGGAGTCTTTTAAAAACGAAATTCACTGTTGGTATCGCTACATTGACAACATATTTGCGATCGTTAACAATAAAACTGATATACCCACCATTCTTAATAAACTAAATTAGACAATAACATCCAATTCACCCATGAAGAGGAAAATAATGGCATTCTCAATTACCTGGATGTTTGTATAATTAAAACTGACAACAACATTTTGGAAACTACTGTCTATTTTGAACCTAACTCCAGCACAGAAATCATAAACAGCAAAAGTAAAACTAATTATCAATACAAGTTAAATACAATTCAAACTTACATCAATCGCGCCATTATTATCTGCTCTAATAAAAATCTACTTAAAAAAAGAATTTAATATAATTAGAGAACATATTACTAAAGCGGGCTACAAAAAAGATTTAGTTGATAAACTTTATTATAAAAGATGCAAAAAACTCAATGTTATTGACTGTTCCCAAAAACGTAAACAAAAATTTACCCTGGCTATTACTTATGATTGCGGAATCTCACAAAAAAATAATAAAATTAATGCTAAAATCCCTATAAAACCTAATAAAAATATTTATCAAACAATGCGAAATGAAAAAGATAAAATTATTCCCCTTGAAACTTCTGGTATCTATAGCATCCCGTTTACAAATGAAAATAAAAACACTGGTTACTACGTAGGCATGACAAAGCGAAAGATTGCGAACCACATTAAAGAACACATTGCAGACATGGACGTCGGCACAATGAGGCGCATTTAACCCCCCCCCCCCCCCTATTCTAGTAAGCGTTCTTTTCTTTAACTTTAAAACTATGCTATCAGAATTTTATAAAAAACAATTTTTTTCCAGTTGTGCCCCCCCCCCCCCCCCCTTAAAATTTTTTCTGGCAACGCCACTGATTGCAGACATAAAATTTGGAAATATAACCATCGCCCATACCAAAACTAACGCAAAAGAACCAATCAATATCAGATTTAATGAAACTCGTAAACTTGCCGACTATAACACCACAACTTATGCAGCAAATTGCGAAACCGTAGAAATTTTGTCAAATCCTTTTACCTGTAATGGCAACAACCCGGCACAAGATGTTAACCGTAACTGGTATCGAACTTTGAGAGCTAAACGGAAAGAGACCATCACAAAGTAAGCAAGCCACCGCGAAGCTGCCTCTGACGAAGGGGGGGGGGGCTCTCCCGCAAGTACTCAGGCGTACACGAGGAGTAAAAGTAAGGTGTTTACTTTATTTTGTAGTTGTATGCTTCTCGCTTCAATGATATAAATGAATACTAGTTTTTATTTGTGTGCGTGTATCTTGTAAGTCTTATAAAATAGTATTTGATAATTTTATCAATAGATTGTTGTTGTATACTTGTTTTGTTACTAGTTACATTTATTATTATTATTTTTTTTTTTTTTTTTTGTTGTTATTTAATTATGGTACAGTTAACTACCATTATTTTGAACTCATAAGGACCACAAGAATTATTTAAATCGCTAAAAGAATGCAGGAAAAACAAATTTAAATTTGTATAACAAGATAATTAAATTATTTTTTTATTTATGAAAATAGGACACCGCGTGTTGATGGGGTAAAAACTTTAGGTCTCATTCTTTGTCAGAAGTATCTTTTTCATCTTCAATTTGTTAAGCATTATGCTTGTGTTTTTCCATCTTGCATAGATGAAATAAAAAGCTGGTGCAACTAAATTTTAAAATATATGTTGCTAATAGCCATGGTTCATACACTTTTAAAAATCCTTGAAAAGTGCTTGAAAAAAAATTTCATTTTCAAGTGCTTAAAAGTGCTTGAAAATTGCTGTAATATGTTAAAAAGTACTTGAATTTCAATAAAAAAAAAAAAAAAAAAAAAAAAAAAACACTGTTCTACTGCAATTGATTTTTTTCCCCCACTGTTCTGTTCAAAAGAGATATTACAAATATGATTAGGAAACCTTTGTTTAAGGCGACTTGGCATTATTAAAGAATCAAAGCTTATATTTCCATATAATATTTACAAATTGAACTATGTAGACACATCTAAAATCCTGGTTGAAAGTGCTTGAAAAGTACTTGAAAAGTTCTTGAATTTTTTTTTTACTCCTAAGTGTATGAACCATGATAGCAAATGAGATTAATAAAAATTATGTAGCATACAGTATCGAATTTTTAAACTTATACTGCACATAGGATTAGTTTTAGGAATCACTGAACAAAAATGTTGAAAACCTGTTAACTCTTAAAGCATTAAAATTTTAATAACCTTAATATGGAACTTTAAGTATCTAATTTTGTGTCACATATATTTAAATTAAATATAGAGATATATTTCTTATTTCAGTTCCAGTTGAACATCCTTGTTCTGTGAACAATGGTGGCTGTGAACATATATGCATACCATTTTACAAATCAGGTGTTCCTATGTCCAAGTGTAAATGTCAAGTTGGATTTAAACTTCAGTCTCAAGGAAGAAAATGTGCTGGTAAGATACATGATATTTTTACTTTTAAATTTTATGCTTTACAAACTATCATTGTTTTCTAATAATAGATAATAATGCATTATGAAAATCTTTCTTGTAAATTTTGTTCACTTGCATAACATTATTCAGTATATTTGAAAGTTAGTTTATTTTTTATAGTAAACTACAATTAAAAAGTTTTAAGAGATGAATTCCAAAATAATTCTCAAAGGAAAAAAGTTAATAGATGGTATTTGTAATAAATAATGCATAAAGTTGTGTGATGTAATGCATAGATAGTATTGCATAGTAATTCATGAAGTTGAAATTGCCTGTAATATTTATTAATGATAACCCTATAGAACCTATAAAATCTATCTTAAATAGTTAAATTTTTAAATACTAGTTATAAAAATTAGACAGTTAATAAAAATCCTACATTATAAAATGTGACTTTATTAAATGGAGAATATTTTATATGTGTACCGAAACATGCATATTAATTAGAATTTCCTAATAAATCATTAATGAATTGCTAAAATAAAATGCTAATTTGAATGTGAAATTTATACCTGATTGAAAAATGTTTGTAATTTTTTTTTTTTTTTTTTTTTGGGGGGGGGGGGGATTTTATTAAAAATTAATAATAATAAATAATAATTAAGTAGCTGTACAAAATAAATAATTAAAAAATGTGTAGGATTTTGAAATTTTATTTTGTGTTAATTTTTGATTTAAAAATATTATTTATTATCATATATTTTTCAGTTCAGCTAATTTTTTCTTGTTTGAATCAATATAGCTGCTAAACAAGGGCAGTTTTTACTGTATGTCAGAGGTCATCCTGGCTCAATAAAAGGCATTTCAATGGAATCTAATGGAAAACAAGAAGATGTCATGGTACCTATTCTTGGGCTAAAAAAACCAGCAGCAATTGATTATGATGCACAAAATCAGTACATTTATTATTCAGATGTGGGGAGATTTGTAATAGAACGCCAGAAAATAGATGGCAGTAAGAGAGAAGTCTTTGTCGAGAAAGGTATATATTTTTAAAAATTTAATTAAATTCTTTATTCTGTGCTTTTCATGATATACCATGCTTATAAATTTTTATTGCTGTAAGTGTTTAACATTTTTATTGTACAAAAAGGCTTCTATAAAAGAAGCTATATGATATATTTACCTGAAAAATCTAAATATATTAAAATTTTAATTTCATCAATCAGTTGTTTTTATATAACCCCCCCTCCCCCCCTTTTTTTCCCCCTCTTAAATTTTGTATTGTCTTGTAATTTTAATGGGACAAAAAAATTCAGAATTATTTCATATTTACTTTAACATATTATTTCTAATCATGAAAATATTTTTTACTTTCTCTTACCCATGAAATGATACTGAAAATATTCTTTTTGGATCAAATTTTCATAAGCGAGATTTTGTTATGTAAACCTTAATAAATAGCTCAGAAATAAGAAATGTTTAGTAGATAAAGTGATAAACATCACAACTTCCAGTTGAATAACAAGATTTTTAAATTTTGATATCTTTGTTCTGAATTAATGATTGCTCAATATAAATGTACATCTTCAGGTATCATGCTTGACTCACAATTAATGGGTAAATTTGTAATTTTAGAAAAATTTGACTTGTTTACTTTTGAAGCTGTGAGTCAAACTTGACTTGTAAAAAAGATGATATCCTATAATTTTATAAAGTTTCTTTTAAAATACATTTTTTTTTCTTTCTTTTTTTAAGGGGAAAAAAAAAAACCTTTTTATTTATTTATAAAATAGAATTTATTTTTAATTATTTCAGGCATGAGAATTTTCCGCGGATCCGCAATTTTCTGCTTTTTTGTGATTTTCGTTTGTTTTGTTAAAATCAAACTCCAATGATGATCAGTGTTCAAACGCTCCACGAAAAACTTTAGATCCTCAATCTTTTTTCCATTTAAAATATAAATGTCAATATTCATTTTAAACATGCTTTATCAGATTCTATAACATATAAAAGAACAGAATTATTCAATATTTCTCACTCATGTAATTTTTTTGTCCTCCCCCCCCCCCTTTTTTTTTTCCATCTCTAACCATTGCCAATCAAACATTCTGTGGGAAGCCTTTTATTTTTGAATATTTATCCATCCACAACAAAAATGTCAATATTAATTTTAAACTTACTTTATGATATTTTAGAACCCATAAAGAAGTAGAATTGTGTTTAATATTTCTCACTTATGAACTACTTTTTACACCCCTTCCCCCCTTTTTTTTCCCGCATTTTCCACCACCAGTCCATGTTATTAAATGTTGATTACTAGCTAATGTTTTTTTTTTTCTAAACACATGTTTTTTTGTGTTGATGTGTTATTCTTTTAGTTTAATTTGTCACTTTTAAAATATTTTGTATAGTTTTTCCCTGTGAGCATTATTTTTCATTTTAAATAAATTTTATGAACACATTTGTATAGTTTTCCCCACACACGTTATTTTTCATTTGAAAATAATTTTATGAACATGCGTGTTTCCTCTTTTTTCAAATTTTTGCACTCTCATGCCTGTTATTTGTATATGAAATGCAAATGAGATATATACAAGGTAGCTACTGATCAGGGAATAGTAAGGGAATTTTGAAAAATTTTGTAGAAATAAGACATATTTGTAAGCTTGTTATTGTAAATTGTTCAATTATGTTATGAGATTTTTGTGGGGAAAAAACAGCATGAGTAAGTGTAAAGTCAGGGTATTTGGGAAAGTTATAATATTAACCCCGTATATTTCTAAATAGGACAGGTTTTATTTTCTTTTACTTATTTAATTATTATTATTATAATCATTTTTGTCAATCATTTAGGAATTAATAATATTGAGGGCTTAGCTGTTGATTGGATGGGAAAAAACTTATATTGGACAGATGAAGGTTTACTTGCAATTTATGTTGCTCGTCTGGATAATCCAACCATTAGAAAAAAGTTAGTTCATGAAAATATGTCTCATCCTAAAGCAATTGCTGTTGATCCTAAAAGAGGGTAAGTTTAGTTACTGCCATGATGATTTTATATTCCAATGTTTTTATTATTGTTATTATTTATTTTTTACACAGAGATCAATTTGGTATTATAAACTATATTTTAAGTTAAAAACTTTTTACTGATTTTAATAGATTTTCAAGTTAAAGACTTGTTTAAATATTTACTTTTGTGCGGCGGTGTTCATATTAAAGAAAAATTGCTTAAATTTGTCATTATTATTATTATTATCATTATTTTTTAATAAATTCAATTTATTTTTAAAAAGTTGCTGGAATTTCTAAGGCTGAAAAAAAATATTCAAATTAATTATATAGAAATAACCAATAAAAATTTACTGTTTGTAGACAGCTAATTTTTATCAATTTTTTAGGCATAGTGCATCATATATTACACCTTAACCCTTTAACGTGCAGTGGTATAAGTGTGAAACCACCTCCAAGCTGCAAAAACTCATGCCAGAAATTTTTTAGAAAGAATTTACATTTATAACGTAGCAGAGAAGACCATTTTTTTTAAACTTAAAATTTAAAACTTCTTTAATTTAATTTTGTTCGTGAATTCCAGTGGCAGTATAATTTAAATAATCCGAATTACCTTGTGCCGCAAAGGGTTAAACTATAATAATATGTGTATGGAACTGTAGGATAGGAGAAAGTAGGAAGTTGTATGAATGCCACACCAGAATATTCCTCCCCACACACCTTGTAGATAAAATTCTGATTATGATATTAAACCATTCATTAATTTTTATGAAAGTTTGCTGCTTAGTTTTTGCTACATGATGCTCACAAGGGCCTAATTTAATTTAGTACAATCAGTACATTGTTCTTTTCAACTT
Source organism: Salticus scenicus (assembly GCA_963930645.1). Classification (NCBI taxonomy): domain Eukaryota; kingdom Metazoa; phylum Arthropoda; class Arachnida; order Araneae; family Salticidae; genus Salticus; species Salticus scenicus. Next base: position 219,671,154 of record OZ005658.1, read on the forward strand.
TTAAATGTTTCATTGTTGTTTTTGTTGCTTTTAAATTATGAGTATAAAATAAATGTAAAATGTAAACTGCTTTTTCTCCTTTAGCATAATGTATTGGGCTGACTGGTCCACTGTTTTACAAGTAGATGTGTCTGGTGAGGAATATGGTGGTAAAATAGAAAAGGCCTATATGGATGGAACAAATAGAGAAGTATTTCTTTATTCCCATTTACAGTGGCCTAATGGGTTGACTATTGACTACTATGAAAAGAAGTTGTATTGGTGTGATTCGTATTTACACCGCATTGAGCGAATTTCTTTAGATGGTAGCAATCGTGAAGTAAGAAATTTTCTGTATTTTGTCTATTATAATTTGAAAAACACATAAAAAGCATTTTTGACCAAAAAAAAAATCCTCTAAATTTTATTATTGGTAATTATATTTTTAATCTGATCATTTTCAGTGCTAAATTTATTTATTTGTTTTAAATCAGTGCTATCTCGTAAATTTATTATGTCACAGCTCTTCTTTTTTTCTATTTTTCTTTCTCTCTCTCGCTTGAATTGGGTTCAAGACATAATAAAAAATGTAAATCTATTGAAAAGTGGAAGTTGAAAATTTTCATGAATCCAGTACTTTTTTTTATGAATATAGAAAAATATAATAATTGTATGAGCATCCATTGATTATTATGGTTTTTAATAATACAGTTTTCAGTTAGTGTGTTAAATTTTTTTTATGTATTTCCTCAATGAATGTGCCTAAAATTTAAATTAGTGCATAATCAGTCGGTTTTGACATTTTAAAAGTTATGCAAGTTACTAAAAACTTTAGGAACATATTTATAAATTTAACTTATAGATTGTCGCATTTAAAAGCTTTTTAATGCCCTTACATTAATAAAAAAAAACTTAATTTAAATTAGAACTTTTTTTATTATTGATAATTAACATGCAAGAGTTTCTTTATTATTATTATTTATGCAAATATATGTATTTAATTTTCTCTATAGTAAGGAAACAACATGAATATGAGTGTTTTTTTTTTTTTTTTTGTAAATTCTTCCTTCAAAATAGGAAGGGTCGACTTATATGTGAAGTAGATAGAGTAATTTATTTTTTATTTTTATAAGAATAAATTGTTTTTGATATTTCAAAGGTTATCATTAATGGTAGTTTTTATGTGATCTAGAGAGAAAATTTATTCTATACCTTTAGACACAATTTACAATTTCCAGGGTTGCCACGCTGCCTGGAAAACCTGGGGAACCTGGAATAGTCAAAGAATTTGAAAATTGACTATAAAAGGGAGGGAATTTGAATATTTTAGCTAGAATCTGGAAAAGTCAGGGAATTTCATACAATGATTGCCAAAAAATAAACAATTTTTCCATCAACATAGAGTTTTTTTTCCTTTTTTTTTTTTTTTTTTTTTTTTTTTTTTCTTCTGTTATTTGTTTTAAACACTCCACCCTTCTTTTTCACTTATGAAAGAAATTTCTTATCTCGCCTATATGTGACACATGACATCACTATATGTAACTTTTGTGTTTTCAAGTGGTACCATAATTATTTTGCCCTCAACACATCCAATGCTCAATATACGGTTAGGCTGGAATTTTCTTAGAATGTTTCTGGAAAACCTGGAAAAGTCAGGGAATTTCATTCTCCTGTTTGAGTGGCAACCCTGAATTTCATTTTATATCAGTTTTAAATTCATTTGTAGTAGTTTGAATAATAATTATAATTGCTTTTTGGAGTCTATTTTATATTTCAAAAGAAAATTTTATTCTTACTCAGTTTCTTTTTAAGATATAAAATCTATTTTGCATTAATTTTATTTTCTTTCTTATTTAGATTTTATTTTCTGGAGAAAATCTTGGTCATCCAAAAGGGCTAGCTCACTATGATAATTTTGTATTTTGGACTGAGTTTCAACATGGATTAGTTCAAAGACTCAATTTAGAGGACAAAACAATTACTAGAGTGATCAAGGAAAATCCACCATTATATCAAATTAGAGTTTTTGATGCTGGCTCACAATCGGGTATGTATAAGGGCAATCCTATAAGTTAGGTCTCCTGTATCTTTAGAAATACGTATTTTACACATAATCGCCATTTTGGCTAATGCACTATTGTAGATGCTGTGACAGTTTTATAGTGTCCATGTCATACCAGCACGCTGCCATGTCTTTCAGGAAGCATTAAACCTTATCTTTCATCTTGTCATTGTAGCCAAATTTGTCATCCAGACAAATGTTCCTTCAACTTAGGGAGCTGGTGATAGTCATACGGTGGTAATTCCAGACTATATAGTTGGTGGGTGACTACATTTCAACAAAAGTTTATCTTTGTCATGAATTTCAGTACGATCGTCTGTAAATTATCTACACCACTTGCAAATATTTTTGGCATCCATGCACCACTGTCCATACACTTTTGTCTATTGGTGATGAAGTTCTAATAGATTTATGCTTTTTGTGTTGAAAAACCAAATAACTGTGTGAACTTCACACTTGACTGTAGCATTCATTGGGAGCTCCATATTGAATAGCTGGTAAGCTCAGACTGAGCGAAGGGCACACATTCTTATTTGGGAGTGAAAATGTTAACAGTTTCTCTATATCCCTAAAAAATAGGAGACTTTATTTTTATTGTTGCCCTTGTATTTTCTCTGCTTAAAGTTTAAAAGTACCTTTGATATGTTTCATTAATTAAAACATATAGTTAATATACATGATTTAATTTTTATTCTTCTTTTTCTGTTTTATTATTATTGTGTGTTTTTATAATCTAGTTTATTTCTTTCAGCAGTGTTACCTAACTTATGATGTTCATATTTTGTTGAGAGCATGCACTTCATTGGTTAAGAAACTTATAAAAATTTTTTGGGAGTAGAATATTAGTTACCTCTGTAATGATCCAATTATTTAAGCAAAAGCATGTCTGTGTGTCTGTGCAGTTATAAATTTAGTGAATATGTGCAGCACATTTATAGAAATTGGCATATGGCTTGGATAAGTTTGCAGCACATGGACTCAAATTATTTAAAATATGTTAACATCTAAACATCATGTTTTATTAAGCTGAAAATTGGTAGGTTTGTTATAGATGACTGTTGCACAAACTATACAAATTTTGATGAGTGTACAGAGTTCCCATGGGCCTTGAAAGTCCTTAAGAAGTACTTGAATTTCATTCTAATTTTCAAGGGCCCTTAAAAGTACTTGAATTTCTTGTAAAGTCCTTAAAAGTGCTTGCTTTTTTTTTTTTTTTGGGGAAATCCCAAACTTTCAGTTAGAAATTACCTCGACATTAGTCCTGTGACAAACATGGAATTTAGGTTTCTGCTTAAAATTGGGCCACTGAGTAAGAAAAAAAAATCTGCTTTCTCCTTTCTCTACAACAGTGGAATGGGAATGTTCCTTACACTCTGCTAACATATTTTTTCGTACTTGTGTGCAAAATCTTGTTCTGTTACATGTCACAAAATACTTAATTTGTCAACTTGGGATAATGTTATTTTAATTCAATTTAATTCAAAACAGATTCTTGTAAATCCTAATGGAAAATTGCATAAAATTCAGTGTTCATTACTCCTGAAATATTTTTATTACCGCATAACTGAAGTATTAAAAGTTGTGAAAAGATAATTTCAGATAAATGACATCATTAAAATGTGTTATTTTTAATATTAATAAGTATAATTCATTTAAGATAATTTTTGTAATAATTTTGCTGTAAAGTTATAATATTTTCAAGAGATTTTTTGATCTAAAGTATGGATTTATTTACATTGCAAACAAATTATGAAAGAACAAATTGAAAAACAAATTGCAATTTTTGCAATAATCCTTGAAAATCTTCAAGTAGATCTTGAAATATATTTGAATTTTTATTCTATTTAAGAGTGGAAACCCTGGTGTATGACTTATAGTTTTTTACAGGGACAAAAATTCTGTATCATTATGGCCTATGGACTCAAATTATTTTAAATGCAATAACGTCTAAATGCCTTATTCAATTGAGCTAAAACTTGGTAGGTATGTTATAGTTTCCCATTGCATGATTCGTATAAAGTTTGATGAGTATAGGACTTGTAGTTCTTATACAGGGACATAAAGAAAAATTATTTTTCATTATGTACTTGGGCAAAAATTATTTAAAGTGTTCTATGGTCTAAACTCTACATTTGATTAAGATATAAATTGGTATGTAATAGGTTATCATTGAAAAAACCATACAGAATGTTCATGAATGTGGGATTTATTTATTTAATTTTAAATCTGGATTAAAAGTAGATTTTTTATACACTGCGAGGGATGGGCTAAAACTAAAGTTTGCTTTAGTAATGTTAAATTGTTTAATAAATAAATAAGTGTTTGATATGCTGAACTTACCAGTTATAGTTGAAATTTCTCTTATATAAATTTATTTTAAACAACCATTAATTACTAAATGGTTAGAAAGTCGAGTTGAGTCATTCCAGATTTTTCAGTCAAAAATTATTATTTGCGTTGTAATTTATAGAATTAGGTTTAAACAGGCATACATGATATATAATGGATAAAAAAGAGGTTACAGTTACATTAATATTTTAAATTATTGTTTTCACATTTTAGGGTATTCCTTTTATATGGCAAAAAAAATGAAAGGAAATTTCATATTAGACTGTAAGTTACTCTAAAAGCATAAAAATAACGAACGGAAATTACAATTGCTATTATTTGGAAATAAATAAACAAGTTAATCATTGAAGCATTTTGATATCTGGATATATTTTATAAATAAGTTTAATGAGCATAAAAAAGTATCTGGTGTCAGAAAGATTCACTACAAGAATTAAATTAGTGATGTTAAAAGAAATAAAAAATTTCTGATTATAAATTAGAATTTGATTACTTATGTCAAATATAAAGCAATAAATAATTGTATTAATGACTTGGTGAATTGACGGGTTAAGGTTCCAGACAGTCTGGGAAAAATGAAAGTACAACCAATAAGGAACAAAGAGGAGGCGTGGTATTACCAATTAAAGAAAATGGGAGGAGGTTAGAAATACGCCAAATTACACACGAAATTAAGGGTTTAAAAGATGGAACTCGCCAAAATTAAGGATCTTCCTCGATTAGCTCTTGCCAGTAAAATCTAGTAAATCTGCACCCCACTGAATTTGAAAGTTAATGTGTGAGGCCGGGCTGCCGACAAATTCCGTTTAATGCGGCGGGGCCGCTTCAAGACCCCACCAATCTTCATTGTCTTACCAGACTCGAATCCCCAGCCCTGAAATGGATTGTAAATAAAGAATTTCCCAGCAAGCTTGACTAGTTTTCTTATGTGTTCTACGATTCCAAGCAAGAAACCAGAAATATGTGACATACATGTATGAAAAACACTGACACATTATTTTTTTCAGGTATATTGCAACTTTTTGGGGAAATATTTTGCAATTTAGTCTGATTGAGATTACTTATAAGATTTCTTTTTCTAGGTGTTAATGATTGTACATCTAACAATGGAGGATGTTCTGAACTTTGTTTAGCGACTCCTGGTCATGTTATTTGTTCTTGTCGAGATGGTTTCAGTCTTTCCAGTGATCGAATGACTTGTCAAGGTATTATCATTTTAATAATTGATTATTAATGCACATTAAAATACTTATAAGTACTTATTGCATAAAATTATATTATTTTATCCCCATTTTCAACAGATTTCTCTTGGGAAATAATCATAAACTTTTTTTAAGGTACTGTTAACTATACTGAACCAACTCGCTGTTTGGATGGTGAATTTGAATGTGTAAAAAACCTGCGGTGTATTGATGAGCGGTATTTATGTGATGGGGATAATGATTGTGGGGATGGTTCTGATGAAGATTCATCACCTGGTGGAAGATGTGGTATGTCTATGTAGTTATGAAATATTCATTAAGTGTATCATGTATCTTATCTTTGTATCAAGTATCAATTTAATTTTATGTTTTATGCAGAGATTACTAATTTTTTTTTTCTTTTTCATGGTTAAGAAATATTTTTACTAATCTTTCTGAAAACAATTTTTACCAAAATAAAATCAAAATTCTGAAATAGTAATAATTTCCTCATTTATATATTTCTACAAATAAAACTTTTGTAGGCCAATATTGAAACAACTATTAGCCAATGGTTATAAATAGCCATTGACTGGATGTATGGCCTGACAGTTGGGCCATATGCAGCAATTTACATTAGCAAATACATTTTGGTATTTATTTTTTCCTGTTTTTATACATTTGCTCTAAAAAGTAACATCTTTGATGTTATTTTAATGTGGGCAATAAAATTATACTTTCTCTTTGTAATTACACAAAGGTTAGAGATGAGCCAATATATGCAAATTTAACATTGAATCACTGTTGGATTTATAATGTTGTTCTTTATGGTGAGCGAACCATAGCTGCTTAACAAATAAAATGCCGATGAAAGGCACAAAAATTCACTGTTGGACCAACTGACACTATATCAAATAACCTATTGTCACTAAATACAGGAAAAATCTTCAATGTCTTGAATGCCAAAAAGAAAAATTGTAAAGCAGACAGCTATTTTGATAGCATTTAGCATACCATCTATATTTAGTGCAATATAACCTCTTGCCAATCACACAAACCAAATATCTATTGATGGGGTAGTGACTCAGGTTTGTAGGGATAAAAAAAGGTTATCCATCCAAAGAATTACCTCAGATATATTTGAAAGAGAAAATAAGTTTAAACAGAAAAATTAAAATGCACTGATTGCCATATATTTACTGTGGTAACTAACAAATTAAATGCTATTTAACAGAGAAGAGAACAAAGTGTGCATTTTCATTGTTTTCTATGTTTTATTTCATTTTTCAAATAAACCCTTTATTTTTAAAACACGTTGTATCTGTGTGTACAAGTAAATACTATGATGAACTAAAAAATAATAAATTGTTTAAGATTTTTACTTATTGTATTTTTGCTTTTAAACAGAAAAATTCCAGTGTCGTCAAGATCAGTTTCAATGTGATAACAATCGATGCATATCAGTGCACTGGAAATGTGACGGAGAAAAGGATTGCACTGATGGATCAGATGAAGAACCTAGTATTCAGTGTAAAAGTAAGCACTTATATTATATCCTGTAAAATTATTTATTTATGCTATTAAATAATTTTTTTTAATTAAAACATAATACATATTAATTTAAACACACACACACAAAGCAAAAAAGTTTCTCATGTTTCAATAAATTTAAATTTTATGTTCAAGAATAAGATTTTTCAAATTTTTAGCTAAATTCAGGTTTTTTGTAAATTTATTAAAAAAAAAAATATATATATCTTTATGTAAATAGTATAAATTGCAAAAAAAAAAAAAACATAGCAATAGTTTCGGGTCAAAATGAAACCGTGATCCTTCGTGAGTCAAGTAAAATAGACAGCATTGGAAACAAAGTGGCAGCGTTGGTGCTTACACAAAGTTTTTTAATTAGTATTTTTCAATATTAGTCCTACAGAGCATTTTTTACTGTTTTATGAATTTAGCTTTACAAAGCATTTTTTTTTAAGTTGTTATTATTATTATTATTGTTTAGTTTTATTTATTTTTTTCTTTCAGATACTACTTGCAGTTCTAATATGTTTACTTGCAAAGTGAGTGGGCGCTGCATTCCAACTAGTTGGACTTGTGATTCTGATTTGGATTGTGGTGATAATGATGATTCAGATGAACATGAAAACTGTGGTATGTATTTTTTATTTTTGAAATGCTAAATGGAAATGTTTGTTAAATTTTCTTATTGAAAATGCCATTGGATGTTTTTTATAGTGTAGTTAAATTTTACTTTTAGCATTTTCTCAAAATCAAAATTTTAGCATATTGTATTTACGTAAGATATTATAACTGAAAATACTATGGCTAAAAATTAACAAAATGTTTCTATACTTTGTAAAGGGTGATAAAGGAAATATACTACATTCATAACTGTAGGCACATTAGTATTTGTATTGTTATTGATAAAGGTTAGGCTTTGTAGTGCATATAATTTTTGCTTCATTGGAGATTTAACATGTGTATTTTCTTAAATACTCTATGTTACACACCGGTTTAATAGTAACATTTTTCTTAAAATTTCATAACGTAAACATCGTTAAAATATAAAGAAAATAGACAATTTACATTATTATGGATAATAATCGATCTTAAAACATCATTACTCCGGGAATACAGCATGCTAAAATAATTTCGTATTGAGAGAAAACGCTAGATCGCTCAAAATTAAATTAAACAAAGCTACAAACAGTCAATGTTAACTATTTCTTAACATTTTACTTTCCTTTTTAGATTCAAAAATAATATACTTTTGGTCAATTTAGCGGTAATGACACCGATACCGGAGTAATCTATTAATCATTACCTTTAAAATGAGATATTCCCCATCCATATACGTTAATAATATCGGGATTTAACTTCAAGATTTTTATACAGCGATTTTGCGCATTTTAAATAAACGCGCCACTGTTTTTTTTCATTTTTACCGGGCAGCCATTTTCCCTCATCGTTTCTTCCTCTTTCCCGCTCGAAAAGAGGGGAGGCAGCTAGGGGATTCCTTCTAGAATCCGAAAGAAAGTTCCAGAACTTTTATCGGGAAGTGGCGATGCGCGTCATTTCCGGTAAGTTCGCGAAGCTGATTGGCTGATTACGGCGCGCGGCTTCAAAATTCGCCAGCGAAAAAGTTCGGTTAGGCAGATCCAGAGAAAAGCGAGTGAGTGCAAGACGTGTTGGCAGGAGCCCGGCAGTTTTCGCCGTGGCATCCGAGCCGACGCCATAGTTAAAAATTTGATCAAAGCGTTCATGTTCAACATCCTTTGCTATGAAGAAATATTAACGAAATGTCGTGTCACGAATGCTAGTACCCCATTACATCAATATATTTTTTACTAGAGAAGACTCAGAACGAAGAAGATTATGATTGGAATAATTAACGTGCCGATGTTTGCATATCTTCATCTAATATCTACAGTTGCTATCTCCAACGAAGTATTCAACAATTCCACCCCTGTCCTGGATTAGGGGGTGGAATACACTCCTTTTGGCCAGTAGACTTGACAAAAATATCCGTCAGCGATACAAGAATTCGCTTCAATTTAATACTGATGAAGCGTGAGCTACTAATGTCAAGCGCCATTTTCATCTACTAAGTATTGAGCACCATCTCCTTTTACCGGACACTATCTTCAGAGTTTAAGTGGTGCTCAGCCAGGTGCAGAATATTCTCGATTGGCCTTTTATCCTATGCAAAACTTATTTATATGAAGGTAAACGTCGAATATACTGTAGTGAATAGTGTGAACGCAATTTGCTTACTATGAACTAAATCAGATCTTTTATTCCATCATAAAAAATTCAGTGCAAAACTTGTGAAAGTTTTTTTAGTGTATTACGATCATTCATGCCTTATTTTCTTTTTTACCCAAGGGCTGGCCAGTATCCTATTTTTTGTAGCTTGTGTGTGTGTTTTATCAATAATAAATTTTCGTGATTTAAAACAACTACTGTCCTCGTTCTTCACTTCTGCTGCTTTGGTGAGTCATTTTCTTTAATTATTTTCCTTTTTAGCTCAAGTTCTCAATTTTAGTTGTCATTATCGGATCATTGCTGCTATTACGATCATATTTGGGCCAGATTAAAAACTTTATTGTTTAGTTGATTTATTTACAGATTATATTTGAGGATTTAATAATTAATTGTTTTAGATAAAAAATTATCATAGAGATTTTTATTAATCCAAAAAATTAACGTTTACATTTTATTTTTTTTTATTATTCAAAATCTAACGTTTACATTTTGGTGCCGCTCCAAAAGTTAAAAAATTTAAATAGGTCCCGAACCGGTGGTTATTATGTAATTAATTTCATTTTCAAAAATTAATTTAAAAAAAAAAAAAACGCATTAATGATCCGATGACAGAGATTTTTTATTTTTATTTAGAGCAATATCCTTCATCCATGGATATAACTATATATTTTATTTATCAAGCACCATCCAAAGAAAAATAAAATTTACTTAAAATATTTGGGTTGTGTTTGATCATACATTGTTAAGTATCTTAATGTAGAATGATTAAAATATATTCAACTGATTTTCCTGAAATGGGTAATATAGATTGCTCTGCAATATTGATGTGGCACTTTTTGAACTGGTGACTTTAAGCTCCATCCGGACACACATGACCAAGAGAGTAATAATTTCACAAATAATTTATGTTGGCAAGGGTTTGAATAAATAAAAGATAAACATAACATTTCCTTGCATATCATTGAGATAGTGTTTTATTCAATTTTTTATTTATTTATTTATCTTTTTATTTATTTATTTATCTATTTATTTATTTATTCATCTATTTATTTATTTATTTATTTATTTATTGTGCAAATAATTTAACAGTATTATACATATATATATTTTTTTGGTAGGGTAAAAATCAATTTAAAATATACCTACAATCTCAGATTTCTCTATTTATGCAAATATTGGGGAATTTATTTTTGATTTTAATGAGATTTCTTTTCAATGTTTCTTTAAGTTATATACTAAATTTGCACTTTAGAGGGGTATATTTGTTGGTTATTTAGGTTTTAGTACTAGATCAAGGTACAGATATAAAGAATTCTTCTTTTATCCTTTTATTTATTTAAATACAAACATTGTTCCTTTACATTTGATTTTATATTTATTGTTTACATTTATGGTATATATATTTTTTTTTGTGAGGTATTATTCTGATTCAATGAGTATCTTATAGATATAAAATTTTTGATATTTACTATTTGTCATAGTATTTGGGGGGTTAAGGAAAAGCATTATTTTAGTTTGATATTGCAGTATCGCAATTTGTTTTTTTTTTTTTTTTGGTCTGTTTGTTTGCATTTGGTAATTTGAAGATTATATTTCAGTTTCTCTTGATAAAAAATTTTCTAAGCATAGGGTCGCAAAAAAAATTTTTTTTTTCTCTCCTCATTTCTCTAATTGATATTTAATTTTAAAACCCCATATTCAGTTAAAATGAACAATCTTATAGCCACCATTGATAAGTTTGGGGGGGAAAAGACTGAAAGTGTGAATAATTTTATTCGCCAAATTTCAGACATCGCCAATCATGCGAACTGGGGAAACAATATGCGAACGGTTATTTTACGATCTAAATGCACTGGAAAAGCCCTTGATTTCCTAAATAATGACCCTTCAGCGGCACAGGAAAATTCTTTCAACACTCTAATACATTTATTGAGAAGTAAATTTGACAGACCCATATCTCACCACGAATTGCAGACTCGTTTTTCCTCGATCAAGCAAAAACCCGGCCAGAATGTGACAGATCTAGCAGATGAAATAAAATTATTAGTTAACAAAATCGTCCCTAACCCAGATAATGCCCCACAGATAATTGATATCCAACATGGCATGATTTTTTCAAAATTTTTAGAGGCTTTGAGGTCGGACATTAAATTTGAACTCACCAAACAGGGTCCATCAGACTTCGATTCAGCGGTCAGGATTGCAAAAAATATCGAAAGAGCTCTAGATAGCTCAGAAGGGGCTGGGTCAATAGCCAACATAACTCAGGAATCAGATATGCAACTTTTGCTAAAACTACAAATAGAAAACGCCCAAAAGATCAAAGAGCTTACTGAAACGATTGAAAACCTCAAAAAAGTCTCTTGCCACATTTGTGGAAAAGAACATTTGACGACTGACTGTTATAAATTCCCAGGCACCTCCAGAAACATCCCACAAAACAACGCTTCAAATCAAAACAACTACAGGGGAAGGGGAAATTATCGCAACTTCAAAAATAGAACAAGACCGTACTATTATAGAAACCAAAAATGACAGCCAAATGCAGAGCAAAATCATAGAAGTGTTTTTTCAGTCAATAACATAGAACATAGTTTACCGATAATTACAATAAACATAGGGGTTTTTTCTTTTAACGGATTAATCGACACAGGGGCAAATTTGAGTTTAGTTCAACCACACGTAATTGAGGGTCTAAGGGAACATATGAAACTAAATTTTTTATCACGCTCAGTTAACATAAAAACTATTGATAATACTGTAATACCATACTACTCAACTGTCAATTTGAAATTTAAGATTTCACAAAAATGGTTTTCGAACGTTTTCTTTGTCACAAATTCAAATTGGTCTTCCAATTATGATTTTATCTTGGGATACGATTTCCTTAACAGGAATAAAATATTACTTGACTCAGCCAACAAAAGTTTAATTGTAGATAACATTGTCCTTCCTTATGAAAACAAAACGCCAAATTCAATTCCCACCACACATCATAATAACCCTAATTTAAGCATGCAAGACAGTAATAAAAACTCTATAAAAAAATTTGTTAATTCTCTTAAAGTTGTAAAAATCAATCCCCATCAATCTAAAATTGTTGCTCTAAAAGTTCCAGAAATCAATTCACAAGCAAAAAATCTTCTCTTTACTCCAATCAAAACTAAACTTAATTTACAGATCAATGAAAGTATCCATTTAAACGAAAAACTCATTTTTATTTATGCCCACAATCCTTCAGAATCTAACGTATACATCAGAAAAAACACTAAATTAGGTAAAATTGAAACCATTGAGGATGCAGATATCAACTATAACTACGAAGATCCCACTTATCAAATAAATGCCTTAAACACAGATGAAATCTTAAAACTAAGAAAAAATGAACTTACACCAGAAAATTTTAAGTTAGATCACTTACCTCCTAACGATAAAACTAGACTACTTAATTTGTTAATGTCCAATTTTCATGATTTTTCTACCTCATACAAAACTTTGGGTAGCACTGACAAGGTGATACCACAATTTAAACTTCTACACGATTTTGCTCTACAAACTAAACCATATCCCATACCAAAGATTGCTAAAGAATTCGCGAGAAAGGAAATTACACAACTCCTTGAGGCAGGCATTATTGAAGAGTCATCATCAAACTATTGTTTCCCTGTTATTTTTGTTAAAAAAAAATCTCTCCCTAACGATTCCACAGATAATTTAAAATTCAGAATGTGCATCGATTACCGTCTTTTAAACAGCATTACAGAATCCTATAAAATTTGCCTTCCTAAAATAAATGACATAATCCAAAACATTTCAGGAAAAAAACTATATTCAGTACTTGATCTAAAAGCAGCATTTTTTCAGATACAATTAAAAGAACAGGACAAACATCTACTGGCTTTTTCCACAGAATTCGGTAATTTTCAACCATGTCGTTTGCCTTTTGGATTAGTGAACAGTACTTCATACTTTCACACTTTAATTAATAAATGTCTTGAGGGGATTAAAGGGAATAACATTCAGTACTTTTTAGATGATATCATTGTGGCTGCAGACGATATGGAGGAAATGCTCTTTTGGCTTCAAAAAGTATTTCATAAACTCAGAGAATTTAATTTAACTTTAGATCCAGCAAAATTACAATTATGTAAAACAAACATCACTTATTTAGGTTTTAACATCAATCAAAATGGTTATTCACCTTCACCTGAAAATGTACATAAAATAAAAAGTTTTCCAATACCTACCAATGTAAAGCAAGTACAATCATTTCTTGGGATGGTCAATTATTTCCGCCCACTTATTTTTAACTTTGCTGAAATTTTGAAACCAATTATTAACCTCACCAAAAAACACGTAAAGTTTTTCTGGAATAAGGACTGCCAAGACGCCTTCATGAAAATACAAGACATTCTTCTTTCTAACCCCACCATCAAAAACATTGACAACAATAAGGATCTCTACTTAGTTACAGATGCATCAAAGCATGCCATCTGTGGCATACTAATGCAGAGGGATAATAACATCTTTTACCCAATTCAATTTTTTTCAAAACTTCTTTCAACATCAGAATCAAAGTATCCGTCAATAAAAAGAGAATTGTTTGCAATTTATGCTTCAGTCAAGTATTTTCATGAACACCTCTATGGCAGACACTTTAAAATTTTAACTGATGCTAAAGCTTTAACATATCACTTAAATTTAAGTAAACTACCTGATATTATATCTAGATGGCTAATGTACTTACAATCTTTTAATTACACAATGGAACATATTCCAGGCATGAATAACCCAGCTGATTTTCTTTCCCGAGTTTATGACAATGCAGATGATAATCTGAGGGTTAATGCTTTAAATATTTTTGCTCCAGGGGACCAGTTGCTTTCCTTTCAAAATATCCTAAAACACCAATTGCAGGACAAAAAACTTATGGAAATTAGAAAAAAGATTACAGACAATAAACCAATCCTTCCAAATTACATCATTAACAAAGACAACAATTTATTAATGTACAAAACAAAAATAGATGAATCCGATAATCCTCCTAAAATAATACTACCACCGTCATTACAAAACGATGCCATAGCTATTGCACATCAACCACACTTTGGTGCAGTAAAAACCTACGATATTTTGAAGAGGATGTATTTTTGGAAAAGTATGTTTCAACAAGTTCAGAAATTTTGCAATGAATGTCATCAATGTCTAATTAATAAATCAAAACCCACAGACACCAAACCTAAAATGATATCGAAATCTAACTTAGCGCCGGGAGAAATGATAGCCATTGATGTTGTAGGAAAATTACCCAGATCGCTTGATGGCAAATTTTTTATTTTGACAATTGTCGACCATTATTCTCGTTTTCTTGAGGCAGTTCCACTACCCAATGTAACCTCTCATTCTATAATCAAAACTTTAAATAATTATTTTTCTAGATATGGCATACCTAAAATTATTTTGTCAGATAACGCAAAAAATTTCCAATCACAAGACTTTGATGACTATTTAAAATCCTTAAATATAGAACATCGTAATACATCTATCTATTTTCCCAGATCTAATGGTCTTCTGGAACGCATTCACCGTAGTCTCAAACAATCAGTAGCTGCACTCTCTGATCAAGTTATAGAATGGTCCGAGAGATTACCATTTTTTGTATTACATTATAACAATTCAAAACATGCAGTTACAAATTTTACACCAGCACAATTGTTTTTCGGAAGAGATTTAAATCTTCCAATCCAAATTTTTAGTCCACCAAACTTTGTGGAAGAACCCTCAGATTATTTACTAAGACAAAGGGAGCATTTCCAGACAACTCAAAAAATGGTCAAGGAGAATGAACAACATTATTTTGACACACATGAAAAATTTTTAAGGGGGGGTCCGGATCGTATTTTTCAGTTAGACGATATAATCTACCTCAAAGAATTTATTCCTCCATCTACTTTTGGCCCTAAATACTCAGGTCCATTCAAGGTAATTAGGAAATACAGGAATAATAATTATTTAATTCAGGATGCTAACGACGATAGTGCAAAATTGATTAAGGTAAATGTATGTAAATTGTATAAAGGGAAATAACATTTTTTTTTTTTGGTTTTGTTTCTGTGTGGGGCAGGTGTTTGTCAGATTTTTTTTGGGGTGGTTTTGGCTCAAAATTGCAAGTGTATATAGATATAAATCTCTTGTTCATTTCATGGTGTTCGGGTGGAGACATGATACATGCTCTATGCTGGAGATAGATGAGCTATTCAAAGGCAAAGTGCAATATATTATATATTTTTTTTTGTGCAATGATATATATAACAACACTATACAGCAAAATCATCAGTGGTTAAAATTTCTTTTCTCATACAACTCACTTGATAGTTTTGGTTCATGGACAGGTGTACTCAGTGTAATAAAAAATTAACTCTGTGACTATTCACATAACTTTATTAAAACAAATTACAAAATGAAAAAACATATAAGGTGGAAGATGCTGTTAATGTGCACAAACAGTTTCTATTTCTACTTCTTGCAGGCTGGTCCGGAGTAGTGGAACCACTGAAATTTCATTAAACTCTACAATATAACTCAAAAAAAAAAAAAAAATATATATATATATATAGATATAGATATATAATTCTTCTTACCTGTTTACTGGCAAAACTTCAGGTGTATTTGAAACATACAATCTAGAATGCAGCATCAACATAAAGAACAGGCAACAACATAGGAAAGATTTGTTTTGATTTATTATTGTTTTATTCTATGCATAGAAGGAATATTTATGAAGTATAGTTAGACATTTCACCAACAGTACCAATTAGTCGATATAGACGTACACATTGTAGTCTTGTGGTCTATCTCACATAGACGTAAATCTGTGGCTAGGTTACTAACATGAAGGTCTAAAAGTACATACTATACAAATTTTGTTTGATCTTGATATTCATATTTAAAATCTCCCTTATGAATGGCTAAGAGAATTTTTGAAGGATTTGTTCAAGTCGAGCCTCTTTGCAGTGTCATCGACACGTCCAGAAACTCCACTATGTATGCCTAGGGATGATAGATTAGAAAATCAAATTAATATCTTCAAAATTTTCAAAAAAAAAAAAAAAAAAATGAGCTCATGGAAAAGTCCTGTTTATAGTAAGATTACTTTATCAAAAAATTGCTGCATACTACTGATGATATTATCTGTGCAATATTTCAATAACCTTTTAATAATAATAAATTATTTTTTCTTTGCTTCTTTCCCATTTTTTTTTTTTATTCTCCCTACCCAATTGTGTTAATCCATGGATGAATGAGATGGCAACTTGAGCTATTAAATAATACATCTGGCTCACCAACTCCTGGTTCAGTGAACTGTTTTGTGTTTAATATTTATCTCTTATTATTTTAATAATCATATTATACTTATATTATACATTGATGTTGTGTTGTGCAATTGTTTTCATATTTACTCATTATATATACTTTTTATATACCTCATTTATACAATTATTTTAACATAATATTAACACTATTTATTATCATATCTTATATTTACAATTGTTTTTATTTTACTATTGTTTTAATTTAGTACATACCAAAGATTGTTGTATTTACCTCACTTAGCTCTCTCTGGAACTGCTAACAATATTCCGTCCAAAATTTACAATTGACGGTGCCGCACTTTCCATATATAGTACCTTACATTGTTTACAATGGGTGCCCTAATATTTTTTTTTCCAAAAGGGGGGGGTAAATGTTACACACCGGTTTAATAGTAACATTTTTCTTAAAATTTCATAACGTAAACATCGTTAAAATATAAAGAAAATAGACAATTTACATTATTATGGATAATAATCGATCTTAAAACATCATTACTCCGGGAATACAGCATGCTAAAATAATTTCGTATTGAGAGAAAACGCTAGATCGCTCAAAATTAAATTAAACAAAGCTACAAACAGTCAATGTTAACTATTTCTTAACATTTTACTTTCCTTTTTAGATTCAAAAATAATATACTTTTGGTCAATTTAGCGGTAATGACACCGATACCGGAGTAATCTATTAATCATTACCTTTAAAATGAGATATTCCCCATCCATATACGTTAATAATATCGGGATTTAACTTCAAGATTTTTATACAGCGATTTTGCGCATTTTAAATAAACGCGCCACTGTTTTTTTTCATTTTTACCGGGCAGCCATTTTCCCTCATCGTTTCTTCCTCTTTCCCGCTCGAAAAGAGGGGAGGCAGCTAGGGGATTCCTTCTAGAATCCGAAAGAAAGTTCCAGAACTTTTATCGGGAAGTGGCGATGCGCGTCATTTCCGGTAAGTTCGCGAAGCTGATTGGCTGATTACGGCGCGCGGCTTCAAAATTCGCCAGCGAAAAAGTTCGGTTAGGCAGATCCAGAGAAAAGCGAGTGAGTGCAAGACGTGTTGGCAGGAGCCCGGCAGTTTTCGCCGTGGCATCCGAGCCGACGCCATAGTTAAAAATTTGATCAAAGCGTTCATGTTCAACATCCTTTGCTATGAAGAAATATTAACGAAATGTCGTGTCACGAATGCTAGTACCCCATTACATCAATATATTTTTTACTAGAGAAGACTCAGAACGAAGAAGATTATGATTGGAATAATTAACGTGCCGATGTTTGCATATCTTCATCTAATATCTACAGTTGCTATCTCCAACGAAGTATTCAACAATTCCACCCCTGTCCTGGATTAGGGGGTGGAATACACTCCTTTTGGCCAGTAGACTTGACAAAAATATCCGTCAGCGATACAAGAATTCGCTTCAATTTAATACTGATGAAGCGTGAGCTACTAATGTCAAGCGCCATTTTCATCTACTAAGTATTGAGCACCATCTCCTTTTACCGGACACTATCTTCAGAGTTTAAGTGGTGCTCAGCCAGGTGCAGAATATTCTCGATTGGCCTTTTATCCTATGCAAAACTTATTTATATGAAGGTAAACGTCGAATATACTGTAGTGAATAGTGTGAACGCAATTTGCTTACTATGAACTAAATCAGATCTTTTATTCCATCATAAAAAATTCAGTGCAAAACTTGTGAAAGTTTTTTTAGTGTATTACGATCATTCATGCCTTATTTTCTTTTTTACCCAAGGGCTGGCCAGTATCCTATTTTTTGTAGCTTGTGTGTGTGTTTTATCAATAATAAATTTTCGTGATTTAAAACAACTACTGTCCTCGTTCTTCACTTCTGCTGCTTTGGTGAGTCATTTTCTTTAATTATTTTCCTTTTTAGCTCAAGTTCTCAATTTTAGTTGTCATTATCGGATCATTGCTGCTATTACGATCATATTTGGGCCAGATTAAAAACTTTATTGTTTAGTTGATTTATTTACAGATTATATTTGAGGATTTAATAATTAATTGTTTTAGATAAAAAATTATCATAGAGATTTTTATTAATCCAAAAAATTAACGTTTACATTTTATTTTTTTTTATTATTCAAAATCTAACGTTTACACTCTAGTAACAAATGTGAGAGTAATCATTCTTTGGAAAATAGTGTAGTAATGCAAATAAACTCACAGAATTAAAATGGCTCCTTTCGAAACTGATTTGTCATGTTTTGCAGTGTTTATTTTTGTTATTTTTTACTCATATATGTTATTTTATGTTTCCACTGATATTTTAATGTATAATGCAAAAAACAGGTCATGTTTTTTAAAAAATTAACTAAACTCCAAATATATTTGGATATAGGCATTTTCTGTTCAGTATTAATTGTAACAGTGAAATAATTAAAGCATTTTTTCATTATGTATTTTTTGTTTAATTTTTTAACTCATAATGCTTTGATATATAGGGTAAATACACCAGTAATATTTTTTACATTTAAACTTTGAAAACTAGTTATGTTTCTTGCATTGGTTCAAGCAACATTCAGAGTTGTTATTACAATCCTCTTCTGTTAACATCTTGAACTATAAGTATTTCCAGCTGCTAGTTTTCAAATAACATTAATTTAAGAGAAAAATATTGCACTTTCTGCCAATTTGCTGTTTTACACGTAGTTTTGAATAAGGAAGTAAAATATTATTTGCTTTATCTCTGCTTTATTTTTTAACTGAATTTGTGTGTCATTTGCTTTAATGTGACTAAAATAAATGTGCTGAATTTATGTATTGTGTTATTTTTTAAATTTTGTGTTAACATATAACATTTTTATGGGTATCTATTGTTGGTACCACACAATGTCATCTTAACCAGTAGTGGACAGCCCTTTCAACTACTGTCTCATTTAATGTTTAAGGACAGATGCAGCAGTGCATGTGCAGTAATTCGCCCAGATTCAGAATGTGGATGAATATCAATTCATTTCAATCTAAATTTGATTAGAATGCTTCAATATGTTCATAAGAGGTTGTTTTTTCAAAATTTTTAGAAGAGTTTAACAATGTCTGAAAATGAAACACAGAATTCAAATAAATATCAGAAAGAAAGACTGGTTAACCTTTGTATTTATAAGATTATCACACAAAAAGATGTCATTAAAATATATATTTTTTAAACAAAACAATGTGTTATTGAATTCCAGAGGTAACTTGTTTTAAATGTATGAAGCAAATTTTATTTCCATTTCTTAATTCATAAATAAAACAGAAAAATACATTTTGTTAATTAAATATACATTTTTGATTATATTTCACCTTTTTTGAAGAAATTCAAAGGTGCCAATTACTGAAACGGTAAAGTATCCACTACTGTGTTTTGAAGCATTTACTCTTAACACATTTGAAGCTCACTGGAAAATTACTTTTTTTGAGTATAAAAATGATTCAGTTAGCATTTTCGTTAGTACAGTCATCTACAGAGAGAAATGAAATATCGAACATTGTTTAT
The DNA here is from genome assembly GCA_963930645.1 of Salticus scenicus. Lineage (NCBI taxonomy): Eukaryota > Metazoa > Arthropoda > Arachnida > Araneae > Salticidae > Salticus > Salticus scenicus. The sequence goes on from OZ005658.1 coordinate 219,691,375, forward strand.
TGTTACATCTTCTAAAATTAACCTCTTACCTTCTGAAAGGAAAACTTACGAGATTCTCTTCCCAGTACAATTATTCTCTCTCAATTCTGAAATGAGTAGTAATTCCTTCAAAAACACCGTAAAGATCATTTTCAAGATTATTTTATTGCATTGTCAAGCCGTGTAAGTAGTTTCACTGGTAGCAGTATAATACAAAGGACCGTACTTTGGAAAAAGTATATATACACTCGGGGCAGTTAAGGGGTTAAGAACATTACACAAAAGATAGCCAGAAAATGTCTTTAAGGTGTCCACTACTGGTGCAGTTACCCTATATATATATATATGTGACATGTTTAATTACTTGATGAAAGAGAGTTGACAGGCACAGCACACAATGATGACTAGGCTTTCTTTCAGGAAACATCTTTATTGCTTCAGATTTCTAAGTCGGGACAGGGGAAGGCGAATGGAGTCTGAATTCTGACACCCTACCGATCCGCACTGGCGGTTCAAGCGGCACCCGGGTCGCGAAATCCGTTGGGGAGGCTTGTCGGACTCACGTAATTTCAGAGGAAGGTGGCAACGTGAAGTTATTTAACCAGTCAAATTCATGGCAAGAAGTCTCCGTTTGTTTAATGTTTGGCCTTTTATACCTCATTTTCTGAGCTGGTGATTGGTTCATTAGATCGTCTGGGCTCTTAAAGGGAATATCTGGGGTTAATTAATATGCAGCTTAATGCAGCAACACTTGCAAATTGCACTATCGTCAGCGAATTTCGACTTATAATTTCGTTCATTTTATGATTTCTGAGTTATAAAGTCTTCTGCTAGAAAACAAACTTTAAAGGGGCAATTATGAATTATTCGCGATTATAATTTCGATTAGCAATTTTCACACTTTTAAATTGGTTTTAAATTATTAAAAAACCCATTTATTTTTATCCCTTTCATACATATATATATATATATATATATATATATATATATATATATCCAACATTAAAATATCTTTTATTTTAAATTTTTCAGTGTATCCTGAATGTGGTCCGGCTGAATTTCGATGTGATAATAAGCGCTGTATTCCTTTGGAATATGTTTGTGACGTTGATGATGACTGTAGAGATGGTAGTGATGAACGACTATGCAAACAGAAATGTGATGGGCCAAATGAATTTTCATGTGATGATAATACTCTCTGTTTGAATGAAAACTTGAAATGTAATGGTGCTCAAGATTGTCAAGATGGATATGATGAAATGGATTGTAGTATGTTATGTTATATTTTATTAAGGGCAAAGATTGTTCTAATTTTAATTTAAAATATTCTTATTATTGTTAGAAACTTTGCTTTGTGTAAGTAGAGAGAGATAAATGAATTGCTAAATATTAAATTATCTGAAAACTCTGCTACAAATTTTATAAAATTTGATTTATGAGCTTGTTAAGATATTTTACATGTCTAATGCAGTCTGATTTCACTGAAATAAAGTTATAAATAGTTTTAATTAACTTGTTGGTTATTATAAATGATATAATATAATTTTAATAATGATATAATAACAATGCAATTTTTTTTTCCTGTACATTTTACACAGTAGATCAGATATAACAAATACCTGTTTGTATTATATCAGAAATTCAGTTCACTAAAAGTTTATGAAGGTGATATTAAGTTACAATAAAAAATCTGGAATTTTGAGTACAAATTAATATTTAAATCAGGATGCTTATTTCCTACTTAGCAGATTGCTGTGAATATTTTTTCTATTAATGCCATACTGAATTTTAAAAAGATTTCAACCAAAATTGAAATTTACTAATATTGTAGCTTTTCAGGTACCATAAGTTAAGTAGTTTTATTCGTAAAATAAATTAGTAGTAATAGTTTTTTAAGCAAACATTTTTTCTATTTTTATCTCTTATTTTTATAAAAGTGTTAAGATTATGTAAGCAATCTCTATCAATTTTTTTTTCTTTCTTTTATTTTATGTGCTTCTTTTTCATTGACTATATATTTTGATACAATTGTGTTTAAATACAAGGTGCAATCAAAAAGTTCCCAGATTTGATGGAAAAACAAGTTATTTTTGGACTTACCTAATATTGGCTGTCGGCTCATTCCGTGTCAAATCAACACAGAAAAGGGTCATTTTCAACCTGACCCCCCTTAGATTTTTACGAAACTGGACTCATTTATTTGTTTTAGGGAGAAATGAATATTTACCAATTAATAAGTCTCTATCTCTTTTAGTTTTTGATATACAAAGCTGCAAAAATGGATAAAAAGTGCAAATTTTCAAAATTCTTGTTTTACAAATTTACCCGTATCTTCTTCCCTACTTATTGTAGACGCATAAGTTTGGTATCATTGGAAAGCATTTAATACAGGCTTTAAAATTATATATATCACATGCACATATTAAAAAAAAAAATTTCATTTTAAGGTCAAACATATTGACCTTTGACCTTCAATATCTTAAAAAGTAGTGTTTTATTTTTCTTTACAAAAATATATGTTGTTCCTACATTTATTTTCTATAATTACTGTGAGCTTCAAGTTGGGACCGCCATGGGATGCTGAGTTATAAATTAAAATGCAACCCCATAACAGTGTTTTCATATTAACGTGACATGAGTTTTATAGTTAAAGAATTGTGCATAATGTAACAAAATACACAATGGAAGTGAGCCTAGATTGCAATTTGCCTTTATCATGATACAACAGCAGTACATTTATTTCAGAAAGAGTTGATTAAGTTTCTAAAGAATCAATTTTGTACAATCCCTCAAAAAATGTGATATATCATTTAAAAGCCTATATTAAATGCTTTCCAATGATACCAAACTTATGCCTCTACAACGATTAGGAAAGAAGATATGGGCAAATTTGTAAAACAAGAATTTTAAAAATTTGCACTTTTTACCTATTTTTGCAGCCATGTATTGTATATAAAAAATTAAGCGATACAGACTTAATAATTGGTAAATATTCATTTCTCTATGAAACAAATAATTGAGACCAATTTCATAAAAATGCGAGGGGTCCGGTTGTGAGCTGTATTGATTTGACACGGAATGACCCTGTCATCTCTTTTAAAACAGTTACTTTGTGAACATATATATAAATCCCATTGCTTTTTCCATCTCTTAAAAATGCCTGTAATGTCATTCCCTAAAAAGCTATCGAAAACTGTCTGTTAATGGATGCATTTGCAAGCTCTCATCTTGCTCTCATCTTTCGCATTTAATTTTCAGAATAATGTAATACCACAGGAAGCTAGATCCTGTGAACGAGGTTGGTTAGAACAACAACCATGTTTTAGAAATTTAATTCATCAACCTGGAAATTAATATCAGATAGAATGGAGTAGAAGGCTGATTTTTACCAACTATGTGAAAAATACCAGAGCCGGGAATCGAACCCCGGGCCTTCCGCTTAACGCGCGGATGCTCTAACCACTGAGCTACCCTGGCTGATAACCAGCTCGGCACTTCTCACATAATTTACGTTGGCAAGGTCACCGAGTCTGCATTAAAGCAGCTATATCAAGTGACAAATTTGAACGTGGCATAAATCCAAACAACCACGAAATTATACTTTAGAAATTTAATTCATCAACCTGGAAATTAATATCAGATAGAATGGAGTAGAAGGCTGATTTTTACCAACTATGTGAAAAATACCAGAGCCGGGAATCGAACCCCGGGCCTTCCGCTTAACGCGCGGATGCTCTAACCACTGAGCTACCCTGGCTGATAATCAGCTCGGCACTTCTCACATAATTTACGTTGGCAAGGTCACCGAGTCTGCATTAAAGCAGCTATATCAAGTGACAAATTTGAACGTGGCATAAATCCAAACAACCACGAAATTATACTTTAGAAATTTAATTCATCAACCTGGAAATTAATATCAGATAGAATGGAGTAGAAGGCTGATTTTTACCAACTATGTGAAAAATACCAGAGCCGGGAATCGAACCCCGGGCCTTCCGCTTAACGCGCGGATGCTCTAACCACTGAGCTACCCTGGCTGATAACCAGCTCGGCACTTCTCACATAATTTACGTTGGCAAGGTCACCGAGTCTGCATTTGCAGACTCGGTATTTTTCACATAGTTGGTAAAAATCAGCCTTCTACTCCATTCTATCTGATATTAATTTCCAGGTTGATGAATTAAATTTCTAAAGTATAATTTCGTGGTTGTTTGGATTTATGCCACGTTCAAATTTGTCACTTGATATAGCTGCTTTAATGCAGACTCGGTGACCTTGCCAACGTAAATTATGTGAGAAGTGCCGAGCTGGTTATCAGCCAGGGTAGCTCAGTGGTTAGAGCATCCGCGCGTTAAGCGGAAGGCCCGGGGTTCGATTCCCGGCTCTGGTATTTTTCACATAGTTGGTAAAAATCAGCCTTCTACTCCATTCTATCTGATATTAACAACCATGTTGTTATGAGTGATAATATGTGTGTTGTTTTTAAAGAGATTTTGGCAGGTGTATTGTGGTGATAAAGAAACCACTCCCCATAAGTTCAGATAATTTTCATTGTGCATTTTTTCTCAAACATCACAGTAACAATGAGAATTGCAATATTAGGAGGGACAAATTTGTTCCATGTTTTCATCTAATTTTCTGATGCTTGTTCAAGATGAGCACATGTCTTCGTCAAATGAATGACAACCTGCCTTGAAATGCGAGTGTCACAGTGGCATACCAAGCATAGGGCAGAGAGGATGGGCCACTCCTGGCTGCTGGTCATGACGAGGCCTCTGAAGAAACTTAACCTTTATGTATATGTATCTGGTGAAATTGTCGTGCTATTATTTTAACCTGAAGCATTCTCTGCAGTTTTACTTTAAACCATAGGTTCCTGCCTTAAGAGCCTTAATGTACAAAATGTGACCATAGAGCATCACCTCCAAAACAAAACCAAAAAGAAAAAAATATTTATGCAAAGACTGACTAAGGCAAGACAAGTAGGGCTAATCCCTGGCCTTCTTGTTGGGTTTAGTTTCTGAAACAATCTTAAAACTTACTTCAATACCTTTTTATAATAATATAAATTTAAGTGAAGAAATTTGGAGACCTTAATATAGGAAGGGCTCCAATTACGCAGTTCCCCGTGAGATTTTTTTCCCTGGGCCTCGAGAGTTGTAGGTCTGCCAATGGAGTGACATCAAAAACTGTCGTCTGATTTAAAACTTTACTAACAAAATCTGTACAAAGTATTTTAAGGGTTTTGATTGCAGATCTACCAAGCTTCACATAAAATTTGTTTTTCCTGTCCATTGCTAAATTACAAATAATCTGAAACATGAAATTAGAAAGAAAAAAACCATAGAAACAAATAGCATACTCACATCTTAAAATCAGGCTCTAAAAGGAGTAAAGGAGGTTTGTAGAAATGTGGCTTTGAGATACTTTTGCTTTTCCAGTTGCAAAAATAGCAATCAGGAGCATTCTGATAGCACTTTGTACATGCTATATATATATATAATAAAGAATAAAGATGATCTATTAAGCATAGTAGAAGCCAAGCAACAGATACAAGATCACTGAAACACCAATGACCAATAAGATTTAAAAAAAAAAAAATCATCAGTGGATGAAACACACTAATATAAAGAAACCAGATCTATTAATTAACAGCCTACAAAACAAACGAATCAAATAAGTAAAACAACAAATATTAACTTAAAACGACAAACTTATCAAAATTAATGAAAAAACAACCCAAGAAACACAAGATAGGAAGAAGGAGGCAGGCGGCAAGACTTGTGACTTGCCTGTGGGGTTACACTAGTTTTACGCCGGCAACACTCCCCCAGCCTGCCACAACCAGAACAGGAACCATATGGATTTAAAAAAACAAAATTTCAAAGCACATGAACAACAATTAAACCATGAAGCAACAATGAAATTCAACGATTGATCACATTGTGTTTAACAGTATAATTAGAACATTAAATATAGTTGACAACTCAAAAAGGAAAAATCTGAAATTTTATTGGAAAAAGAAAGTTTGCATAGTAATACAAAGCAAATGCAACAAGCCTTCTACTTTTTTTTTTTTTTTTTTTTTTTTTAATTTAATTTCACAAACCCACCCAGCCATCCAGCCTTACAACACCACCCCACCTCCGTAAGCAAACATCTGCCCACCCAACCGCCACCTTTTTTATTGTCGTTTATTATTTTATAATTTTTTGTTGATATACACAAAAGTGTACACAGCTTTTTTTTTTTTTTTTTTGTACCGACAGAGACATGGTTAAGGATATAAAATAGAAAATACAAAGTTTTTAGGAAAACCCATTTTAGCAGTGGCTGTGATCAGTTTATTAATATTCTTGTTCTTAAACTTTGCAGAGCATAAATTATTAATTCGAAATAAATGGTTAATGATGATGTTTCTAAATACCGAAAGATGCAGACATGAATTAAAATGTGTAAATAAGTTTATATTAAAACTAAAATGTTGCCGTTTGTCATAGATATCTGTGTAAAGTTTATTACCATCGATGATTATTTTGAGATCTAAAAAGTTAATTGATTGATTAGTTAGAGTATTTTGAGTTAGCTTTAAATTAGGAGGATAATTGAAGGAAAAGCCATTTTGTGAGTTCTTGTTGAGATAAAATACAATAATATCATCGATGTAACGATAAAATCGAACATCATCACTGCAAATTTGCTTTTCATAATAATAAAGATAGAGATCTGCCAAAATACTGGAGCTACAACCTCCTTGTGGGATGCCTAATTTTTGCAAATAGATATCTTTGTTGTGGAAGATATAATTATTATGGATAACAAAGTTAAGAAGTGTTTTAAATTTTTCTGCTTTAAAATTGTAAGGAAGATTAATTTGAGCTTTATATTCTTGAAAAAGACTGTAAATGATATTACTAAGATCTGATAACTCAATATTATTGAAAAGATCTTGAAAGTCAAAAGTCATAATATTGTCTATTGAATCAAGCGATTTGATGTATTGAATTAATTGAAAGCTATTTTTAAGACAGTGTAAATTATCAACTTTTCAAGTACATTTGTAAATTTGTTTTAGAATATCCAGTAGAGCTTTATTAGCATTGTTGTTATAAGTGTTACACCCAACAGTGACTGTGCAAAATTTAATTGGAGATTTGTGAAACTTAGGTATGAGAACTAAGGATAATTAAAGTTATTGAAGGGAAGTTGAAGTAGTTTATAGTAATTATGTATTTTTCAGTTATTAATAATAAGGTTATTATTAGTTAAACTGAAGATGTTACTATTAGTGACTGAAGAGTTTAAAATAGAGAGATAGTAGGATTTACAAATAATGGCATAATTATTAGGTGATTTGTCAACATATGTGATCACAAAGTCATCCTGTAGTGATTTGATTGAGTTAAGAAGTACAGATTTCTTAAATAACACCAGCTTTGAAGAATTGATAAATAATGCATTTTTAATTTTTTGTAACACTAAAACTTTCCATTGAGTGAAGTAGGCAATAGGTTTATTATGAGTAATAGATACTTTATAAATAAATAAATCTAGGAAAACTGTTGAAAGATTTGTGGAATGCTAGTTTTAACTGGAAGTCTAAATTTGGTGCCAAATTTCATGAATTTTTTTAATTGATAATTATTAATAATATTGAGATTACCCGTGATAATGTGTCCATGGTCTCGGTCAATAAATTTTGAGAAAGAAGGATCATTGCATTTACAGGTTACAGTGTTAGTAAAAGAGGTAGACTTAGATACAGAATTATAATTGAATATCTTTCTGCCAAGAGGAAGAGGATATTTGAAGGTACGAGATAGATTTAAATCTTTAATCGGAAACAAACATTCTTTGTCATTAATGATAGACGTAATGTTAATACTGTTCAATATTTGATTTGTAAAATTCACAATTAATTGAGTATTTGTTTTAAATTTGTTGGGTTTTTTATTAATTTTTAAATTAAATTGTTTGATTTTGTACATTATAATATCATAAAAAAATTCTGAAAAATGTTTATTATAGGATTGGCTTTGAAAGACATTCAGAAAGTGTACTAAGTATTTCTTTTTAATTGCAAAAATAAATTTTCGAATAATGAACCAGTTATAGTTAGATAAGTAATTAGTCTGTAGATCTGAATTGAGTTTAATAATGGCACTTTTAGAAAAGATTAAATCTGTTTTTTTACTACCTCGTTTAGTTCTAGAAGTTTTATTGTTAATTTTGTGATTGAGTTGTGCATATATATATATATATATTTGAGCAAGTATGTAAATTTTTATTGCTTTTCATTTCAGATAAACCTAAAAGGAAATATTTGTGCCATGATGATGAATTTTTATGTCATGATGGTATGTGTATCCCCCAAAGTTGGAAGTGTGATATGAAATGGGACTGTATTGACAAAAGCGATGAACTGAATTGTAGTAAGTACCTTATTTAACAATTATTAAAGAATATCATGATTGTGTGTAAAAATAAACATTTTCCTGACAATATGTGCAATAATTAAATAATAATAATGTATCTGGATATTACTCAAAAAAGAAAATGTATTTTAATTTTCTGGACCAATAGGTTTTGCATAATTTAGTCTGATTTTTGTAAAATACATTTTTCCATTAAACTTTTCGAAATGAACATTAATAAAACAAGTTATTATATATATGCATGAAAAAAAGAAAAAGGATTAATATTTTGTAATAGCTAAAGTAAATCCCATTCAAAATTATAGATTAAAAGAATTCTCGAAGTTTTCTTGTAATATTTTTTTTCCCCAACATAGCACTTTATAAAGCAAGATACTATAAAATGGGCAAATTTTAAAAATAAAAGTGCTCAGGTCAATGCTTTTTATGTCTCTCGGCAGTTATTAAATGTGGGTCATTCCGTGTCAGATCAGAACAGCTCACAACTGGATCCCCTCGGATTTTTATGAAACTGGGCTCATTTATTTTTTTTTAATAAAGAAATGAATATTTGCCAATTATTAAGTCTATCTCTTTTAGTTCTTGATATACAAGGTTGCAAAAAATGAGTAAAAAGTGCAAATTTTCAAAATTCTCGTTTTATAAATTTGCCCATATCTTGTTTCTTAATTGTTGTAGAGGCATAAGTTTGGTATCATTGGAAAGCATTTAATACAGGCTTTCATGTGATACATCACATGCAGATTTTTTTTTTTTTAAAGAAAAATTTTAAGGTCAAAAATCTTAAGATCTTAAATATTTCAAAAAGTGTTTTTTTTTTTTTTAATTATTATTATATGTTGTTCTTACATTTATTCTCTATAATTACTGTGAGTTTCAACTTGGGACCACCATGGGATGCTGAGTTATAAATTAACATTCAACCCCATATCAGTATTTTCATATCGAAATTGCAGAACATTTTGGAATTGCATTTGGGTGTGCTAGATTATTAGCATGTATAGAAATTTTTGAAAAGGAAATTGATTAATTACAATGTTTTTGTAATTAATAATTATAAGATAAAAAAAAAAAAAAATGACAAAAGTTGCAATTTTATTTTAGAATATTAATCTGATAATTGAGCATTCCTTGGAAATGTGCGAAGTGCAATAACTGAAGACTTAAACAATATAAATCAGTTAGTATTAACAAAATAAATAACTTCTAAATTTATTAAAATCTGAATTTTAAATGGTTAAAAATGATAATAAAAAATTATCCCTTTTCTTATTTTGTTTACTTTGGCAGTGTACTTTAATATCAGAATACAAAAAGGCATATTAATAAAACAGTTTTAACTTTCATTATACTTTGTCAGTATTATTTACCGAATATAAAAATTTGTTATATTAAGAATGCATATGAGATTCAAAGGTACGTTTAAAGATTTATATATAATTAAAAAAAAAAAAAAAAAATCCTACTTCTGTGCAAGTATATTTACAAATATCTGTGAGCATTTTGTAATGGCGTAGTCACAAGCAATCTTTAAAGTTAACTTAAAAGACGCAAGGGACATTTCTTCAGGCGATTGTGTAAAAGTTCGCCCAGTGGCAGTTCTTAAATCAACTTTAGTTAATACAGAAACTAAGAGTATTTGCAGTATATCTGGATTTTGAGGATAGCTAAACGAAGTAGAGGGACCATGGGGATACAGGAAGCTGATCTTTATTTCTTCTGTGTCATAATCAACATTCAGAAAACATCCTGTACACCAGAGAGCTTCATAAATGCAAATTACAAAACTATGTGTTTCTTCTAGCTCTAGTTCTCCTTCTTTTGTTACTTTTACTTCCTTGCTTGATGGGGAATTTCAGCAGACTTTACAAATAAGTTTACAACTTGCTTTGGTATAAAGACATGTAATTTCTGGGTACAAGGAACAACACGAGAAGATAAAAATTGCTTCTGTAAAAATAAGCTTTCTTCTTCATAATGAAGGGAAGAAATGTAAATAAAATGTATCCCCAAAAAATTAGCAATTGCCCATTCAAACAAATGGCTAGGAGTCATTATTTGGTCTGTGTAAGGACATTGCAGACTGGTTCGAGTTTCTAATCTCTTCACAGTTCCACCAATGCCATCTGATACCCCTTTTCCGTGCTCTATTGCAAAAAAAAAAAAAAAAAATGCCATTCAGCTTTTATATCAAAGTCTTTTTCATGAAAACATTGATTTAAAATAATTTTGCAATTTTTTTATTATGAGCAGCTGCACCATCAGAAAAATATATTATTTTTTGAGGGATTGTATTAAATTTATTCTTTAGAAACTTTATCAACTCTTTCTGAAATGAATGTACTGCTGTCGTATCATGATAAAGGCAAATTGCAATCTAGGCTCACTTGTGTATTTCATTACATTTTTCCATAATTCATTAGCTCATGTCATATTAATATGAAAGCACTGTTATGGAGTTGTATTTTAATTTATAATTCAGCATCCCATTGCGGTCCCAAGTTGAAACTCACAGTAATTATAGACAATAAATGTGGGAACAACATATATTTTTGTATAGAAAAATGAAATACTACTTTTTGAGATATTGAAGGGCAATTGCAAAAATGTTTGACCTTGAAATGATTTTTTTTTTTTTAATATGTGCATGTGATATACATAATTTGAAAGCCTGTATTAAATGCTTTCCAATGATACCAAACTTATGTCTGTACAATAAGTAGGGAAGAAGATGTAGGCAAATTTGTAAAACAAGAATTTTGAAAATTTGTACTTTTTACCCATTTTTATAGCCCTGTATATCAAAAACTAAAAGAGATAGAGACTTAATAATTGGTAAATATAAAACAAATAAATGAGCTTAGTTTCATAAAAATCTAATAATGGAGGTCAGGTTGAAAATGACCCTTTTCTGTGTTAATTTGACATGGAATGACCCATGTATGAAATTACAGATCAGAATATCCTCCAGCTCTCATTATCTGCAGTAAAGGATAATTTGTTAGTGCCAAAGTGTCGTCAGTATTTCACAGAATATGAGTATCCTTCCCTAATAGAATAATAATAATAATAATAATAATAATAATAATAAAACCTTTCACAGCAAAATATTTTAAATTATAACTATAATTATTTTGGTTTTCATGATGTGTGAATCATGAAGATATTGCAAAAGTTTTTGATTCTGAGAAATTTACACACAAAAGTCTGATTTTGTTAAAACAGATACATTAATTATAATATAAAACCTAGCTAATTTAGCTATATGTTAAAATAAGTACCTTTACTTTAAACTATTAAAAATCTAAGACGTGTCTTAGTAGCACTTAAAAAAAAAAAAAAAAAATGGTAAGAGACTAATATCTCAATTTTTTTATGGCAAATTTACTTTTATCTGTAATAGCATTTTAAAGCTAAGAGCATAGCACTAAAATAGACAGATAAATAAGTTATTTTTGCAATTTTCTATGGTTTATTTTTTTTAATTGTGAAATCATAAATTTGATTTTTTCTCTTTAGAAAATGTAACATGTGCACCAAATGAGCATGTCTGTAATTCTCAAGATCAGTGTATTCCAAAAGCTTTTTTGTGTGATGGTCATCATGATTGTGAAGATAAATCTGATGAAAAAAATTGTGGTAAGATATTTATAATATACTAAAAGTTAGATATTATAATTGAAATCTTTTGTTAAATCATGTTTTGTATTCATGTATGTGGGCAGGTTAATACATTAAATGCCACATCAATCACCAGTAATTGACTTTGAACTTTCCCTTAACGGCCCTATTCACTTACCATCGCCAGAAGCCCAAGCCAATGTTATTCTATGGGGAAATTTTCTTTACAAATAACTTATTAACTAATACAAATTTTTGAATTCAGTTTTCACATTCAGAAAATTCCCAACTGTTAAATTGATGGACCTTTTTTAAAAATGTATTTTTTTAATTTTTAATATTTTATTTTGAAATTGCAGAATGAAAAAAATTCACATATTGAAAATTCGTATTTTGCATCTTCAAAATAAAATATAAAAAATTAAAAAAATTATTTTTTAAAAAAGATCCGTCAATTTAACAGCTGGGAATTTTCAGAATGTGAAAACAGAATTTAAAAATATGTATTAGTTAATAAGTTATTTGTAAAGAAAAATTTCCCATAGAATAACATTAGCTTTGTCTTCCGGCGGCAGTGAGTGAAGAGGGCCCTTAAGGCCATGTCAGTTACCAATGACTGACACTGAATTTTACATTCGAGCCAAGTTAAGAGGCCGCTGCACTCATTGTTGCCAGAAGCCGAGTTAATGTTATTCTATGGGGAATTTCGTCCATTATAACTCATTAACTAATACATATTTTTAAATTGAATTTTCACATCTGTTAAATTGACTATTGTTTTTTTTTAGAAACTGATTTAAAAAAATTTTTAATATTTTATTTTGAAACTGTGGAAAATTTTATGCATTAGTTAATGAGTTATAATTGGACAAATTCCCTATAGAATAATAATATTAGCTTGAGCTTCAAACAATGATGAGTGCAGCAACCCTTTAATCACTGATTACTGACACTAAAATTTTCGTTCTGGCTGCATCAGTCACTGTTGACTAACAGTGTAAAATATGATGTAAAATTTAAAAATATTACATTGTTTTTTAAATAAATGTTTAAATTATATTTAAAATTTATTTCTAATAAGCACACATGGCTTGATGCGCATTTCTTAATAAATTTCACTAGCACTCAATGTGTTAAATATAATCTCAAAAACATTGTTTTCTGACTTACTTTGTCTGACTTCATTGTTCTAGAGTTATGTTCAAATATTTTTAATAAATGTTGAAAAAAAAAAAAAATGCATATTTTTAAATCACTAAACTAAATTTTCTTGTTTTTATTGATCATGTATAAGGAAAGAAATTTATTCTGATAATTTAATTTTTAAAAATGTCAGATTGTTTATCATTGCACAAAGTTATATTTCGCTCTCTCTCTCTCTTCTTTTTTTTTTTTTTTTAATATTAGTTGCAACTTGATTTTTCTTTATCTATATTCTTCTTTTGCTAAGATTTAAAATACTGCAATAAAAATATATTTTTGAATAATGTTTATAATCACAAACAACAGAGAGGTGTCAGAATAATATAACACTTTTGATCTTAAGAAACATATGACAATTTTTCCCCTTAACTTTGGAAATGTGATGTTTATGTTTGATCACATATTTTCCGACGCTATGATTTTTCCCATTTATCTAGCAGAAATATTATTTCATGTATAAGCGTCTTCTTTTACAGAAAAAAAAAAAAAAAAAATGTTTTTAGTTTTGCCTTTGTTATAGATTTTTGTCCATTTTCCTCTCTCATATCTGTCGTTAACAAGATATGAATATATTGTATCCAAATAAAAATTTACAATTGTGTATACTAAAATATCTTTATGTACACTGAAATATATTTATATACGCACTTTTGTGTTGAAAGGTACTTAAGTTTTTAATTATATTTTAGATGAAAAGCTTCATTCATGTATGTTTCCAAGCCATTTGTGTGATAATAAGACAAAATGCATCAATGTTACCCAATTCTGTGATGATGTGAAAGACTGTAATGATGGATCTGATGAAGGTGGCATGTGTGGTAAGTGATGCTTATTTTCAAAGTTTTAGTAATTTAATAATAAGAATTTAATAGAATTTAATAATAAGAAAGGTTGTTTGCTGCTTTTATTTATACAGTTAATTCCCACAAATCTGTAGTGCTCTAAAATCCACATTTCATTCCTAACAGGACATTTATCAATAATAATAAAAGAAGGTATTTGTGTGTGTGTATACTAGAGGTCTGCACGAGCCGGAATTTCGAGGCCAGGGCCTGGCCTGGCCCGGACAAAAAACGATAAAAACAGGCCCGACCCAGCCCGGCCCGATTCAAAAATATGTAAAATAACAAAAAAAAAAAAAAGAATGCCTTTTTATGAAAAAGATTTTTAGTATGTGTTTTGCAGAGGTTTTATATAACCAAACAATAGTACGTTCTTTAACAAAACTGCTAAAATTTTACAAGACAATTATATATAAACAGAAATTCATCATTATAGACAAGACACAAAGACAAACAGAAAGTCAAATCGAAAATATTAGCATTCATCAAACAATATAGGAAGGTATTTAAAATGGTTAATACTACTGAAAATGCACTTTCAACCATTTCCTCTTATATACCATAATGTATCCGAATCTTTCATGTGCTCCGGTAAACAAAACTTTAATGTTAATCCAACCATATTCAATAGAAAAGTTGCTTTTGCTACTGGTAAAAATTATGCTACTTTCGTCCACTGGAGAAAAGGAAAAGGAGCCTTAGAGAAAAAGTTAGAGTGGAAAGGTTTTTATAGCCTTTATACCACCTAAACTCAACAGATCATAAGAAACAAACCCTTATACACAGTAATGTATCTAATTTCTTTTGTTATGTACATGTACGCAAACTGGTAGTGACATGCATACTATTTTGAATAGGAAACCATCTAATATTACTTTAAATAAAATATATTAATTTCGAGGCATGCTTAAAAATATTTGCGAATAATCAGATTTCGGACAGACAGACTGATAGACAATTAAATTGACGTTACAGACACTTTTTTAACAAAATAGAACTTTATATGACATACAAGCCTGTAAAATTATATAAAATAAATGACTGAAGAAATATTTTTATCATTTTCCTGTTTCGTTGATTAACGAGGAAACCAGAAAAAGATTCGGGCCGACACGACCCAGAGAAAATTTCATTCAGGCCCAGCCCGGCCCGAATATACACAAAAAAAACTGAGCCTGTCCCGGCCCGAGCCTGAAAATTTTTTTTAAGCCCGGCCCGGCCCGTGCGGACCTCTAGTGTATACAACACACATCTATGCATTCAGCAATATGTGTTACAAAATTAAAAAAAATTGTTTTAAAGGTATAATACAATGTGTAGGAGGTGTATTGAATTTTTTTTTTAATTATTATTTATTGAGAAGATATTAATAAAAATATCAGCACAGAACCATAATTAATATTAGAGTTAAATTAGATTTTCCCTATCAAATTTTGCACATCTAAAGAAGGAATAAATGGGATCTGTACCATCTGTACCTGACGGTATTCTTTTGTCATATCACCAGAAATTCTTCGCCTATTTCTTATGCAGATATAAAATTGATAATATATTTTTTTAATAGGATATTTTTAGTAATATATTACCATGCTAATAGATTACAATGCAATAATAATATTGTTTATTCTATTATGTGAACTAACACACTTTTCTAATATTTAGTAATTCTGTGTTAGATAAAATCAGTCAGAGTTCTTTTGTAAATTAGCATTTTATTTATTTTCTTAACATGTTAAATAAAATCCACAACTGTTTTACAGATATTTAATTGCATGAATTTATGAAATAAGTACATTTTACTTAACTTTTTAGACTTTGATAGATGTCTACTTAGCCACTGTGAATATCTGTGCCAAACAACTCCACTGGGACATGTATGCTATTGTCCGCCTGGTTTATCTAGAACAGTAGATGGAAATTCTTGTACAGGTAAATTTTTGAAATATCTTCTTATCCTTTTTTACTATTTTTGTCAAAATAACTGTTGTAAATATAAATAAATAGATAGAATAGAATAAGGATCACAAAATAGTTATACTCTAAACGTATAATTAAAAAAAAAAAAAAAATGATATTCATAACCAGTAACAGTGCCTACATTTGACAGAAAGAAAATATTGTATTTTCATAAATATGTCTTAATCATATTTAGTGATGAGTTTAAATAAAATTCAGATAATGGATATAAATTTTACTTGCATTAACTAAAAGGCAAACCAATAAGATATATATATATATTTAAACAATTTTTATTAAAATATATAATTAGATTTTTACACTAGATTCAATGCTTATATATATGTGTATTTCTTAATATATATATTGTATTATTGCATATTTGTTATCATAATTTTACTGTCATTTATGTGTATTCAAACAATGAGTGAAGACTGTATGACAGAGGAGAGAAACAATAATTATTTGGAGTGATTTTGAATTAATAATCAAATGTTTTTGGGTTTTTGTTGTAAATAATTGAGCTTCCAGAATTTTAATAGTGCATTATTGAGCTAGTAGAATTGATTTTAATTATCTTGTTTAAAAGAGGGAGCAGAATTCCATTATTATTTATTTTAGCCTATTGGCATGGATGTGTTGTTTCTGTTAGGTGTAGCTGTGGCTGCCCATTGGGTGCTCCTTTACAAATGGTTATGAATTCGATAATTCACTGGCCAATTCTTAGTTGCGAGTGCCACACCATGGAAACAAATGAATAAATATTTATTTTATTTTATTTACTATTGTATATATATATTAAATCTTTACTTATTACTGTTATGTGTTATTGAGAAAATGTTTTATACTGATATATATTTTTTAAATATGTATCTTTTGTATTAAAAAGTACTTTTTATTTTTAGAAATACCAGCATGCGAACAATGGGGCATTTGTAGCCAAAACTGCATGCAGTTGAAACATAAGCATAAATGCTTTTGTCAGCCTGGTTTTACTCTAGAACCAGATCATTATACTTGCAAAAGTACAGGTGAGTTTATTTAAAATATGCTCTTGCATAAACAAATTGGAAAAAAGATCTTAATTGTTTCAAAATAAAATTTCAAATTTTAAAATATTTCAGTATTAAATTTACATGGACTGTTTGATTTTCTGTGGCACAAACTTTTGTTCATTTTCTATAAATGTTATTGTTTTGACATTTTTTTTCTTTTGTGTGTGTATGCAGATATTTTTTTATTGATAACCATTTTCAAATTAATTTTCTTTCCAGATCCTGCTGAGCCATACATAATTTTCTCCAATCGACATGAATTAAGAAGCGTTGACTTAAAAACAATGATGGTTAAGCCATTAATATCAGGCTTACAAAACACTGTTGCTGTAGATTTCTACCACTCGCCTAAAGGTGACTTAATATTTTGGACTGATGTAGTGGAAGATAAGATTTATCGAGGCTATGTAATATCTGGCTGTAAGTATTTATTTTTTCATATGTGTATGAATGGGTATAAAATAATTAATTTTAATTTAAGAAAAACCCTATAAAAATTATAAATCATCAATTTAGAAATTTTTATTCATGAATTCATCAACTGTGAATATTTATTTAAATCAAATTGGAGTGTAAAGGTTGATATTTTTATTTATTACCAACTATGTGAAAAATACCAGAGCCAGGAATCGAACCCAGGCACCTCCGCTTAACGTACGGATGCTCTACCACTGAGCTACCCTGGCTGGACAACCAGCTAGGCACTTCTCACATAATAATCGTTGGCAAAGTCACCGAGTCTGCAAATGCAGATATATCAGGTGAGACAATAATAATCGTAGCACAACTCCATAGACCACTAAATTTCAATTTAGAAATTTTTATTCATGAATTCATCAACTGTGAATATTTATTTAAATCAAATTGGAGTGTAGAGATTGATATTTTTATTTATTACCAACTATGTGAAAAATACCAGAGCCGGGAATCGAACCCGGGCACCTCCGCTTAACGCACGGATGCTCTACCACTGAGCTACCCTGGCTGACAACCAGCTAGGCACTTCTCACATAATAATATAAATATAAATCATCAATCATCTTTATATAAATCATCATTTAAAATTATTAGATGCTAATAACTTGCAATTTCCCCTGTAAATTTTATTTTATGGCAAGACACTTTTTTATGTAAATATCAGAAAATAGAAGAACTTTATAATTAATTTTCAAAAGTAAGTGTGATATTACTTTGACTGTGGTGAAGTTTCACATATTAATTAAACCCTGGATGCCTGGTACCCAGCCATAAGATTAACAAACAATTAGAGACAAGGATTTTTGTAACAAAAGCCAGAACACTTGCAAACAGAGCAATTTTTCATGGTGTAAGTGTTGTAAAATAAATTTGCAGTCCTTTGAGGTTCAATACAAAGTCCTGATTCTGCTGTAACTCTCTGGCGCTACAGCCTTTGGTGGCTGCATAACAATATTTGCGAGACTTAGAGCAAACTTCTTGATCAGGCTATTTACTAAGACCAAGATTGAATATCAAATTATGTATCATACAATAAAGAATTTTTGTCTTACAAGCTGTGTTGTTGTGAATTTTCCTTAAAGATAGGCTCAAAAATCCATCACTTATATGGTATATAATATAATAATAATGCTGCAGTCTATGGCGCACAATAATAAGTCTTTGTCTTTGTTTCTGTCCTCTTCATCGGCATTTTATTTGTTGGGTAGAGCTGCTATTGGCCCACATTAAAAAAAAAAATAAATAAATAAAAATAAAAAAATGTTGAGTCCAACTGTAATGTGCTAAATTCACACTTAATGGCTCATTTCTAACCTTTGTGCAACTTCAAAAGATAATATATAATTTTATTACACACATTAAAATAGCATCAAAGGACATTAATTTCTCTTGCAAAAATATAAAAATAGCAAATAATATGCACTAAAATGTAATCGTCAACATAAAATGCTGCATATGAACCAGAGTTTCCCCCAGACGGTTTTAGGAGGGCTCTGCGCCCTGCCTGTCCTATGACAGAAAAAAAATCACCCTTCTTGCCTTCATCCAAAAAAAATTGCACCCTTCTTGTCCTTAATCTAAAAAAGTTTCACCCTTTATACCTAAAGCCGAAATTTTAAAATAAGTGTCTGGATTTTAAATGTTAATTGTGCCCTTAACAATCCTTAACTATCCACAGGAATCTAGAAAATGCCCTTTTATTTATTAATAGCATTCTGCCCTTTTTTTAACCTTTAAAAAAAAAAACTTTTTATAGCCATTTTTGAATTTTCTGTGTTTTTTTTTCCATAACTCATCTAAATAAGGACTAGGACCCCTTAAATAGATCCCCCATGGAGGTAATTTCACCTTGGTCTAGGGTCTGAGTGGAGTCAATCGGCCTTAAGCCCTACACCAATACCTTGGAAAATAAATAAATAAATGGAATATCTTAAATAAGGAAAACCTTGTTTACAGAGATCTTTTACCCAAGACGTAGATTTTTTCAATTCAACCCCTTCATCCTACTAAATGTTTATAATGATTGAGTTTCTTCTTACTAGCATGTGGCATTATCTCTTATCCACCAGGTAATGATTTATTTTACTTTGTTATTTGTGATAATTGATATTGTTTTACTCTTTTATTGTTCAGTTTTTATTTATAATTGGCTGTTTTCTTGGTGTAATCGAATTCTGTAATATCTTCCTCAGTATTCTTTTGGAATAAGGTGCTATTTCTGTGAAATTGTATATATATATAAGATGATCTATTAAGCATAGTAGAAGCCAAGCAACAGATACAAGATCACTGAAACACCAATGACCAATAAGATTAAAAAAAAAAAAAAAAAAAAAAAAAAAATCATATATATATATATATATATATATATATATATATATATATATATTTTTTTTTTTTTTTCAGTGTTCTTTAACCTTATCATTTATTTTTCTCTGCATCATACTTAATAACAATTTTCTGAATTATTGTAAATTTTGATAACACTAATAAAACAGTCAATCATGTTTATAAAAACTAAACATTAAAGACAGGAGCAGTAAAAATTACTGCAGATAACAAAACAATAAATTTGTTGGACTATTACCTTATAGACAAGAGACATATATTATATATATGTACATATATATATGCAAGAATATAAGATGCAGGGAAAGATTTACAGGAGACTTGGCTAATACAAATGTTTTGTAGGATAGAGTTGTACTGAAAAAGCTAAGAGTCTAGAGTAAAAATTGTTGTAGAAAGTACTTTTTTAAAAGTACATAATTTTTTTAATAAATTAATGTAATTGCTGAAACTTTACTAAAATTAATTTTTTTTAACCCGTTAGTAGTCGCTAGTTGGTCGATTTGCCGCCCATACTTCAGTTTTTCCAGATTTTTTTATTCAATAGCCACCAAAAATTTTTAGAAGTGGCATTTGATAAACATAAAACGCGAATAAAATCGATTTAACGTCGATCACATCTTTTCTTAAAATTATTGGTGACAGTTAAATAAAAAGTTCGCAATCTGTAATAGGTGGCGCTGTTAATAGCGACTACTAACGGGTTAATAGATTTTTAGATAATGCTTTTATCGGAAGACTTTACAATAATTATTTAATAGCCTTTTTCTTTATGCTATTTTTTTTTCTCATTAGTGAAAAATATTTAAACTCGTTTGTATCATCAAATAAAAATTATGTAAAGGATAGTATATATAGATTCTTTTAAATGATTAAGAAATATCTTTTTATCGCAGCATTAACCAACATTGAAGTTGTTGTGCAGACTGGGCTGGCTACTGCAGAGGGACTTGCTGTGGATTGGATTGGTGAGAATTTATACTGGGTTGAAAGCAACTTAGATCAAATAGAAGTTGCTAAATTAACTGGTCAACATAGACGTACTCTCATTGCTAGTAATATGGAAAATCCGAGAGCTATTGCATTAGATCCTCGATACGGGTAATTATTTCAGCATCTTGACTAATTGATTTATAAGATCGTTTATATAAATTTACAAAATGTATGATGGTGATACAGTCAAACCTTGTTAACATGAATCTCAAGGGGGATAAAAAATTTGTTCATTCTATCAGTAACTCAAAAACTAGTTTTCCTTTTGACGAGGATTATGGAAACAGTTCATGGTTAATGTAATTCACGTTAAGTGTTCACATTAACGAGATAAGACTGTATTTACATGTATTTTTTATAATTTCAAAGATTATAACTATGTATGCATGCTAATATTTAATTGTATGAAATTTAATGACTTAAAATATTGTAAATGAATTATTTTGCAATACAGAATATTTCAATTTTGATATATGTTACAGGTTGCTATAAATGTCTTTAATGTAATCCTCCATAAGATACCATGTTGTGAATCCCACATTCAGACACAAAACAACAGTTCAAAAGGTTCAAACCAACACTTAAAAAAAAAAAAAAAAAAAAAAAAGGCAGGGGTTAATTGTAAGGAAAATGTAGTTTTTATTTTTTTTAAAAATGGTCATTTTGCATTTAACTGAATTAAACCCAGTGGCTGGTAATGCCCTTTATTGAATTTTATGAGAAATTGTTGTTCACAGAGTGGTTGCATTTTATTGGGGACATTTGTTATACATTAATTAAATGATAAAAATTCATTTCTTGACTAAACATTTAGTTTGTCTTAATGATATTTATGCCCTACTAGACCAATATCTCGACCCCTCTCCCCTCCCCCCCCCAAAAAAAAAATATATATATATATATATATACGCTTGAAAATATTATATTCAGCTGAATTTTTGGAGACAGTCCACAAAGTATAAATTCCAGGACTTTCGGACAGAATTTTAGGGTAAGAATATACCATTACTATTATTATTATTATTATTTGTGCTAGGATTTGAAAACATTGCAAAGAATAATCTGGTTGAAACGTTTTTTCTCATTGAAACTATTTTACATAGTAAAGCACTATCTATATGTCTTTCAAGGAACTCGTGAAAAAGGTCATATAAATGAAAAGATGTATAATCAAAGTTTAAAAAATAAAATTTTGATTATAAATTTAATAGCACTAAAGCAAACTTCATGTGAAAATGCTATTTAATAAAGTTTTTTAAGATAGTAACTAACTGTATAATAGAATTTACATTTGAAAATAATAATTAAATTTAAAAAGTATTTATTATAAAAAGTGTGGAAAATCATATCATTGATGCATTACTTGAGTACTAATTATAGTTCTCATTCTCATATCTTGAGTGTTGTATTATATATCTTGAATACTATATGAACACATCTTGGGTGTTAAATATATATATTATGTATTTTTAATAATAAGTATTATATGATTTATGTCCATACAGATAGTTATTTAATTACATTAAAAAATCTTTAACTTCACTGACATGCTGATTGTCTGTGAGAATCAAGAACTACATTATGAATTGATTTGAGTTCATTAAATGTTTTTTTACTAATGTTTTGGCAAACAAAATGAGTTCAAAATTTTTCACTGCAGTCCATTGCACCTTTAAAGAAAGGTGTAATAACTTTTTCACATTCTACATTATTGTGGGAAAGGACTGCAAGCCATGTTACTATTAAGAGACATTTATTGCATAAAAACAAAACTGGGGCATCACATGACTATTAAACATACACATATTTTATGAACGGAGATGCTGTCTGCATCTCACACTCACAGGTGAGGAATAATTAGGTTAGAATGAAAGTCATCTGAGTAGTACTACAGGGGCTAAACAATAACTGTGAACATTGTTTAACAGCAGCATCATTATTATTATTTTTGTTGTTAGAAGTGAGTATTTGTCGTGATGCATGACATCATTTGTATTCGGTTTTAAACATCTTTCATTAATTTTAGCAAAATCAATCTATTTATCATTTAATCAAAATTTCCTTAAGTTTCATTAAATTCCTGATTCATCATGTGCGTTTGCTTTCCAGCAACGTGCCAAATTCGCTCTTCGGTTCTTCTTTTCAGGTCCCCACTTTTCTACTGATACTGTTCGCTTTAGCCGCACCCTTTCGTGAGCCCTTGCTCCTGATTGGTCAGTCAGTGCCATGACATTTTTGGAGGCTCGTAGCTTCCGTGTCGCTCAAAAATTTTAGGACTTCATTTGCTAACCGACTTCTGAAGAGTATGCATCGTTTGTAGCCGCGCTCCTAGCGCACGCCACGTGTGCTTTCGGGGAATCTCTGCGTAGATTTCCCGTATAAATAGTTAATTATTTTTATAAAATAAATTACCATTTAATTTCAATAGAGTATAGCAGACATTATATATAAGCGATCTTCTAGTTATCGAAAATTTCCACACAGATGAAAGCGGATTACAATTAGCCATACTTAGAGGCCTGTAGAGCAACCAAATCAAGAAATGGTGAGAATTAAGCCCAGATACAAGTCCAATGCCACTTCATGAAGATTTTAAAATAAATTATGCTATAAGTTAACACTGTCTGTTTCCGTCTTTTACCACTTCAAGAATTTGGTAAGCTCATTTATTCTTTGACTTTTTCATTGCCGCGTGATGCGTCATTTAGTGAGTATTGTCCTTAGAACCTGACCTCTATATGTTATTCATCTTAGTCAGTGAAACTTTTGCACTTTGTTTACTAATTTACTTAATAGTTCAACTTAGACCTTTATTTAAAAATAGTCTAATTTGTTTCATTTTACAAGCAGTACTAACAACTATACGACAGTATTGTAAGCACAGTTTCACAAATCTAGATTGTTATAACTTGAAGAGCTTGTGTAAAAAATTTAAAGATTTTATATTATTTAAATAAATTGATTATATATAAATTTGAATAAATCTCATTGAACTCATTGCTTTATTATTTAAAAATTACTGAATATTTTTTATTGCTTTTAGCATGTTATTTTGGACAGATTGGGATACATCTTACCCTAGAATAGAAAGGGCATCTATGAGTGGAGAAAGTCGATCAGTTATATGCAGAGTGGATGACATAACAGATGGTGCTTGGCCAAATGGTTTAACATTGGATTATATTGCTTTGAGAGTATATTGGATTGATGCAAGGTTAGTTGTCATTCCTTGGCTAATGAATAGAAATAAATTAACATTTAGTTTGTTTAATATGTTGCACCATTTTTTTTTTTTTTTTTTAATTATTATTATTTATTTAAATGTACTATTATGTTGATGGAAAAATATCTGCTACATTTAGTGCAACAGTTTTTGAATTTTACTTTTTTTTAATGGCTTACATAAAAAATGAAATATTGGAATATTTATCTGATAATAGTTAATTATCCAGTATTATTATTATTAATTATTGATAAATAAGTATAATAAAAGAATTATACTTCTTTTTAAATTTTTATCATATACTAATCAAGTTTTTGCAAAAACTGATAGAATTTTTTTTTTTTTTTTTTTTTTTTTTTTTTTAAATAAGGTCTGATTCTATACATACAATAACTTATTCTGGAAAAGATCACAGAGAAATCCTTAGAAATCATGAAAGCCTGTCTCACCCTTTCAGTATTACACTCTTTGGTAATTATGTTTATTGGACTGATTGGAGAACTAATTCAGTTTCACGGGTAAGAATAAAATTTAAATATTAACTGTGATGTATTTAAAATATGACTTATGATATTAGTCAGAACCCTATCGATGTTGAAAATTCCAATTTTTAAGCTTTGTAAGTTATCCAAATTGTGTAATTTTCCTAGCACGGGAGAGTAGAGTAAAATTTTATGTAAACATATGTTGCGAAGATTATTTTTATTGTAAAGATAGTGGACCATTTTTAAGATATCATTTATGATATTGGCATGAACATCATTAACTATGAATATTTTATTTTCCAAATTTCATAAATTATTTGAAATTTATGATTTTTTTAACACAGCAGAATAGGGCAAAATTATTTTTAAATAGTAAATAATGAGGGTATTATTGGTGTAAATATATCGGACTAGTTTTAAAATATTGTTTCTGATAATTACATGAATATTACTAACATTCATGGATCTTATGAGCATTCTATTTAAGAAATGTTTGAAATTTATGATTTTTCTTAATTTAGGAAAATAATTCAAATGTTTTGCATAAACATCTAATAGTAGGAATATTTTCACCATAAAGATGTCAGATCACTTTTATATCATTTATGACATTAGCATAGTGACATAATTTTATATATGACAGTGCTTTAAATTTCTTGTTGTACAAATTCATTTGAGTTCTTGGTTTGATTATAAACTTTAGAAAAGAAATAGGTTTGTTTAGGAAAATAGCCTTTCTTTTTGAACATACAGAATAAATGCACCAAGATATTTCTGTATACAAATTCCTTGAAAAATTGTTTGGAAAAGTATAAAAAGTCATGCTTTAATATATAATCAATTCCCTCTAACCTGTGTATACTAATGGTGGCTGGTGCATGTAAAATCTGTCGTGGCCGCAATGTCCTCCATGTTCCCATCAAAAATTATACCTCTGGGGGGTCACCGGGGTCAAAGCCATCCCTTCCGTGGAAGATCAAAATTGCGATGGCATGTCTCCAGACCACCTCTGGTGGTGAGTCCCAGACCGTCGCCAATTGCCCATCTGCGCAGCACTAGTGCGACATAAAACCCAACTAACCAACCAACCAACCAACCTTTTTCTTTTGCAGATACAAATTGTGAGTTATCTATATATTAATAAGCAAGCATAAAATTTGTTGTCCCTTTTTAATATACAGTCAACTCCCTCTAATCCGCAGACCTATAATCTGCAAATCCCTCTAATCCGCAATTGATTTTTTAATGTAAACAAAGAAATTTACAACTCATATTTTAAAAGAATTTGCAACATTTCTCGCATTTTTACTTTTTTTAAATCAAATTTTTTGATTAATCCTTGCTTTGAAACACAATTGGGGAGAGAAAAAACAGTAACATTTTTGTATTTATTTTCCTGCAATTCATACAGACTAGTGCTAAGTCAAGCCAAAGAATGTCAGGAAAGTACATAAAAATTTAAAACAAATCGCTACATATCACATCAATATTTAACTAAATTAAAAATAATGAGTGATGAATATTATTTCTGTACTTCAAAAAATATTTTTTTTTTCTCTTTTTTAAATATATTTGTTTACATTTTATTGGTACATATTATTTGAATATGGTTAAATTATTTACCATCAAATATGAATATGATTGATTAGTTTTATTGATACTGAAGAAATATTTTCTTCTAAAAGTTATTAGAAGTCGTCTTTCCATTTTGATGTCTACTTAAGAATTAATAAGAATAACTGACTTTGTATCTGCAAAAGAAAAATGTAAACAAATACAATGACCTCTAATCTGCAAATTCCTATAATCCGCACAACCTTTGGACAAAACTTTTGCAGATTAGAGGGAGTTGACTGTATTAATTATGGGAGTAGAGGGTTGAAAATGGTATCATTCGAAAGGTATGGTCAGCCAGATGCGGAGAATACAAAAATTATTTTCTTATGATGTCTGAAGGTATTTAAAAATACTTTTATTTTTTATGCATTTTCCCCTTTCATACACATATTCTTTTACATTAAAAAATACCTAAAAGTGGAAAGAATAAGAAAGAACAGAAATTATCTCCCGATTTTAATCGCCACATTTCGATATAGTTATATATAAGTTACTATCTGTGTTAGATTGAGTTATTTCTGTTGTAAAATTGAAAAAATTTTAATTTAAAATAGTGATATGTTTATAATTTTGATTGTTTAGCAGTTTTTTTCTTTAAATTTTGTATCAGAATCATTGGGCACGTCAAAATTAAATTTTATCTAACAGAAACACAAGTATTCACATTGATTGCATCATCTTGCAAATTAAAACTTTCAATTTAATTTACAGGTAAAAGCAAAGTTTAAGCTGAAAACTTGATTAAAAAAAAAAAAGAAGAAGAAGAAGAAGACGGTAAAAAGTGCGGAAAAAGTTGCCCCCCCCCCCCATTTTTTTTACTTAAAAAATCAATTATTTAATTAGCAGATTAGAGATGTTTATAGGTCTTTCTGTGCATTAAAGAGAGTTGCCTGTATTTCATTTGTAGCTCTAATTTTAAAAAAAAGAAAGAAAGAAATAGTATGGGAAAAAATAAATAATAATGAATCCCAAAGGAAATTATTTGTTAAAAATATTTTAGAAATTTTTTCATCATAAATTTTTTATATTAGCTAACAGGATATAACTCAGTACAAGCGACTCTCATTTTTTTCCGTAAAGGATAAATATTCTATTTGATTTTCTTAATAAGGATATTCAAAAAGTAATTTCCAAATGTTCCTGTAATCCTGCTTAACTGAGCCAATAAAAATGTCTTAATCAAAATATTAAAAAAAAAAAAAAAGCCTGCTATTGTAAAAGCTATTTGACAAAAAGAAAGCAAACACAATTCTTCCCAACCAGAGATTCATCCTATGCTGATTAATTTCAGCGGGAACTCTCCAACATAGGAACGAAATGCTGATAGTCATCTAATCAGCTTGGTGGAAAACGTTAACATGCCCACGCCATTGACAATGTGTGCGTGTCTTAGATAAATGTATTGAATTGAAAAAGGGCAGTCTGTGAACATGTTAAAATGATCAACTGAGTTCATTTCTCTTAACATGAATCTAGTTATACCCTGTTGTAGATATTTATGAAAAGAAATATATGATAGGGACATTAATTAAAAACCATGTATACCAACTTAAAAAAAAAAAAAAATTAAAAAGTGTATGTATTCTTACATCATGGATTACTTTTTGAATTTTCATTTGATTCACTTGAAATTGGTAGAAAGAATTTTTTATTTAATTATTAATGAATATATATTAATAGAAATTCATGTATGATTGTAAAGGTTTAAAATTACTTCTTTGTGGGACTTTTAAAAGCCCTGATGTTACTTTCTCTAAATTACCAATTTTCAGATTTTTTTTTTTTTTTTTTTTTTTTTTTTTTGTACAGAATTAGTTTAAAAGAAAAAAATAATGAAGGGCATATTTTAACAATACACCATTTAAAAAAAAAAAAAAAGAAGAAGAAAGAAAACACCATCCTTTTCCTAACTTTTCTTCAGATATTTGAAGGTGATGTTACTGCTTACTTTCACAAATAAACATATTCAGCATATGTCATATATATACTTTTACAGTTCTCTCACATAATTATAATTTTTGGAAATAAATATTTTTTAATCTTACGTGTCATTTAAATAAGCTGATAAATTTATCATTTATTTTCAAGGCAAACAAATGGAACGGAACTGATGTGAGGGTTGTACAACGTGCTATTACTCAACCATTTGATATAATTGTTTATCATCCAGCAAGACAACCAAAAGGTATTTTAATCTATTTTTTCTATAGCTGCATTACAAGATTAATATTTATGTATCAGAGATGCAAATATAAAAAACATATACCTTTTTTTAAAATCTTAGTAAACTAAAATAGGACCAATTTGAAAAAGAAGGTAAATAAATAATTTAACTGATAAAGTGTCATTAACCACTTAACTATTGCATTATTGTCACGAAGACTGTCATAAAAGTATTTATATATTTTCATTTTGTAATAAAAGAAAATAAATCATACTATTAATATCCAGTATAAAAAAACCCAACCTCTGAAATTCTGTGTACAGAAATAAAAGATTGTTTAGATACAAAGAGAGAAAAAACAATCTAGTGCAAAACAACCATACGACTTCTATTATACCACTATTACACATATTATATATGCACTTTTGGAAGATGATGTGATCAGAAGACATAAAATTGATCTAACAAAGTATACACCTAAAAATTTTTCAATAAGAGAAAGGTGATACACATGTTAAGACATATAAACCAGATTTACATAGCGAGTTAAAAAAAAAAGGGGGGGGGGAATCAGTAGAGCTATTTTTTGAAATACCAACTTCTGAGATCTAAAACTGACCTACCTAATAAAGATGACTCATAATTTTTTTGTAATAACCACATAATACATGAGAAAGGATATTTAAAATGGGTTTATGTAACAATTTTCAAGAAAATAGTTAGAACCATGTTTGAGATACTAACTTTTGATAAAACTTGACATTCTCAATTGTTGACCGGAAATCAACAATTATGTACAAAAGGATATTTAAAAGGAGGTTAATATGGCGAGTTTGTTAAAAATCTGTACTTTTTTTTTTTAAAGGATGAATGCACTGACAAGACCTGAAATTGAGCTATTTATACAGGATGCTTGATTGTTTATATAGCAACTTTGAGGAAAACTGTTAGATTTGTTTTTTGAGATACTGACTTACGATCCCTTCTGGTTTCTGATGTCCCCTTTCTGGTTTTCCAGTTTTCATCAAAAGATGGAAAAATCATCTGTACACCAGACCTGTCTCAATTCTGAAGTTTCGTAGTTCTGTCTGTATTAGTTTTGGATATATGATACTCAGAAGATTCCCCACACACATACTGATCAATTGCCAAAAACTATCTTTTTGGACTAAGGAGAGCTTAAAACATGTAAATCAGGCGAAATCTTGATATCGAATTTTTGAACCAAATACAATACTTCCATTACCTATGGTAGTCGGGTAATGGAAATAAAAAAAAATCTGGTGTGAAACAACCACACGACTTCCATTACCCACTATTACACATATTATATGCATTTTTGAAAGATAATTTGTATAAGTGCATTTTGAAAGATAAACACAAAAGTTACCTTAAGAAGTAGAAACCTAAAAATTTTCAGGTAAGAGAAACTTATAAAGGCATATAAAACAAAACTTACATATAGTGAGGTAAAAAACAAGAAAAAAAAGAGAAAAAAAAATGGTAAGAGTTATTTTTTGAAACACAGATTTCCGAGATTTGAAGATGACTTACCTAAGCAGGAAAACTGTTAATTTTCCTCTAATAACCACGTAATACACGAGAAAGAAATGGATTTATATAACAATTTTCAAGAAAATCGTTACAGCCGTTTTTGAGACACCAACTTTTACAAAAGATCAATTATTAACCAGAAAATAATAATTGCATACAAAAGGATATTTAAAAGTGAGTTAATAGGACGAGTTTGAGAAAAATCCGTACAGCCGTTTTTAAAGGAACGCATTTGTGAGACCTGAAATTGAGTTATTTACACAGGACGCATATCAATTTTCCTGATCTAACCAACTATATCATTCGAAAGGACATCTAATAGAGTGTTTATATAGCAAGTTTGAAGAAAATCGCTAGAGCCGTTTTTGAGATACAGACTTATGGTCCCACTTCCAGTCTCCGATGTCCCACATCTGATTTTTCAATTTTCACGAAAATTTGGAAAATTCATCTGTACACCAGACCTGTTGTAATTCTGAAGTTTTGTAATTCTCTCTTTATTAGTTTCGGAGATATGATAGCCAGAAGAATCCACACATACATATACACACACACACACTGACCAATTGCCAAAAAACACTTTTTTGCATTCAGGGGACCTTAAGACGTGTAAATCAGGTGAAATCTCGACATCAAATTTTTGGACCAAATACAATACTTCCATTACCTACGGTAGTAGGGTAATGGAAGTAACAACT
Source organism: Salticus scenicus (assembly GCA_963930645.1). Classification (NCBI taxonomy): domain Eukaryota; kingdom Metazoa; phylum Arthropoda; class Arachnida; order Araneae; family Salticidae; genus Salticus; species Salticus scenicus. Next base: position 219,722,026 of record OZ005658.1, read on the forward strand.
ATATACAGTAATATGTACAAATATAAAAACTTATAAAAAAAAAATGTAGAAAATCTTACTAGAAAAAGACTAAACATCTTAATTAAGAAACATTAACCGGGAGAAATGCTGAACATCAAAAGATAAACATTTATAATACTTAGAGTTAAGGATAGCAGTTATAAGATAGATGACCATTTAATTCTGCAGTATCGAATAAATTGCAAAACAAATATATCTTGAAGACTATCGCAGTTGTTGCAAATTCTTATAATTGTAGCAATTTACAAAAATGAAATTATTTCAAAACTTCAATATTTATACATAATAATGAACTAGTTAAAATAAAAATCTAACCTTTTATCATAAATTAATAAAATTGAGCATTATCAATACTGTATAAAATTAGAGTAACTTTTAAAATCAGATAAAAAAATTTTAATGAAACACATTTTAATTAAAAACACATAAACATATGACAAAAATTTCGGCTAAACATTAGCCCTTTTCAGCATCAAAATATGTATATAGCATAACCGTTAAGATCCTGTTACAAAACATCACAACAAGATTAAGTAGTCGATAGGAACTGTTTTAACCTTGTTCAAGAGAGAATGCTGCTGTTTGGTAAAAACGCCCTCTAGGAAAATTCGTGATTCGTATATCGTATATCTTTACGTTAGAAGCCAAGATTTTAATATTTTCAAAGTCAGGAACATGATCGGTATCAAGGGAATGAATTACTAGTCTAGATTTTATATCACCAGGTATGTGCATATTGACACTAAAGAGGGTTAATGTTAGCCGAAACATTTGTCATGTGTTTGTGTGTTTTTAATCAAAATGTGTTATATAAAAAAAAAAAAAAATATTTCATTTTAAAAGTTACTCTAATTTTATCATAAAGATTAATATTTCAAGATTCTTTAACTAAATCAATTTTTAAATCCAAAAAAGAAATTAAATCTTTAGAATAGATACCAGCAGAAACCGCTAAATAAATTATTCTAATTAAACACTATAAGATCATCAATAAATCTAGAAAAATTCTTATCAGAACTAATTTTTTCTCATAAAAATATATTAACAAAGGCACTTGAAAAACAATTTCCCATAGGAATCTCTTTAATTTGTAAAAAAAATAACCATTACGATTATATAAAATATTTTCAAAAATACAAAATTTAACTAAATTAAATTCAGTACTTTCTACGTAATTTAATAAAATTTTGCTAAAGTATTGTTTTCCTTCCCGTCATCACAATCTTGCATTATCTGTAACAGTTTCACAATTTTTATTCTTTACTGGTGGCATGTACAACATTGAAAGTAGTTTCTGTATGCATTATTACAAATTTGTAAATAATAATAATAATAAAATTATTATAAAATAAAATAAGATAAAAAATAAATCCATTGTTGAAGTTCTGGAATAGAAATTGGACAAATATTTCTGTAACATTTACGATACTTGATCGACTGATTTCTGTTTTGAACCTAATTAAATTCCTTAATTTAAGTTTCTATTGTCTCAAATATTAGTACAAAAATTTAATTTCATTTATTTAATAAAAACAAGCTGTTTTGTTGTACATAATCATTCATGTAACCATTTTGTTTTTATTTAATTTTTTCTTCTATATCTACCTATAGTAAATATATAATAAAAAGATCATGTAAGTAACCTTAAAGGAAACAAAATTTTCTAATAACTAACTTTTAGATTAAGTGAGAGACTGTCTATGGTAAATTATAGCCATTTCCCTAAACTGACAATGTAATATCTTGCTTCCATGTAAAACATGACCATTTTGACAATCTAAAAATGTTATATCTTTAAATGATAAAATCAGAAAAACATCAGAGTGCTCATTACACGGAAATATTTGATTCCACTTTTCTTCCTTGCACCTTGTAATAATTATGGTATCTAAAATCTATTGTTTGTTTTTGCCTACATTTATGTAATATTATTCATGATTTTAGGAGAATTTTGATGATAATATTTGCTTGGATTAAAATATTCCAACTTTTTGTATATTTTCAAATAGGTGATGCCATTAGTCCATGCAAGACAAAAAATGGCGGTTGTTCTCACTTATGTCTTTTGAATTTTAATAATACTCGAACATGTGACTGTCCCCATCTTATGAGTTTAGCATCTGATAAGAAAACTTGCTACAGTAAGTATAATTATCATCAGTTATTTTTTTTAACCTTCTGATTATCAAAGTGACCAAAATTTTAATATTTATAATATTTTAGGTTGTTTTCTTTAGACATTAATATATTGCAGTCAAATTTTTTATATAACCCAATGAGGTTCGCTACTGCCATGATTTCAGATTCAGATGAGATGGAGAGATGAGAAGTTTAGGAATCAAAATCTGTGCAAAAAGTTCTCTGATTGTTTATGTTTTTGCATTTTATTCAAAAAATTTCAAATCTGATTGGTTTCTACAACTCCTCCCAGGCCTAACAAAAATATGCCCAAACTTTAATTTTATGCATTTTCTAACCACAATCAAAATGTAATAGCTGTTACATTTACAAAATTAATTTCAAAAGTTCTTCCATTTTCTTATCATTGCATTATAAAGTATCCTGCTGTGAAATCGAATTAACAGGGGAACTTACAAATTCTTAGCGATCTGTAAGTTTGCATAGCAATTTCTAATTTTTGAATAGAGTTTTTCTTTAATTACAGTTAATTATTTTATATATTCTTTCACATATATCTGTACACTATGGAAAATTTGTCATTGCAATAACTTGCAAAATACTGAATTAATTCAAACCAAAACTGGGCAGTGAATTTACTGCAGAAATTTCTTGGATGAGTTTTTGATAAACTTGATCTGCTATTTTGTTTCAAAATGGCGAGTACTTTAAAATTGCAAACTTGGATTAAAAAGATATGTATGAACTCAACTAAGTTTTAATATCTTTATTTTTTTTCAATTTTGAGCAAAGCACTCCCGCAAAAAAAAAAAAAAAATTCAAGTTTAACAGTACAACTGAAGATGTTTTAGGCCTGGAGCGAAAGTGCTCTGTTACAAAGTGAAGAAAATTAAAGGTAGTAAAACTTAGTTAAACTTAGTATAAAATCACTTTAATATGCCTAAACATATTTCCTTGGAACTCGATATGTCCGCAATGCATATCAAGGTTACAATCAAGTTTGTTAAAAAGAAAGAAAGAAACAATAAATTGTATTTCTCTGTAATCTGTTTTTTTATTAGGCATGAGAATTTTCCACGGATCCGCGATTTTCCACCTTTTGTGATTTCCGTCAATTCTGTGTTTTTTTTTTTTTTTTTTTTTTGGGGGGGGGGGGGGGGGGGGGAGGGGGGTTAATCAAACTCCAATAACGATCAGTGTTGAAACACTCCACGAAAGACTTTAGATTCTCAATCTTTCTCCATCCAAAATATAAATGTCAATATTCATTTTAAACGTGCTTTATCAGCTTCTATAACATATAAAAGAACAGAATTATTCAATATTTCTCAGTCATATAATTTTTTTTTTTGTCCTGCACAACCCCTCCACCCCTTTGTTTTTCATCTCTAACCATCGCCGATCAAACATTCTGCGGGAAGCCTTTTAGTTTTGAATATTTATCCATCCACAACAAAAATTTCAATATTAATTTTAAACTTACTTTATGATATTCTAGAACCCATAAAGAAGTAGAATTGTGTTTAATATATCTCACTCATGTACAGCTTTTACCCCCCCCCCCCCCTTCCCTTTCTCATTTTCTCTCACCAGTCAATGATTAAACACATGTTGATTGCTAGCTTTTTTTTTTTTTTTTTTTTTAAATAAAAACACATGTTTTATTGTGTTGATGTGCATTATTCTTTTAATTTAATTTGTCACTTTTAAAATATTTTGTATAGTTTTTCCCTGTGAGCATTATTTTTCATTTGAAATAAATTTTATGAACACATTTGTATAGTTTTCCCCGCTCATTATTTTTCATTTGAAATTAATTTTATGAACACACGTGTTTCCTCTTTTTTTTAATGTTCTGCACTCTCATGTCTGTTTTATTAATTGTAATATTGGTTCTAATATTAATGAGTTCCTGGCCAGTTTTGACAAGTTTCAGTGGGTTATCCAATTATAAATTAAAGAGTCTGGTGTACAATAAATATTTAAGCTTTAACACTTCTTCACATACCATAAAAATGTCTTGCTTTTGCCTCCAAGGTAGTAGCATGTTTTTTTTTTCCCCCATCTGAAGGATAAAGGCCACATCTTTTTGAAACTGATAGTACTAGTATTGATTTTATAGCATGTAAAGAAATTTTAAAGTTTAAATATTCACTAGCTTAGTTTTTGATTAATTTTTATGGTATTATTTCAGTAAAGGCAGGTATGATTGGATACCTATTGCAAAATTATGAGCGGCAAAAGTAGTGGGCAGGAGGAATTAGAAAGTAGGTATAAAGAAAACGATTTTGGTTTTACTGGAAATTTATAATTTTAGATTAATTTTTAAAAAAAGGTTAAGTTTAGATTGATTCAACAGAAAGTTCATTGTAAAAGTGCTTGTATTTCTTTAGAAGTGTTCACATTTCCTTTTTTTTTTTTTTCCAAGTATTAAGTAGATGTGAAAAGATATAGGTAATTTTTTTTTTTTTTTTTAATTATTCAAAGTTGTGTTAAATATATACACATTAATATTGTAAAGCTGTTGTTTTTCTGTTATTCAACATAATTCTACTATTTTTTTTTTTCTCCAGAAAATGAGAAAGTTCTACTTTTTGCAAGACAAAATGAAATTCGAGGTGTTGAACTGACTATGCCTTACTATAACATGATACCACCTATAAGTGTTCCAAAAGTGAGTTAAAATATATTTTATGCTGTAGAAAATTATAATAAAGTAGTTTCTTTTCCTATTTTATTTTTTCTGTCTATTTTAAAATTGAAGTCTATTTTAAAAATGAAAAAGTTTTTTTTTTCTTTTTTTTTTTTTCAAATCTTTTTTTCTAAAGCATAAATTAATAGAATAATTGGAATTTCCATATCAAGTGACTCTCTGTAAACAGGCCGTAATGAGGAAACACAAACATGATGATCATAAAGCTCTTGTAAACTGGTTGAAATATTTTCTGGGCGAATCCGCCCTTTCATCAGCAACCGTCAGTGTAGTCCGCTATCGTCGAAACTGGTTTTGTCCAAAAACAGTTTCGACGATAGCGGACTACACTGACATTTGTTGATGAAAGGGCGGATCCGCCCAGAAAATATTTCAACCAGTTTTCAAGAGCTTTATGAGGTATAATTTTAAATAAATAATTAAAAATGCTCTTGTGAAATTAAAATTTAAATTTTTTAAATATATTTTATTCTAAACATACTTAAAATATGCAACCTTTTGATTCTTCATGTTGCTTTTATTGCCGAACTAGTTTCGCATGGGTTGCCCCAGCGTTTTCACTGGCAGGTGCGGTGCACAAAGTTTGACGAGACTGTTCTTTCTGCTGGTTTTCACCACCTTTAAACACTCGGTGCCACTGACGACCGAGTAGTGCCCCATCGTTGCCATTATAAGAATTAAAATGAGATCAAATTTCTATTGATTCTCTGAATGCAGCATAACTGTGACTTTGATAATTTGCGATTTTTCTTACATCTTCGAACTTTATATTTAAAAAAAAAATTATTAAAAGCAACATGAAGAATTGAAAGGTTATATATTTTAAGTATGTTTATAATTATGCTTCATGGTCAATTTTTATAAAGTAATATTTTATTCTATTGCTTTTATTATATGCTGATGGTATCTAAGTTTGGTTACATCACTTCTACTTGAATAGTTCCACCAGCAGCCTAAAATTTTTGCACTCTGTGCTGTAGATGGAAGGTGATAGATTTAGTTTGGGTCATGCTCCTCAGCCTGCAATTTGGAGTTCCACATGATTTTTATCTGAAACTTGCATGAATATGGACTGGGTCCCTTCAAAAAGACACTCAGGCAGGCATTCTACCTAAGCTTAAATACCACTTGTAGGCAATTGACCTTAATCTCTACACCAACATCAGTAATTGAAGAATTAGTTAACAATAATTTGTATGAGAAATAATTTTATTATTATTATTTTTTTGTTTGTGATAATAGTAGTAATAAAGCATTAAAAATATGATAATACAAATAGTGAAAGATTATTGCAATATATTAGTTTCATTAAATATAATTTCCTTAACTTGGTTTTATTGTTATCTATTTAGGTTATGAAAGTTTACCAAATTGATTTCGTGGCGTCTCGTAATCAAATATATTGGTCAGATTCTGATATGAATGCAGTTAAAAGAGCTAATTTGTCTGCTTCTACTGTGAAAACTTTGATTGATACAGGTTACATATTATTTATTTCATATTTTGTTTACCGATTTTTGTTTTACAGTGTTAGATTTGAATTTTATGTGTGGCCATGCTTCTATTTTTTATTTATTTATAAAAGAAATTTCTGTTGATTTATTTATTTAATAAGATAAAAATATTAAATAGTTAATGATTTAACTTGCAGTTTTATTATTGATCTACATTTTTAAACATTATAAGGGGAAATCTTATGTTTAAAGTATTAGTTTTTATTAAAACAGAAATGAAAAAGGAAAATGATACGTATTAGTTTTCTGTAATATATAAAAATGCACTATTAATTTATTTCTCTTTAAATAAATTCTCATTATTCAGAAAGTTTCATTGATCAGTAGCATATGCATCTAACTCAGGATATTTTAAATAATGATTGAGTTATAATTCTTGATTTTATGATTTATCCTTTAAATTTAAGGTGGTCAACCTGCTGACTAAACACAACATGTGGCCTACCAAGTTTTTATGTATGCCTCAGAGTCCATATTTCAAACCTAGAGTAATGCATTTATTATTAAAGTTTCTGAAGGGAAAATGAACAAATTAATATTTCAGTTTTTTTTTTTTTTTTTTTAATCATCAAAGTTATTGAAAAGTCAAAGAATGAATAATATATGCGAAAAGGAATAATCTAACTTAAAGACATTAAATAAAAAACCTAACATTACTTCGTGCGTCGTTTAAATCTTTCAACCAGGCACCCAGTCCTCTTCAGAACGACAACCTTCTGTGTGGAAGACTTGAGACGGAGTGATCTTTAGTTGACTTTGCCAGTAGGTGGCGCCATGCTCTGTCTGGGGCTACTGCACCACTGTCGTTGTATACATCCTGATTGGTGGAAATTTCAATGGATTCTCTGAACATTGCGTAATTGTAATTGTCGTAGTTGGCTATTTTAGTGGTTTTATCAAAATCGATTTTAATGTTTTGTTTATTGTATGTTTTGGCTAAGGAAGTTTTATGTTGGCCACAGTATATTAGTTTTTTCTCAGTGAATTCTTATATATTAGACAAAATTTTCAGCAGTTTGCTAATATATTGTGTATTTTAATTCACCAATACATCATTTAGTGAAAACTGTAGATTTCTTTCTCTGTAAATTTAAATAATGAACTGAGTATTTAAGTAGTTTAGAATCTAATTTATGTACAAATTACACAAAAAAGTTTCAGTATGATATATTTAGATGAACTATAATAGGTAAAAGCAGTTGGTTTAGTTTGAAAAAGTTGACCTCCTCATTATCAACAACACATATAAAATTGGCTGTATGAGAAATCAAAATATCAAATAAAAGTAGCATAATCAGCGGTAGAATATATAAATAAGCTCATTTTTGCAAAAGAAAACTATCAGTTTAACAATAAGGGGGAGGGGGGGGGGGGAAAGAAAGAAAGAAAGAAAACAGTAGATTATACTTTGCTAAGTGAATACAATTTGTCTTGTTCAAAAACTTTGAATATATATTTTTTTATTTTACATATATTCTCCTATAGATTTATTTAAAAAAAAAGAAAAAAAAAAAAAAGAGAGACATACACAAACATAAGCCCTAAAGAATATTAATGTCCTGTATTTTATTTGTCTATCTATTTACACATATATACATTAATTATACCCTGAATGAGCTCTATATGTAAAACAGTAAACTGACTGATCGCTGACTCAACACGGCCGTGGCGATTGAGTCACAATTTTTGGTGAACAGGTTGGTTTTAGGACCCTGACACTCACTAAGATGTGATTTTGTGAAATATCCCCCAGGGGAGGAGGGGGCAGAAGGCAAAAACCACCTTTATAAGCATAACTTGGCTCTAAATTACTTCACAGTGAAGAAATTGCAAATGGGGAGATTAGACTTGAATACAAAAAAAAAAAATATTTTCTGCAATTTTGGAATTTTGGTTTTTTAAGGGAGAGGGAGGGGGTAGAAATGATTTTCAGAGGCGCAGAAGGCAAAAACACCTTTATAAGCATAACTCAGCTCCAAATTACTTCACTGTGAAGAAAAAACATGCTTATAAGAGTAACTGTGCTCCAAATTATCTCAGGATAACAATTTTTTTATATGTAGATTGGTTATGCATGCTCAAGACATACACTACAAATGAATTTTGTAAAATTCCACAATATCCCCCTTGTAGGTGGGGGGGGGGCATTTTTCCATGCGCAACTCTGCTATAAAGAGGATTTTCGGAAATTTCCTCTTTCTTCCCTTCAAGGGTGGGGTGGAGGGGGGCAAAAACACGTTTTAAAGAATAACTCTGCTACTCTGCTCCAAATTATCTCAGGAAAGCGAGTTTTTGATATGTCGATTAGTTATGCATATTCAACACACATGAACTACAAAGGGATTATTTGAAATTCTGTATTATTCCCCCCCCCCTTTTTGAGGGTTTGGTGGAGGGGTAAAAAACATGTTTCCATACATAACTCTGTTCAAAATTATCCTATAGTGGCAATTTTTGATGTGTGGACTGCTTATGCATATTCAACACACACTACAAAGTGATTTTGTGAAATTACACCCTACCGCCCCTTAGGGAGCGAGGGGGGCAAAAAACATGTATTCATGCGTAATTCTGCAGTAAATTATCTTAGGAAGGACCTTTTTGATGTATGGGTCAGTTACATGTATCTAACTCATAATATAAAGAAATTTTGCAAAATTCCCTCCCCTTTCTTTCCTTTAAGAATGGGGCTAAAAAACACTGGAGGGGGGAGACTAAAAAACATGTTTTTAAATATAACTCTGCTTCAAATCTCAGAATCTTGATTTTTTAATGTATCAGTTATGTACATGCATGCAACGTGAACTAAAAAGGGATTTTGCAAAATTACACCCCCCCCCCTACTCTCTAAGGGATGGGTGGGGCAAAAAACACATTTTAAAGCTTAAATCTGCTCTAAATTACCTTAGAATGTGGAATTTTGGTGCGTGGGTTTTGATTAAATGTACATAATATGCACTTTGATGTGATTTTACAAATCTTTTCACTTTACCCGCGAGGGAGGGGGAGTAAAATGCAGACAAGGTGCTACCAAAGGCATTGTTGTTCCAGACTTGAAGTGTGGTGTGTGGGAAAACTGCTACCGAAAGTAGCAAGAACTTTAACTTAGATTTTGACTGATTTCAATGATTTATTTTTATTACTACTATTATTATGATATGGTATTTTGAGAATGCATTTCAATATAATGACCAGCGAAGCGGGCAAAGCCTGCTAGTACCATATAAAATATTGCTCATTAGAAAGATATTCTGTAAATATTAATAATTTCAATTTAGTAATTTCTGTTTCCCCAAACCCTTTTATCCACTTAAAATATAAACACAGGAAAAACGATACTTACAAAATTTCTTATTTTATATAATATAGTACAACATGATGTAGTACATAAAGAAAAAGGGCGACAATACATAACAGTTAGTTAGACTATCTTAAAAAAAGAAGTTATCTTGGTTTGTTTCTTTAGGGTAAACGATCTTCTTTCAATGTCATTTTCAATTTTAGTCAATTGTTCAGAAATATTATCTGGAACATTTTTAGTCGATTCCAATTGATGAAATGTCCTAATTGAGAACACAGATTATTGAGAAACCACAGTTCTCAGAAACTGAGGAAATGATGTGTACTGTAGCGCTGTAAGGACAATTGCCACCGATAATGAAATCCTTTGCTATGTCTCCACAATAGGTTGGTTGGTTGTAGGATTTAAGGCCGATTGACTCCTGATGTGTCCTAGGCCTAGAGGGGGAATGCCCTCCGTGGGGGTCTTTCTAAGGGGTCCTAGCCCGTATTTACGCAAGTTTCGGAGGAAACCACGGAAAACTCCGAACGGCTAGGTCGATGAGCTCCACAATAGGAGTGGAGTCAGGTGGTAATTGTTGACCTCAACTGTCACTATCAATTAATACTGTTTACCTCTCACAGTGTAATAGTGCCGAGTGAAAGAGATTAACCCCTTTCTTATTGCACCTTTTCATGTTTAAAAAAAAAAAATGATTTTGGGAACTGACTCTTTTTCGAAGAAAGAAAGCTTTGAGGGGAAAAAAAAGTCCATCTTAACGAATGAATTGTACGTATAAAGCGATGTTTATTACATGCAATTCCTATAGGCCTTAGCCGGGGATTCTGTTTTTGTAGGTAATAACGAGAAATCCATCTTAAGCGGGGCCGTCTTAACGAGAATTCACGGTATATATATGTATATATATTGGAAATTTTATACATATATTTAATATATGTGTACATATATGTAATACATGTTATTTTTTTTTATTAGTTGAGTCATTTATTTTATTTTCTATTTAATTGTTTTTTTTTTGGTTTTTTTTCCAGTTTTGGAAAGTCCTGATGGTTTTGCTGTTGACTGGATATCACAAAATATGTTTGTAACTACTTCAGGACCATCCAGTCGAATAATTGCTAGCAATCTGGATGGTGAATATATTGTTAATATTATAACAGATAATTTAAACAGTCCTCGTTCTCTTGCTGTTGATCCGATTGATGGGTAAATAATAAATTTTGCTTTAATTTAAACCATTAAACTTTCAATGTCCTAATGTATTTTTTAGCTATGTCAAGTTATTTTAAATAGATAATTTAATTGTATTAATTTAAAGAATATTATATAATTTTCAGTAACTTAATTCTTATTATAACGATTTCCTGTTACTTTGTTAAAAAAAAAATAAGTTTGCTGGTCACCTTTCTTTTACATGGACTTATTTTATTAGTGTCCTTGGATAATATTATGCCATTGTTGTTTAATTAATAAAGGTAATCTTATTGTTGCTGACTTATTGTTACTGTTGAAAACTGGTTTACATTTGTTAAGTTTTGATGATTTAATAAAATTTGTTTGTTTCTTAAAACTTGTCCTCATTATTTTTAAGTTGCATTTTCCTATTTAAATATTTGAAGCTGCTTAATGCATTACAGTTGTTTTCACAGTGCACAATCAATTTACTTTGCACCATTTGATCCAAGATGGCCAAATTGGCTATGACAGGTTCAATCCCAGGTCGCACTCGTCGGCCTAGCCGTTCATAATTTTCCGTGGTTTTCTCCGAAAACTTGCATAAATATGTGCTAGGACGCGCTTGAATTAGAATATGCGCTTGAATTAGAAGGTGTTGCACCCTTGCGCTCATATAATAAAAATAGGCCACATCTCTAAATATAGGAGTATTTTTGCCAAAAACGCTAAGTTATTGGGAATCTTTGGGCCCTGGGGGATCAAACAATTATTAGAATAGTATAAATAATATTGATGAAAACTTAAAGTATGCATAAAGTCTTTTTAGCTATGTGAAAATTATTAGCTTTGTTAATCAATTGGATTCTACTTCCTGTAAAAACTATATATATATAGAAATAATTTTGTTAGGTTTATTCTACAAATATTCTACAGATAAAAAATCCTTATCCCTTATTCTTCATTAAAACCATTATTATCTTTTCTCTTAAATTATATTATTTCTATTTTTACCAATTTGTGACAATTATCATTTTCTGAATATTACTTTTCTCAATTTTGTTGCATGTAGCTGTTATTTTGATACATTTATTTGTATAATTTTCTGTGATAGGTTACTTTTTTGGTCTGATAATACTGAGGTATCTGACAACAGCAGATGTGTAATAGAAATGGCTCTTATGGATGGATCTAAAAGGCGTGTTGTTGCAACTGAATCACAGCTCAGTAACCTTAATGTGTTAACTAGTTAGTAATTTATCTTATTTATTTTTATTTATTTTAAGTGTACATTAGCAATATTTCTTTTGTTATCCTCCGTCTTTCAAATAAATAAAAAACATACAACTTTGAGCAGTTTTACATTAATGTTTCTTCATAAGTGATCTTTAAATGTATATTATTATTAATATGACTATTATTCATCTTAAAAACTTTTACTTTCTTCTATATAAGAAAAAAATCTGGAGTGACTCCACTCGACTTTCCGAACATTGAGTAATTAACAGTTTTGTAGATAAACTAAAGAAAGAGGAGTTGTTAAACAAACAAAAGAGAGAAAACCATAATAGAGTGTTTGAGCATTTTTCTCCATCTATTACACGATGTTTTATTTAACGCTACTGAACTTTGAGCCCATAGATCATAATGATAAAGAATTTTTCATTGTGTCCCTGTAAAAACCTACAAATGCTAGATTTACCAAAATGCTTATAGTTAGTGCAACAGTGATTTATAATACTCATATAAATTTTCAGCTCAATTCAATAAGGCGTTTAGATGCTATCGTACTTTTAAAAATTTAGTCCCATAGGCCATAATGATAAAGAATTTTTCGTTGTGTCCCTGTGAAAACCTACAAATGCTAGATTTACCAAAATGCTTATAGTTAGTGCAACAGTGATTTATAATACTCATATAAATTTTCAGCTCAATTCAATAAGGCGTTTAGATGCTATCGTACTTTTAAAAATTTAGTCCCATAGGCCATAATGATAAAGAATTTTTCTTTGTGTCCCTGTAAAAAAACTGTAAGTGCTAGATTCACCAAAATCTATACAGTTAGTTCAACTGTGATCTATAACATGTGTAAAAATTTTTTGCTCAGATTAATAAGGCGTTTAGACGCTATTACACTTTTAAAAATTTGGCCCCATAGGCATAATGATAAAGAATTTTTCTTTGTGTCCCTGTAAAAAAACTATAAGTGCTAGATTCTCCAAAATCTATACAGATTGAGTATTTGTGACCTATAATATGTGTATAAATTTTTTGCTCAATTGAATAAGGCGTTTAGATGCTATCGCACTTTTAAGATTTTGCTCCCATAGGCCATAATGATAAAGAATTTTTCTTTGTGTCCCTGTAAAAAAACTATAAGTGCTAGATTCACCAAAATCTATAGGGTTCGTACTATGGTGACTTACAATATGCGTACCAACTTTCAGGTTAATCGAACAAAGCGTTTAGACGCTAGCGTGTTCACTCACAGACATACACACATACACACACACATACATATATCATCGTAAAAATAGTGAAAATGGACTCAGGGACCTCAAAACGTATAGAAACATCAAAATCTCGAATTCGGATTTTTGACATGATTACAATACTTTCCTCACTATATGGATGTGTAAAAAATTTTCACCTTTAGTTTTCAATGAATTTACATGTTTTGAGGTGTCTGAACACAATTTGACAATTTTTAGAAAATGTTCGCCTGTCTCTGTCAAAAATTTTGTGGATGCTGTAGCTTATAAGCAAATAGGTAGGCTTCAACAAAATTTAGTTGGACCTTCTCTTAAATTGGTCCTGATTAGTTTTTGGGATTTTATCATCCAACATTTGGTGCTGCTATGCTGTAATTTCTCTCATTTAAATAAGGGAAGGCTGCATCTAATGGATAAATACACAAAACTTGATATGTATTGGGATCATGACAAGAAAGTATATGGATTCAATTTGAGTGCTTATTAGCAAACAGTGGTGCTGATATTCTGCTATGTTTACTGTTAAAATTGAAAATTTTAACACTTTTGAAATTTATTATTTTTTATCAAATCCCCCGGAAAATATTTCAGTTTCTTTTATTTAATTATTTTTCTCTATTTAAAATGTTTAAAAGTCCGTTTTTTCAAAATTAATTTCATTCCATTTTGGCATTTTCAGATATTTTTCTAAATTTCCGATTTTTCAATTTTAAATATTTTTCTAAATTTTATTTCCTTGGAACTTTATTTTAATTAGATAGCTTATTTTATTTCCTTTAATTTGAGCCATCGCTCATAGAAATAGCTTAAAATTAAATCGTTTTATCTTCAAAAAATCATAAGTCCAAAAATACCTTTTTTATTTAACTGTAGTCTTAAATCCAGCAGTCAGCCATGTTTGCTTAAATTCTCGCTCTTTCCCGCGCTTTCAGAGGGGGAAGAAATGTTCTAGAATAATCCGGAGTGTTCCTGGCGTCCGTTTGTGACGTCACTCGCGCCCCTTTCGCGAGAGCTCATTGGCTGGCTCGGGCAGGCGCGAAATTGGATGTGGGGTTTTTCTCTCTCTTGTATGCTGACTCTCTGAGGGAGAACACGGAATTTTTTCAGCCCGTCCACGGCACGGTAGACGGCCTTCGCGAGCGTGCTGTGTCGTGGATAGGCATAATTTAAACTATTTCAAACTTATATGCCTTCAAATGTAAAACAGGACGTTTCCATTCATTTTATATACAGCTTGTGATTTTCTACATCTCCGGAAATGGATACTCCTAACGGGGGCCTAAGGACACCATGTAGGCCTAATTCCAGGCCTGTGAAATCTTGGTATGCAGCAACGAACGATCTCCAAAGCAAGAAAGGAGTAATGTCACAGGATAATTACGATAATTACTGGAACAAATATTCAAGCAATGTTGTTGATATGAAAGTATTCAAAAAGCGGCGATGTGTGTATCAATGGCAGTGGCTTGCCATAGCTACCTAGAGACATACTAGTGAAATGTGAGCACCATCGATCCTTCTAATCTCAAATTTTCGATCACTTCATACGGTAAAAGAATATTTGTGCTTCAAGTTAAATTTCATGAATAGTCGCATAATTGGCTCGAAAGTCATTTATTTCAAATTACTAAAATATAGAAAATCACTACAGTATAAAAGAAAATGATCTATTTGAATATTACTGATTCTCAGTTGCAATAAAAAATAAAAAACGTTCGCTTCCACCGAGCATCGTGGTAAGAACTGATCATGACAATCAGTTTAATATCAGCTTTATCTACGTTACAATATGATGTAATCGAGAATTAATTTTGATAATAAGTGCCGGCACAATGAGTTCTTTAAATTTAAAAGATGTGAAAAATAAAGAAAGATTTCAGTTTATCATGAAATTGTGTTTCATTGTTTTAAATTGTGCCTTTTGGATTTCATGTGTTTATTTTTCAGCTTTCTTCTACATGGGGTAAGTTATTTTTAAATGTACTTCATTTTTTTTCTATTAAATTTTATTTTGAATTTATTCAATTTTAAAGTTTCGGTAATTTAAAAAAAAAAGATTTTGATGAGCCGCGGCACCTGTTAACGCAATTTTAATTTTAATCTAACCACTATACGTTCGGCCAACCATTAATTATTATTGTTAACGATCAATTTATTTATACACTTTATTATTATTAACTATTTTATCTTCAAAAAATCAACACCTAAGTTTTCTTCCCTAACATTTATGGTGCCGTCAAAAACAAACTCCATTTTAGGTTGAAAACCTGGGGTTATGTGCTCATTAATTTCTTTTTTCAAAATTAATTAATTTGAACGATCGCGATTTAAAAAAAAAAAAAAAAAAAAAAAAAACGCGAATTTTTTTTTTATTTTCATGTTTTTAGTTCCTATGCATGCTGCTTTGCTATTCTGTTATTTAATAATCTGGTACAATAATTAGTATTCTTTATTTTAATTACTTGTGTTGTGTATTCTTATCTTTATTTTATGTGGGCAAATTTCAGTTTTTGTGTATTCTCAAAAATTTAATCAATGAAATACACACAAAATAAGTTTTTTAAAATTTTGTGGCTCAAATATAGAACTATAACTATTTAAAAAAAAAAAAAAAAAATTGAAATTTGCCATGGATAGAAGAATTTATTATTTTCATATAATATTTGCAATCTTCTCTATTATATATGAGTTATAGTGGAATTTTCACTAGTGGACATTAGTATCAAATTTGATATTCTATTTGTTATGTTGTTATGGGGATTTGCTTTTAAAAACCATAATAATAAAAAAAATAAATAAATAAATAAATAATAAAAAATCAAATTTGCCACTGATACAAACATTTATTTTCTTTTGTATTGCAATCTTGTATTTTTCATATGATTCACGGTTTTGCTTAAAATTGAAAGAGATATTTCAAAATTCTTTACTAATAAGATGAATATTTATATTTTGTTATTGCAAATGAATGCCAGTTTAAAATTAAGAGATTTGTTTCAAAAAAAAAAAAAAAAAAACTTTTAATGCTTGTTTTTTTAAGAAAAGGGATATTTGAATTGAAACCAAAAAATTGGCTTAGATAAAAAGTAGTAGGGGATGATTAGTTATTTTATTGTTTATGACATGCCTTAATTATGAAATAAGATCTATTTTTACAACTACTCCTAGATAGAGTAGGGAATTTACTTCAATGGAAAAAATAAGAAGATAAAATTTATAGAAAAAATTTAGAATATACTTTCTTTTAAAGTGATGATTTCAGTATTCCTTAAACATTCAGTTGAATATATATTACTAAAAAAAAAATTTTTCTTTATAATGTAATGTTTCTGGGCAGGAGTGTTTGGATATCCTTTTGGGGGATGGTATTACTTTGCATCAATGAAAAGCCAAGCCAAAGGCCACGGCAAGGTTTTTCAGATCGTCATTGGACCTCCCTAATTGTATATGACAATTCTTTTTCCTGGAATCAAAAAAAAAAAAAAAAAAAAATCTTTATAATGTAATATTTATGGGGAAAGGTGTTTGAGTATCCTTTTGGGGGATGGCAGCTACTTGGGCCTCCCTAATTTTATATGACAATCACTTTCACTCAGAATAAATCAAAAAAAAAAAAAGAGCATACATACCTTTTTATATATATTTCTCAGGCATGATATTTTTACAGGAAACATTGGTAGGCAATTAATATAAAACATCATTATTCAATTTGAAAATAAAAATTTTATAAAATGTTATGAAACTGTGCACAGTAAAAGGTATTTTCTAAAAAAAAAAAAAAAAAAAAAAAATTATTGATGATAGAGCATTGCATTAGTAGTTATTTTAAATGTACATGTGGTTGTAAACTTTGGCAACTCTTACTGGCTTTTGCTCGCATGCATGCTCTATTGAAAATTTTTTATATATGAAAAAATATTGATGAAATCATTTATAGTATATGCAGAGACCAATATAAGCTGAGCCTAATTTTAGTGTTATCAGCAGTCTCATGATGCATTGCTTATATTTATGTGGAATAAAATATTTCCATTTTCTTCAATTTAAAATGAATAGAGAATAATGATAGCAAAAAATCATGATTAGCATAATTGCCTGTTTTCCTGCCAACTAATTTCAATTAGTATAAAATTTACTCTAAAATGTTCATTTATTGATTGATGATCCACTTTTCATCCCTATTACAATTCACGCCATCATAGGCAAAATTTAAAATTCAATCATGGCTTCTCAGCAAAAAAAAAAAAAAAATTATTTTCCTTGTCAACAATTGTTGAAACTGCTGCAATAAGTGAATACGTAAATAACCAAATTCACTTACCTTAAAATTATTCTTTGATTTCAATGTTGGTACATGTGGATGGTAGGCTGGGTTATAGGCCGCCTAGTTCTGCCAATAGTATCTGTCAGGCTGGTCCGAGATATTCCACTTTTGCATTGACACTGTAAATCTTGAATCTTTGCAGATCTTCAAATTTATACAATATTTGTTAACCTAAATAACACATTACTTACCTATTTAAAAAAAAAAAAAAAAAAAAAAAAAACATGCACCTTTTTCAAATTTTTGAAGTTTATTTATAAAAAGATGAAAAATGATAAATCAATTGCACCTGCCTGCTTTAAATCCTTGTGGTTGTGCAGGAGTGTGTATCCAAAGACAACACAAATTAAATTTACAAAAAGTTTTTATTTACCAATTCCCTTTGCATGTGACATATTTTTAAAAATGTAGGTGATTTTCTCGAGTATTTTTGGGGACCTATTATAGCCAAGCCTCTTTGAGTGTCTATGGGCTGTCTTCCATACTCACATTATTTTACACTGATTTAATATAAAATTGTCACAACTCCTAATCTTCTCAATTGTAGATATTGCAACTCACTCATGGTAAAGACGTTTATTTTGTGGGGATCACTAGCAGCTTTTAATGGGAATATATTTACCCGCTGTCATCTGCAATTTAAATCGTGTTGTAACTGCTTCATGGTAGTTGCCTTAGGATATCTTTAATTGAGTCCAATAATTTTTTTTACCTTTAATTATTTGTTGTGAGGTGCATAAATTTAACTTTAGAAATCCTGTTGAGAACATAATTGCTGAGATGTTTTGGTATTCATAAAAAAAAAAAAAAAAAAAAAAAAAAAAGAAATCTCTTTCGAATTCGTCAAATGAGCAAATCTCCATTGTACTATTTTGTGTGTTTTAAAAGGTAGCATGCATATGAATTTTTTTTTAACTTACCCTCATGCATTTATGTGCTTAGTGTTGTTTATGTCTATATATATATATAATCAGGTTTTATAGTATCTATTGTGTTTTACATGTTATGTTATGGTCCTCATCCAATTTCCCGTCACCAAATTCTTTTTTTTTTGTTCTTTTTTTTTGTTGTTAGCGGGAGGAATGTTAAAATTGAAAATTTTAACACTTTTGAAATTTATTATTTTTTATCAAATCCCCCGGAAAATATTTCAGTTTCTTTTATTTAATTATTTTTCTCTATTTAAAATGTTTAAAAGTCCGTTTTTTCAAAATTAATTTCATTCCATTTTGGCATTTTCAGATATTTTTCTAAATTTCCGATTTTTTAATTTTAAATATTTTTCTAAATTTTATTTCCTTGGAACTTTATTTTAATTAGATAGCTTATTTTATTTCCTTTAATTTGAGCCATCGCTCATAGAAATAGCTTAAAATTAAATCGTTTTATCTTCAAAAAATCATAAGTCCAAAAATACCTTTTTTATTTAACTGTAGTCTTAAATCCAGCAGTCAGCCATGTTTGCTTAAATTCTCGCTCTTTCCCGCGCTTTCAGAGGGGGAAGAAATGTTCTAGAATAATCCGGAGTGTTCCTGGCGTCCGTTTGTGACGTCACTCGCGCCCCTTTCGCGAGAGCTCATTGGCTGGCTCGGGCAGGCGCGAAATTGGATGTGGGGTTTTTCTCTCTCTTGTATGCTGACTCTCTGAGGGAGAACACGGAATTTTTTCAGCCCGTCCACGGCACGGTAGACGGCCTTCGCGAGCGTGCTGTGTCGTGGATAGGCATAATTTAAACTATTTCAAACTTATATGCCTTCAAATGTAAAACAGGACATTTCCATTCATTTTATATACAGCTTGTGATTTTCTACATCTCCGGAAATGGATACTCCTAACGGGGGCCTAAGGACACCATCTAGGCCTAATTCCAGGCCTGTGAAATCTTGGTATGCAGCAACGAACGATCTCCAAAGCAAGAAAGGAGTAATGTCACAGGATAATTACGATAATTACTGGAACAAATATTCAAGCAATGTTGTTGATATGAAAGTATTCAAAAAGCGGCGATGTGTGTATCAATGGCAGTGGCTTGCCATAGCTACCTAGAGACATACTAGTGAAATGTGAGCACCATCGATCCTTCTAATCTCAAATTTTCGATCACTTCATACGGTAAAAGAATATTTGTGCTTCAAGTTAAATTTCATGAATAGTCGCATAATTGGCTCGAAAGTCATTTATTTCAAATTACTAAAATATAGAAAATCACTACAGTATAAAAGAAAATGATCTATTTGAATATTACTGATTCTCAGTTGCAATAAAAAATAAAAAACGTTCGCTTCCACCGAGCATCGTGGTAAGAACTGATCATGACAATCAGTTTAATATCAGCTTTATCTACGTTACAATATGATGTAATCGAGAATTAATTTTGATAATAAGTGCCGGCACAATGAGTTCTTTAAATTTAAAAGATGTGAAAAAAAAAGAAAGATTTCAGTTTATCATGAAATTGTGTTTCATTGTTTTAAATTGTGCCTTTTGGATTTCATGTGTTTATTTTTCAGCTTTCTTCTACATGGGGTAAGTTATTTTTAAATGTACTTCATTTTTTTTCTATTAAATTTTATTTTGAATTTATTCAATTTTAAAGTTTCGGTAATTTAAAAAAAAAAGATTTTGATGAGCCGCGGCACCTGTTAACGCAATTTTAATTTTAATCTAACCACTATACGTTCGGCCAACCATTTATTATTATTATTGTTAACGATCAATTTATTTATATACTTTATTTATTTTATCTATTCAAAAACTAAAACTCAATTTCTCCTATAATTTTTCTTCCCTAACATTTATGGTTTTCTTCCCTAACATTTACGGAAAGGAATTACCAAACTGCTATCATATATTAGGTGGTTTTTTATGAAAAATTAGTCTGATTCAATATGTATTGCGAACTAGCTGAAGACGGTGCTGTTATGAAACCTTTTTCAAGTTTTAGGTAGTTTTCTGCCCAATTACTATAAATTAAAAAAACCAGGGGTGACAAACTAGAAAGCTTAAAAAATGGAACAAATCTGAAGCTTCATTCAAAATGTACATACAAAGCAAAGTTTCCTTACCAAAAACCATTTTACTTCACAAGTACAACAATGCAAAAACTTTGAATTTTTTGTGGGGCATTCTGTCAGAGAGGGGAATGCAAACTTTTTTTTTTACTACTATTGCTATTACTGTTTCAGATTTGATTTGGTTTCCTATTGCTAAATATAACAAATAAATGTTCAAACAAACAGATATGATGACTATTAGGTCTAAATTCAACTTATCAGTTGAGTTATAAGGCAAAGATTATACTTACCCCATTTCACCTTGATTTGCATTTACAGCAGAATTACATACATAAATGCTTCTATTTTTTTCCTATTAATTTCTATAATTTGTTTTATAAATATATATAGCATTTTTTTTTTCTTCCTAGGTTTATCTATTGATTTCCAAGCAAATCCTAAATATCTCTATTGGATTGACAGTAGCTATAGCTTAATACAAAGAATGGACTTATTAAATTTCAAAGTTGAAACTGTGCCGATAGATTCAAAATTTCTTAATAAACCAAGTGCCTTAACAATTTATTACGATTCAATAATTTATGCTACTACTGGTGACAGTCTTATTCATTCAGTGGCAAAGTTTGATGGAAGTAATCATACCGTTTTACGAAATAATACTGAAGGTGTATTTGGGCTTAAAGTTTACGATAAGGATTTGCAGAATCGTAAGTTAAGTCTTTATTTTTATATTGTGTCTTATCTATATATTTTAACTATTTTATACATTATTATGAATTACTTTTATTGCAGAGTAGTTTTTGGTTGATTTCTTTTCTTTAGAAATTGTTCTATTGCAATCACTTACTTTATCTATATAAATATCTATCTATAGATAATTTTCTATGTATAATAGAAAAATTTGCCATCACAACAACTTCTAAAATAATATGTCAATGTGAGACAAAATTGGACTGAATTTATCTTTATGAATATCTTATATCAGTTCATTAGGTAACTTGAGCTGCCATCTTGTTTCCAAGTGGTGGCCATTTAAAAATTTCAAACTCGCATGAAAAACCAACGATTTGCTTAAAATTCAATATACATAGCAATTATCTAGGTCTCAACCAAGTTTATTAATCAATTTGATCTGCCATCTATTTTCAAAATGGCAGTCACTTAAAATCAAGCGACCTCTTCAAAATTTGTCATCACAATAACTAAATACTGAATCAATTGAAACCATATTTGGACGGTGGACTTATCTTAGACATATTGTAGATTCAACTTGATGTTTCAAAATGGAAGCCACTTGAAAAGTCATCATGATGATCTCTTCTATGATGATAATCTCTTCATGGTGATTGAAATACTGAATGAATTCGAACCAAATTGTTATTTAAACCAAATTCTTCAAATCAATAATTTATTTACAATTAAAATTATACCTTTTATAAAGCTCTGTTTACTTGGTTGTAATACTTTCAGGGCGGATCCGCCCTTTCCTCAGCAACCATAACGTGGTCCGCTGTAGTCGAAACTGAATCAGGATCTTTTCTTTGTTGACTCTTCATCAGGTGGCACCATGATTGATCTAAATCTGCACGGGACTTGTGCCTTACATGCTAATTGGTCATTAATTATTTCAATAGTTTCGTGGTAAAAAGCATAATCTGGGTTATTGTAATTAGTGATTTTTCAAGTTTCATTAAAATTTATATTGATATTATTTTCTTGGTTAACTTTAGTGAGGGCTGTAGTTAATTTTCCATATTTAATATGATTGTTATGTTTTTTAATTCTAATGGAGATTTTTCTTGTAGTAACCCCAATATAGTAACCTGTTTTTTTATCTGGATAATTAAAAGGAATTTGATATATTCCTGTGGTTTTAAGAGGGAGAGTTGAATCTTTGTCATTTTGGATTAACTGATAAATATTGGGATTTGGTTTTATGGGGATGTTTACATTATATTTTTTGGCGGTATTTTTAATTTTAATTGTGGCTCCTTGATCAAACGGAAGGGGAAAAGTAAATTTTGGAGGGTTTTTTTTGATAATTTGGAATATTATTGAGTTTATTCATTCTTCTTCTGTATAGTTTATTAACGAGATTTTTATGATAATCTGCTTTAATAGTTATATTTTTGGATGTAGTTTATTTCCTTTTTTAGATCAGCGGGGTTATTACAAATTAAAATTGTGCGGTTAATGTAGGCCTGAATTGCATTAGTTTTATACTTGTATTAGTTTTATACTTGTATTAGTTTTATACTTGTTATCACATATGATAGCCATGACAGTCAAAGTATTAAGAAGAAAAAGAATGTTCATAGACTTATGTTAAAGGGGGAAAAAAATGGGGGAAATGAAATTTCATAGATGCTTATTCGACCTTGTTTTTAGATTTTAGCTGGATGACAATGTGCGCCCTTTTAGCATTTTTTCTAGGGTAATATAATTTAATAAAAATAGACACTTAAGAAAGACAAATAATCGTTGAGATACTTCTGCTCTCAATTAATTTTTGCATTCTTCAAGTTACATTTTCAAAAAACTTGTAATAGTATTTATACAGGAAAAATCATGGCCTTTGTTCTCACTTCATATGTTTTTGGCTGATTTTTACGCTCTGCAGCCAATCTATATGTACTCTAAGTATTAAATTTTAAGGTCTTATCACTTTGAATAAATGTCTCTATATATAAACGGCTAAGAGATTTTCTTGGACTCTGTTTGTCTGTGTGTTGACGTCAGTTGCCAGCAAGTTGCCAAAATCGAATTGTCCAATCGATAAGTTAATTAATCCGACAGATTCAGAAAAGTTTCCCTTTTCATTTGGTACCTTATTTGTAACAAAATTTTGATTAGATTTTTTTAAATTAATTAAAATATGAAAATAATAACCTGATAAAAGCTTTAAAAATGGACATTAATATTTTTAATTGTTGCCAAAAAAAAAAAAAAAAAAAAACTTTTTTTTTTCAACATAAAATATGCTTTCATGCGAAAAAAAAAAAAAAAAAAAAATATATATATATATATATATATATATATATATATATATATTAAATTTGTTCAAGCACATTAAAAAATGAAAGTATGAAAATGGAGTAAAAAAACAATTTAGATAAAACAGTAGCATAATTGTATTTGTGAGTTTAATAATTTTTAAGATTACTTTATATGTTTATTTATTTTCACAAGTAAGAATCGGTGATTTTTTTATATTGTAGTGTAACTGTTACATTAACTGATTTAGCAATAAATAGTGGAATGTTTATGGATTATAACTTGATATTAATTTAAAATGTTTTAAGTTGAATTTAATCGTGTAAAGGTGTTACAACAAAATAATTTACTTAGTTACTGGTCGAAATGGATTTACACCGTACAATGTTGCACTGTTAATGATATCAGATTACTTAACATGTTCTCCGTCACATTATTAACAAATCTATATAAGAGATTTCTTTGGACTCTGTTTGTCTCATAGATATAGTAATATACATAGATCTATCATCCCCATGTTATTGTGCAAAGATTTTTATGCCGAAAAAAAAGCTTTGGAATCAGCCATTAAGCTTAATGCCTAGCGGCGGCCCTGCTTGTAACAATATGCTATGAGTGCTATTTCTGCCGTATTTTAGATAACTAATCTTTTTATGGTTATATATATTTCCCATTAAACATATTTTTATATTTATTTATTTATTTAAATATTAATTTGAATTAATCAAATATTTCTGTTCGACAGCATGCAAGTGCAGTCACACACAGAGGCTCATTTATTTATATGATAAATTAGCATAGTGATTAGTATATAAATAAATAAATAAATAGGTAAATATTATTGTGCTACACAACTTTATTATGTTGCTGCATTGGCGGCTTTTGAATTTTTGTCGCCCTATTAGCGATGGATTTTTTTTTTTTTTTTTTTTTTTTTTTTTTTATGAAAAGCGAAAGACTATTTTGCTAATAATTTTATCAGACACCTTTTTGTTTATATATAAGAATCCTTCCTATTCTGTTTATAATTTTAATGGTTTTTAGGTTTAAAATAGTGCTTGCTGAAATAAATTTGCTATCTTTAAAACTGCATTTTTTCTATAAACTTTCTATAAAAATAAATCATTTATGTGACTACTATTTAGGTTTAATATTATTTTTTCTGTTTGTAATACTTTATAATTTTTTTATATTTTTGATATGCTACTTAGATTAAATTTGCTGTTGTTATATTAAACTTCTTGTCGAAAAACATTCGGTGTACTTCAACACCAAAATTTAAAAAATCACCAAGGAGGATGCATTAATGTTAATGAAACTGATAAAATAAAAATATGGTTCATAGCGTTTAAATAATCTATTAAAAAAATTTTTAAAACCAAAATTCTTAATATATCGTATCACATAAATCTTTTCGAACTTAGAATAAAATTTAATTTACAAAAAAAAATGTTAACTTTTTTGTTTATTAACCAAAATTGAAAAATTTGAACTGCAAGTTGGTTTTATGTTGTACAGGCTGTATATTATATTTTTGTGTTTGTGAGAGAAAATTAAAATTTTTTTTTGAAAACTGCAGTTTTTAATCCCACTTAAAAAAACATGTGACTTAATAAGTAGCAATTTTTTTTTTTTTTTTTGTCCGAACGGTTTCGATATAATCTTCTGCTGTTGCCACCTAAAATTCATACTTTGTAATTTTTTTAATGTATTTTCCTCATTTTAAGTAAATGTACTTTTTTTTTTTTTTAATTCTGTCAAAAAAAATTGGCAACAATTAAATTATGGATAAAATTTAAATGGCTAATTTATCAGAAATTAGAAGGTTATTATTTTCACATTTTAATCAATTAAAAGAAAACTAATCAAAAATTCGAAAATCAAGCTTTGAGGTGCATCAGGAGAAGTCATTACGAACCTCCATGCAAATGTGTGTAGCTCTGTGATCAGCCGTTTTCCTAAAAAGCTCTGGATATACATACACAATGACACACACACAAACATCTTATTTTATTATATGTATAGATTATTTTTGGTTTAATTTGAAAAATTTTTTTAATTTTTTGGATGCAATTAATGAAAATTAAAGCCATATCCTTTAAGATGCTATTATTAAATAATTTTGAAAAGGTGCTAAACCTTTTTGTTTTGAAAATACTAAAAAGTGATTAATAATTTTCTTTTTCAGAATTAAATTTTCCAGTTATTTGAATTATTGAACAACTTAAAATAATTTAGAAATTTTTATTCATGAATTCATCAACTGTGAATTGATGGTGGTGAATTCATGAATGGTGAATTCACGGTAGATGAATTCATGAATAAAAATTTCTAAATTGAAATTTCGTGGTCTATGGAGTTGTGCTACGATTATTATTGTCTCACCTGATATATCTGTGTTTGCAGACTCGGTGACTTTGCCAATGTATATTATATGAAAAGTGCCTAGCTGGTTATCAGCCAGGGTACCTCAGTGGTAGAGCATCCGTGCATTAAGCGGAGGTGCCCGGATTCGATTCCCAGCTCTGGTATTTTTCACATAGTTAGTAATCAATAAAAATATCAACCTTTACACTCCAATTTGATTTAAATAAATTTTGAAATTGTCTTTATATGGCATCGGCGTGTATTGTTCTCTCTCTATTGTTCTAATTTTTTAAACTGTAATATGTTGAAACCTTATTTCATTTAATTTGAATTATATATTATTTCAGATACCAATATTTGCTCAAAACATAATGGGAATTGTTCTCATTTATGTCTCCCTATTTCAAGATCTGAACGTGTTTGTAAATGTACTTTAGGATATCAGATTGATCCAAAAAATGAAACTAACTGCATTGGTAAGTTTAGATTATTGACTGATGACTGATTTTATTATTACTGTTATTATTTATTATTTTTAAAAATATAAATATATATGTAAGAAATTAAACTAACAACTTAGTAAAGTGTAGTGCTTTTACGGATCTGTCTTTAAGAGAATTCAAGCCAGAAAACTTGCATGTTGCAAGTATCCTTTATTGTAACATAATATAATAAATCAAGTATGCAGTCTTAGCCATAATAATCACCCTGAATAATGAATTGTCTTGTTAGGTTGATTTCTTTAGAAATCAACCTATTGCAATCACTTCATTTATCTATCTATCTATAATGAAAATTTTGTCATCACGATAACTCCCGAAATAATACTCCAAATCTAACCAAATTTAGACAGTGAACTTATCTTATAAATATCTTGGATGAGTTCGTTAACCAAGTTGCTCTGCTTTTTTGTTTTCAAGTGGCAGCCACTTTAAAATTTCAAATCCACATTCTAAAAAGTGT
Source organism: Salticus scenicus (assembly GCA_963930645.1). Lineage (NCBI taxonomy): Eukaryota > Metazoa > Arthropoda > Arachnida > Araneae > Salticidae > Salticus > Salticus scenicus. Next base: position 219,749,041 of record OZ005658.1, read on the forward strand.
ATTTAAGACCAGATTTGCTTGAATTTTGACGTAAATATAGACCACCTAAGGGTCTCAAAGAACTTTATTAATCAACTTTATCTGCCATTTTTAATAAAGTGGCGGATATTTTAAGTTAAGCGGGGAACACTTGAAATCAAGCTACCACTTGAAAATTTAAAACCATGATAACTTCCGAAATAATACTCCAAATGGAACCAAATTTAAACAGTGTCTTAACTTATCTTATAAATATCTTAGATGAGTTTGTTAACCAAGTTACTCTGCGATTTTGATTTCAAGTGGAGACCACTTGAAAATTTAAATTGTAAGAAGCGTATTCTGAATTTGTTTGAATTTTGATACAAGTATAGACCACATAAGGGTCTCAATCAAGTTTATTAATGAACTTTATCCGCCATGTTTATCAAAATGGCGGATACTTTAAGTTAAGCGGGGCCACTTGAAATCAACCCCATTTCCCCATTTAAAACTTTTTTATTTGTAGTGTATTAGATTGACTATGTATTTTATACATATATATACATACATAATTTATGTCAATAATGTTGTTAAAATTTTAATTTTTTTTTTTCCAGGAACAAGTACTTTTTTGCTGTACTCTTTAAATTGGGAGATCCAAGGTCTTTCTCTTGATGAGGATACGATGGATGTTCCTGTTTTGGCTCCTGTATCTCGTATATCAATGGCTTCAATTGTGGATTTCTTTGAACGTATGTTTTAAGTATGGTTTTATGTGGCTGTGGGGCACTTTAAAAATCTTGGGGGAAGTGTAATTAATACTTTTCTGTAATGAAACAACTATCACTTAAAAAAAAAAAAAAAAAAAAAAAAATCTTATTATAAAAATATAATTAATATGCATACTAAAGTTTATTAAAAACTATGAATATGACCTGGGTCCAGGTGAACTGAAGACATTTTTTAACTTGCTGAAAATAATAATACATATCAGATTTTGCAAAGTCATAGCTAGCAACATCTCACCTAAAGATGTACAGGGGTGAAACTTTTCAGGGGCTACTCCTGAAATCAGGATTTTCAAAGATTTTGTTCTCTGCATTTAATGTTTTTTTTTTTTTTTTTTTTTTTAAAGAAATTTCTCATTTTGAATGCTTAAATTGCCTCAGAATGTATGAAGAACTATCCAGATATCACTTATTATGGGCAACAATATGGTATATCATTAATAAATCTCCCCTATCTGTATGCAAGTAGCAGTTTTCAGGGTTTTTGCATGAAAGGAAGTTTTGCCCCTGGATGTGTTATTTGAGAGTAAAAAATGCAATTCAGAAATATCAGGGGTGGTTTAATTTTTTCATCTAAAGTATAAATGTCCCATATCTAAGACATAGCGATAGGGTTAAGTTTGTATTAAAACTTGAGTTATTTATTTATTTTCTCTATAGACAGTGATTTTAATTATTTAATGAATTACTCTGACAACTATAGTACCTAGAAAATTGCTGGTGATTAGAAGCTATGCCAGAAACGTCATTTTATCTGTTTACAAATAAGCCCAATTCTAAATAATAAACCTTATTATTAAGTTAAATTTAATTTAAATTTTATTAGTTTTAAGATAATATTTCTTGTTATTATCTAGTTGAAACTTCTTTTTTCATTTAAAAGTTTCAGATGTAGCTCTTTTATGCTATAGTTTATTTTTTGTTTGAAATTAAATTTAAAATAAATATGTATTTATTTTATTTTATTTATTTATTTATTATTGCTTTTCCTAGCTGAAGATTATTTGTATTGGACTGATAGTGAAGCCGGGACAATTACTAGAGTGAAACGTGATATGACACACCGTGAGGTTGTGATATCTGGAGTGGAATCTATAGAAGGTTTCAGCATTGATTGGATAGCAGGTAAAACCTTCCATTTTCAGTTAAACAGATTTATTTAACTTATTATGGAACATTTAAATTTGAATGATATTTATAATAATTTAAAGGAGAAACTTGTAAATTTTTATAGTTTTTGTTATATTTGGAATAAAGAATATATATTTAAGGCTATGTATCCCACACAGCAAGAAAACATTATAATTTCATGTTCATTACATTTTGTAGAAATGTTCATATAGACATTTACTGTATTCAGTAGTAGTCATTTATATATACAGGACTTTTAGATCCTGTGATTGACACTTGCTCATACACCCCAAGACAAAAAGATAGGTACAAAGGGATTTTTCTTTGATTTTTCATAAAATAACGTTATCTAAATTGTGCTTATCATTTATTATTATCATAAAATAACACTATTCCCGGATTAATTTTTGTTTTAAGATTAATTTAGAAAAATTTTAGTCTTAAAATTTTTTTAATCTAAGACTACACACCGCAACAAAAAAATAGGAACAAAGGTTTTTTTTTTTTTTTTTTTTTTAATTTTTGAATATAATTATTTTGAATATGACTCAAATATTTAATTGTTTTTGATATGATAATATTTTGTTATGATAATTGTTAGAATCAAAAATTCTAACACTTTTGAATTCGGTTAATTTTTATTAAATCCTCCGGAAAATATTTTAGTTACTTTTATTTTATTTATTTTCTCCATTTAAAATTTCTTAAAATTCGTAATTTTCAATAAACAAAAAAATTTAAGAATTTCCAGTGAAGCGTTTTGTTTGTAAACAAAACTACCGATGTTTCCGGATTGTAAACAAACGCCTTAGCCAATAAAGAAATTCAATTTTAATCATGATTCAAATCAGTTCAAAATCTTTTTAGATCGTCTGCAAATAATTTAAAAATAATTTTATTAATTTTCCTAACGTTCATTTTTCACTAATTAAAATCAGTGACGTCATGTTCATTGACGATTTTCAAATTTTTCTTCTGGAATGTTCCATTCGGTTCGCAGCGAATATGTCAGGTCCGCAGCGAATATATCACGGTGCCGATTCAAAAGTGGCGTTCCTCTAGGAAAATGTGTTTTTTTTAATATTAATAATTAATCCAAAAAATAGTCCAATATAAAATATTCCTTTCTTAAAATTAAATGTATTTATTCCCGCTTGATTATTTGTTATTCAGCAGACGATCCAGGTAAAATAATTTGTTTTCGAACTATTTATCGTGCGCATTAATTTAAATGTGCGTAGTCTCGCGGCGCGGGAGATTGGAAGGCATCTCTGATTCTTCTCTAGGATGCTGTGAGAAAAGGACGTGAAAAAAAAAAAAAAGTACGCCGTAGTCGGCGGCCTCGGCCGTTGGCCGATCAAATTTTTCAAAATTACCTTTTAATCCAGTAACAAAATCCTCAGCAACTTCACGCTACAGTGTATGAAGGAACTAATGCGGATTTAATACGCACGAAACGAAAGTGAAGGTTTCTAACCTTCTGATTTTTACAATCACTTCAACTACTCACTCTATGTGCAAATATTATGTCTCAATCTCCAATGCAACGAAACCACCGAAATATATATAGTTAAAGTGTATGCAAAATAAAAGCGCTGCCTGCTAGTCATCCAGCAAAGATGTGTGCGAGTATTGATGTCTTAAGTGTCCGAACGGAGCTTTGAATTAAGTGAAAGACTCATCGATCCGACGTATCGCAATATTGAAAACTTTTGAGTCAGAAATCTCCATTAAAAATCTCAAGGAGTAAAATATACTCTTTGCCATGAATTTTGCGATAAGTGATCCGCACCGACATCGTTCTTGCGACATATTCAAAAGAAGTGTGCTCTGCTCCGATGGGAGCATAATAGAAGCTAGTTAGCTCAAAAGTACATATGAATGTCAGCTTTAGAACGTGGACATCATTTCAAGCCGTGAACTTATCACGAGCCAAATTTTCTTTTATATAAAATGCTAAATAAGCAATAACTTGATGAGCACTAAGTATTTTATGTGCAATCGAACAGCAATCATTGTGCCATGCGAAATTTTAACTATAAACCCAGTTGACTAGGCATTTCACTTCAAAAATAAATAAATAAATAAATAAAGGGTTACTTACCTTTTTAATTTTCCATCACACCTAAAGAATTTACAGGAAACATTTATAGGCAATTACAATTCAGATCATTGTTCTATTTATATATACAAAAATTATATTTGATTTATTATATTAAAACTGTGCACAGTATGTATAAAATTTATAGGGTAGATGATAGGGCATGACACTTGCAGTTTTTATATAAGTCGATGAGGTTAAAACTGATTAGGTACCCGTTTTTCACCTCTGGTGAATGTAAGTCTGTGGCTTAAGCTGACATGCATGCTTTCTATTCAAAATTCTATATATGAAAACTACCTTGAATATTATTTATAGCATATATAGAGACCATTATAAGCTGAGCCTATAATTAGTGTGAACAGCAGTCTCGTTATGCATTGCCTTTATTGATATGGGACGAATAAATTCCCCTTTTCTTCAATTAAAATGAAATAAAAGAGAAAACAATGATCTAAAATTATGTTATATATGATGTGATCATCACAATGCCTGTTTTCCTGCTAAGAAATTTAAAGAACATTAATACTACTCTAAAATGTTCAATTTTTTGTTTTGTCACTGTTCATCCCGATTAGATTGCATTTGTACCCCAAACAATTTTAATATTCAAAATTTACTCATAACTAAAGCTTCTCAGTTAAAAAAAAAAAAAAAAAAAAAAGTATTTTACTCTCTTTTCAAATTTTATGATACTGGCTCCTCCAATAGACATTCAAGTTAGCAGACAAAATACATAAATTAATATATAGCAAAGAAATTTTTTTTACTTACCTTAAATGATTATAAATTGCTGTTGGTGGGATACTGAGAAATCCATGCCCAGAGTGATGCAAAATTTGTCAGGCTGGTCCGAGGTAATGTTTCACTTGTGTGCACTGGTGCTGCAGTTCTTAGATATTCTCACTTCTTCAATTTCAGAATAAAATTTTTAACCTAAATGTTACATTATGAAAATCTACAAAAAACATATTCACTTACCTGTTTAAAAAAAAAAAAAAAAAATATATATGCATTTTTCAGATTATTAGGGTATATTCAAAAATGTTTAATCACTGACACCTACCTGTTTTAAATCTGTTGCTATTTGGCAGGAGTGTATATTCACAAATAATACAAATCAATTTTACAAACAGTATTTATTTTCCAATTCTTTATGCATGTGGCACATTGTAGAAATATAGGTATTGTCCTAGAGTATTGATGGAGACCATTTATAGCCGAGCCTTTATTTAAGTGTCATTGGCTGTCTCACATGCTCATCACAATAGTGTTACAGCTCTAAAAGTCTTTCAATTGTAGATATGACAATGTGCGGATGGCAAAGGCAACATCGTTATGGGGGTCACTAGCGGTTTCACTTAGATATAATTATCTGCCGTCATCTGTAACAATGTGTGCGTTGGAACTGCTTCATTCGTACTTGTTTAGTATATCTACTATTGAGTTCCAATAAATTTTTTACCTTTAATGATTTGTTGTGAGGTGCATATTTTTTTACTTTAAATATTCCGTCATAAATTTTTAGCTGAGATGTTTTTGGTAAAAAAAAAAAAAAACTTATTCATAACTAAAATTTTCTTTTCAAGTGGTTTATTGTGGCAGATTTCCATTATCTCCATTATCTTCATTACCTCTATTTATTATGTTATGTGTTTCAAAAGTGGTATGCATATGATTTTTTTAACTTGCCCCAAATCATTTATGTTTTGAGTGTTATTATATATATTCGGATATGCACTCATGTAGTGTATTTTTTTATATTTAGTGTATGTTTTATGTTACAACGTCCTTCCATTTTCCTGCTGCTATAATTTTTTTTTTGGAGAAGGGGGGTAATGTTAGAATCAAAAATTCTAACACTTTTGAATTCGGTTAATTTTTATTAAATCCTCCGGAAAATATTTTAGTTACTTTTATTTTATTTATTTTCTCCATTTAAAATTTCTTAAAATTCGTAATTTTCAATAAACAAAAAAATTTAAGAATTTCCAGTGAAGCGTTTTGTTTGTAAACAAAACTACCGATGTTTCCGGATTGTAAACAAACGCCTTAGCCAATAAAGAAATTCAATTTTAATCATGATTCAAATCAGTTCAAAATCTTTTTAGATCGTCTGCAAATAATTTAAAAATAATTTTATTAATTTTCCTAACGTTCATTTTTCACTAATTAAAATCAGTGACGTCATGTTCATTGACGATTTTCAAATTTTTCTTCTGGAATGTTCCATTCGGTTCGCAGCGAATATGTCAGGTCCGCAGCGAATATATCACGGCGCCGATTCAAAAGTGGCGTTCCTCTAGGAAAATGTGTTTTTTTTAATATTAATAATTAATCCAAAAAATAGTCCAATATAAAATATTCCTTTCTTAAAATTAAATGTATTTATTCCCGCTTGATTATTTGTTATTCAGCAGACGATCCAGGTAAAATAATTTGTTTTCGAACTATTTATCGTGCGCATTAATTTAAATGTGCGTAGTCTCGCGGCGCGGGAGATTGGAAGGCATCTCTGATTCTTCTCTAGGATGCTGTGAGAAAAGGACGTGAAGAAAAAAAAAAAGTACGCCGTAGTCGGCGGCCTCGGCCGTTGGCCGATCAAATTTTTCAAAATTACCTTTTAATCCAGTAACAAAATCCTCAGCAACTTCACGCTACAGTGTATGAAGGAACTAATGCGGATTTAATACGCACGAAACGAAAGTGAAGGTTTCTAACCTTCTGATTTTTACAATCACTTCAACTACTCACTCTATGTGCAAATATTATGTCTCAATCTCCAATGCAACGAAACCACCGAAATATATATAGTTAAAGTGTATGCAAAATAAAAGCGCTGCCTGCTAGTCATCCAGCAAAGATGTGTGCGAGTATTGATGTCTTAAGTGTCCGAACGGAGCTTTGAATTAAGTGAAAGACTCATCGATCCGACGTATCGCAATATTGAAAACTTTTGAGTCAGAAATCTCCATTAAAAATCTCAAGGAGTAAAATATACTCTTTGCCATGAATTTTGCGATAAGTGATCCGCACCGACATCGTTCTTGCGACATATTCAAAAGAAGTGTGCTCTGCTCCGATGGGAGCATAATAGAAGCTAGTTAGCTCAAAAGTACATATGAATGTCAGCTTTAGAACGTGGACATCATTTCAAGCCGTGAACTTATCACGAGCCAAATTTTCTTTTATATAAAATGCTAAATAAGCAATAACTTGATGAGCACTAAGTATTTTATGTGCAATCGAAAATAATGAAATGTTAATAATGAAATAATTCACGTTCTATATACGCTAAAGAAAATAAAACCAGATGTCTGGGGAAAAAAAAAATAGTTGTAATCCTTATGCGCCGGTACCGGAAGATATAATGTTTTTAATATTTAATAAAGAGTTTGTGTCAAAGGAATATCTATACACTTTATTACTTCTTGTGTCTCACATTGGATTATTTAACCTTTATTTTTTCAGGTATATGTTTTTTTCTTCATTGGGGTAAGTTAATTATTATAATTCTTCTATTATTATTTTATTTATTTAATTTAAATTATTATTATTGATTGCAATATGAAATACTTGATTTCAGGAAGGGTTAATGATTCGCGGCACTATATACGCACAAGTAATCCACTATTCCTAAATCGATCACGTTCGGCCATTTTTTCATTTCTCATTTTCTTATCTAACTTTATAAATTTCCAAAATCCAACAATCAAGTTTTATTATTGAATAACCTAAATTAAATGTTTAACAATAATAAATGATCAGCACAATTTAGATAATTTTATTTTATGAAATATTTAAAAAAAAACCTTTGTTCTTATCTTTTTGTTGCGGAGTGTAATCTTAAATTAGAAAAATTTTACTCTTAAAACTTTTCTAAATTAGTCTTAAAACAAAAATTAGTCTGGGAATAGTCATGGATGAGAATTTTCCAACTTTTGTAGGAATTTCAGACTTTTCTTAATTTTTTAAAAACAATTTTCAGGTTTTTGCTTCTAAATATTCTTATTTTTGTTCATTTTTTTTTCTTTTGACTGTTTCTAAACAATTTATTTTCATATATTTTCCAATTTTGCTTATAGAAAGTATGATTTTGTGTATCTGTTTCTTCTTTTATTACTAAAATTAAATTATTTTTGAGTTTTTCTGATACTTTCAGACTTTTTGTCTATTTCTCACTCTCATCTCTGAATAGTGTTATTTTAAGAAAAATCAAAGAAAAACCCTTTGTACCTATCTTTTTGTCGCGGGGTGTTGCTTGGGTTCATGCAGAACAGCAACATAATTTTTGAATAATCATGAATAATTTTATTTTTCACTCCAAAAAATTAATTTAAAATGAAACATTAAACTATGATTTAAACTATACTTCTAGATTTGGGAGATAGTTTGAATCTTAGTCAGATATTTGTTTACTTGGAAAAGAGCTAATTCATGGATGTTTTTGGTTTGCTTATCTTATAGTAAAACCCATAAATGCTAAAATACATAAAATTTCTTACTTGTTTTTATATACTTATTAATTTTTTCTTAAGAAATAAACTTTTAGAAATATTTTTGTGTTATTATGTGATAAAATATTTTATCTATTTTTTATGCAGGAAATATGTATTGGATCGATGCTTCATTTGGGGCAATAGAAGTTGCTCATTTGAATGGAAGTAACAGATATGTTGTGGTGTCTGGTAATATGGTGAAGCCTAAAAATTTGGTTGTCCATCCTTATCGGGGGTAAGATATTTCTTTTGTGTAACTTTATAACATAAAGTATAAGAAAGAATATATTTGACTGTTTTAATGAAATTTATTATTTTTTGTGCATTATGGTTAACATATATGTGTTAACCATTAAAATGAAAAAAGAGAGGATTGTTCCTTCGCTTTCCTTTTCTTCTTCTTTCCCCCAGCACTTTTTGGTAAAGTTGAAAAATAAAGATATATAATCAAATTCCACAGAACACATAAACATGTAATTGTTATTTTGTATCAAAGTAATTGTTTTGTATCAGAGTTGTTTTATATCAAAGTATTGTTAGGTGGAAAGAAAAGTCACAAATGTTTGAGAAATATTTTCACAGTAAAAAATATTTTTCATACTTAAAATTTTAGTATGGAATTCATTTACAGAGTTTACATAAGTCCCCATAAAAAGTAACTTGAATGCTAAAATGTGATTTTCAGTTGGAAACATGTGGTGTATCTTACTAACACCTATAATAATAATAATCATTATTATTATTTACTATTTTAGAATTAATTTATATTTACAAAGTTAAAGCAGATGACAGATGGATAAAAGGGCACATAGCCAGATAGAGAATCAAATCATAAACGATGAATACAGGGTTCCCACGGGTCAGGGAGAACAGGGAAAACCTGGAAAAGTCAGGGAATTTGAAATTACTGAGAAAAGTCAGGGAAATATCAGGGAAAATTGTAAATATTGCTCAAAAACCTGGAAAAATGATGATATAAACCTGGAAAATGCTTTTTGAACATTCAATTTATATCACAAGTCATGTTACTATGTTGTCTTTTATGTTACGAGCTATGTTTTGTTTTATACCGTGAGCCAGGGGTGCAGAATATGTCCGAACGCCCGAACAAGGTTCGGGGGAAATTTAAACTGACTGGGGAAATTTTGAATATTTTTTTAAGAGAAAATAAAAATGTAAGTCAAAAATAACAATTTGCTACTTTGTGCTTATACACTAACAGCGATATTTTTATGTTACACTGTATACTTATTCTCTTAAAGATTCATTACATAGAACAAATGACTTTGTATAGCAAAGTAGATTTTTGCATTATTGAGGGAAATTTATACTGTGTTTGGGGGAAATTTCAGAGGTTTGAACATTTTCTGCACCCCTGCTGTGAGCTATTTCTTATGTCACGAACCAAATTTTGTGACTGGAATTTTCTAAAAATAGACCTGGAAAAGTCAGGGAATTTTATTTTTGAAATTGAGTGGGAACCCTGTGAATATTAATTCAGAAAATTGATTTTCACTGCATTTGGCTGCAGTCAAAATGTCTGAGACATTGTCTGGAGATGAGTTACACACGATTGGAATTTTCTAAAAATAGACCTGGAAAAGTCAGGGAATTTTATTTTTGAAATTGAGTGGGAACCCTGTGAATATTAATTCAGAAAATTGATTTTCACTGCATTTGGCTGCAGTCAAAATGTCTGAGACATTGTCTGGAGATGAGTTACACACGATTTCTAGAAAAGCAGTCAGCTGGATTGCCAAATTTAAAGAAATATCCAGTCATAAAAATTCCTTAGTTTTTAAATGATTCTAGAGATTTTTAAATTGGCATTATATTATGGTATAATAGTGATAATAGCTATTAATGGCCAATTTCCAATTTTGTTAAAATTAGTCTAAAATTCATGGATTTACAAAAGAAAATGTCTTATTCTAGCTTAGTAGAAATAACTTGATTTGCAAAGATTAAAAAGTAGTTGTCTCTTATCACTCATAAGACACATTTCGAATGACTAAAATACCTAGAAATTAAATGCTCAAATTGTAAAATCTGCATTTTTCAATTTAGAAATTTGGTTTTCAAAGCATTTGGTAAAGTTATAAAGTTAGCCTCATACTTAAATTTTTGAAAAAATTATAACAATATTTTGTTGTTTACAGTGATCTTGATTTTTAGGCCAGTATTGCAAAAATAAAATCCTCTTATTTGTTGTTCTTGTGTAAGGTTAGGGGTACACCGTGATCTTTGAAGTTCACGGCTGTACATGTCTGCAGTGTTCACTTTTGGCAAAACAGATGTTTCTTGGTGGTCACTTCAATTTGTATGCCGCCAAATCTATATTAAATGTAGAGATTCATGAGGCGATTTTTTATTTCATTAAATTTATTGATTATTACTCATAAGAAAATTGTTTATTAAATTTTAGGCTAATGTTTTGGTGCATATGGGAATCACCTCCAAAAATAGAGGTTGCTGCTTTAGATGGTTCTCAACGTCGGGATTTTCTCAATACTTCTCTACAACTTGTTCATGATTTAGCTATTGATTTTGAAGAAGATAAATTATATTGGACTGACGCTCGAGCCCATATAATTGAACGAATTAATCTCGATGGTAGTACAAGAGAAGTCATTGTTGGAGATTATAAATTAGAAAAACCCTTATCATTGACAGTTTTTGGTGATTATGTATACTGGACTGACATGTAAGTATCTTTTTTAATTAATTTTATAAAATTCAGTTTATTTATTTATTTATTTTAGATTATAGTTAAACTAGATGAATTCTAAATTAAATGTTGCTTTACTATTTAAAAATTACCCGTATAAGCTTGTTATTTTTGAATATAAGTCCATATTTTATTTTAAAAACTGAATGTTGTGCTTTGATTTTGATTTATAAAAATATTTTAGTTATATTAAAAAAAAAAAAAAAAAAAAAAAATTATCTGTAATATCTCTTTATAAAATATCTATTAATTTAAATTTTCCATAATGATTAAGTTTATTTTATTAAATCCAGTATGTTTATTAAGGAGATTGTGTGTTTATATTTATGTCAACTTTTAAAAGTACAGTGTAATTTTTAATTTTATAGGCAGCTTATCAGATACATTTTATCAGAATTATTGTACTAATTCTTTAAATTTTTACAAGCTTATGGATCTTAAAATCATGCACATTTATTGCTTGTATTTATTTTATAGAATATTTTCAACTTTAAATTTATTCCACACATATAAAGTTTGTGTTGCAGGATCTGTTAAACTTCATTTATATTATCTGTAGAATCACAGTTGCATTATATTTAACCTAAAATAAATAAAAGTTTGCAAGAAGCAGTATATTTTACCAAAACAAGCTAGTTAACTCCATTTCAAATTGAGATAGGACTTCAATATTTGAGCAACCTAAACTACTATTTTATGTCAAATTTGGTCTCCAATTTTGCCAAAATACCAAGTTTGTTATCAAAGCCATCCTTCACTGTAGCCAATAAAATGCTATTGTGTTCCTTGTACCTTTGAATGTATTATCACTCTAATAACTGATCTAATAGAGAGGTGGAGTTTTAACCTTTGCAACAAGACTATTGCAAAAGCTTAAACCTCTTTCTTGTGTTAAAAGATAGGTCAGAAAAAGTATATTTGCAGTTAAAGTAGAAATTAAAGGCAGTCCTTTCCCTTACACAAAATTCGAATGTGACAACAAATTAGGTGATGTGGCAAGAAAATTGGTGACTGGATAACCAAATTTGACAAAAATTTGTAGTTTAGTGTTTTTAGTGTGAGCCAAGTTCAGGAATTTTCCAGAATGATTCATTAGTTCCTAGCAAAGAACTACTTGTAAAACTAATCAAATTATGACAAAGATTATAGAAAAAAAAAGATGAGTTTTTCTTGATGAGTTCAATTTGTGTTCAAAGCAGTTTTCTTTAAGAGAGTGTACTTTAAGTAATTCATCATTGTTCCCAAATCATCAAAATTATTCCTGCTCTTTAGTGTATTTAAAACTGTTTACTGTACTTTAGTGGCACCTGTTTTATTGGATTGTTTTGAGAATAATCATTGATTTTTCACTTCTGTTATTCAAGCAACAGTTTTATTGGATATTTTAAGAACATTCGTTAAATAAATTATATTCAAGACATGCGTACTTCTTTATGAACTGTTTTTTACATGCTAAAATGTTTGCAGATTTTATAACAATATTAATACAAACATTCTATTATTAGGTTATGTTGAAATGTCTAAGACACATTAGTTTTTCAGTCACTATAGATATAATTTTTTTGGATATCTTCAAAACAGAACAACCAAAAAGGAAGGTGTGCAGCTAGATATTATAACAAACCTGTATATAAATTTGCTATTTTTTTACATCCAGTTGTTTTGTGTTAATTGTGATGCCAGTAATTTTGTCTTGAAAACTTTCAAATATAAAGATTTTTCGTTAAATTTCATCTACCTTTAATGTGTGTTTCGTATTCCAGAGTGTTATTGTGATTTAATGCATATTTTTCCCCCTTAAAAAAAATAAAACTTTATAGTAATATCATTATTATTATTAAAGGTGCACTATTTCAGTATTATTTATTTGTATTAGTAGAGATGTCTTAAGGTTTGTAAATATATTTACTGGGGTTTGTAACAAGAAATATTGCTTCATTTATTGTTCAAAGTTTCAATGTAATAGTTTTTCCTTTTATAAGTTTTTATTGCATCATATTAAGAAACTTACATATGTTCATGTTAACGTTATGAATTTATAAAATGTTTTCTTACATATAATAATGATTTTATCATGCTTATAAAATTAATTTTTTGTATCCTTTTTTATGCATTTGAAATAAAAAGTTTTAAATTCATTTGTTTGCAATTATTATTATCAGCATTTTGTGTTTTATACGCATTCCAGTTATTTGATAAATTTTTCTTACAGACAGAAAGAAGGTGGTGGAGTTTTTAAGATTAATAAAAAGACCTTACATGATATTGAAATTGTACAAAATAATTTGGGAGATTCTTTGAAGGATATTCTTGTTTATCACAAAAGAAACATTTCCAGTAAGTATATTTATTCATTCATATGAATTTTTGTATTTTGAAAACAATCCACTAAAATATAGACTTCTTAAAAACATATATAACATTTGAAAAACTATAGATGCTTCAAGTTTTTGACAAACAACAAGGTTCGTTTGTTTGGGTTTTGAAAATTTGCAACTTGTTCTACAACAAACAAGCTCTGATTTACTGAGAACCTAGCTATAACAAGGAAATATTTTTTAAATGATTGGTCTAATGTTAAAAATCTGTTTTAAACCCTCCCTCCCCCCCCCTCCTTTTTTTTTTTCATCCTTTTATAAAATTAGGCTGCTGCTAAGACGTTTCTTGCCTTTTAGGGCACATTATTACTCAAAAAATCTCGTTTGCTGGGGAAAAAATATAGCATACATTTAGTTCGGAAAGTGTTAAAGTTATAAGATTTTTGAAAAATTAGCTGATTTTGCAAAATTAAATGGATCAATCATTTAAAAAGCAGCATTTAAATTTGTATGTTTTTTATTTTTTAGTGCTTTGTTAATAAATTTGCAACTTTCAAAATGCCATGTTTGTAAATTTATGATACTTTATATTTTGTAGAATAATTTTTTTTATAAAAGATATTTATGTCTATATAACTTTTCTTTCTTCTTTTACCAGAAGATAATCCATGTCACAGGAAATGTTCAAATGGAAAATGTGAGCAGAATGAATTATGCAAGTCTAATTTATGTTTATTCAAAGGCAAATCTGAATACACTTGTGCTTGCTCCCATGGAGAACTAGCTGAAGATGGTCACTCCTGTAAACGTATGTAAGATATTTTGTCTTATTTCTGAAAAATTTTAATTTACTCACAACCTTGAGAAATTTTGATTAAAAAAAAAAAAAAAAAAAATGTTGAGTACTACCAAATATGTAACTCAATAATGTTCATTATTTGAATCTTGAGGGAAAGGAAAATGTTAGATTTGTTTTATGTTAGACATTGTTCCTGAATATGAGTGTATAGAGGTATGCACAGAAAAGTCGCTAATTCTGAAGTGGCCAGCAAAAATTTAAATTTTTCTTGCTATGTAATGTTTTGTATCTTTAGCAAACATGAACTAATCTAAAATAGTTATAAATAATTTTCTGGTATAAAATTTAAATATCCTAAATTAATGAAATGAAAAGTATCTGTGAACTGTGGAAACTCGTAGCTGACCTTTGAGCGATTACAAGAGTTCCTGATATAGTTTTCTAAAAATGTATTTATGCTGCAGTGTTGCAGTATGACAGTCAAAACAAATATTTATTTATTGTGTGATACCTTTTACACATTATTCTGATTGCACATTAGTTTATTTCTGTAGGGATAGTTTTTATCTGATTATTTTGATCATTATATTCCCTTTTAGTAAATTAGATTGTAAAATTTGCAGTATTAAATAATAAATCGTGTATGCATATACATTTATTATTTTAATTAAGATATTCATTTAGGAAAATAAAACATAGGCTAACTACCATTGGATTTTATATATTGCTTGTTCCAATCAATTTTTTTTTCATCCAATCTGCTGACTACCAAAGAATTTGAATGCAGATTTTTATTTGTTATTTGATGTATATCGAAAAAGTTTTGCATTTTTAATGATAACTATGTATGTACGTCAATATTTATTGACAAAATGTGTACTTTTTTACTAATTTTATAAATGTTTGTTTTATTTCAGCATATGATGCGTTCTTGATGTTTTCAAGAGTTATAAAAATCGACAGTATCCACATGTTTGATGAAAACAACCCTAATGCTCCATACCCAAGTATAAGTAGTTCTGTTCACATGAGAAATGTCATTGGTCTATCTTTCGATTATACCAGCCAAAGATTGTTTTACTCTGACATTCAACGAGGAACCATAAATAGTGTACATTTTAATGGAAGTGATCATGTTGTTATTGTGGAAAGTGAGTTATAGCCTGCTGTTAGATTCATCAGTTCTGCTTGTCACTCTACTTTTAAAACTTTATTATTATTTTTTTCTGTATTCAATAAAAGAAATTTTCAACTTCTTTTTTTTTCCCCTTATGGATTTACATGTTTTGAAAAGCCCAAAACACAATGGGCTCTTCCCACCATCATCTGCTCAATAACGTGATAGAGGAAAACAAATAATCAAATTCTGAGAATCGAATTCAATTAAATATTGTTCTTAAGAACAAAAATTTTAATATTTAATATAAAATAAAATAAAAGTAATATTGTGCATTTGTAAACAGTAAAATAATTGTATTTGTAAATTTAATAATTTAAAAAAAACATTTTATGTGTTTATTTATTTTTACCTATAAGAATCGATTTTTGTAGATTGTAGTGTAACTGTAACATTAACTGATCTAGCAATAAATAATAGCTTCTTGTAGAATGTTTATGGATTGTAATTTGAAATTTTAAAATGTTTTCATTTAATTTAATTGTATAAAGGTGTTACAACAAGTTAATTAACTTAGTTACTGGTCTAAATGGATTTACGCCGTACGATATTGCACTGTCACTGATTTAAGTACCAAAAATCAGAGTATTAAACATGTTCTTCATGAACATCAAAAACAAACATAAACTAAATGATGATTGTAAATGTATACAGCAAACAAAAGATGATGAATAATGATACAAAATGGATTAAAAATGATGATTTATAAAAAAATAACACAGATTAAATACGATTGATCAAAAATAAGAATAGAAAATATGTTATTTCAGCAGTCGCTATTAATAAACAATACTTTGTCTGCTATTTGTTTTTCCTCTATCATGTCACCTCTGACGTCAGGTGGGAAGAGTCCATTTGACCATATTTAGAAATGTCTCTGTGTCACAAAAGTCATTTAGCAGTTCTCTCAAGAACTAATGCACAGAATTTCGCAAATTGTAACATAAATTAGTGTTTATCAGCTTTTAGGAAAAAATGATTGTCATCCCGATTTTTCATAATTTTTAATATGGCCGAATACAAGAAAATTTTTGTAATTTATAGGCATTTTTTATTAGAAATGGTTTAAAGAGTAAATATTTATACAATTTATTTATTTTTTTAACTTACATTTTGCTACAATTTATATATTAGATGTTAATTTATAATGTTATATATTTCATTGTATATTTACTAAAAATGAATTTATTATTATTGTATATGTAACTTTACTGGTAATTGTAAATAATATTTACAATGTTTGGCCTGTAGAGGTATCCATCTTAGTAACAAATAGTTGAAGTTGATAACTAAAAATATTGCCAAATATTATTTGACAAAATTTTTAGATTTGATAGTTTAAAAAAATCACGAGCTTATATAACATGAAGTATTTTCTAAAACATACCAGATAAAGTTTAAAAAATTTTTCTTGCTGTACTAAGAGTGAGAAAAGGGAGAAAAAAAGGTAGAGAAGTAATTTATATACATATATAAATCTTGACAAAAAAAATTTTCAAGCAGTGGATTTGATTTGACCAATATTTACTAAAGTTATTTCTTTCATCTAAGTACCTTTTTTCCTTCAGAGATTTTCTGTAAACATAGGAAAATAAGAATATTTTGTAACAATATTCTTTCAATGTTTGAAAATATTTTATAATCTATGTTCATCACATGATATACTTTTATTTTGCAGAACAGGGATCTGTTGAAGGCCTCGCTTATGATCCAGTTCACAGAGATTTGTATTGGACCAGCCATACTGATAGCTCTTTAACTCGAATCAACTTAGCTGCAAAAAATTCTAGACCTGAAATAATTATTCATTTGGGAGCAGAAGATAAACCTAGAGGCATTGATGTGGATAGTTGTGCTTCGTAAGTTTGTTCATACTTCGATCATATCATTATTAATGGCTATTTTATAAAGAATAAATTAATTAGTTATTCAAAAATATTTCTTAATTATCATTTCATTTATTAATATATAATAATAAAATATGTATGTGTGCGTATGTGTATATCTATACAGTTTTTTCTGTTCAACATGATATTGTAGTGTGTTAAAAAGAACAGTTTTTGAGTTTTTTGAATTTTAGACAAATTTTATCAATAATTGGTAAACACCCATGTTATGAAATAAAAAATATATAAAATAATAAATAATAAAATTTCATGATTAATCTGAAAAATCAGAATTTTTAAATCTAGAATTTTGCAATCGTAAATAAAAATGGCCTGTGATCAAATTAATCTTAAAATGCATGCCATGTATGCTCATGCTGCAATTCATGAAAAATAAACATTTCAAATAATTAAAATAATGATTAAATAAAATGTAAAGGAATAAAACTTACCCTCAATCTTCATGAAGAAAAAGATAGGATAAAAAAATAAAAAAAAAACGCTGGTAAAATAGAAAAGGCATAAATACTCTTAGAAGACAAAAACTTTATTTGAAAAATTCGCATAGCAAGTGCCAACATGCATTACTTAAAATTTACATAAACATAGATTATCAAGCTTTTTTTTATTGAACACAACAGGGTTTATCAATTTTTTTTTCACGAGAAACGAAAATTCCACTATTTTTATGTGTAGGAGAATTTTTTTTTTTACACCACGCGGAATCTGGATGCATCCATATTCTGCGATCAGAGCACTGTAAAACACCATTGACATTTATAGTTGAATTATTAAATGCTGATTTTGAAACTCCGTTTAATCTTTTATTCACTATGAAATAGTTAGTATCGGGTGTCTATTATAGAACCACATTACACACAAAATCAACTCTTTTTTGTAAATATGATAGATTCTTGTTGATTGCTTATGCACACAGATTAGATCAAGGGAGGCAAGGAAAATCATCATTGATGACACTCCATAAGAAGTCCATTGAGGTCTATTCTCTAGTATCAGTTTCCGCTATGTCCAAATAAGATTACTAGCTGAATAAAGTACTGAAATCCAGATGAAGGGATGATAATGCACTATGGTAAACATATTTTAAAAGCAAAAAAGGAATTTTGCCATCATAAAAAAGTAAATTTCACTGGGCCACGCCACAACAGCTATCTATCCTGCCGCTGGGTGCCCACAGTGTACACAACATCCTGCTTCCTTCTAAGCTATCATTCAAGAGTTCTTTTATGAAGGAACAAGTATTTCCGATGGATAAACAAAAGCTTAGAAATAATTGTTTTGAATAGAAATTACAAATAGCAAAATTAGTAGTGCAAGCTAACTTGACCACGACACCGCTCCATAGCTGCCAAGTGTTCAGATTTTCCTGTATTTCTGTTTTCTTAGCTTTCTTTCGGAAATCCGATTTTTCAGCTTCATAACATTTAAAAATAAATAAAATGATTAGTGCTTAAACGTCTTGTAGAAGCCTTGCGATTTTCAATCTTTCTCCATCCACAACATAAATGAAAATTTGCTTTATTAGATTCTAGAAACTATAAAGAGTTAGAATTGTTCAATATTTCTCACTCATGTAATTTTTTGCCTGCTCCCTCCCCCACCTGCTAAGGGCAGGAAATCAAACATATTACAGATACCTTGCGATTACCAATCTTTCTCCTTCTGCAACATCAATGACAATGATCTTTTTAAACTCTCTTTAATAGATTCTAGAACCTATAAGGATGTAGACTTGTTCACTATCTCTCACTCATATAATTTTTATCCCCACTTTCCGCTCCTGCTATTTATTGACAATCAAACGCCCATAAGAAGCTTTGTGATTTTCAGTTTTCCTTTATCTGCAACATAAATGTCAGTGTTGATTTTAAACTGGTTTTATTAGATTCTAGAATCAATAAAGAGATAAAGTTGTTGAATATCTCTTATTCATATAATTTTTGCTGTGATGTCCTCCTCCCCCCCCTCCCTGTTTAAGGAATGTTTAAAAACTGTTTAGTAAACAATTTGTATAATTAAAATAAAATGAATAATATTTAACAATTATTTTACTATAATTAAGCTATATATTAAAAAAAATAATCTAATTAATCTTTATATTAAATAATTTTAAGTGATGACAAATCTGTGCATCTACATAAAATAACACATAAATATTGGGGAAAAAAAAAAAAAAAAAATGTTAATTCGTTCTTTGCACAGTGTTCCTATTTTTGTTCTTGGTGGGTTGGCAGCTATGCCGCTCGCTCTAACGGCCAGAAACGAGCCGTGCCTTGGCTAAGTGATCGTACTTCCACCTTCAACCCTCGCTTTCAAGAAAGAGAGCGAGAGAGACTCTTTCCAAAATCCCGCTCGTGGAGGATGATGCACCTTTAGATTGATGTATGTGGAAAATAGTTTTTTAAGAAAGGATTATTTGCTCAAATTAAAAGTTAATGAAATAAAGTGAAATTAAATTATTTTTGCTGGAGGAAAATTTATTATTGACTATTTTTTAGATTGATCCATTATTATTAAATTGCACTCATTATTGCAAGTGGTACTATTTTGAACTCGATGTAGTAATACTATGTTTGTGCGGAGCTAATAGAATTTTCTAGAAAGAAATTTAAAATTGCAATTAAAAATGATGTCATCATTTTTAATTAGTGAAATATGAAAATTAGATAAATGAATAATATTTTTAGATTATTTGAGCATGATCCTTATTAATTTGAAGTCAATGTATTTATTATTTATTTTTTGATTTATTTATTTATTTATTTATTTTTTTTGGAATATTGGTTTGTTTACATCCAGCAATGGCGGTTTGTTTAAGTAATTGATTGGGGGGAAATAAATGAGTTAAGTAAAAGTCAAACTATTTGTTGGAAGTTTTGAGAATAATTAAAAAAATTTAAACAGTGTTGAAATTTTTTAAATTTTAACAACCCACAACTATTGCTCATCTGTCTCTGTTTTAGAAATAATTTAAGAAATAACAATTTTGGACAATTAAATATTTATTTAAATTCATTTTTCTCTCAAATTTCCATCAATATTTAGAAATTTCTGTTTATGTAAAAAAAAAAAAAGAAAACAAAAATTCTTTTCAAATAGTATTTTTCCCCCCTTTTCTTTTCTCTTTTTTAAACTAATTTCTGAACTGGAGAATTAAAAAGCTTTTTTGAACTTCTTTAATTATTGATCAATTTTATCAGAAATTAATAATGAAGAATTTGCACGCACGGAGGATTTGAACAAAATCCTATTTTCACGTGACTTCAAAAAGCTGCTTCATATGCTGTGACGTCACACTTCATGCTGCTTCAGTGTTTACATTTTGTTAACATATTTATCAAGCAGCAGTTTGTTTTATCTTTCGTAATTATCAATCCTTTATATGATTTCTGAGCATTTCTTTTATTCATCTTATGATCATTTAATATCATTATCACCTTTTTCGATAATTATTATTATTTTAATTGTTTACTTATCATTAGTTACTTTTACCTGGTTTCACCAAAGCACAGTCAGATAACCTCCCGAAAATTAATAGCATATCAATGTTTGCAATATTTATAATAAAAATTTTTAAAATCCGTCATTATTATAAAATGCAAAACCTATTTCACTGATTCAAGAAGCAAAGCAAAGCACGAAATTGAATGTAAACAACGATTACTCCCGTGTGTTGTCATAAAGAGTGATGTCATGATGTATTATGCTGCTTTTTCACGATAGTGTAAATAGTGCAGTGTTAAAATTGTTATAAATCAGTAACTAGATTTCAAAAAAAGAAAATGTATGTGAACCAAATAGTTCACCCGGCTCTCCTGCGTCAAGCACTCAGTAGACTTTCAGCACTTACCTCTGTAAACTGGCAACAGTGCTTCATCCAAGATTCTTTGAGGAATCTGGCAACAGCAAAAAAGTTAGAAGATCCCGCTAGTTTGAACTCCGAGCCATGCCGATAAGACGCATCTGATTATCCGATTATCCCGCTGAGATCTTAGTTATAAAAACTTCTGAGATGTATTTAATAAATCTGAGTCTTTTAAATTTCCCCTTATGTAATTTCGCCCCTAGAAATAATAAATGTTTGATGTCCTAAGTAAAAGTTTTAGCCTCTTTTACATGTATGTATTTATTTTCTTACTTTTTAAATCTTCTATTATATAAGAATAAAATCAGAAAACATGCAAATTCCTCAAAGTGTACTAAATTTTATTGTATTAAAGTACATAATGTCTATATGTGAATTTACATGTCTACTTAATCTCTAGGCGTATTTATTGGACCAATTGGAATACCAAAAATCCCAGCATCCAAAGAGCTTATCTAAGTGGTTTTGGAATTCATTCAATTATTGACACAAATATTCGAATGCCTAATGCTCTAGCCCTTGACCACAAAGCCCAAAAACTGTACTGGTCTGATGCAAGGTTGGATAAAGTAGAACGCTGTAATTTAGATGGAACTGGCAGATTTGTAAGTAAATCTGACTTTTAAGCATAGTGCTTTTAAAATTTAGGTATAACTAGATAGTGAATACCATTTTTAACATAAATAGTTGCAGTTCACATTAAAGATACTTTTTAACATTATATATTTCAGATTATATATCCTGAAATTTAAATTACAAGCATGTATTCTACGAGTATGTAATATATATATATATATATATAGAGAGAGAGAGAGAGAGAGAGTGCACTTCTTATTATACATAAGTAAAACAATTTGGATAAAGATTATCAAAAAGTTATTTAAATCAAATAATTATTTTATTGAAAAAATATAAAACACTGTGAAACTTCATAAAAATTCAGAAGTTTGAAAGTTTGTTGGTTACAAATTTGTTTTATTTAAAATGAAATGTACCAATGTAGAGCTGAAATATCCAATGGTTTTTACAATAGTGGAAAATCAATTGGATATTCAGCCCATTCTTTTTATTTATAAAAGATAATCTTTAAGCATGATAGTATATGACTTATATTATATGATTTATATTAAATGACTTATATTAGGTCTTTGCATAAATTCGTGTGGTTCTTTTATCGCTTCATTTCATAAAAATACATCAAATCAAATGATAATTTTTAATCAAAATACTCTCCATTACTTTCTACAACCTTTGTCCATTTTTCAGGTAACAAATGTATACCACGGCGATAGAAGCTCTCATCTTTGGAGGCAATAAAAAGATCCACGTCCGCACGAACTTTTGCAACGACCTAATATTACATTAACCTTCCCCCATGTTTATTAAATATTATAACAAATTTTCAATCTTTATAATGCATTTTATTGTCTACAAAACTTAGATTTTAGCAAGAGGGTTTTAAAAGGGTGAAATCAAATGATTTGGCTTTTTTTTTTATTAAAATGTTCTTATTTTAGGTTTTATTGAGTGAACATCCTCAACATCCTTTTGACTTAGCTGTATATGGAGATTATATATTTTGGACTGATTGGGTATCTCATTCTGTAATGAGAGCTAACAAATACACTGGTAGTGATGTTGTCACTCTACGTAAAAATATTGCCCGACCTATGGGAATAGTAGCAATAGCTAATGATACAGATTGTAAGTACTTTCATACCTCTCTATTATTAAACTATATATGTATTTTTAAAAGTTGTCATATAATAAAAGAAGATATGTTTGTGTATATGTGTATATCTGTCGCTTTGTAGGCATAGCTGATCCCAGAATTACGGAATTTTGCATGGAGGTCCATTTCGACCTCTCTTGTTGCATCTCAAAGCCTGATTATCAAATTTTTCGTTAGTTTTTTGAAAATTAATTAATATCTATAAATTTCTGAAATGATCAACTCTGGAGATAGAAACATAAAAGTAAATAGGCTTTCTGTGGCCCATTTGCTCAGTTAGTTATAGTGTCATGCTAGTAACACAAAGGCTGTAGGTTCGACTCTCCAAGGGCCAATATGTTATTTTTTGCAGATAATTAATAAAAAAGATGCCACTTGATAAAAGAAAATCTTTCAGTGTCTTCACAGTATCCTAAACTGCAAAGATAGTGAGAAAGCGAGAAAAAACAAAGTTTAACCAACGAGATAAATAACTTAGAGTGCTAATTCAATGGATGAAGGATTAGCTTTCTTTGGTTCAAGATGAATCACGTGAGATGAACCAATAGATTGCTATGTTTGACTCTTTATCGCTTTTTTGACAATTTAAAATTTCAGTTCGGCAAATTATCATTTCTATCAACATGACAAACTTATGGCCGAAATCCGTACTACATGAATTTTTTTTTTTTTTTTTTTTTTTTAAACATGCATGCGTATAAACAAAGTTATGTAAACAAACAAAAGCTTTGATGACAATGCAGGGTTTGCCAAGCGGTGCCATTTACAATATTATTTTGAATAGTGCAAAATATAATACCATGAATGCAAATAGACAGAAAAATTATTTCGAATGAATAATAAAAATATTATTTAAGCAATAAATAAATAAATAAAGTGTATGATCTTTTATATAATGATTATTTTCAGCAGATGATTTACTTCCATAGCCTTCGTCGAATAGCTGAAAGAAAAATAACAAATATTATGTATTGAAACATACAAATTTATAAAACAATTCAAATTTACCTGTGAAAAGTTATTCGTCCTCCTGCTTTATAAGATAGTTTGCAAACGCAGCAGCACCTACCCATTTATTTTTATAACAAAATAAATTCTCATTGAAAGAGTTGAAACTTCCAGAACTGTGTTCTTCCATAGAATATTTGGAAATAAGCTAGCTGTAACCAAGGAAACCACCGAATATGCAGGTGCATGGGGTTCATGTCACATGACTCATCTTGGACCTTCTCAGGAGTTACCATTTATCTCGTTGAGTTAAATTTAGTGATGTTTTGGTCACATTGTACACAAACAGCTGATTGTAAAGTTATAGAATTTTGCATAGAGGTCTTCTTTGACATCTTCTGAACATAAAAAATATGCCTTTTTAAATTCTTTATTCAATAGTTTGAAAAATTGCTTAGAATAAAAATTAAAGCATTTTTGTAAAATTTAAATAACTATAGACTTTGATTATTAAATTTTAACTATGAAATTGTTATTTTTCATTTTTATAATAGTTATTCCTAAGTTCTGTTTTTAATGTAAATGTGTTTTTATTACAGTTGCTATTATATGTATATATATATTTCTTTTCTTCTCTTAGGCACATTGAATCCTTGCCATGTTCTTAATGGTGGCTGTGACGATCAGTGCAATGTTGCTATTGATGGAAGAGTACAGTGCTCTTGTTCAGCTGGAAAATATCTGCATTCTGATGGCATTAGATGTATTGGTAAGTCTTTAAATTATATTTGAAGTATAAAATTTCATTAATTAACTTTTTAAGTGTTAGAAGTTTTTCAACATATCTGCTTAATGTAAAAACATTAAATTTTTACATCTCCAATTAAAAAAAAAATAAACTTCATCTAAAAAATACTTATTTAAAAAATATCTTTCAATAAAGGCAAAATACATTATTTAAAAAACTAAATTATTTTTAATAACCTAAAGATCAAATTAAATAAAATTTATAGAAATTTATAACTGCCAAAATTCTAATCTTCAAAATAAAAAATTAATAATAATTAAACTCCTTTCAATATTACTTTTTTTCTGTGGTCAACATGCATGCCACAATCAGGTTCCCCTCCCCCCCCCCCCCATCCTCCACCAATCTCTTTGCGGCAGTACACCATGTAAGAGGTACAGTGATCATCAGCAGACTATGCACCTAGCCTCGGCCAGTTCACGATATTCCATGGGTCCAGTAGAGAGCTCTGGATGAAGATGATGATGTGTTCAAATTCAATTTGTTTTTGGAAATTTTTTTATTTTTAGTATCTTTGAACTTTTTAAAGATGAATGCCTCAAAAGCAGATTTGACTGTTCATCATCAATTTTTTCATTTGTTAAAGTCTATGGATCATTATTTTTACAGTAAAGCTTTAATTTTCAGTATATTTTGAATAAAGAAAATGTGGTTCTAATATTCTTGGTTCTACATTTGTGGTAAGCCCTTTTCATTTTATTTATTTATCCATTGAATAATGCATTTTATTTCAGCCTTCTATTCTTAAATCAAGTCCTAAATGATAGAATTAAATTGAACACATTTAAATTGCCGATATTTTGTCATATAGGTTATTGCATTTATTTTATGATTCAATGTAATTTTAAGTGTTCAATCTATATGATCATTTAAAAATAAAAATCATTCAAATTTTGGATATTTAAAGTTCATGCTATTTCTTGCAATATTTTTACTTTCTCTTACCCATAAGGTAGAGAAAATATTGTTTTTGGGTCAAATTTTCGAACGCGAGACTTTGTTGTATTTACACGTTTTGAGGTCCCCTGAATACGAAAATCATGTTTTTAGCAAATGGTCTGTGTGTCTGTCTGTCTGTTATCAGCATATCTCAAAAACAAATTATGGCAGAAAGTTCAGACTTGGTATTCTAAATGTGTATCATATACGGATGCTACAGTAAGCTTTTCGTTAAGATCAAGCAAATGGTTCATGTACAGGGTCAATCAAGAGAATTCTAATACATTACATCTATGGGGGAAATTGCAGGTAAGTAGATTTTAACGTCTATAGACTGCACTAAACCAAATAAAACGAATATATATTTTTTGTAATAGAGATAGTTAACTGAGAAAATTTTTTTTGTGAATGTAGGAGCCTCTCCTCCCTCCCTGGAGGGGGGGGGGGAAGTCCCCCCTTCGAGGGGAGTAAATTTTCATGGTGGTATCGTTCAAAAGAGCTCGCTAATACCTTTAAAACGAATGGTTGAGCCATCGATCTGCGATAATTTAAAACAAAGTTATCGATTTTTTTTTTTCTTTTAACGAAAAAAAAACTTAGAAAAAAAATCGTATATATATTTTTTAAATATTGAGAATAAAATGGGCTTTTTTTGGATATTTGGTGTTATACTACTTCTCTAAGATGGAAATCGTCTGCGTTATCATAAAAGATAATTTTTTTAAATAATTTTAATAAGTTATTTTTTAAAAACAGAATTATTTTTTAATAACCGAATTAAATTCTATATAAATATAGGTGCATTAATGAAACGGGGGGTTGAGGGGGGCTATCGCCCCCTCATACAGAACTAATTATCATATAAAATTTTCAGAAGCCTAATATGAATTGTTTAACACAGGTTTACATAACAGTACTCGCTATCTTACCTTTTAATCTTCAACCTGTATTTATAGTATTAAATTTCAGGGTAAGAGAAAGTCGTGTGAGTGACACACTAGATTATTAATTTTGATATTATTCCATTATTTAACATCGGCACACCAAAAAATTGATCACTTAATGATTCATAAAACTAATACTATGCACACTACAAGTATGAAAATTTGATACGATATACTACAGATATTTATTAATCTTATTCTTTAGAATAAAGCAATGCATGCTTCAAAATTTAGTTATACCAGCTATTTATATTTACTGTACAAAACTAAAAGGATGGTCATAACACTTAAAGCACTGAAGCAATAACTACTCACAACAATATCTACAAATATACTACAGTAAATACAACAAAATTTTGCTTTTATTACATAGCAAAAAAATTCTTTTATTTATTTATTTTTTAACTTGATTGTAAATTTTTGTGATTCTAATATTAAATAAGCATAATTTGGCCTCAAAAGGGTTTAAAGAAAAAAAAAAAATTGAGGAAATTGCTCAAGTAAGCATGCTTTTAAGTATTGAAAGAATTTGTTGAGTATTGTTTTAAGTGCTTCATTTATTATACTTTTAAAGTTTATAATGTGCTTATTTATAATTATCAAACAAAAATATGTGTAGGCCAACTTGTGATGAAGTATATTTGGAATTATTGGGTGTGGCACCACTAAATCACCCTAGCTGTGATTACTGATAGCCAGTGTTGCCAATTTAGCAGAATTTCTGCTAAATTTAGCAAATTTTTGACACGATTTACGGGAAAAAATTAAAGTTTAGTGGATTCAATATTACATTGCACTGCTGCTACGCTATGGGCAATTGAATTTTTAGCGGATTTTCACGTGTTCTTTTAGCGGGGAACAAAATTTTGTGTTGGCAACACTGCTGATAGCCTTCACTGAAACTTGGTACCTCTGCATTTTTTTATGTATTGTATAAAATTGTATCACTAAGTGATTTCATACCTCTTAATACATTTTATTTATGTAACTGATCAGTTGTTAATTTGTTTAATTTTTTTCTAGTAAACATAATTTTATATTCAAATTTAAATTCTGTTTAGTAAATAAAAATTTTATTATTTTTTTTCCCCTTAATGATTGTACACAAAAGTTATTTCAATTTTAGGAAAAGAAGCTAATTGTTCTAGTGCTGAATTTGATTGTGGCAATGGCATGTGTATCCCATTTCAATTGACCTGCGATGGTGTACAAGCCTGTCAGAATGGAACAGATGAAAATGAAGCATACTGCAGTAAGTATATGTATTTAAAAAATTGTAGTTTTTATTTTTATAAATTTGAAATAAGGTTTTTACCTTAAGACATTATTACAAATTGAAAATGATATAATTTTTGCTTGAAAAAATAATAAAAATAAATCATAATTTTTAAAATATTAGGTTATGAAAATAAATATGGAAAGTAAATTTTATCTGTAAATAAATAATTTAAACATGAGTGGGGGAAAAAATTAGTATTTAAGTAAAGTTTTTCTGGTAATGGTTACTCATACTTTATAAAAAAGTATTAAGTGGAGTTTTATCTTCTGAATTTTAATGCATGGGTACTAAGAGCCAAATACAAAACACTCAGAACAGTTGAAAAAAGAAAAAGAAATTTGGTTACTGTCATGCAACCAACCAATCTCTTGTTCATTTTTAGTCACTCAGCCAGCCTTCTATGATGCTGTGAGCAGGAGAAGGTGTTTTGGCAGTTAGTGAAGCTTTGGAAGAAGGAAACCCAGGAAGTAGGATGCAATTGGCGTATCTGAATTAAAGAGTTAATTCTTCTAATTTATTTGTATTATTAACATGAGTACATATGTGCTCACATGTATATAGAACCTTATTGTATACATTCATATCTGGTATTTATAATAATAATTAAAGAGTAAAAAAAATCATAAGAGAGAATTTCTGTTTTAAGAATCTCAACTCGTTCATCACAGTTGCCAAAAAATGTGCTCAACACCCTAGAACCTTTTGTCAATAGCAAGCAGTGGTGCACCCAGAATTTCTGTTTGGAGGGGGCTAAAGAATAATTGGGTCATGTAGTACAGTAAATAGGTTTATGGGCATACATGCGCAGATACATGTAGTAAAGATCTGCTTTAAATATTTCTTTTGAAATAAGTAAACGAATGAATGAAATTAAATTTAAGTTGAATTGTGCAAATCGAGAAATTTATATCAGTATATAAGAAGCTAAGTCACAGTAGTTCGGTCAGTTAGGTAGAATTGGCACTGAGCTTGTAAACATAAAGTTGTCTGTTCATCTATGATTAAAAAAAAATATCGTGTACAATATGATAAGCTAGTGAACACGAAATTCATCCAAAATGAAATGCCCTCCTGCCATTTTTCGATTTAAAACAAAATTTGATCAAATTTAATACTCTTTTGCGCTGCTTTACATGCATATGCAGTAACACGTAAGTAATTAAGAAATTATAATAATTATAGCCAAATAAAAGCTACAGTTGTGATACTTAGGAATTATAACAGAATTTCAGTGTAAATTTTTACATGGCTATTTTTATTTAATTATCTGGAGTATTGGGGCGATGCTTCTAGGTTTGGTTAATAGAAACAAGTCGGATGCAAAGTCTTTGTGGGTGTTAGTCAACACAGCAAGCAGAGAGCAGAACCTCTTAATATCCTGAAACATTAATTCTATTCTAATACATAATATATTACATAGAATTTTAATTTGTTCAGTTAGCAAATATTTCAAGCGTTACTATTGTATTCCAGTATAATATTTATATATATTGTGAAATTTGAATTTTTATAACAGGAAAAAATTGCATTATCCAAAAATGGAGCTTAGATCTCAGTAACATGAGAGGCAAAAAGGAAAAGTGTGCATGGACCCTACTGTATGTTCTACTAACTGTGATAAATAAAATAAAAAAAAAGTGACCCCATCCTCAGAAGCATCTGTAAAATATCTTAACATATTGTTATCGGAGTATTTTCCTATTAGAACAGTAAACTATGCTATTTGGCATTCTTCTAGATCGTTATATTTTTAGAGAAATAATTTTGCGTATTTGAGATTAAACCAATTAAATTTTATCTTCAATTGATGTGAAATTTAGCATGCATATGTGCTAGTGGCATATAAAAGGTTTAATGAATATACAAATTTCATTTTTAATTTAAAATATTGTTTTAGAGGAACAACTAAGAGCAGGGCTAATCTTTATTTTACATCAAACGAGAATTTTCATTTGCCAATGCTAATGTGTTAATTTTGCCCAAGAACAAAACAAACTTTCACAAATATGCTATAAATACTCATGAATTAAAATATAAAATTGTATGAGCCTGGTATCCCATTTTTCTGACAAATACATCCCTGCTTACTTCCACATCAGACTTTTTAGATACTCCCTCGATTTCATAATAACAGTATATGCTTTAGGGCCTTAGAAGCCAATTCCTAAAAATTGCAATGGAATGTTTAGAATGTAAGAATTTCAAAAACTCCTTATATTTAATGTATAATTTATAAACTTTATTTTTGCTTACAATATCTGTGTTTGAATAATATTTTTTTCATGCATATCTAAAGTTTTTTTACCATATCAGCTGGTTCTGGAGGGGGTTTGAGCCCCCTAAGCCCCCTCCGTGGGTGTGCCACTGGTAGCAAGTATATTTAATTATTTCTCTCAAAATGTACTGGCACCTCTATTAATTGTGAACAATATTTTTTTCATAAAGCAAATATAATTGCTCTTAAGTTTTTCATAAAACACTAATGATTATTTTACTTAAATTTCATTGTGAGATGAATAACTTATTGCCTTTAATATTCTAGGAAGTTTAAGTATAAAATGTTACTTTGAACGTATATGTCAATACAAATAAATGTTTGAACTTGCTTAAATGCTAATTTATGATTTGTCTTTCTAAATTTTTCTAAAATACCTCTATCAGTAAAAATAAACTTTTTTTTTTTTTTTTTTTAGTGCATTGTGTTTCTGATGTGTAATTCACATGTAATTCTTGAATTCATATTTCAATTCTTGAATCTTCATTGTAGTTATGCTGTGCAATTATATATTACACAGGCAGTAGAACATGTCCACCTGATTTTTTCCACTGTGAGAATAATCGATGCATCGCCAACAAAAGAGTGTGTGATGGCCTTAACAGCTGTGGTGATTACAGTGATGAAATTCTCTGTAATTGTTCTGATGATCAATTCAGATGCTCCCTTGGTGGACCTTGTGTAAATAAATCTTATCTATGTGATAATGATCCAGACTGCCCTGATGCAAGTGATGAAATAAATTGTCGTAAGTAAATAATTTTTCAGCATATAAAATGCCTTATCTCTTTAAAAATTAATTTTTCACCTCTTTTTTTTTTTTTTTTTTTTTTTTTTTTTTTCATGCAAATTTTCATGTATGTAAAATTTTATTCTGAATTTTTGAAAAGATTGTGTATCTACAAAATGATTTAAATTTTTTTAAAAAAAAGCATGAAAACTTTTTCCTAACTTTTAATGTCACTAGATTTTACAAAAATGAGTAAGATCTACTAGGCCTACAAATTACAAGTCTCATTCTTTATTTGTAATAACCAATTAAACTGACAGTTTTTTTTTTTTTTTGGGGGGGGGTGGGGGGGTATAAATTACTTTGCTGCTTTTGATATTTCCTTTTATACATATAATTATATTGTTTTTAGTAACTTCAATTCTTGTTTGTTTGTTTGGTGCAATCGATTTTTAACTAACTTCCTGACTAGCTAGACATTTGAAACTTTCAGAACAGCTCAGAACATGGTGACAATACATTATTTTAATACTTTTAGTCAACTGTTTTAGGTCTTTACTGCCTTCGGCAGCATTTATAGGATTCAACAGAAAATTTATTTAAATAACTTCCCGACTAGCTAGACATTTGAAACTTTCAGAATAGTTCAGAACACAGTGAAAATGCATTTTTTAAATACTTTTAGCCTACTGTTTCGGGTTCCTGCTACCATCGGCAGCATTACCAGTACAAAACTTGCAATCGATTTTTCATTAACTTCCCGACTAGCTAGACATTTTAAACTTTCAGGATAGCTCAGAACACGGTGACAATACATTTTTTTAATACTTTTAGTCAACATTTTCAGGTCCCTACTGTTTTCGGCAGCGTTTATATGGTTATTCTCAGAACACGGTGAAAATGCATTTTTATAATACTTTTAGCTAACTGTTTCGGGTTCCTGCTGCCTTAGGCAGTGTTTCCACTACAAAGCTTGCAATCGATTTTTCACTAACTTCCTGACTAGCTAGACATTTGAAACTTTCAGAATAGTTCAGAACATGGTGAAAATGCATTGTTTTAATTCTTTTAGCCAACTGTTTCGGGTTCCTGCTTCCTTCAGCAGTGTTATCAGAACAAAGCTTGCAATCGATTTTTCACTAACTTTCCAACTAGCTAGACATTTGAAACTTTCAGAATAATTCAGAACACAGTAAAAAAGCATTTTTTAAATACTTCTAGTCAACTGTTTCGGG
Organism: Salticus scenicus; assembly: GCA_963930645.1. NCBI lineage: Eukaryota > Metazoa > Arthropoda > Arachnida > Araneae > Salticidae > Salticus > Salticus scenicus. Next base: position 219,781,205 of record OZ005658.1, read on the forward strand.
TTTCTTCTGCCTTCGTCAGCATTACCAGTACAAAGCTTACAATCAATTTTTCACTAACTTCCCGAGTAGCTAGACATTTTAAACTTTCAGAATTGCTCAGAACACGTTGACAATGCATTTTTTTAAATACATTTACGCAGGGGTGTTTGTGTTCAGGGTTTTCCCCTGATTTCAGGTTTTTTACTCTAACCCATCTGTATTTTCATATTTCCTATAAAGTTATTTTTTGCTTTCATTGGTTGTTCATTTGTTATCCAGCTGATATGTGAAGGAAATGTAAAAGGATTGAGGGCTTCTGGCCTAAAATAGTTTGAGTATTATTTGATATTTTGGGTTTTTTTCTAATTTGAGGCTCTAATTTTCAGGGGTTTTACCTTTGAGTCACAATCACCCCTGTTTAGTCAACTGTTTCAGGTCCCTACTGCCTTTGGCAGCGTATATATGATTCAACAGAAAATTTATTTAACTAATTTCCCGACTAGCTTGGCATTTGAAACTTTCAGAATGGTTCAGAACACAGTGAAAATGGATTTTTTTAATACTTTTAGCCAACTTTTTCAGGACCCTGCTGCCTTTGGCAGCATTACCAGTACAAAGCTTGCAATCGATTTTCAACTACCATATTTTCCATCTGCGGCGTCGCATACTCTGCAGGTACTTTTTTCCAATTCAGGCAAATTAAAATCGGCAGATAATACGCAATGCCGTATAATCCGCATATAATACAATAATAAATGTTTGTAAAATTGTATTTTTTTGTAAATAATTATGCTTTTTATTTAGCATGACACTCCACATGCATAAAAATAAAAATAATTATCATAAACAACTTAAAAATAATCAAAAGCATAAAAAATTATATTTATTTCGCGTTATTTAAATCTCTAAATGTCATTAAAAATACAAGTTAAAAAAAAAAAATAATAATTTGAAAAATAATATTAGTAATTTTATACTTATATTTTTGTATTTACATGCAAAAATAATAAAGTTTTAAACTTACCTCATCAGTTAGCACATTACTGAAGAAAAATTAGTCACACTAATTAACTCATAAATTAAAGCACTTAACTTTAAATAAGAAAAAATTTAATTGCAATTAGTAATTTACATTCAAATTATTCACTAAATCCATCAAAGTCAGAGTCATCAGTATCAGAATTGAATAAGTTCAAAGTGTCCTCATTAATGCTATTTGTTGTAGCTAACTTGTTTTCGTTTAGACATTTTTTTTTTTTCCACAAATAATTTTTTTTTTTATGGAGCATGTGATAACTAAAACACTAGAAGCATATGCACTATGACTGACAGGGAAAACTCAGGGAATTTTTTTTCCTGATTTGTGTAGCAACCCTCATTCAGTCTCTGATGATTTTTTAAAACATGATATCTAATATGATTTTACAACTGATTTTAAAAATATGGAGGGAATCAGAGAGAATGTTATGTAGATGACTTTACTGTCAGTTTAAAATTCTGTTATTTTGTTGCTGAATATTAATTTTTTTTTTAAATGTTAATTCTAGCTCAACCTGACTGTTCCCTACATCCTCTGTTTTCTGACACATCACAAAAACTGATCAATTGCAAATACACTACTGCTTGCATTCATCCTGCTTGGATTTGCGATGGCCAAAATGATTGCTGGGATTTATCTGATGAACAGGACTGTGAAAAGAGTAAGAAATCACTTGACACATTTAGTTGTTACTGGTAATAGTAGCTAGAAATAGGAATTACCATTTTATTTAACCTTACCGAAAATCTGCACTTACAATCTTCATTTTTGGTTGCATGTGGTACTTGTATTACGCAATTGAATCTGTAATAATAGAAATAATGATTAAAAAAATAAAAATAATAAAAACTATTTTGTTTTTTAAGAGATAGATAAAAAATTGTGCACAAAACAGAATTTAATGTTGTGTGACAGGACTTATTTTATTTCCCCATATAAAGGCATGCAGTAATTGTGTTTCATTATTTAGCATTGGTTACTATATTCAGTTATTAAAGTTTCTTTGGTATAGCTGTAGCATAGGAACCACTTGGCAGCTTTTAAATTTTTGTTGTCATTTTGATGGAAAATTAAAATGGCTATTGCAGTTGTATAAGTAAGGATCTTGGGGAGAAACATCTAAGCTATTCAGTACCAAATTTCAAATTTTGCCAAGGGGTTCTATACTGAAGCTGTTCCATTTCTTTATCACAATTTTTCTCAATTTTATTTTAATTATTATTTTTAAATATATGCATGTTCTTTTTCTTTTTTTCCCCCTGGCATAAAAAGAAATATATTTACTTATTTATTTATTTATTTATTTATTTTTAGTATCAATTTGTTTTTTCCTTCTTAATAATTTTAAAGCTAGAATGGGGTTTTTATTTAATATCCTTCAAATCAATTATCCAGTCGGACTAAAAAATACAGTATTAGATGTCCTGATTAATAAGAGAACCAAATTTTGATAAAATCTTAACAATCCAAACAGATATAATGACAAATTTTGCATCTTTGTGTATTTAAAAAAAAAAAAAAAAAAAAAAAAAAAAAGTTTGCACATTTATTTAAGGTGATAGATAGAAATTGATAAAGATGCTATCAGAAAGAAACTGTACGACCTGTCGTATTAAAAATAATGAAAATAGAATTTATTTTTAATTTTATTTTTATGAATATTTAAGTTTCTAATTCTCAAATTCATTTTTTTAGTTTGTGCTTGTGAAAGTTCATTAATGATACATTGCCTAGAATTTATTTTTATTTTTTTTTATTGTTGAATTTACACTGAAGTGTATCATGCAAAAAAGCATATTTTGAACTGTAAATAAAATAAAAATAAACTCAAAGATTGACTTACCAGTATCTTTTTATTGAATTCATGGAAGATATGATAGTTAAAGTTGATAGCACTGTCAGACACAGAAAATGAAATCATCAATAATTATTAACTATATTCCACATATTATGATTATTATTACTTGTACTTAAAAATATACAGGTATAATGTGTATGTAGATTTGGAGATTTTGAAGGAACGTCTTTAATATAAGTTCATAAGTCTGCTTAAATTAATCTTTACGTGTTCAATGTCATCTTTATAAGTTTGCCAGTTTTGCCTTATTGAATAGCAACCATTCGTTGAAATGTTATGCGTATTTAGGCGTGTTACCTTAGGGATCGGAAGTTCAATCACTATATATCATATTCCAACCTACAAGGATCAGAGACAATTCAGCAACTGAACTTTTTTGTAAATGTTTACGAATGATCTCTCAAAGGTTACATTATTGTGTCGCATCGTCTTGTATATCTAAATAATTTTAACAAATGAAATTAAATTGTTCATATGATGAAATAATAACCATAGAGTAAAGGGGACATTCTCAAACAAATAAATATGGTTAGAATTAGAAACAACTTTTTTTTTAAAGGAATTTTAATTTTTAAAAATTATTGTTTTATTCAAAGTGAATGAGCACCAATGAACATGGTGTTATTGCTCCATGCATATTTTATGTCAAATGAACAAGCCTTTGCCATTCATTTGACAGGAGGGGGGTTTCTTTTTCTTTCCTCTCCCCAAGATGGTGGCCAGAAGATAAACAGAGAGAAGAAAATGATCACTTGTGGATAAATGTCTTAAACTAAAAATATGAATGAGAAGGATTGAAAACAAAACTGTTTAATGGCTGAAATGATCCAAAATGTATAAGGGAAAGGGGGGGGGGACTTAATTAATATTATAAACTAGAAATTAAGACTTTTTTTTTTTTTTTTTTTAGAAAATTGAATAAAAACATTTACTAAAATAAAAAAAGAAACTACAAAATGTTGTTTTTAGATATATTCTAAGCATAAATAATAATTTAAAAATTTATTTAATTTAATTGTTACCACTAACATTTTTAGGAATAACTACTGAATTGATTAAAAAAAAAAAAAAATGTTATAATATAAGTTTTACAACTATGTCCAATTTTTAAGATTTACATGAATAAATTATTTTATCAATAAACATATTATGTATGAAAGGATCAAAAAGTAGTTAATTTTAAATAAAGAAAACCCTATTTAACACATTGAGCACCATGTGAATTTTTAAGAAAATCCCCGTCAGGCTATGCATGCTGCTTAGAAGCACTGGTGGTATTGTGGTATAGCAGTGCGTTTTTATGCTTTCCATGTTTCAATAAATTCCATTAAAAGGCCTTAATGATATAATCCTTTAATAAATAAAAATTAAGTAAATTTTAAATAAATTTTCAGTAATTACTTAAAACAATGTAAATTTTTTAGTTTTATGTCATATTTTATAAGTGGTTGACACGACCTAAATTGAAAGTTCAGTGTCAACCACTGATGGCTGACGTGGCACTCAATGTGTTAAAAACTATAAATCTCTATAAAATTATGGATTGCTAAACAGGGGGTCGATCCAGGCAAAAATTGGGACCCCTTCACAAAATTCAAATCTCTAAAATGGGCCCCTTCACAAAATTCAAATCCTTAAAATGGGTCCCTTCACAAAATTCAAATTAGAAAATGGGTCCCTTCATAAAATTCAAATTTATAAAAACAGCCCTTTCACAAAATTTTGTTTTATAAAAATAATACTCTTGTAAAAATTTTCCATGTTTACAGTATTATTTTTAATGAGTGTCTATACTTGTTTAATAAAATGTTATTAACTTGGTATTAAACATTAGATAGAGTAATTGCTAAAATAAAAAGTTTCTAGCGACAATTCTTTTTTTTTTTTTCCACAAAAAATAAATAAAAATTTCACAAAAATGGGCCCCAAAAATTAAAATCTGGATCAACCCCTGCTAAATCGTAAATTTTTCCTGTAAACTTAGTTTCATAGCCAAGAGCTTTCATTATATGAAAGTTGAAAAACTGAACAACTTTGAGAATAAAATTAACTAACAGTAGTGAAACAAAAACTAGTTAACAAGAGTATATGGAAAAACAACTTTTAAGGAAAAGAAACTGCTTGAATGACCAACAGAAAGTTGAAAAGCATAATATATTCTGAAAGAAGTAAATTGATAATAAGGTTAATTGATCTTTAAGGTTTAACTGCATTGTTATGTACAGATATATTTTTTAAGGACAGTGGAAAATTTATTAGATTTGATATAATAATATTGTTGTAATTTTTAGAATCTCCTGAAACATCCTGTCCTTCTAATTCATTTCAATGTGAAGGAAGTGATTTGTGCATTCCTAAAACATGGAAGTGTGATAGAGATGATGATTGCAATGATGGGGAAAATGGAACTGTGAGCTCTGATGAAAAAGGATGTCGTATGTATATTTGTTGATTTTTAATCAAATGAATTATTATTATTTTTTTTTTTTTTTTCATTTTTTTTCATTTTTAATGCATTGACTGCCAATTATGAAATGAGTTGGAAATATGTTTACTTGTTTAAGACACCAACTGTGAATTACCTTGTTTGAATGCTTGCATATTTGTACTACAAGGAAACTCTCAGTACACCAGTGTTGTATTTGTTACTTAAGCCAATTTACTAGGTAAATCAACAACACTAACAAAAAAAGTATATGCTTCTTGATGATTACTGTGTATTATAATTAGAGTTTTTAATAATATAATATGATTAAGTTAAATTGGTGTTTTAAATTGGAATCATAAAATGCATTGTGGCAGTCAGTGTATTAATATAAGATTTTTTTTTTTTTTAAGAAAGTACATGAAGTCATGAAAATGATCAATTTTGCCTTTTCATGGATTATTCTGAAAAGTCTTTCAAAGTTTACTGTATGATATGGCATAGAACTATATTTTAAATTTCATGATTTTAGAGAGTAATATAAGAAAAAACTTCCAATTATTAGCTCTCGATTTACATGCACGCAAATTCCATCGAGGATAAATTATTTATGTAACTTTTAAATTGTAATACCTTCATTTTTTTTTTTTACTTTTTGTAGGCTGGCATATAAAAACTTCCTTTAATTATGTTGATTGGGACTTCTTTTTACAAGCCTTATTACAAAGTTTTAAGCTTTTGCTAACAACTTTTGAAATGTTTTTTAGGTTTTACATTCATTGGACTAAAGAAACTTTAAAAAATATTAAAACACTGTCCGAATATTTTTATTGATTTTTCATTTAAATTTTGTCATGTATCGTTGTTATTATTTCTCATGTATCATATGTGATGATTTTAAAAGAAATGTTGGTAAAAGAGAGAGAGAAAGGTCATACATACTTTCATAAAACATGTTTCTCTTAAAATGTTTTTTTTTTTTTTTTTTTCTGAATTTGTGAAAGATACAGACAATTTACATGAAATTTGAAAATCTAGATGAGGGGTTATGGTTCCCCCCATGACCATTTTTGGCATACATACTTTCACTGTGAAAGAAGTATTCTTCTAGTTTATCGCATTCTTATTTTATCATTATATAATAATTCAAGTAAAATTGCATTTAATTCAATCATGTTTATGTCTTTGCAGAGTATGGGTGTCGTTCAGACCAGTTTACTTGTAATAATCAAGACTGCATACCTGGTGTTTGGAGATGTGATGGCCATCCAGATTGTCTTGATAAATCGGATGAAACTGAGCAATGTAGTAAGTTATTATTAAATTTTAAAAATACCTTTTAACAGTTCATGCTAAAAGCCTTTCAGCTGGAGCCCAAGCGTTATCAGAACCATCTTGGTGTTTACTGTGGTTGTCTCATGTCCTCAATGTTAATAGGTAGTACCATCTTAGGTCTATCTCTACAAACAAAATTTATATGGGCCAACATTGAAACAATGCTGAGTTTTTTGCTGGCCATTGGTTATAAATAGCAATTGGCTGGATTAATGGCCCAATCTATGGTAAACCAATGGGCTCACCTGCAGAATTTTACTTTGGCAATAAGTTTTGGTATTTTTGTATTTCCTTACAAATATTCAATATACTCAATGATATTTTAATGTGTGTAATAAAATTATGTATATTCTTTAAAATTATGCAATGGTTAGAAATGAGTCATTATATTTAAATTTAACACATCAATTGTCGTTGGACTTATTTATAATGCTGTTTATTATAGTGAGCCAACCATAGTACCCCAATAAATAAAATCCCAACAGAGGGGACAAAAAAGGGATGTTGGGCCAACTTCAACTATCCCAACAAACCAAGTGCCAATTATGTGAACCATTATCTGCTGATAAGCCAACAACTCATGTTCGTAGGGATGCTTTTGATATGCTATGCCACTGTTAAAGAAATAAATTTATTTATGTATCTAAAAGATAAATCCAACAGTATAAGCAATACTTGTTAATTATTAGTATACTGAATAGTAATTAAAATTTAACAATATAAATCATAATATAATTTTTTTTAAAGTCTCAAATTATCATTGACATCTTATATACATATTTCATTATTTGCTTTTAATGTATAATGTACAGTAATAAAATAATTGTATAATGTAGTAATAAAATAAACTAAAATGTTTGAAAAACATTGTTGCTTATTTCATGTAGTTCAATTTTGCCATCTACAGGGTGTTCCAAAAAGGTTGAAACACACTTTATTTCTTTGCTCGTTACAGATAAATGGGGAATGTAAATTGAAAAAACGTTCAAATTAAGGTAGGAAAGATGACTACATTAAGAAAAAACCCTCCCATTAATTTTTAAAAAGTTTTATTTTTAAAATTTTTATATAGTCCCTCTATGCAAATTTTTGTCAATTACAAAGTTTTTATTTTTCATTATTATAGATTCAACAAGACCATTAGAAAAAACCACTTAAATATATCTTTAAAACCAACAGAATTATGATTAAAAAAAAAAAAAAAGTGACTTATGCCATTTTTTCTGTATTATTTAAAAGGCTGACTTTTTGGTGAAAATAGGGATCATTTACAAATTGATGACGGAAATGTTTAGATCAAAAACATGTATCGAAAATTTCTCAAATGCATTTAAATTAATCTTTAGAATTTTAAAATGTGTTTTGAATCAATCCAACATACTCAAGAATAGTTTTAATGCAAATGCTATGATACATTTTATCTTTTTATAATATGTCACAAATTTACATTTCTATTTTGATATATGGTCCCTATGATCAGAGTTCAGTTTTCAATTAAGTATAATTCATTCAGTTTTTAAGATACAAGAATGCGGTATTTTGCAATGATGTTGTTGCATTGAAAATAAAAACTTTCTAATTGACCATTTTGTCTAGAGAGGGGTCATATAAAAATTTAAAAAATGTAATTTTTTGGAAAATTAACAGGAAGATATTTTTATTAGCATAGTTTTATTTCCTATCTTATTTTGTACTCTTTTGCAATTTACATTACCCTCTGATCTCTAACAGGTAAAGAATTAAACCTTTCATTCTTTTTCGGACACCCTGTATAATAAAAAGTATATTTTTATCGAACACACTTCAGATTACCTTGTGTTACTCAAAATGAAATAGATATTCAACAAATATTTATTTATGTATATTCACTTTTGCATTTTACAATTAAATTTTTATTTGAGCATTTTATATATTATCAGGCACACGTCTATGTGAGAAACATGAATTCAGATGTAACAATACTGGACAGTGCATTCCTCTTAACTGGGTGTGTGATGGGGAGAATGACTGTGGCGATAAAGAGGCTTCTGATGAACATCCTGAACAAGGCTGTGGTAAGCTTTTAACCTTATTCGTATTACACTTTCACTAAGTTTAGCATTTAAACTTTTTAAAGTTTGTTGACTCATAAAATACATTATAATACATGAATATTTGAGAGATGAGATGATTATCTGTGGAGGCACAAATACAGTGGGTTGCCAAATTAATGTAGGCACCTGACATTTTTTACATTTTTGTGTTTTTATGCCACTTATAATTCCCAAAAGTCGTTTAAATTTTATTATGCTGCGTATTTTAAGTGATTTAAAAAAAAAAAAAAAAAAAAATATTGAGGTTAAGGGCATTTTTGTCACAGTCACTTGAATATATGCTGTAAAGTGCTCTCAACGTGTAATATTGAACGTGTACTTTGGATCCTAAGAACTGAGATTTACTGTGCATTCTGATACATATTTAACAATGTAAGTCAAGTTTGATTATTAGTTACAATTATATTCATTTTGACTACATCCTTAAAACGCAATTAATTTTTTTTTTAATTTCAATATAGTCACAGAAAGTGACATTTCTCAGAAAAAAAAAAAAAAAATTGAAATTAAAACTCTCCTCCAGCATTCACAACATTCCCAGAGGAAAGTCACAAATATTGTTGGGTTTTCTAAATCTGCTGTCAATAAAATAAAAGTGAATTTTGACAAAAAACCTGTCCCTTTTGACGAAAAGAACAGGAAAGTGTGGTAGAAAACGTATAATATGCCCAGAACAGACAGAAATATTAGGGACATTTGCTTATGAAACAGGATGAAAAGTGCTGTTACGCAGACTCAGATTGTTCAGTAGTCAGGTATTGCCATTTTGAAGAGAACTATGCAGCGAAGATTGGCAGAAGGAGGTTTGACAGGCCATCGTTCAGTTCACAAGCCTAAGTTTACAGAGGCTATGGAAAAGAAATGACTCACCTGGGCTCGAAACCATTGCCACATGACTGAGGAAGATTGGAGTAAGGTAATATATGATTTTTTATAACAGTATTAATGATTTCTAACTCTTTTTTTTTTTTTTTTGCAATTGAATCATAAGTTATTTCAATTTGAGGTATGTTTCACAGATGAGTCAACTTTTGAAATTTTAGTCGATAAAGACAGTTTCATGTGGCGGTTTTCCTGGAGATCAGTTCCATTATGAAGGCATAATACAAAGGGTTAAACATCCGCTGAAGGTTATGGTTTGGTCTATTATAAATACAAGGGTGTAGGATGTTTACACGTTGTTCAAGGAACCATGAAACAAGACCAATATTAAAAAAATTCTATGAACTCGTCGTCTTCTTCAGCTGGAAGAATGGTTCCTGGAAGGTGAGCTTAGTTTTTTTTAAACGAGATTCTGGCCCTTGCCATCAAGGCAAGAGTGTTACCAAATTTTTACGTTCCTAAAATACTGAAGTAATATCTTGGCCTGGCAATTCGTTCAATATGAATCCCATAGAAAGTTTATAGGATATTACAAAACGGGAAATTGCCAAGAAAATTATTATAACCAAGAGGCAAATGTTCGAAAAACTTATAAATGCCTGGCATCACAATATTTTAATTAAAGAAAGGGGAAAATCCTGCATAAAAAACATGCCATGACGCATTGAAGCACTAATATCAGCCAAAGGAAATGTCACCAATTATTAATGCCTTACATAATGTTACATTTTTTTTTCCCATTTCCATTATATAATTTTTTATTATATAGCAATTAAATATGTATATTAACATTAAATAAAGTAATAAATATCAATTGTAGCATATAATTTTTATTTAGGAAAAAAAAAACATGATAACTCGATTTTTATGAGTGTCCACATTAATTTCGCAACCTACTGTATATGTGTACAATGGCATACAACTCAATGTGAAGGTGCACTCAGAACCATTTGTCCATTTTCCTCTAAGATGCCCGGCATGAATCTGATTGGCACACACAAGCAATATGAAGCACTTGCCCTCTCCTGCTAAATTCTAATTGACAAAAAAATTATTATTTTTTAAATAATTGTAAATAAGGTAAAGACACCAGTGTTTGTCACCATCACAAAAGACATGTTAAAATAACCGTTAATTAACATCTATGAATTTGAATCAGCTCGAGCTAGATTCTTAAGTTCTAAGGAATCTAACGCAGATGGATTCAAATTCATAGATGTTACTAAACACTTATTTTAACATGTCTTTTGTGAAGGCGACAAACGCTGGCATCTTTACCTTAAGCTTTAAAATTCTTCATTATTGATGAATATCTAAATTGCCAAAGGAAATTTATATTACAGAGCCAATTAGAACCAAACCAATTAGACCATTAGTCAGATTGGCTCTTATCTTTTCTCTTGAGTCGAGCTTGGGTCAACTTGACAGTAGGTTTTTCAAATCAGTGCTGGTGTAGACGAAGCTGTATAATTTTTGTAAATAAAATGTCTTAGCTCAAATTAGTTGTATAAAAATTTAAAAGTTGCTTATGCACAAGCTTGCTTAATCATTTTAATCAATCAACCCTTTGCAGAGGTTCAAAGTTGTGATAGAATGTCTCTGGATTACCCCTAGGGGTGAATCCCAAATTGTTGCCAATAGCCTTAATGTGTAACTGTACTGCAACATTAAACTCACTCCAAACTCAACTTAATCAGCTAACCAACCAATCAATCATATGAGTCTAATTGAATTTTTAAAATATACCAATTTTTTTTATAATTTTAAGTTTGTCCCCGCCTAAAAAATTTTTTGATGATACCTGCCACTGGTTCTAAGATTTCCAAATTTTGTTTGTTTAAAAATATATAATGGGTAATCTTTGTGCCACAATATATTAAAATTTAATGGACTTTCTTTTTTTCATTAGTTGAAAACATCTGCAAATCTAATGAATTCCAGTGTCTGAATTTTGTATGTATTGTGAAGAGCTTTTATTGTGATGGAGATAATGATTGTGGTGATAACTCTGATGAACCAGAACTCTGTCGTAAGATATATTTTCATTTTTAACATGTTATATTCATTTAGTTTTTATTCTATCTATATAAGATTTCTTGTATATAATTTTTTCCTTTTTGTAGCAAATCGAATGTGTCGATCTGATGAATTTGAATGCACAAATAAAAGATGCATATCTAAAACACTAGTATGCAATAATGTAAATGACTGCGGTGATGAAACAGATGAAGATGTTGAAATGTGTGGTATGAATTATTCTCTTTTTAAAAATTTTTGAAAAATTAAAATTTGATGGAAATATAATTCTTTTTTTAGCATGTAAATGAGAGTGTATTTATCTTGTTAATACTAATTTAATGAACACATCTGTGGACAAAGTGACATATATCATTCTACTTGCTTGGACAAAGTTTGATATTCCATCTAAATTCATGACAAGCTAAAACGCAAAGCATTGTAAGTATACATTTTTGTACATGAAATGCTGTTCAAACAGCTTATTTGTCTCAGCTAGTAACATAAAATATTGTGAATTATCCAATTAGAATTCACTTCAATATTTATATATTAAAGGTTTAATATATAGGAGAGAATCTACAAATCATTCAGCAAGCCGTTTTTCTGTATGATATCGCCTATTAGATAAAAAATTTCTAAAAAAATATAACCTATGTGAACATCCCCTCAACCATTCTCAATAGATGAATTTGCAATAAATGTAGTTATTTAATAATCACTCTTTATACACTTTGACCTGTGTAATGTTAGTTGGTCATAAAATTTTTCAATAAAAGTGTTGAAGGTTTTTACCAATTTCTCTTTAACCATGAAATGTGAACTTCATTAATTTCATTACCCACCTCTGTTTCATATACTAGAACTAAATCATAAAAATATCATTGTGATTTTGCTGTACCCTCTCTCTCGACTATATTCTTGATTCTTGAACATAGTCTTGATTTTTACATAGCTTTTCTACACTCCAAATTTCTATCAGCTAACACCTCCAGTTTCTTAAATTCTTATTGGCTGCTATTCCGACTCTAAAATTCACTTCCCTGTCTGTCTATGAGGGAAATAATCCACCTCGTCATTCTGCATTGATGACTGTACACTTTAGGCTATCAAAACTGCAGTTTCTGTTTAATATGTTTACATTGACATTTTCAACATTGTGTAAATATTTATGTTTCTGTTTAATGTCAAGCCTGATCATATATACTAGAGCTAATTATTTAGTGATGTGGTAATACTTTATGTTAAAAGGTAAAACTTTTAACATTTTACTTAAAAATTCATCATTTGAAATCTACCTCCCAAATTCAACTATCATGAATTTTTCGATAAAAATTGGTCATAAGAACTTTAAATAAAATCGAAAATGATTTATTTCAAAAAAACAAAATTGGAAATGATGATTTAAACATCTGAAATAAATTATTTAAAATCTAAAATAACCAATTTCTCTGTTAATGAGCTCTAAAAAATTAATTAATAAGCCCAAAAAATAATTAATAAATAATTTTCAAAATCCAGAAGGAATCCCAAAATATTTAATAAATAAACATCTGAAAATTAATTTAAATATGTTCTGGAATATTTTCATTTATTTCTAAAGAATATCTCTGCTATTTTGAATTTTCAAAAATACATCATTTCCCTCCTAGAGCTGACACTATGACGTCATGATTTCCGAGAATCTCATCCCCAGAGTTCAATATCCTCATTTACCATAAGTATTCCTACACATCTTTCAAAAGATATCGTCACTTTCTAATTTTCAACAAAAAAGAGAAAAAATAAGTTAATATTTCAATAAATCAAAAATAAATAATCCGTGAATAAAGGTAATTCACTTTAATTAACTTTAATCATAAAATCAACTCCAATTAAAATCATTTGAAGCAAGCTATTTTTACGCGCATCAGTTTGTTGGTAATTTGGCATTCCAACACAAGCGGAATTTGGGAAGAACACCGTCAGATTGAGACAAGAGTTGAACCAAGCAATAGTACCTGCGATTCTCGGTCTGCCTAACGGTTTCTGCCATTAAGAGCGAATCGTTGGCGTGGTCTGAGATTGTAGGATAGCTCCTCTCTGTATTTTATTGGAGTTTTATCAGTAATTATTTTTGTTTGAATCATTGCCTGTCAACGAAGATTCCTCAATTTCAAAGAGTAAACGCATTCTTGCCTAAACATTTAATCAGAAATACACTGTGGTAATGTTCAAATCTATTTCAGGTTCTATTACATAAAGCATAATTTGAAGTGATCATATTTAAAGCAAAATTAAATACCTTTATTTGAACTTCGTGCTGGCAGAAAGCTTTTTCAGTAGGGGATCCCCTCCGTCTACGGTGCCGACTGCTCTTTGTGGTTGGCAGCCATCCAGAGCTTGATCTTCTCCTTTATACTCGTACATGTGATGCCACACTTTGTCTATTTCTGCCGATTTGTGGTCGTTGATGACGTGACTATTGTGCGCAATTTCTATACTTTATCTAAAAAATGCATAACTTTGGTTATTATAATTAGCGATTTTTGTGACACTATCAAAATCTATTTTTATATTATTTTTGAGGTAATTAAATATGAATTATGACTTTGTTAAAAGTAATGTTTATAGAGTTGAAGTGATCATTTACAAGATCATCGTTGGAGATCATAATACCCAATTAATAAACGTCCTGGAGATAAATCACTACAACAGTATACGATATTTTCAGTTTGTGCCTCACATGGAGATTCCCAACAGTGCAGGATCTGATCTTCATAGCTACGGTGATTCCAGAATGCTCAAATAGGCATCAAAAGATGCAGGAATCATTCATTGCTTTTTAGTAGGATTTCAGCTGTTTTGTTATCTTATCTACACAATTTACTAAGATTAATGCTATTTAACATGGAAATATTTATTTAATCACTTAATTATGTTAATGGAAATATAAATAAACGTGTTTAACTGTCCGTGGAACAGAAATATTGTTCAGTAAAACTTAAAATGAACCTTATTTCAAAAAAAAAAAAAAAAGAATATAACTTAAATGATGCTTAAATTAATCAGTCAAAATGTTGATTTCAATGAGATAAATAGAATAATCATATGTAAAGAAGTACCTCTGCATTATTTTCACAGAATTTCAATTAAATAATCTTAAGCAATTTAATGGTGTTTCTTATTTATGTATTGACTTCTATTATGTTTATTTCACTTACAGGCGTGTAGTTTTAATTTTATTTTTCAGATTGATGACCATAAAATATTGAATAATAGTATTTTTACTTTGAATCAATTTAAGTAAGTTTTAATATTAACTTTTGCTGATGAAAAGGCACTTAGAAAAAATCTCAAAATATGTCTGCTAGTTTAACAATGCAATGTCAATAATAGTATCATTCTTCTTTTTAATAATCGCCACTTATACTCATTCATCATCCACTAACCACCACCAAAATATATTTTAATTAATTTTCAATTTTAATTTATTTTTTTTAACTTTTAATACTTTGTCCTTTTATGATCATAGAAATATAGAAAACCTCCTTTGAATCGATTTACAAAAATTTTGCCAAAATTTGTTGAACAGTGTAATTATATCTTCATTCTGTATCCCACACAGGTCATCCTTCTAATGCATCCTTGTGTGATGAATCTCAATTTGAATGTACCAACGGCAAATGTGTATCTGAAGATGTCCTTTGCAATGGAGAAAATGATTGTGGTGACTTTTCTGATGAAAATAAGTGCAGTAAGTGTATTCTCTTTCAGAAAAACTTTCTTATTCAAAATTGCATTATTTTGTGTAATTCAGGACTAGTATGCATGTTTGGAAATACAGAAATCTCTAATCAGGGAATCAGTATTAAATACCTCCTTCTTTTAAATAAAATTCACTTATAGTATTTTATAAGTAATTTTTATGTGAAATTTTGTGGAAAAAAAAAAAAAAAAAAAAAAAAAAAAACTTTTCCTAGAAAGTGTCTTAAATTACAGCTCTTATTATTGCTCTGCTTTAATTCAGTTTAATTAGAAAAAAATAAAAAAATACAGATAATAATTTATTTAGTTTAGTGCAGGCACTAGAGAAAAGTCAGTACGCAAAATATGAGGACCACATTCCACCAATGAATTTTAGCTGAAAATAGCTGAAAGATTAATAATATAGATCTTGCCGGTTCCTTTTTCTTTCTTTTTTTTTTTTTTTTTTTTTTTTTTTTTTCCCACCTCTTATTTGTAAAGGTAATATATAGAGTACATGCTACGAAGTCATTTTAATGATAACTTCAACCAACTTCAATTTTTAGTTTATTCTAATGATAAATGTGTTAATAGTTGTTCATTAATATAAAAAAACAAATAAATAAATAACATTTTTGATTAATAACAAGAATATATAAAAGAAAACAGGGAATTTAAATAAAAATATATGCAAGCAAGATAAACAATTACTCATTTTTATTTAGACAACCATTACTGGTATATTTATACAATGAAATACAAAATTTTTCTGACTTTT
The DNA here is from genome assembly GCA_963930645.1 of Salticus scenicus. Taxonomy (NCBI): domain Eukaryota; kingdom Metazoa; phylum Arthropoda; class Arachnida; order Araneae; family Salticidae; genus Salticus; species Salticus scenicus. The sequence goes on from OZ005658.1 coordinate 219,797,336, forward strand.
TGTCAACTGCAAGACATTGTTCAACAATGAACATTTGCAGATTTGAATTAATGAATCTGGCAAAGACGACTGAGTCATTTATTGTGGATATAAGTTACCATTAAGCTTTTCATAGACAAATAAACAGTATCAGTGGGCTGTAGTTGTATTTGATGAGCATTTTCCCAAATAAATGTTTGTACTGTAGGCCTTAACAAATGAAAATGCAAAGCATCTAACATTAATATCAGTTTCATTAAATTTAAACCGAAACCTATGTTTTGAGAAATCAATTTATATAGAAGTTCATCAGCAGTTAATTTTTTTTTTAAGAAAAAAATATGTACAAACTATTTCTAACAGTTGTAATTGTTCTTTATTAATTCAAGGTTTCCCAAAGATAAACACACTATTTGTACAAAACCCTCAGTTGTAGCTTTCAAACATTGTATTTTGCTGCCAAATCTACTGGTAGTATCGCAACCACTTACAACATGTAATAGTGGCAAAATATTACATATGTTTTCACCCAGGGATTCAGCAGCAAAAATGGCATCCTAGAAGATATTTATTTGTATCGTCGAACCATGGAACCAGACAACCAATATTTTCTAGTTTTTTCCAGCTGTAAATTACCAAGATGAATACATTTGTATCGGTGCTGAGGATAGTAGGATAAACTGACTGAATTCTTATTGCTTGAAATATGTGATAAAACATTCTCATATTAGCTTCTATGAGGTTTGATTGTAATTCAGGTACCTCATAAATTAAAAGCCCTTGTACTTTGTAACATTTTGCTGGATCATCGAATCCTCCACATATGTAAATCTCAGTCGTCTTTTATTTGTGCATGTTTTGGAGCATTAGTGCAAAGATATCGAACAAGTTGTAATTTATTTTGAGTGTAAATTACACTCAAAATAAATACAAAAATAAATTATAATCAAGCACTCAAAAATTTTATATCTTTACACTAATGCATCAAAATATGCACAAATAAGAGACATCTGCGAGATGTACATTTGTGGAGAATTCGATGATCCATCAAAATGTTACAAAGCACAAGGGTCTTTTCTTCATGGGGTTCCTGAATTACAATCAAACCACTTAGAAACTGATATGAGGATCACATTTCATGCAATAAGAATTCAATCAGCTCATCTTATTATCCCCAGTGCTATTACAGATGTTTTCATCTTGGAAATTTATTACTGGAAAGAAACAGAAAGTATTGCTTATCTAGGTCTATGGTTTGACGGATCTCATACAAATAAATATCTTGTAGATTGCTATTCGGCTGCTGAATCCTTGGGTGAAAGCATATGTAATAGTTTGCCGCCATTTCATGTTGTAAGTAGTTGTAACACAACCAGTAGATCTGGCAGCAAAATGCAATGCTTGAAAGCTGCAACTGAGGGTTTTGTACAAACTGCCATTTTTTCTTTGGGAAACCTTAAACTAAATAAAAAGCAATTAAAACAGAAATAGTTTATACATACTTTTTTCTATTAAAAAAGAAATTAACTGCTAATGAATTCCGATATAAACAGATTTCTTAAAACATAGGTTTAGGTTTTAATTTAATAAAAAATATATGCATGTCAGATGCTTACCATTTTAATTTTTTAAGACATAGTGTACAAACATTTATTTATAAAATGCTGATCTAACACAGTTGCAGCTCAATAATTACTATTTATTTTTTTATTGATGAAAAGCTTAATGCTGACTTACGTCCACAACAAATGACTAAGCCATCTTTGCCAGACTCATTAACTCAACCATATAAATATTTGTCAAATTGTCGAATAATGTCTTGCAGTTGCAAAAAGTCATGATGATTTTGTATTTCATTGTGTAAATATCTAAATAAAAATGAGTAGTTGTTTATTTTACTTGTGTATATTTCTATTTAAATTTGCGGTTTTTTCTTACATATTATTTTTATTAATAAAAAAAGTTTATTATTATTATTTTATATTATTGAACAACTTATCATCACTTTCATCATTAAAATGACTTTATAGTATGTATTCTATAGATTTCCTATAGAAATAAAAGGAGGGGGTGGGATAAATAAAAAAAATTGAATTAAAAAATGGACCAGTAAGATACATATTATTAATTTTCAACTTTTCTCAGCTAAGATCCATTAGGAAAATGCGGTCCTCATATTTTGCATACTCACTTTCCTCTGGTGCCTGTGCTAGTTATTTTGAAAGAAAACAAACATAGAAATTGTTTGTATAAAAAATTTATGCATTAGGGTAATTGGATGATAATGTGAAATGAAATAAGATAAAATATATATTTTTTTAATAAACTTTAAATTTTAAAGTTAAGTTATTAAAAGATTTCTATTTTTTGATAATTTGTTTAATTTTATCATCAAATTTTTAAATGATTACCAGAAACAAATGTGATACCAAAAGAAAAACTTGTGCTCAGTAATAATCAGTAAGATTATACAGTAATAATCTTTCAGATTGTAATTCTCCTCCTTCATTCACTCTCTGAGTGTTAGGTATATGTGATGTAATCATTTATATCTTTCTGCCCACTTTCTTAAAATTCATTTTATTTTATCTACATATTATTGCAAATTATATTAATAATAATGTTTAAAGAAAAATCATGGAAAGCTGAATCTCATTTTTGTACCAGTATATCATTTTTATATTTTACACTAGAGCTAAGAAATAAATATCGGATACAACATTGTAAATCCTAAATCAGGAGGAAACATTAGTCTTGTCAATTTAAAAACAAAATTTCATAATATAGTGTACAATTTTGTGTATTTCTCATCTCAATTAAGAAATATATATAGATTTTTCTTTTTCTAATACATGTAATACACATATGTAAAATTTCTTTTAGATATTAATGAATGTGATTCCGAGTTCACCTGTTCCCAGATCTGCATAGATCTTCCTGTAGGTTATCAGTGTAAATGTCGACCTGGATATAAATTATTAAAAGATGGACAATGTGAAGGTAAGTTACCAAAAATATGTTATGCAGTCAATTTTTTCTTATTTAGCAGTCATTGTAATAAATAGTTTTTCTTTAATAAGTGATTAACAGTATGAGCATTTGTTTCTGTTATTTTGATATAAAAGATTGAAAATAGTTCAATTATTTAGCACTCACAGACTTCGTCTGCTTTACTGGTCATTATCACAAAATAAACACTATAATATTATTTTTGTAAGGTAACTCTCAATTAAGGAGATAATCTTATTATGAGCTAAAACAAACTTTAAAAAGAAGGAAAATTGTAAATTATCAACTGTTTAGCCTGAACTTAATTCAAAACGTTTTTTTTTTTTTTAAATTATTATTTTGATAGCGCAGATCTTTCTAACCAATAGAGTAGAAAGTTTATTTTCTAAAATATTTCAGGTTCTTATAAATGAGAAAATCGCTTTATGCATATCCTTTTTAACAAATAATGAAATTGAAATTATAAAAAGAAGTCATCCAGAAGTGGATGAAGAAAAAGGCGATAAAAGTTTTTTAAAAAATCAAATCTTTAATTTTAGCTAAAGAAAATGAAAGAAAAGATAGCTTACGAACTTTAACATCTGGCTCCACATGGTATGGGCATCTAAGGTAAATACAATCCAATTGGATCAGGTTCCTGGTTAGGCATCAAAAATAAAAATAACTAATCCCAAATTGTCTAAGGCTACTACAAGTTATATATTAAGTTATTTATATTAAATCATATTTAATCTTCATTTTAAAGCTGGGAATAAAACGTGCCCATTATACGGCTAGAGCCCGGTCACACGTCGACGGTCATCCCTAGCTGCTTTCCGACCCAAAAAACTGACTATTCAAGACCACACGCTTTCGCCTAACTGGCAAATGCTCGAACGTCACTGCCCAGAGAACCAATGGGGAAGAACCATCCCAGAGAGAAAAGGGGTGACGAAAAACAAATCATAACCACCGTATGCGAGACTGGGGGAAAGATGAACCTCAAATGAAGAACCGAGAGAGAAAATACGCGAAGTGCTGATGTAAAGCAAACTTACGGCATAATAACGGGAAAGCATTAAATCCTTAAATAAGTTTGATTAGATGGGGTGAATATTACCTATATTGCCGAAAAAAGAAAAACGTTGTCATGCTTTATGACAGTCATTATGTATAAATCAATCTTTAAAAAATATTTAGTTTTAAGTTAACTAGTTTTTTAGTTTTAAACATTTCCATGAAGTCTCTAGAAGGTCCCATGATATTTCTAGACATTTCCATGAAACTTTTAGAAGATTAGTAATAATTTTATGCTTTCAAAAATATGAGCAGTTGATTCCCCACTCTTAAAAATCTTAAAACATGAATTTTCAGATATGTAGACCTATTTTTTTTTAATTTTTTGCCCCTACTCTCCATTTTTTCCCTATTAATTTGGCACGTTCAAAATTAATGCTCAATACCTTTGGGAAAAATTTAATAACTTGAATATTTCTCTCTGTATTAGCATTTAGTTCTAATATATATAGTACATTAAAAACAGCATTAATTTTTAAGAAAACAAATAATAACTTATAAAATGAAATTAAAATTAAAATGACATTCAAATTATGATTCGGTTTTATATGCTATCTTGAATTTAACTAAATGGGACAATGAAACAAATGAAAATCATTTTCAAATGTGTCAACAAAGCTCTTGAAATAAATAAGTTTAAAATTTTTATTTTTTTAAGCGATTTATATAGTTTTTGAACTGAAGACACTGGAATTATATCAATTTCTGTTAAAAAATTGGTTTAAAATTGGAGAAATTAAAAGATTGCATTTTTTTACACGCTGCTACCCTGTATTCACATGGTACAGGGAAGCTTAAAAAGCAATTAATTGGGACTGGAAGATCCTCTACTAAAATATCTCACAGGCAGATGTTTAAAAAGCAGATTAAAATGGCAAAGTTAAGTTTTTCAAAATGAATATTTTAATTAATAACCCATAAACTAATAAATAAATAAATAAATAAAAACATTAAAGCACCTCATGTGCATTTTATTCTACTCATATGCCAATTTCTGTAGTTCTGTGATACAAATTTGCTGAATGTATAGCTGTACACACATCTTCTTTAATTATTATAGATTTATTAAATAATTTATTTCAGATATTGATGAATGCAGAGAAGAGTACCCATGTAGTCAACTGTGTCATAATACACAGGGATCTTATAAATGCTTTTGTGATACTGGTTACTTATCTTTAGATGGAGGAATGACCTGTAAAGCTAATAGTAGTAAGTGAATTTTTTTGTGTATTTTTAGTGGCTAAGAATGCCACATGAAATCAGTTTGCCTAGACTACACTTAACTTAATTATTAATTAGTCTGGCATTGGATTATAACTAGTAAATTGGTGTGACACTTTTGTACAAAATCTCATTTTATTTATTTTATTTTATTTTATTTTTAATTTGGCATGATAAAATCAGTTGATCACTTTTATTAGTACTTTATGATTTAGGTTCATTTAATTTCCAAAGCTAAACTATAGCTATAATATCTTGAAATTTTTATTGTGTAATAAAATTTCTCATTGGTTTATTAAAATTGGAACCTATTAATTTTGAATTTTCTTTCAATTTTAATTATTTTATTTCTGCATTGTTTTATTTTTATTTTATTTTATTTTTCCCTTATTTATATATAGTGTTTCTTTTAGCTTTGTTATAACCACTTCGATCCACAGATTTAATCCCTGTTGATTTCTTCTTGTGGGATTATGTGATGGATAAAGTATATATTTCCTTTGTGTCTAACATTGAAGTATTAAAGATGTAAATAATGTATGTAAACTACAGTCTTCCACAATGAATGCTAGTTATAGAGATGAGATAAATAGTTACTTTTCAGTGATAGGTTACTTTGTTTCATACTTCCTTTGGTAATAGGTTTTTGCAACATATTATTTTCATAACCTATTACTTTTTAGTTTACATATGGCTAATGTCTTTCTAATCCCTTCTGGATGATATACAATATATACATGTGTCCTACATAGTGGATGCGGTTCATGTTTTTAAGTCCCAATGCTTTCGAATAGTAATTTTCACTTTATTTAACACTAGAACTTCTTCAATAAAAAAACAAAAAAAACGCTGTTATGAAATAGTGGTAGAGTCAAAATTTTACACAAATGTTTGTCCCAATCGAGTAAGCTTTAAGGTTCATTAAACCAATTCCTTTAAACACGAAAACAAAATATCTCAAATAATATCAAGAAACACGTACACGAGAGCCGTTTTCTGAAAAAAAAAAAAATCTCCTATTATAAGCCATATATGTAATTAAGAAACAATTAAATAATAATAGCAAATTTTTACGAACCACTTAATTTTAACATAAGAGCATAATTAACTAATCTTAACACCTTTATTCATTTTAAATCTAAAAAAATAGTCTCAAGAAAAAATCAGATTTAAAAGAAAAAAAAAAAAGTGAAGAAAAGCGAAACAGTAAAAATAAATAAATAAATAAATATTCAATTTTCTTCTCAAATTATTCTTAATTAAACTTAAACAATTTTCTTAATAAAACCACAATAAATGCTGTATGCCATTACGCATTTTCAATTCCATCTGCTATAAGCAATTAAAATATAAACAAACACACCTTCCTTTCAATTATCAAACTCTGGAAACATCTGTTTCCAATACGCAAGCGAATCCAAACCTAACAAGTGTAATGTCATTCCTCACCTTCATGACGTAATAGTAATTAACATCTAATAATCACCACTTACCTATCTCATGCTAGCTGCATAAATTAACACTATTTCGTTAAAACGTGGTGTCAAAATATTTTATTCAAACGATTTTACTATCCCATGAAAAATAATCAACACCCAAATAAAATCATTTCTAAATTAATATGAGCACGATGTTATTTGTCCTAAACGTTAAAATTATCTAGCTTATTAAAATTATTTTGATTAATATATTTCACAAGGATATTCCGTAATACATTCTAGAAAATATTATCATTACAAAATTATCGTTAAAAAAATAATACAGCTGCAGCTGTATTGTTTTTTTAACGATAATTTTATGAACTTGGAAATGGAAAGATATTATTGATCCAGAATATCACTGAGTAACAGAGTTTCAATGAAATCGTCTGTATTCCTTACTGAGATTTCAGACCTATTTTTTTCAGACGTGAAGTAACAAATCGATTCGAACATCTGCGTGGAAAGTTTGATGCGAGTCTTTAGCCGGCGTTCATAATATTGTTTTTGAATTTTGTAAATGAAATAAAATAAAATGAAAAAGTAATTATATAAAAGAAATAATTCAAGCTTTTTACTTGTATAATGGTGTATTATATCAGCTTTATCGCCAGAAATTTCTTGTCTATTTTGCGTGCAGAGATAAAGTTGAAAATATTATTTTTTTTAATAGGATATTTTTTGTAGTATATTACAGTGCTAATAGGCTACAATGCAATAATAATATTACTTATCATGTTACGTAACGCCCATCTCTAGTTAACACATGGATTGAATTAGATTATTATTTGGATGTGATTTGAACTATAAAAGGTGTACATATTAAAATATTGTAGGGATTTTCATAAAGTAAATATTTTAATGCCTTTTCTTGCTGTTTTTAAGGTACAGCACCATCTATGAGCAAAATTTGGGACTAACTTTTTTATTTCCTTAAACGAAACTTTCCATCATAAGAACCTTTATAGTATAAACTGCAATCTCATATATCAATTACTTGATTTTATATTACATTTTAAAATTTGCCAGGAACTTTTTGTGTACCCTGTATATTTGCTCAAAAATTATCTGTATATTGTCTTTATATCTGTCATATTTTTATGCTGTGTTTTAAATTTATGTATATTAATATCTAAGAATGGTTTATTTATTCATCTATTTTAGCTGTAAAACCAATGTTGATATTTTCCAATCGATATTACATCCGGCAGATTGATTTACATGGACATGATACTGAACTTTTAGCTCGAAATCTAACAAACTCTGTAGCACTTGATTTTGATTGGCAAGAAAAGTGTTTATATTGGTCAGATGTGACTGCTTTTGGTAGCAGCATTAAAAGAATGTGTCTTGATACTCCTGGACACCAGGTATCTTATCTACTCAATCATTTAATTGCAAATATTTAAAAATGTTACTATAAATTATCATTAAAACACATAATTGTGATATTCATTTTAATTATAATTAATATTGTGTTCTGTTATGGTAGTGATATGTATAGTAATTCATTAGCAGTTTTAATAACATGATATTATTTCTATGTAAATATTGATGTAATTATTCTTATTGTAAGATATCAAAATTGGGCAAAGTTTTATTGTGAAAAATTTAAGTTGAAGTTTTATGAATAAGAATAATTGTTATAAGAGAAAAATTGAGTTGTAATTTTTTGAATTTTGAAAATAAATAAAGTATATAAATAAAATTGATCGTTAATAATAATAATAATAATTAATTATTAATAACGTTAGTGAATGGCCGAAATAAAGTCTTATAGTGGTTATTACATTACTGATAACGCGCCGCGGCTCATCAATCTCTTTTAAATATGCCAAAATAATTGATATTATTAAAATTTAAATAAAAGATAAATTCCATTAAACAAAGTAAAATAGGAAAATGAATTAATTACTAACTTACCCCAATGCAGAAAAGGGTAACTAAAAAATAAATATTATTATATATTCCAAGAGAGCACACGAACATTTAATAAATCACACATGGATTAGCTCACTAACTAATTTATTCAATCATAATAAATCATAAATAGCTGGATTAAATAAAGATGATTCTATGGCCATAGATAATAGAAAAATATATATAATTAGATATAGAGGTAGACACAATCGCCACATAATATGTTCATTACCGACATAACTAAAACAATATAGCTTACACGATTCTGTTTCTGGCAATTTAATGTTTCAAGAGTCGCGATACGTTACGAGATCTTTGATAAAAAACACAACACTGATATTAATCCCAAGCATGTCATATTATTTCATGGAGATATAGGTCACAGATCACAATAATTTAGATATTTTGCCGATTTTCATTTTGATGCGATTTATTTTGCTAGGGGTATAGACACTATTTCATCTTGAGCAAAATATTGTTTATGCATCATTAGGTAACTTCATCACTATTTCCGATCAAGCTGGCTCCCTGTTTGATTTCGCACTTCAATCATTAATAGTGCAAATACTCTAAGATTGTATGAAGCACTGTTTTGAGAGATAATGATCAACATTTCCATATTGATTGTGCGATCGGTGTATAATACAGGCAGACTTCGAAGGCTATGGAATAACCTTTTCACACAAACATGAGAAATTAGAGATGATATGAATTGAGCGTCGTTTTAGGCTTAGTTACTTCTGGCCAGTTCTTCTATGAGCTTGTAAGAAACGTACATCCAGATGTTGGAGGCATTCGATCTTAATATTTAGCCAGCGATTTTTCCGACACACTTAAAATCCAAGGTTGAAAAGTCTTGATAACATAATTAAAATCAGATAAAAATTGGATGATCGGTCTGTCCGTAACACCGGTTCGCTCGCAAAGGCCAAACCCGGCGCGACGGACCGGCGAAAAAAAACGTGTATATCCTAACCGAGCTTACATTCAAGAGCGTGAGTCCGGGGAAGAGAAAACATTATCCAATTTCCCGCTCGCCCTGAGTAGCCAATCAGCTTGCACGAAATGAACGCTGTGACGTCAAGAATGGACGCCGTGAACCTTCCGGAGTGTTCTAGAACATTTCCTCCCCTTCTGAAAGCGCGGGAAGGTACAAAATAATTTAGCAAACATGGCTGACCGCTGAATTTAAGAATACAGTTAAATGAAAAAGGTATTTTTAGACTTATGATTTTTTGAAGGGAAAACAATTAAATCTTAAGCTATTTCTATGAGCGATGGCTCTAATTAAAGGAAATAAAATAAGCTATCTAATTAAAATAAAGTTGCAAGGAAATAAAATTTAGAAAAGTATTTAAAATTGAAAAAATCGGAAATTTAGAAAAATATCTGAAAATGCCAAAACGGAATGAAATGAATTTTGAAAAAACGGACTTTTAAACATTTTAAATAGAGAAAAATAATGAAATAAAAGAAACTGAAATATTTTCCGGAGGATTTGATAAGAAATAATAAATTCCAAAAGTGTTAAAATTTTCAATTTTAACAATAATAAACTGTGGTTATACCTGCATTTATCCTTTCATTTTTAATAATTTTTTAAAGATTTATTATATATTTTTTATAATCAGAAAATAAATTGATTAATTAAGAAATTTAAATATGCAGTTATTAACATTTTTCAATAGTACTATATACATAGTATTAATTAATAATTACTATGTACACTGTATTGATGTTTCACTTTAAGGCACTTTTGTGTTTTTACACTTCTATGGGTTTTGTCATGGTCCCCTGTACCCACACATAAATGAGAGATAATTGTATGTGCACCTGAGCGAAAAAAGAGTAAATAAATTGCTATATTGTTATACTAATGTCTGTATATGATAATATGTTGCCCATATTATTAGAAGATCCTATCGCTTGGAATTTGCATGTGGTCAAATGTTTTTGTGATTCTGTATATGGATTTATTGATATTATGGAATACTGTATTTAAATTATTTCTCCTAAATTATTTGTTAGCCACTATAGTACAAAATTATTATTGTTATTATTATTTTTTTTTTTTTTAGTTATTACATGCGGGTTCAGTTCAAAGTCCTGATGGCTTAGCTGTTGACTGGATCGGGCGCAATTTGTACTGGTGTGACAAGGGGAAAGACACTATTGAAGTATCTACTTTAGATGGCCGTTTCAGGAAAGTTCTTATTAGAAATGGCTTACAAGAGCCTAGAGCTATAGTTTTGGATCCATTTCATGGGTAAAAAATTTTATATTTTAAATCAAATTACAGTTAAAAGATAAATGAATGAAACATTAGTATCCAATGCATAATTAACTATACTTAACATTAAACATTAACACTAACTACAGGTGGTCCCTGAATTTTACATTTTCCACTTTTGCACATTCAAAAATTGCTTCTATTTAAAAAAATGCTTCCAATGATTTAGAAATAAATAAAAGTTGGATTATTGCTTTAAAATTTAAAGATTACAATTACAGTTATTTACAATTTAAAGAATAATTAAACTTTGGATGCCCAAAATCTCTAGATTATTTATACCTAGAAATCATTGTTGTTTTTCTTAAAAGTGGCGAAAATCTGTACTTTCTAGCAGGGGTGCACAAAATGTTCAGACCTCAGAAATTTCCCCCAAACACATTCTAAATTTCCCCAAAAATAATGCAACAACCTATTATAAGAAAGTTTAAGTTTGACCTCTTTTTTTGGATGGGGTGCGGAGGAAGAGGAAGGGGACCCCAGTAGCACATAACGTTGTTTTAACGTTGTTATAACTAATTTTTCACTGTTCAGACTTATTTGCAACGCTATGACAACGTTATGTGCTACCTGGGGAGATCTTTCTTTAGTCCAAATATAAGGCGAGATTTTTTATGCTACTATATTACAAACTTTTTTTTTTAACTACACCACAATTTAATGTTGCTATTAATGTCCACCAGATGGAAAATTAAAAAGTTTAAGGTAATTAGATTTATTAACTAACATAATTTTTAAGGCTATTATTTCTATATATTAGTATATAATTATACATAAATTTATGCTGCTTTATTTTATTGCTTTTTGCTGTCAATGAAAATTTAAAATACCTTTTTATTACAGAATTACGAAATCAAGAACAAGACAAACATGCATGAACTATAGTCATTTATTAAAAGTTCTATAATTTTCTGTTTAAAGATGATTTAAAATTATTGTGGTGTATACAGTATAAGAAAAGTAAGCAATATGACTTAACTGATATGTATGAAACTGAACAAAAGTTGTACAAACCGAAAAAAAAAAAAAAAAAGTTATATGCTATAAAAATGAGACAAATTGCTATAGAGATACAAAATGTACAAAACATGGGCAAATTTTAACCTTGGAGCATATGAGTCGTATTGTCTGAGAAAGTAATGCTCAAAAGTTGAATGACAAAATCAGCAGCTAATTAAGACATTTGTTGAGTATGTGTATCATTACAAAAAAAAGTATAAGAGTTTAAGCCCTGCCTTCTTTTCCCCCAGGGAGAGGGGAAAAAAACAACTTATGTTGAGGATATCACAAAACTAACTTTCTTCTATATTTTCCTATACAAATTCACACAAGAGAAATGTCTTAGAGAGTGTAAATGTCCAACGGAAGCAAATTTTTACTGTGCAGATGATGTCTTTCCCGTTCTCTGGAAAAATTGTAGTATAGCAGCGCCACCTATTGCATATATACACCCAATTTAATAAACATAATGTCTCATAATGACCTTTTCATATATTAAGTTTTATTCAATTATATGCAATAGAACCTGATACATAGCTTTCCCTTAAATTGCGAAAATCGCTGTATAACAGCACCACCTGTTGAGCAATTGTCACCAAAAGTTGACATAAACTAATTTATGTTAAGGTGCATCTACATATAATTTTATATGCGTATCTGTGCTGTAGTTCCTGAGATACAGCATCCCCTTAAGTTTCGGAAATCGCTGCATAGCAGCGCTACCTGTTGTGCAATTGGCACCAAAAGTTGATAGGCACTAACTTATGTAGAGGTGCATCTGCATATAAATTAATATGCAATTTTGTGCAATAGTTCCGAAGTTGCCTTTTCTGAAATAGTGGAAATTGCTGTACAGCAGCACTACCTGTTGAGCGATTGGAACCAAAAGTTGATAGACACTAATTTATGTCAAGGTGCATCTGTATATTAATTTATATGCAATCCTGTGCAGTAGTTCCTGAGATATAGTCGCTACAAAATTTTTGTCACACACTCACAGATGAACAGACATTTTCTAAAAATGGTCAAATTGTGTTCTGGAAATCAAAAAATTTTATAAATCCAATACTTTCTTCTATTGAATATATTTAAAAAAAAAAAAAAAAAAAAAAAACTAAAGAATAGTATGTATGTTACTTTAATGCAAAATAATTTTAAATTGGGAAAATAATACAAAGAAGCTTAAGCATAATTTTAGATTAATAACAATTAATATTAAATGATTGGGCTTCTATAAACATCCATAAAAGAACAACAGAAGTTTTAATTAATTGCTAAAATTAAAATTGTTATGAGAAAACTAAACTTTAAGACACAAAAAAGAACCAACTCATACAAAAATGTTTAAACACTTACATCAATATGTTTAAACACTTACAGCTAATAGCTCAAATATGTTTTCTTTCTTCTTTTTGTGTGTGTGTGGTTCGATTGGGAGGGGGAGGGAGGAGGCAATTGCTAAATGCACAATCGAAACTCATAACTGAACTTCTGTAAATGAGACTCAAAATGATGCAAGAAGTTTTCTTTTCTACTTGTCTTTCCTCTTCTTCCCCCCCCCCTGTTTTATAGGCTAAAGTAAACAAACACATCATTTCTCCTAGCCCCCTGTCATTAAAGTGTTTGTTTATTTATGTGGATTGGGTAATTATTTTTATTCTTGTAGCATTTTACTTAGATTTAAAAAAAAAGAAAAGAAAGTTTTGATGTTTTTCCTAGCTTGAATGAATTACCAAATATTTATCATCAAACTTCAAATACTTAACACTTTTTTTTGGGGGGTGGGGGGTGGGGGTATTAGGTATTTATAAGAAATACACTTGTAACAGAAGAATACAGCTTATTACAGTAAAAAAATTAAAATGTTAATTTTTTGAATTTTGAACAATATATTAAAGTAAATAAATCATGATCGTTAATAATAATAATAAACTTTAGTGGATAGCCGAAAGTATAGTGGGTAAAGTACTTGAATAGTTGTGCTGCAGCTCATTAATTAATACAAATTGCCGAATTATAAAAATTTTAAAACTTAAATAAAACATGCAATATCGAAAATAAAATCAAATAAATTACAATTAGAGAAAATAACAAGTTCTTTCAAAGAATTAAGCTTACCCCATCATCAAATAAAAACACCTGAAAGGCAAAATAATTAATATCCAAACGGGCACCTTTTATATAAATCTCCTTTTATTTAATTATATCATGAAGTTTGCTGCAGCAAAAATAAAAAAAACTGAGCAATGAAGAGTAGCGGCGCCGTTACCAATTAATTTTACATCAAATATATATATATTTCTAACTAGATCGTTGAATACATTATAATTCTCACACTGATCGTTGACGGTATACGATATTGATCACATATCGGGAGAATGCGTTTTAAGTAATAATATGAAAGTTTGTGAGTCTATACAGCGTTCATTCTCTTTATTTCATGCTTAAATTTAAATAATTAAGTTTTTTCGCTCAGCTCACAATCAAATATATTCACTATGCTGTAAGTAGCAACTGATAATTTACGTAAGAGGAGGACGATCAAATGTAGAAATAATTGGCACACGCTCGGTAATGGCTTCCATCAGCATCATTTTTAGGTAGCCCGTGCAAGCCACCTTCCTGTATATGAATATTATAGCACAGCGGTACTCTGCCAGGACCTTTTGGATTATCCACTGAATTCTCTCTCATATTCATTGAGATAGAGCACTTAAAGCTTCAAAGATGGTTTTCCGTGGATGCAGTCTTTAGGCCTCGAGTTAGGCCTAGCAGCTGGAAGCAACATCGGTAAAAACCGAAGAGCGCATTTACTGTAGAGATACCACTATTCTTAAAGTTGAAAAGCTGTAGATTTCATGTATCTAGTTCATGGGAATTTAAGCAGGAACACACAAATTGCATTTGAAAGTATTAGCAAAAATATATGCCTGTCCGCGACACAGCATGCTCGCGATGGCCGTTAGCCATGCCACGGACCGGCTGCAAAACACGTCTACTCACTACCGGAGCTTACACTAAAGAATGAAACACTCCATCCAATTTTTGCGCGAGCCCGAGCCAGCCAATGAGCGCCTGCAAAAGGGACGCTACTGACGTCAGAGATGACGCTTGAAACAATCGGGAATGTTCTAGAAGGAAAATTTGAAAAAACGGAATTAAAGTGACGTCATGATTATTAATTAATGAAAATGAACGTCAGGAAAATTATTAAAATTAGTTTTGAATTATTTGAGGCCAATCTAAAAAGATTTTGAAATGATCTGAGCGGTTTATCAAAATGAATTTTTTAATAGGTGAAAATGTTTGTTTACGTTTCGTAGACATCGACCCTGGATATCGATCCTAGTTTTGTTTACCAACAAACGCTTCACATGAGATTAAATTGCGGAATTTTAAAAGAATAAATGGGGAAAATTAATTAAATAAAAGAAACGAAAATATTTTACGGAGGATTTGATAAAAAATGATTAAATTTAAAAGTGTTAGAATTACCATTCTAACACAGCTGTTAGTTTGTTGTTTAATATTAGAAAGTTTGTTTTTTCAGTATTTGTTTTGTATTTCCGCTTTCATTTTTATTTTATTCTCAGGAAAGAAATATTCTAAATTTCTCCACACAGTCAAAATTTCCTTCGAACATCGTTCACGCGTTCAGACATATTCTGCACCCCTGCTTCCTAGATCCAATATTTTTGTATAATATGCACTTTACAGCATTGTTAAAAAATATTACTAAGTAATACTATTTGAAAACAGTTTTTCAAACAGGAATATAAGAATACAGGCCACCTTATTCTATAATAAAAAATAAAATTATAGCAAATTAAGCAATTGTGTTTTGCCTTATCTTAACAGTTTATCTTAACAGTTTTTCAATATTTTTACAAGTGCTTGTAATTCTGCTATCCCAATTCTAAATTTTAAAGCTAAAAGACTTCATTGTCTAAACTTTTGCATAACAGTGTACATAATATTGTAGTTGTAAATGCAATTATTTTGAAGCACATATATAGCTATGATGAATGTTAAGAAAAACTAAAGAAATATTTGTTGGATCTTGTTAAATTTTCACATGAGGTATGCCAAGGTCAGTTTTAGATCTTGGAAGTTTGTGCTTAAAAAAAAAAAAAAAAAAAAAAAAAAAAGTCTACTGATTTTTTAAATAACTTGCTATGTAAACTGTTTTACATGAATTTCACATATGTATTAATTTGCTCTTACAGGAAAGTTGTTAGACGTCTAATTTGTTGTGTTAATTTTATACCTTCAGACCACATTATCTGAAAAAAAAATAAAATAATAATAATATATGTAGTAGTAGGTAATGAAAGTCATGTGACTGTTACACTCCAAATTTTTTTCTAGAACTTTTGCATATTAGTTTTTTTCCCCGCTTGTTTCTTGTAGCAATATGTATTGGACTGATTGGGGTGACAGACCATACATTGGCAAAGCTGGAATGGATGGAACTCGTTTTACCAAACTCATCAATGAATCTTTAGGATGGCCAAATGCTTTGACGATTGATTATGTCACAAGAGAGATATTTTGGGCTGATGCTAAGGAAGATTATATAGCAGTAGCAGATTTAGATGGTCAAAATAGAAGAACAGTCATAGCTAGAGGTAAAAATGTTATCTGTATTTTATGTAAATTTTTACTTTATTTTAATTTAAATAAATCGTTCAATTATAGCCATTAAAATTTATAAATACATAGTTAAATGCTGTGACAATGTTTTATTACTTTTTTTTTTTTTTTTTTTTTTTTTAAGTATAATATTAAAAATAATTCCAAATAATAGAGCTGCCAATTATTACGATTTGTCCATAATTATTATGGATTTACGGTGATAATTACGGACAGCATATAAAAATTACGGATTATATGCTTTTAAAAAAATTGCGAATATGTATCGTTAAAAAAAAAAAAAGAATCCCCACTAACTATCGACGATAAAACGCACAACTGAAGCCTTCCAATTCTCAGTCTTTCTCCATCCATAACATAAATGTCAATATTCATTTTAAACTTGATTTATTAGATTCTAGAAACTATAAAGAAATATAATTATACAATATTTCTCGCTGATGTATTTTTTTTTTAACCCCTCTCCCCCCTCTTCTTTTCTTACCTCCAACTAGCCATCGATGATTAAAAGCTCTGCAGAAGCCTTTAGATTCCCAGTCTTTCTCCATCAGCAACATAAATGTCAATATTCATTTTACTCTTGTTTTATTAGATTCTAGAACCTATAAAGAAGTAGAATTGTTTCAATTCTCATTCATCTATTTATTTATATTTTGACTGCTCCTCCCCCCTTCCCAGCCAGTGATCAAGGCTTACTTCTAGAATCAAAAAAGTGATAGAAGTACTCAATATTTCTCACATATGTAATTATTTTTGGTCTTTATTACTCAACTTGATGAATCTGTTTTTTCTTAATAAATTTAAAATACATACTGTATCATCAAATAAAAAAATATGCAAGATATATAAAGAAAAGAACAATGTTTTAGTATTTAATGCCATAAAACAGTTGTCTATAAAAAAGTGACTATTAAAAAACAAATAAAATAAAATAAATTTTTGTAAGACATCCCCCAAGAGAGAGAGAGAGAGAGAGAGAGAGAGAGAGAGATCTAAATGCCCCCCCCCCCCCCTCCAAAGCAGGTTTTTAAAAAAAAATCATTTTGTAAGAAAGTAAAGATATACAAATTTATTTATTTTTATTTAGAAATTTTTCTAATTATTATATATTTGTTTACAAAAACTGTGCAATTTGTTATATGTGAGTTTGTGCATAAAAATTATTCCATGGGGTGGTTCACGTTTCATAAATATATAACTCTGATTACTGATAGCTCTTATTGAAACTTGGCATCTCTAAAATAAAGACTTCTTTAATCTATCAAAATTCTTTTAAAATATTGATTAGTTTCAGGCATAACAAGGCTCTTATATTTAATTAAAATATACATGTGATGTTTCTGAAAGGTAGAATGCTTGCCTACCAAGGAAATTATAATTTTTTATGCTATTTTCCTTTTGTAATCTTTTTATTAAATGTAGTATAGCTTCCTTTTTTTTTTTTTTTTTTCAGTTGAAAAGAAATTACTTATATTCTTGAATTTTTGAAAAAGGTACAATATAATGATAAAAAAGTTTAATATAATTAAAGTACAGTTGTTTGAAAATTATTAGAAAAATTGTGATTTTTTTTTTTTTTTTTAAATGCATACAAGAAAAGTTATTTCACTTGATATAATTTATCTTTAAGAATAATTGGAAATAAATTTGTACACTTTTTAACAAATTTTAGAAGTGTTATTAATTTTGGTTTATTTATTAATACATCTTCATTTCCATATTTATTTACTTTCATATTTATTTACTTTCGTTAATATTTATTTACTTTCATTTATTTTAAATCCATAAAATCGATATATGTTAGTGAAGTTTTTCATATATGCTATAGAATGTTTCTCATTAAAAGTCATATATGCAGCACAACTGATTTTAGTACAAAGATTCACAATATAATTTTAATACATTATATTTAATATATCTTATGTTTAAGCAGGGATCGATCCAGGCAAAATTTGGGTCCCTTTTGCGGCCCCTTCACAAAATTCAAATTCATAGAAAGGGACCCTTCACAAAATTCTAATTCATAAAAGGGACCCTTCACAAAATTCAAATCCATAAAAAGGGACCCTTCACAAAATTCAGATTTATAAAATGAGTCCCTTTACAAGTTTTACACTTTGTTTTAAATTTTGTGAAACTTTATATTAAATTTGATACCTTACATTAGGGTAAGAATTAAAAATAAAGATTTGCTAAAATCGTGAAGATTAAAATTGTAAATACTATAAATTATGAGACTTTAAGATGTTGAATTTAAATCTAAATGTGATAGTATCATTTTAATCAAATTAAAATTAGGTAAATAAGAGCCTTGGCACTTAAACGACTTCTTCAAACAAAATATGCATTTTTAAATAAATCTATACTTAAATAAATAATTTTTAATGGCCATAGCTTTAAAATAAGTGGTAGTACGAGAAATTGATAGATTGATCGATCCGATGACGATAACCAAATCTGGAACTTGAGCTATAAATAAAATAAGTAAGATAAAAAAAAATGACTCACCAAGCCACCAGAAATGATAGATGACGACAAAAAAATTCACTTAAAGCAAACACTTTAATTTCTTTTTGACACAAGTACACACATATTTTGAACGAGCTGGCCAGCATAGCAAACTAGTAAAAGATAATAAAAAAATAGTTGATACATTTTCAACACACACCACTGTTATTTAGATGATTGATACGCGATGCAAAATTTGGTTGTTACATACGATGAAGAGAGAAAATGTTAGCATTGTTCATTAACACAGTCATTGGATAGTAACTTCGTTAGTACACATAGAACTTATATCAAGATGGCGCCCGGTAACGCTTGAGTAATCACTGCACAACGGTAAGATATCTCACGGATTTAAAATGACCAGCTTTTCATTGTAGTAATTCGTTGATATCAATAATAAGGCCTCGATTAAGGTATTGTCAAATAAATGACAGATCACACTTAGCTTCTCAACTGAGCACCTTAGTAATCTCAAAAAATGGCACCCGGTAACGCTTGAGTCATCACAGCAAAAGGGAAGACACTTTAATTTTCTAAATTCACCAGCTTTTCATTTTAATGGTATGTTGATATCGCTGGTAAGGCCAAACACAAAATTAGTTGAAAATTATCGTATTCCACTCCCTAATCCTGACAGGAGTGGAATTATAAACACAATGCCGTAAGATCGCTTTAGTACGTTAATTTTGCAAGTTTTTGAAGTTGACTATGTGCTTCACAAGCCGTATTTCTATTCTCTTCACCACAAAACTTAAGAATTCAGATGGATTGCTTTATTCATATCATCCCGCTAAACAATGGTGCCATCTAAAAAAAAACTGACAAGAAAATATTTTCCAATGGAAATTTTCTAACTGGCTTCGGCTTTGGGTCCACGGCATAATGCCGGGCCTTCGGCCTAACCAACACCTTCCACCTAGTTGCTCTCTAGATCTGCCTAACCGAATTTTTTCGCAGCCGCATTTCGAAGCCGCGCGCCGTAATCAGCCAATCAGCTTCGCCGCTCACCGGAAGTGACGCGCATCGCCACTTCCCGATAAAAGTTCTGGAATGTTCTCTAGGATTCTAGAAGGAATCCCCTAGCTGCCTCCCCTCTTATCGAGCGGGAAAAAGGAAGAAACGATGAGGAAAAATGGCTGCCCGGTGAAAATGAAAAAAAACAGTGGCGCGTTTATTTAAAATGCGCAAAATCGCTGCATGAAAATCTTGAAGTTAAATCCCGATATTATTAACGTATATGGATGGGGAATATCTCATTTTAAAGGTAATGATTAGTAGATTACTCCGGTATCGGTGTCATTACCGAGATGTCGACCAAAAGTATTTTATTTTTGAATCTAAAAAGGAAAGTAAAATATTAAGAAATAGTTAAAATTGCCTGTTTGTAAACATTGTTTAATAAAATTTTGAGCGATGTAGCGTTTACTCTAAATGCGAAATTATTTTAGCATGCATTATTCCCGGAGTAATGATGTTTTATGATCGATTGTTACCCATAATAATGTAAATTGTCTATTTTCTTTATTTTTTAACAATGTATACGTTATGACATTTTAAGAAAGAAATGTTACTATTAAACCGGTGTGTAACAACAAGATTTTGTTTTTTAAAAATAATCCTTTTATTAAATGTTTCAGTATTATTTTTAATTACTGCCTTAATTTGGCTCAACGAAACTCTATTAACTTGATATTAAACATTACATAAAGTTATTGTAGAAACGGAAAATTTTACACAATATTTTACTTTTTCACAAAAATAAATAAAAATTTCACAAAAATATTTTGTTTTTCACAAAAAAGGGACCCAAAAATTAAAACCTGGATCGACCCCTGTTAAGTAATGTATATCTAAGCACAGCACAATTGTTTTATACTAATATCACATATAAGGTATTCCTAATGTAGAAGCTGAATCCATTTCATTTAAAAATGCTGATCACATAAATATATTTAGCTCTTTTAAATCATATTTTACTTGATTTATGTTAATAACATTATTATATTAACTACATCTATCAATCAAATAAAATTGGTGTAACTATGTGTAACTTTTGACAATATAATTCATTGAACAATTTCAGCATATCTGTTTGACGATTCACAAAATTAATATTACATACAGTATGAACATTTAATACATACTACAAATATTTCTTAATCTTATTTTCTAGAAAAAACAATACATATTTAAAAACTTAGTCACACAAACCTTTTATTTCAACTGTCCATGATGGAAAATGATGAGTGCAATGATAAAGCATTTAAAGTCATTTAATTTTCTCTATTATCATATCCTTACTTATTTATATTTTCTTTAATAGGTCCATTTGATGCTGTGCATCATATATTTGCTTTAACAGTGTTTGAAGATCAACTGTATTGGACTGATTGGGTAACCAAGAGCATTGAACGTTGTCATAAGTATCATTGTGAAAATTACACAACTATAGCAACAGCTATTCATCGACCCATGGATATCCAGGTGTTCCACCCATACAGACAAGCTCCATGTAATTAAAATTCTACTTTGTCAACATTACTTGTTTTAAAAGGATTTAGTCCATATTTAAAATATTTGTGACTTTTTTACTTTCTGCTATATGCATAAGAAGAAAGTATTGGGTTTGTGATATTTTTCAACTTATAGTTTTCAATAGATTCACATGCTTTGGGATGTCATAACACAATATGACTGTTTTTAATGAATGGCTGTCTGTGTGAGTGTATTAGTAAAGTTTTGTGAGTGCTGTATCTCTTGAATCAAAAGCACATAATTCTGTGTAATTTTTTATTTGTTTGGAATAATGATATAAATTCATGCTGATAATATTTTGTCATATGTTGCCCAATAAGTGGAGATATAGCATTTATGGATATGCTTTATCTCAGCCTTTATAATGTGCAAATGCACCAAACTTTATAGACAGTTGTTAGGAAAAACTATGCTGATTCAATTTGTGTGCATGCATATCAGTCAGTAGATGGTGCTGCTATGCTGCAGTTTTCCCCATTTACAAAAAGTCTGGGTTTTTTTATTGTGTATAAAAACATTAATCATAATTTATAAGGTGGCTCTTTTAAAAAACTATATTGAATCAATTTAAATGCATATCATCTTATAAGGGATGCTGTCATGCTGTAATTTTCCTTGACTTTAAAATAGTGAAAATGCTTCTTTATTTCTCATACATTCACTATTTTCAGTTAGTTCTACTGTTGCTAAAAAACAGTCTTCAGGGGATTTTAATAATTCATTGATGATTAGAGGAGGAATTTTTTTTAGAGGAGAGGACCACTTATATAGCTGATTGGTGCAGTGGCGGATCCAGAACTTACCTTGGGGGGGAAGGGGGGGGGGCTAAGAATTTTCAAGGTGTCATTCCAGATCAAAGAGACGTTTACAATTGTAATAGTCAATTGTGAATATCAGTACTTTTTGTTTGGGGGGGGGGCTTCAGCCCCATAGCCCCCCCCCTTAAATCCACCACTGGATTGGTGTAGGGAGGGTTACACACTGCAGCTTACCTTTGGGGGGGGGCTAAGATTTTTCAAGGTATTCCAGATTAAAGAGACGTTTACAATTATAATAGTCAATTGTGAATGTCAGTACTTTTTGCTTGGGGGGGGGCTTCAGCCCCCTAGCCCCCCCCCCTTACATCCACCACTATATTGGTGTAGGGAGGGTTACACACTGCAGCTGATTGGGTTATAAAAATCTGCTACTAAGGTTAATGTCTGTTTGAATATAAAGTTTACATATGTTTACTATAATATTGATGTTAATAATAGCATTATAAACATACTTTCAAAAAATTAACAAGAAGCACATGAAATAAGTAGAGACAAAGTTATTGCCAATTTATCATGCACACCTTGTTTATGGTAATTTTAATTTATAAATTTGGTATGGAAAAATCTGTTAGATTAATATTATTAATGCATTCATACTGAAATAGTTCATGCTTGCTATTCCACTTTTTTTTTTTTTTTTTTTTTTTTTTTCAAATACTGTAAAAACACTTATTTTCGCGAGGCTTTAATTTTTGGGATTTTTGCGAGCCCATCGTAATCGCGAAAATTTAAGCCTCGCAAAGTATTTTTTTTTTTTTTTTCACAGCAAATAATAATTAAAAAAACAGACATTTTTCAATTACCGAAATTGACATGCATTGACGGTTCGAATCCGAGAAAAGTGAAGGGGGTTGGGTGATTACATTTCCGGTGCAAAAGGGGGGTTCAGAAGTCCCTAGTTGGATAAACAGCGTGAGAAAAAAGGGATTAAGAAAAGAAAATTGTTTGGGGTGGAATGTGCGCATTGAGCCAAAGCCAAAGTTGATGTATAAGCATCGTTGTAAGCATAAATTGTTTTTAGAGCGATGGGGAGGTGGGGACGAACTTTTCGGACAAAGGGAAAATTCTTAAATGCCTTATGCAAAAGGGGTTCTATATTTAGGTACTTTTCAACGTTAGGATTTTTCAACTTTTGGTTCTGTTCATATAAAATTCGTAAAATTTTCAGCTCGCGAAATCACCCATATTTTCATTTTCACGAAAATAACGGCTCGCGAAAATAAGTGCTTTTACAGTACTGCCTTATGGACAATTATTAGCTTTTATTTGTTAATTAACTTTGATTGAGGACTGGGCTGAATTAAGGAATTTTCCAGGTCTTGATTTTTTGCGTCTTGTAGATCACAAGGAGTTGCAAACAGCATTTACTCTGCAAAATCAATTAACAAAGTTATTTAAGTTTACTTTTCGACTATACATTTTATATAGGACTGTTAGTTAATAAAATATTAAAGTGTTAATTTCTTTAACTTTTCATACATATGTAAAGTCATTAGATGTATGCAGTCTTGTCTTGAGTCAATAATGAAACAATATATCAATTAATCCTTTATTTAAACTGCATTTCTATGATGTGTTAATTGTCCAGTGTCCCAAGAGTCCAATGCATTAGCAGTGTTCAACACATAGGATTAATGGTGTAGAACAATCATATGCCCAACCAGAGATTATTGTGAAAAAGAAATCTGAGTGAGAAAAATCTGTCTCTGGCTTTGCCTTCCATGGTTTTATGGCATTGTTCTTGAAGTCACCACTAGAGGGTCAAACTCTACCCCTGAACCTCTATTTGTTGATGAATATAATAAGTTTGACTATTATTTTACACTTTTTGATGCTAACAATAGTTTAATTAACTAAGATTTTAAATTCTTTTAATTTTATTCAGATTTCAAATTGTTCTATTTACGATTCCAATTTTATAAAAATTCAGCTTTCGTTTTAGAATAACATGGATTTCAGTTCATTCACTTCTGATTTAACCATTTATTTATACTTTTAAATTGTTCCGATTCTGATGAAATTTTTAAAAATATTATTTAATAAATTTTCGTTATTTTTTATACTCTTATCTATATATATATATATGTTTAATTTAGATATGAATATAAATAAATCACGTATAATTTATTTAAAAAATAAAGCTTTTTCTTTTTTTCTTATTCTAGTAAAAATACCAAACCCGTGTAATACTGCTGGGTGCACAACTTTATGCCTTTTGCAGCCTGGAGGTAATGCTACTTGTGCTTGCCCTGATAACTATGTTTTAGAAGATGACAATGTTTCCTGTAAAAATAACTGCACAACGTAAGTAATTTAAGATTTAAAATATATGATTATAAAAAAATAAGTAATTTCTGTATTTATACAAAATATATATATATAATTTTTATGTTATTAAATATTTTTTTTCTCTTTAATAGCTCTCAATTTGTATGTCATGCAACATATAAATGCATTCCAAGCTGGTGGTACTGTGATACTCAAGATGATTGTGGTGATAAAAGTGATGAACCAGAAGATTGTCCCCCTTTCCACTGCAGTCCAGGACAATTCCAATGTAATAACGGAAACTGCATTCAACCTAATCAAATATGTGATGGAGTATCTCAGTGCCGAGATAAATCAGATGAACAAGATTGTGGTAAGTTTTGTTCTATTTGTAGTGGTAACCATCTAACAGTTAGATTATCACAACACAACATAAAAGTTATACAGATATTATTTTAACCAATCTCTTTACAATAAATTTAATTTAATTTAAAAATTTAAAATATACTAATAAATAATAATAAAAGAAAAAGAGAGAGAGGGAAATAACACCTTAATTTTTTATTAGTAAATGAAAAACTATTTTAATTATGAAGATAATATAACATTCTGAAAAGCAACTGCAAATATTCTTACTTGACTGAACATCTATAAATATTTTATTTTATTTCAATACATTTCCTATTGAACTTATGTTTAGTTATGATGACGATATTTAATTTGGAATGTTTTGGAAGCTTCACATTAGATGATGGAATTATTTGAATCTAACTGTAATTTAAAAAATCCCACTCAAAAATGTATCAGAAGGAGATTTCCCCCTCCTTTTATTTTGCATTGTTCGTTCATTTAAATATTACATCCATTTTTTTTTTTTTTTTTTTTTTTTACTTTCTCTTACCCATGAGGTAGAGAAAGTATTGTTTTTGGGTCAAATTTTCAAAATTGAATTTTTGTTTTATTTACACGTTTTGAGGTACTCTGATTCCAAAAATCATATTTTTAGCAGTTGGTCTGTGTGTGTGTCTGTCTATTATCAGCATATCTCAAAAAAAAATTATAGCTGAAAGTCCAAACTTGGTATTCTAAATGTGTAGATATAGGGATGCTAAACTAAACTTTTCGTTGAGATTAAGAAAATGGTTCGTGTACAGGGACACCCAAGAGAATTCAAATGTATTACGTCTATGGGGAAAATTGCAGGTAAGTAGAGTTTAATGTCTATAGACTGCACTAAACCAAATGAAACAAATATATATTTTTCATATACATAAAAACATGTTTTGTGTAGAATATGGTATAGAAATCATTCACTGTTCATCTACAGGGCTACACAAAATAACTAGATTAAAGTATGACAATATTTGAAAATTGATGGAAGTGTACTTCAGGTTGTGCCATGTGTTATTAATATAGGATTATATTTATGTCCTCCACATGATGTATACATAACTTTTAAAAGATATACAGAGCTGCCAATATTTAAGCCATAACATTCTTTTTTATTGTTAGTGGAAGTCCTTTACTGCAATATTTTACCATGTTCAGGAAAGCTGCTCAGGAATTGAAATTAATTCCTTATAGCTATATGATAAATAATGTATTTTTTTAAGCTAAATATTCATCGCTTAGTTTTTTGTATATTTAGACATTTTGAGGCTTCCTGAATACCGAAGTCAATTTTTTAACATTTGATCTTTGTCTGTGTCTGTTAGGATAAATTAAAAACAAATAATTTCAGGTAATCCAAATGTTGTATTTTGAAATTAATGTTCTTGTTACTAGAAAAGTTTGATCAAGATTGATAAGTTTCAAGGAATGTTGGTCTGAAAGTTGTCTCAATAATTTAAAATGAACTTTTGAATCTAATAACAGATTCAAATTCCATATAAATGTAGGTAAAGTAGTGAAATGGGGTGTTGAGGGGGGGGGGGGCATTAGCCCCCTTTACACAGAATTACTTGTAAAAAAAAAAAGCTGCTCTGAAGTCTAATTTGAATTGTTTTAACATAGGTTTGCATAACAGTGCTCGTTATCTTACCCCTTAATCTCCAATTTGTATTTATAGTATTAAATTTCAGGGTAAGAGAAAGTTGTGTGAGTGAGACACCAGATTATTTTAAATTGCATTGGAAAATTATTTGTTTTAAAACCTGTGATGATCTGTTTTTAATTTCTAGAATTTTTTTATTAAAAAAATAAAAAGGAAAAATTGAGCAATTTTTAAAACACTTCTTAATTTTAAAGATTAGTTAAGAGAATATATGAAGGAGTATATATTTCATTAACAAACAGCTACAAAATATGGAAGCTAAAGATTGCAATATGAAGTAATTTTAATTATTCTAGTTACTGTACTTCTGTCGAGTACTCTTTGAGCAGACAAAATAAAACTTAAAATTTTTTTTGAAACAGATTAAGTGATACAAACTTGAGATCCCACTCAATATTTTTTTGTAGTGTGAACCCTGTTTTGTGCAGTTGCCTCTTAATTACCGATATATAATGCCAAAAATATAATTTTAAAGTGTATAAATAGTAATAAAATTTACTTAATTGAAAATTATACTTTTTCATGCATCATGAAAGATTAGAATGAAATTCACTTATATATATATTTCCAGATAATGTGCAAAAGATCATAAAAAATATTTAAATATTGTTACAGCCAATCTTATAAACAAACAAGCACATTAACAATTGTGGAATCTAAGTTCAATCTAATCATATTCACAATCACTGCACTACTAAATTCTGTCTGCTGGAGCATCCATACTAATCTTCCATTGCAAAGTTTTTCATGAAAATGAAAATCTGATAGTATTTTCACCAAAACTGACTATATGGTAAGAGCACAAGTTTTCCCTCCACACAGTAAATGCAAAGGGAACCACGTTTAACTATAAAGTAGAATGTTATTTTCTGTTTATAACTTCAATAGTAGTTATTAGGAATGCCCAAAGACAATACAGAATTGGGAACCTGTTAACATCTCCTTCTCAAAGGCATAACCAGCTGTGTTTCTGGGTACAATTAAATATCCTCTGTAGACCCCTCATGAGTGACATAAACAGACATTTTGCTTCAGAATTGTCTTACCTGTTTTCTCTATAAACAAGTGTAAACAACTTCTTTCAGAGATTGTTTTTTTTTTTTTCTTTTTACAAAATTTGATGGTAGCTTTTAAAATCTCTTTTAGCAAAATGTATTAAAATTTATTTTGTATGCATTTAAAAAATTTACTTTAGTTACACAATTTGAAAATTTTAATTGAAATAATCAAATTGATAAACTCAATTTAAAAAAAGGATTAGATCAGATTTTTAAATTAAGCATGCTTATTACTTAGGGGATGTGCATCAATTGATTATTTGGCACAGTCCTAATGAATACACATGTCAATGAAATCTATTCAGTTAAATTTTTCTTTCATAATCTGTCTGACTTATTAAGTTAGTATTGATTTTTATATTCATATGTGAACGTAATCATGTTCTTTTTTATTTTGAATTTAAATTTGCTTATTGTAATTAATATTTCTAATTTTAGATAAACACACTTGCCTTTTAAGTCAATTCAAATGTCCGAGAAACGGTACAACACAGGCATATTGTATTAGTTCTGCCAGTCATTGTGATGGAACTAAAGACTGCCTAGGTGGAGAGGATGAAATGGATTGCAGTAAGTATTGTACCAGTTGCTGGTTAGTTGATTTAGTTTTGATGTTTTTGTTTTACTAATTTATAGAGAATCTTTATAAACATATGAAAAAGTATAAAGAAAAAATGTAAATTGGATAAGTAATTCTGACGACTGTTCATTTTGACACTTAAATATTTTCCTTTTCTTTATGACATATGTGTTTTTTTTTATTTTGTTTTTTACATTTTATAGCAATTTTTAATAAATAAAGGGTAATTTTATTTTATTTATTTTATCTTTAAAAATTTATGATTTATATTTTCTAAATATTAGCATATGAAGATTTTAAATTATTATATGAAAAATACATTAATATTTAAATTTCTGCTACTGTTGATTTCCAAAAGTTATGTAGTATTTTTCGAAATATAGTTTTTGATTAAGACTAGCCCACAAGTATATTCAAACATAAATATCTAAACTTTAATTCTGTTTTTACTTATTTTAATTGATTTGTATTATTTTTAGCTCCCAAAACTTGCCTTCCTAATCAGTTTTTGTGCCAAAATGGAAAATGCATCCCTGCTGTTTGGGAATGTGATCATGATGATGACTGTGGTGACAACTCAGATGAACCAGAATTTTGTGGTAATTAAATTTATACATTAGGTGTACAATTATGCAAAGTAAATTTAGAGAAAATTGTATTTTATTTATATGTTTATTTGAAGAGGAGAGGAAGGGAGAGGCTGATACTAATATGTGGAATAATTACCCAAATCATAGGTGTTGGAACCTAATATCTCATGACTGTCTAAATTACTAAATAAAATTTATATCACTGAACGAATTAGAGTTAAACCAATCAGTCAGGTTGGCTCTAATTAGTGATACGCGATTCTGAGATAGTTCAACAATTGAGACAATTGCAATCATTGGAAAAAACAGTCGAATCATTTATTGATACCCTCCTAAAGTTTGCAATAAATGATTGATAATGGAGATTGTATTGCTGGAAGCATATGTATTATGTTAAGAACATTGAGGGGGTACTTTGTAATGTATCTGTTCTATGGAGAAGGGCTAGCTAATGAGACAGGGTGGCTGGCATTTTAGAGGTTAAGGTCAAATGCTATAATGAATAGTATTTTTCAGAAAATAAAGCAGAATAATGTTTTTCATTCATTTCTTCAGTTGTGTAAAATAGTTAATGTAATATGGTTTATCTAGTTTGGCTGATGATATTTTCATGTACAGTCGAGAAACACAACATTTTATTAATAACAAAAGAAAACATTATTATATCAGCAATCCTTGTTCATTATTTAAGTTATAAATTATAATTAAAATATCATTAATTTTAATATCTGCAGTCTTATTACTTTTCTGTAGTGGAATATTGTATTATGTTAAATATAATTAAAAGCTTTGATCGTTACTTTGTTTCTGATAAGATAAAATTTGCTTTTGTTGTTTAAAATTATGTTAAAACTTCTATAAATTTAACCAAAAAAAAAAAAAAATTCTACATAAAAAAAGCATATACTTTTTTCCTATTTGTCATCCTTCAAATTGATGTTTGTTTTATGTAAGTTTAAATTGAAAGATACAAATATTTTCTATTTCAAATTATTGTTCAATCTCTTCATAAACATCTCCTGATTTCTATACTTGACATAAATAGATTGAAAATTCATAAGTATATGAAAGTTTAAATGAAGTTAACTTTTTAATATGTTTATTTCAACTATTTTTTAATTGATTTCCCTTCATAAAAGAATAAAATATTTTCTACTTTTAGCTGCTCGGACATGTCCTCTGAATTACTTCCGTTGCAATTCTGGTCGCTGCATTCCTCTATCATGGAAATGTGATGGTGATAATGATTGTAATGACAAAGAAGATGAACCTGAATCTTGTGATAATACAACAACTTGTAACCCATCTTCATTCAAGTGCAATAATAACAGGTGCATCCCTAATAGGTGGAGATGTGACTATGCTGATGACTGTGGAGATTATTCAGATGAAGTAGACTGTGGTAAGTTATTATTTTTTTTTCTCTCAGTTCCAGACTGTAGGTTCATTATCAGATAAAAAAAAGAAAGCTTAAAATTCTGGCATAAATGCAGTTAAACCTCCATAAAACTGCACCTTTATTAAATAGATATTTCTTTTATAATGAATAGTCTGCTATGACCTCTTCATATTGATAGGGGGACTGCTTTATAGCAGTATAATATAAATCAGTGACCTCCATTTTCACTTATATATAAAACAATAAATGATTACATATTACCAGTAAACTTGCTGATGACATAACTTACATCAATCTTCGATGTACTCCTCAGTACCACACTTCACATAAAATAAACTCAAAGTGATTTCACAAATTGAACTTCAAGTATGATTTTAACATAACCCAGCTTCTTCGCATTACTATACTTATTAATTCATCAATGTGAGCTATACTTATTATTCATGAGCTAGATTTATTATTTCATTAATCCATGAGATTTCATTTATGTGCACTTTAAACAAAAATCATTCAAAGGTTTAAAAATAAAATTAATGTTTGGCAACCAAATTCATACTTCCTCAAGCAGTACAGCTCTACTTAATATTTATCTGTCCTCTAGACCATCAATTTCACTAAGCTATTCATATAGGTAGTCTGGAATGATCTTGAATATTTCATAATCGCTTAAGTACATTTTATTGCTCTGCTGTTTTAAAGCTTCTAAGTACATTAAATGTGTCAGGATTTAATCTCCTAGAAAGAGTGTGAATAAAATAGTACATTCTGTAATAAACAAAGCTTAACAAATAAAAATTGCTTTTTTTTTTCACAGAGTAAATTTTCAAATTTTTATATAATGTTAGTTTTTGTATGAATTACTTTTTAAACAAAAGGAAGCAGTTTGCATTATTTTAAATTAATTGAAAACTTAATTCACTTTTAAGAGCATTTTTAGAATAAAAAATAAAAAATACTTATACAGTACCCGCCGCTTATTAAAATCACATTCGTTCTGAGCAAAAGTGACTTTATTAAGGGGTTATACGTAGTTAGAAGGCTGAAAAAACTTTTTTTTATGAATTTTTTGTGAAAAGGTATTTTATTTTACAAAAACCAGAAGTATTGATACATTTAGTGACAACATCTAAGTTTATAATGGCACTAATTATTTGTAAAAGTATTGATCTGGTGTGCTCCTGCAGACGATCTCCTGGAGGTCTTCCAAAAAGAGGTGTTCGGCAGTGATCACGATTTTTCCGGTATAGTTCATCTGAAATCAAAAAAACAAAAAGATTCTTTTAGTGGATAGATAAAACTAGGCATTGATCAAAGGAATAATCAAAATTTCGATTTTTGACAAAATGGCAACTTCGTAAAAAAAAAAAAAAAAAAAAAAAAAAATTGAATTTTTGACCCAAATAGCCACGTGATTTTTTTTTAAATTGAAATAATTAACCGAAATCTTATTCCTTTGATTAATACCTGAGGAATATATCTCAGAAGGTTGTGTTAAAATTTCAAACTGATCAGTTGAGCCGTTTTTTAGATATCTTGGTCACCGACTTGGAAAACATAGTTTAAAAAAAAAAAAAAAAAAAAAAAAAGGCGTTTAACATTTCAGAAGAAGTTTACACATAGATATATATATATATTTTTTTTTTTACTTACATGGAGTCATCTGTTCCAGGGCTAAAAGATGGACCCTCTGTAGCATCAGCAGCTTCTAATACTTCAAGTTGATGTTGTCTTCGAGCCATTCTTCCCTCTCGCGTACTCCAATGCACTCTCAAGTCAGAGATCGTGATGCGCTCTGCAACCTCTTTCTCGACATAGGCATGGGCACTGGGCCCAATTGATAGTCCCATTGCATTCATGTAGTATAAAATTGAATTTGTTCCTTCATTGAAGATCCTGGCAGCGATGTAAGCTGCTATTTCAACAATTTTTGAGCCACACGGAACAATTTTTGGAGTTATTTTCCATATCAACTGATTGTAGCTCTCGTTGTTTTGTGTAAAACCACCAACACATCTTTCTAATAATTTTTTTATCCTTGAGGTCTGTATAAATTGAAATGATGTTCACTTTTTCATACAAGAAATAACTCGATTTAGTCTTCAGGTATAGAATGACGTCTTTACAAATATGCGTATATCTCGGAAAATACTTATCGGATCAATTTGAAATTTTCAGGGAATATTATCAGTTAAATATACATTCCGGAAATTTGAAAAAAAAAATCGATTTTTTGAAAATTCTATCTACGTATAACCCCTTAAGTGGTTGATTTTTATATCAGGCGAACGTTCCTGCACTGAAGAAAAAGGTATTTACCTGAATTTGGTAAGAAATTTCAAAAGGTACCAAATAATGGAACTAATAAACAATCTTAATCAATTTTTAACAGATAATTATTTGATTGTTCCTTCAAAATAAGTGAATTAAACACATCCCAAGTTTCAATGCACTCTCCTTTAAGGAAAATCATCAAATACTTTGCCAAAAATTCATGCTTTTCTTTTAAATTTAAAATCTTTCCTTTAAAGCTTCTTGCCTCTTAGTTATTTCAGAATAAGAACTAAAAATTGTCTTTTAATTAAACATTATTTATATTAAAAAAAAAAAAAAAATCACTTGCAAATCAAATCAAATTTTTAACGTATTACCTTTGAAGAATACATTCCTTGAAATTATTACTAAGGCAAGTAATGGGATGTGTTAGTTGCTGTAAATGTAAAATTTTCGACAAAGAGAGATAACGGAGGGATTGCTGCATTTAATTTTCTATTTTATTTAAAAAATAAAAAATCACAGCGTAAATAAAAATTTCTTTAATGTGCATAAATGACATTTTTGCTGCTCAAAAGATTATTATTATTATTTTTTTTTTTTTTTAGTTTATTAACCGGCAATGCTGATTTTATTAAGCAGTGGTTTTAAAATTAGTTTGCATTGATTTGATTCCGATCCTGGCAATTTGATCAGATTAAACGGCTGATATTTTTAACCAGTGAATTTATTAAGTGGTGGTTACTGTATTAGATTAAATTTTTGTACACTTTAAATCTAAAAAAAAATTTTCCCCATGACGTCACTTTTGTATTGTTTTGTTAAAAGTTAATCATAACTGGTTCACATTTGAGAAATATTTATATAGATATTTATTTAGTAGCATTGTTTGATGTTAATTAGTTACATATATTTTAGTAATGCGTAACTGTTCAGAAAGTGAATTCCGATGTGATAATGGCAAATGCATCAGTTCATCATGGCACTGCAATGGAGAATACAATTGTGATGATCACAGTGATGAATATAATTGTAGTAAGTTCATAATTATTTAATTAAATTTTACAGTGATGTTATTTGGGTATATTTAAAAATAATAATAATTTTTTCCCCATTCAAGCTGTCACCTGCAAACCAAATGAGTTCCTATGTAAATCCACTAATTTTTGCATATTAATGGATTGGCGGTGTGATGGAGATACTGACTGTGCTGATGGTTCCGATGAAGAAGGATGTGGTAATTTAACTTCATTATTCTTATTGATTGACTTTGCTTGTTTTTGTAAGAGATAATAGATGAGCAGTCATTATATTGGGTTGGCAACTAAGTAATTGCGGATTTCACTCATAGATGGCGTCAGGTGAATTTTTAGGTTTGCAGACGTAGTACAAATGTAAAACACATTTTGTTATTTGATAGTTGGCAATTCAGCTGTCAATCAGTAAAAAAAGTTTTTTGATCGGTTGCGTAGTTTTCGTTTGGCGTTCGTTGAAAAATGGAAAATCAAAAGGAACATTTTCGTCATATTTTGCTTTTTTATTTCCGCAAAGGGAAAAACGCATCGCAAGCTCATAAAAAGTTATGTGCTGTTTATGGTGATGAAGCCTTAAAAGAACGGCAGTGTCAAAATTGGTTTGCCAAATTTCGTTCTGGTGATTTTTCACTCAAAGATGAAAAATGCTCTGGTCGTCCAGTTGAAGTTGATGACGCCCTAATCAAAGCAATAATCGATTTGGATCGCCACAGTGCAACACGTGAGATTGCAGAGAAGCTTCATGTATCACATACATGCATTGAAAATCACTTTAAACAACTTGGCTATGTTCAAAAACTCGATACATGGGTTCCTTACGAACTGACAGAAACGCATTTAACGCAATGCATTAACAGCTGCGATTTGCTAAAGAAACGTAATGAAAATGATCCATTTTTAAAACGACTGATAACTGGCGATGAAAAATGGGTTGTTTACAACAATATCAAGCGGAAAAGATCGTGGAGCAGGCCAGGTGAACCAACTCAAACAACATCAAAAGCTGATATTCATCAAAAGAAGGTCTTGTTATCAGTTTGGTGGGATTACAAAGGAATTGTCTACTTTGAACTCTTACCACCCAACCGAACGATCAATTCTGATGTCTACATTGAACAACTAACGAAATTAAACAATGCAGTTGAAGAAAAGCGGCCCGAATTGACAAATCGAAAAGGTGTTGTATTCCATCATGACAATGCAAGGCCACACACATCTTTGGTCACTCGCCAAAAATTATTGGAGCTTGGTTGGGATGTTTTGCCACATCCACCATATAGTCCTGACCTTGCAACATCTGATTACTTTTTGTTTCGATCTTTACAAAACTCCTTGAATGGTAAAAATTTCAATAATGATGATGATGTCAAATCGTACCTGATTCAGTTTTTTGCTAATAAAAACCAGAAGTTTTATGAACGTGGGATTATGATGCTGCCTGAAAGATGGCAAAAGGTCATTGATCAAAATGGGCAATACATTACAGAATAAAGTTATTTAGTTCCATGAAAAAATTGTCTTTGATTTTCTAAAAAAAATCCGAAATTACTTAGTTGCCAACCCTATATGAAAGGATAAAAAACAGTTTAATTTAAGAAAAACCCCATTAAAAAATTATAAATCTCTATTCAAAATCATGGATCATTAATAAATTGTACTTTTCTCCTGTAAACTTAGTTTTGTAACAGAATACTTCATGGTGCAATAATTAGAAAATGATGAAACTCTAAATTAGATTATGCAAACGTTAGTGCAATTTTAAGAAGTGACAGTCAGCAGATTATTAACCAATAGAATCAAAATCTGGTGAACAAAAGGGAAAACACAAACACGAGCACTTTTTGTCATGTAACCTTTGCTGATATAACTCGTGGCCCACTGGGTCCCTCTCCACAGGGAATTGCCACGATTGGCTTAGTGGCTGTCAGATGATGTTTTCAGGACTTCAGGGCAAATTACCCAATCAGGATGCCTGTTATATTCCTGGCCAGACTGCACCTTAGGATTATTAGTCAACTCTAAAAGGACTCCTCTTTATTCCATAAAGACATTCTCATCATTAATTCAACCCATTTTCATTACATTAGTTACTAGTTTTTTACCATTGAATAATAGAAATTTTTTTATTTTATTTATTTAAGGAATAGCATTTTTCATTTTTATTCTCTGTTATTTTTACATATATTGGGTGATTGCAAAAGTTCGTGCTCGATTTCATAGAAGACTTTTTCAGTGATTTAAGTCATTATAATGATTTCCACTATGGAGATTAATGAGAAACTAAATATTGATATTCCTGTTGTGTTTTACCATTTAACTGTTGTTGTTCATTGATTTTGCACAGAAACCAAGCTTTTGACATCATTTAGCATTTTTTTGTGCAACAATTTTGCGATATTTTTTCCTTGTTTCAATTAATCTTTAAACTTTCCAATGCAACAGGACTATTGCTTTCAGGCAGACATTTGATTTCAACAAGCAAAAAAATATTAAATTAAAATTGAGATTAAGCTAGTAAATGAAAGGATGAGGATCCATAAAAAAGTTTTTCAGCCCTGAAATTGAGGAAAATATCTAGATTGATCACAGGTGTTAAATTTTTGCATTTGATTGTTTATGAACATATTATTCCAGTAATTGTTTGTTTTCTTGGGGTCCAAAGATTCACAATTTTGCATTTTGGCCAAAATTCTCCCCTTTTTACAGACTTGACATACTTTTTTTTATGTGAGCACAAAGGAGCAACACTTTCTTAATGAAATATATATTCAGCAGCTCAGATAGTCAATAGCATTATGCTATGACATGAATTATACATAAATATAAAAGTATTGCACTCACATAAAAAAAAAGTAAAAAAAAAAAAAAAAAAAAACTTATAATGTTTACTTACAAAGTTATTTATGTATTAAATATTATTTGAATTTAATCAGCAATGAATATTAAAGGGTTTAAGAGCTCGGATACACTTAAAGCTCAATATATCTGTTCCACACATTTTGACAGAATGGGAAAAAATGAACCTTATTTCTAGTCTTTCTTCCTTGCTGATCAATAAAATGAATTTTTCATGAATCAAG
This sequence comes from Salticus scenicus, assembly GCA_963930645.1. Taxonomy (NCBI): domain Eukaryota; kingdom Metazoa; phylum Arthropoda; class Arachnida; order Araneae; family Salticidae; genus Salticus; species Salticus scenicus. The sequence continues at coordinate 219,834,138 of OZ005658.1, forward strand.
TCATAATTGGAAATAAAATGTAAGTTTAGTATAAAAAGAAAAAAAAAACTGGAAGAGTACAGTTTATTACAAAGACTGAAGTTGCACTCAATGAAAGTGTGACTAATTCAATATTATCAAATCTCTCTGTATGTCTACTTTTTTAACTTTCAAAATTAAAAATTTTATTCAGTTTAATTTATCACTTACTTTTATTAAGGTGGTGTAAACAATTGTAGAATTCCAACATATTTTATACTTCTTTATAATAATTGACAAGTAAAAATGTATGAAAAAAAAAAAAATCAAAAGAGTTCAAAATTATAAATTAACTCTTTCTGTGTATACAAATAGAAGTAATAGATTAACAAATTTGTCTTATAGGTTTGACATGTCAGAAAGGAGAGTTTACATGTGAAAATGGAATGTGTATTTCAGCTCTCTGGCAGTGTGATGGTGAGAAAGACTGCAGTGATCATTCTGATGAGAATCCTGAACTTTGCAGTAAGTTATTAAATTTATAAAACTCAATCTCTGTTTTTATCTTTTGATAGTCAACGGCATTTTTTCTCACAATTCAGTTTGGGTACATATTGGCCCGCAGGTGGTGCTGCTATGCTGAAATTTGTTATAGTATCATTCCATGGAGCGAAGGAAATATCTCAACTTCTATGATATATAAATGCATTGAATGAGATACATAGTTGGATATTAAGAAAAATTACTAGTGCTGCACCGAGTAGCACTTTGGCAGAGTAGCCGAATACCGAGTACTCGGCTTTCTACTACTCGGCCGAGTACCGAGTAGCCGAGTACCGAGTAGTTGTAAGAAAGAATAATTGATGCATATATGAAGAAATGTGCACATCATGAAATAAAAAACAAAAAAGGCTTTTGAACATAAAATTTAGTTAAATGGTAAACAGCAAGCTTTCATGCAGAATTTTTGTAGTGTATATACATAATTAGGTTCATTGCTATATTTTGATACTTTCAGCATAGTGGATTACTAAAACCATAACTGATATCTTTATTCTTAACATCTCTTTTAGATACAAAATTATCATCCTCAGATAATTCTTAGAGAATATAAAAGTTACTATGCACTAAGACTTAATTTAAGATACATGAAATTTACATATGAAAGGGGAACATTAAAATATTTTATAATTTCAAACATGATATGCTTCATTAATCTTCAGATCGTAGAAATGTAAAATGACAGGTGGCTTTGGGCCATAATTGGCAAAACAACAGATTTGATTATGAAAATACGTTTTAAATAGCGTTTTAGTGTATTTACTTTTTATATATATAACGTAAAATGCCATAAAAGCCTTTACTCAGTTAAATGCCCCCTCCTCTTTTCACATTTTTTTTTTTTTTTTTTTGTTAAAATACTAAATAAACGCACCTCTTGCTCAACAGTAGACTGTATCCGAATAGGTGATAGTTTTTTACGTTATTTTATAGTATAAAATTCAAAATCAATCTTTTCTTACCGATTTGAAAGTGTCTTACTTTTATTTGCACAAATGTATAACGAAAATTTTGTGTATATATTACATAGAGGTTCTTTATTTTCCCTAAAATATTTTAGTTTTGTCTGATTTATAGATACAATTTTATGTACTAAGTTTTTATAAAATAATGAACATTCATATTACATTCATACAAGATAGTTATAATTAAAAGCTCATATCATGAATCATCTCTATACTAAGTTTGGTAACAGTTTGTTTTAACTGCAGAAAACTGTTATAGCAAAAATTTTAATTGTAATGACTCTGTATTTATATTTTCATACTTTTCTAGTTATAAAATAAATATCTCTTATTAACACATTTCTTTCAATAATGCATAAAAATAGTGAAATTCCCACAACTACTCGGTATTGGCCGAATACATAGCCTAAATTTGGCCGAGTAACGAGTACTCGGCAAATAGGCCGAGTAAGCCGAGTGCCGAGTATATACCGAGTACTCGGTACAGCTCTAAAAATTACCATATTTAACTTAGGTGTAGATAAGTTAAAAGATGGTAGAGTCGTTATTCACTTTTCTGTAATTTTTTTTTTTTTTTTTTTTTTTTTTTCCAGAATACTAACAGGGGCCAATCCAAGTTTTAATTTTTGAGTCAATTTTTTTTTTTTTTTCCTGTGAAAAGGCTCATTTCATAAATTTGAATTTTGTGAAGGGACCCTTTTTATAGATATGAATTTCGTGAAGGATCCCTTTTTATGGATTTGAATTTTGTGAAGGATCCCTTTTTATGGATTTGAATTTTGTGAAGGGGCTCAAAAGGGAACCAAATTTTGCCTAGATTGACCCGTGACTCAACATCTTTGGTTAAAAATGCACCAAACTGCATATGCAAAATCTTTAATGTGCGAAGCTATGTTTATGAAATTTTTGTGCATGTTATCCAGTACATAACACTGTTATTAAAATGATATAGAAGAAAGTTCTATCACAGCTATAGCATACTAGTAATCGTTTTCTTCTTTTTTATAATTTTTCACCCATATAGAAAAACTGCTAGGTAGAATCAAAAATAATTTTGGAAAAAATTCACTTGCTTTTTCAAAAATTTGTCTCTATTGCTGGCTTGGAATTCAACGAAAACCTAAAAAACTCAGGGGATTTCAATTTTTTTTTTTTGTAAAAACAGGGAAGATTAAGGGAATTTACAGGGTGGCTAAGCAGTCAGGGAAAATCCAAGAATCAGGGAAAAGTCAGGGAATTTTAACAAATTTTGTGAAAATAGCTATATTAATCATTAAATTATTAATGATATTTTAAATCACTAAATTTTTTACTAATGTCGGGAAATTTTCATCGAAAATAAACAGTGAGAGTCGGGGAAAAATGGAGGAAAATCTCGAAAAATAGTCAGGGAATTTGAAAAGGATTAAATGTTAGCCACCCTGAATTTAGAAATTCTTCAGGAAACCTTAGGGAAATTTTTTCATAATGAAATTTTAATTTTTAATATTAAATTGTCTAGTTTTATTGTTTTGAGAAAAATCTTTTTTTGACTTTTAGTGTTTTGTAGTGATTAAAAAAGTCAAATAAATCTTATATTATTTTACCTGTGTATAATTAATATACCCTAGCTATGTTCAACTGACTTATAAAATATGTTAGATTCTAATGCTACATGATCGCTTATCATCTATTTTATTTTTAAAAAAGATAGGCAAAACTCAAGGAATTTATTTCCCAGATTTGTGTAGCAACCCTTTATTGTGATAAGTGTTTTTTATGATATTGATTACAATTCTTTCTCTTAATTTTATATCTCCTTGTACTAGATATGTCACTATTTCACAATAAACTCAATTATTTTCAGGTAAAATTGCTTGCCCACCCGGAAAATTCCGTTGTGGTAACTATATATGTATTCCCCAAACTAAAGTTTGTGATGGACAGGATGATTGTGGGGATAACACAGATGAACTCCCAACTAGCTGTAAGTAGAATGATTTTTATGTTTTTAAGCAATGTGCTGAATAGGTAGCAGTCATTTTATTTTTCAAACTTTGAAAAATAGAGATTTGATTCCACTTAAATTGTAATATATTTTCTATTTTGAGTTGTATCGTCAAAGTGATGTATACCATTTTAAAATTTTAATAAAAAAATTTGAGCTTGTTCTATATTTTTTTATTAATTGAAAAAAAAACGTTCCAGAATTTTTTTTTAAATATCCATGATATTTTATGATTAATGTAGTCTGTCATAAGTTCATTTATGCAATATTTCTTTACGCCTTAAAAATTGATGAGCAAGTACTTTTAGAATTAAATTCCTTTATTAAATAATTTTGTTTAATATCATAGCCTAGGAGCACTTTGAAAGCTAAGATGGCCGGAATTCGACTCTACACTGCACAGTGATGCATGTATGATTCAATTAAAATTCAATTTTTTTTACCCTGATTTACATAAAAAAATAGATTATTTTCATCGTATTACTCTAGATTTCATCAGTATATGGCAATACTAAACAATTATGTTGTAGATAATAATCTAAGTATTGCACATGTTCATTATTTTGGATACCTTTAGTTGATAAATTTTGCTTGTAGTTTTCAGCACTAAAGCTTTGGGACTTTTTTTTTTTTTTTAGTCATACTGTGTATTATTTCATTATTTATTTATTAGATGCAAACAATGCATGGAATATCCAGTGTCTAAATTGAACTTTATGCACAGTAATTCAAATATTGATCAAAGACAGATTTTCCAAAAAATAGTTTTAAAAAAAGTATAGCATTTTTTAGAGCTTTTTTCAGTTCTAAATATGTGTATAAAAAAATATTGACTGAAAACAAAAATTTGTGCTGTGTAGAGTGAAAGGTATTGTTATTTTGGGCCATGATGCTCTTTGTATTTTTATAGGTACTCTTAATGTGACAAAGACATTCTTTTGCTAGTGTAATTTGTTTTGTTTTTTAAACTCTTATTTCTTTACCACATGCTAGAATGCCAGCACATAATTTTTCATAACTACTGTTTTTTACTTTCTTATTGTTCACGAGTTTAACACAAATATTCTGTAAATAGGTCCTCTCCAACATCACTGTCAAAATCATGAATTTCAATGTGCTAGTGGTCATTGTATCAACAATACATTTAGATGCGATCATTTTGAGGATTGTGAAGATGATTCTGATGAAGTAGACTGTGGTAAGTTTTAAATGAAACATGGTCATTAATTCAGTTTTATACCTAGTTGCTAATGTGTGTTCTGGGGAGCTGTTATGTTAAATCAAAACTACATTTGAAATTTTTTTTTCCGACTGAGTGAAAATAATGCCTGGACCGGGAGTCGAACCCCAGATCTTTGACTTACAAGGTCAAGGCTCTACCAATTGAGCTATCCAGGCCGACAACCGGTGGACATTACTCACTCAGGCAACCTTTAGGCAGAAACATCTGGTCTATCATGTAGATAGCTCAACAGAAATAAGCCGCAGGTAAAGGAAAACACTATTAAACAGTGGGAGAAAGAAATACAATATATTAAAATAACACAATCAACTGATTGGGAAGAAAATCATATTTTTATTGAAACTTATTTTTCCGACTGAGTGAAATTTAATACAAAACTACATTTGTTCCAAGTCATATGAGTCAAAAAAAAAAACCTTTTATTTTTAATTTATATGCAAATACCATTTCTAATCAATCATTAGCTCAAAATTATATATAATTTATTGCCATGTTTGTTGCAGTGTTTCAGAAATCCTAGTTAACGGGTCAGCATTGCAACTAAAATTTCAGACCTAAAGTAAATTTTAAGTAGCTATTTTTCTTTTAAATTGAGGAGTGGGGAGAGGAATTTCTTTCGATAACAGATTAAGTTTAATGTAGCTGACAGTGAAATTAGATCCAATGAAATGATGCAGATAAATATGGGTTTTTAATAATATCCCTCCCTGCCAGACAGTTCTTATCTCTTTCATTTATAAATGCCAGTAAAAAAACTCCATTCCTTTAAAAAAACAAAAAAAAAATAAATAAAATAAATAAATAAATAATTAGATAAAAATAAAATAAAGCTTTGTTTTCTCATATGAAGGCAATTAAAAGAAAAAAAATTAAGAAGCTGATCTGAAATCAATGCCTACAAAATTTTCTTATATGTAATAAAATGAATGGAACAGACTGAAAGAACTAAAATCCTGAAAAAGCCATTGGTATTTTTAAAATGGTGTAAGTAAGTAAATAGTAAAAAAAAACCATATTGTATAAAATATTGCATACACAGGGTGGCGACAATCAGGAAAAACAGGAAAATCATGGAAAAATCAGAGTACTGTATCAAACTAGAAATATCAGGGAAAAATCAGGAAATTTTGTGAAAACACCCAAAAATCATGGAAATTTTCATTTTTGCCCAGCAAGCATGATTGAAAGATCGCCAGCAGGTGTTATTTTAACCATGATTGCACAGGATTGGCTGCTTTCTAGTTGAATCTGACCAATTTAACGTAAAAATAAATAAATATTTTTATGTCTTGATATTAATATGTTGTGCAATTAAAATGAGTTATATTTTTATAATTTTGTTAATTTCTCCAAAATTTTGATTTTTTCATTTTATTTTCATTTTTGTAAGTGAACAAAGAGAAAAAGTAAAAAGATTGAGATATTTTTGCCCATCAGTATAGTTTTTTGAATTGCAGTGGTTTAGTGAGCATGTTACACAACAGTGTGATGTACATAAAATTTTAGAATGTGTATAATAGGTTACGGAAATCATGGAAATTTGTCAAAATTAATCCTGGAAATCATGAAAAAATTAGGAAACTTTTTTCTGAATTTCTGTAGCCACCCTGATACATATATATATATATTTTTTTTTTTGTGTGTGTGTGTTATTATTAAATATATATATATATATATTATGTACATTTTCTCTGTCTCTTAAGTATTTTATTTACATTTAACATGTGTTAAAATATCTCTTTTTCTTCAATTAGGTTTTATTTATTTTGATTTTAAATTTCTTAACTTTCTACAATACTTTATTATTATTACTATTTACTATGTAATTTTATTATTATTGTATTTTTTGAAATGTATATGGTATTTATTTTAAATGACATTTTATTTATTTCATTTTAATAAATTTTAACATATGTTATATTGCAGAATATGGCCCTTGTAGCTTCGGTGCTTGCTCTCAGCTTTGTACTGCTAAAAAGAAGGATCACTTTTCTTGTGCATGTGCCCAAGGTTATCATCTTGTACCAGGAGAAAAAGGATCTTGCCATGCAGAAGGTTAGTGCAAAATACTGAAAACAAATGTGCTTCATTCTGTATTTTAGATAATTCTTATTGTCTATGTGCTTACAAATTATTTCATAAATTATTCTTAAACTATATACAATACAGCCTCGCTTATCCAAGGTAATGTGGACCGAGGGTACCTGGGATAATCGAAAATTTGAATAACACGGACTCTGTTGTAAATCGAAGGGAAAAAGACAATAAAGTTTAAAATGAATGAAAAAGTAGCCAATGAAGTAAAAGAATACATCTATTTCATATTTAAATGTACAATCGGTAACAAAAGTATCCAAACACTAGCAAAAATTCCTATATAAAAAAAAGTAGAGTTAATATAGTTTTGTTAAATAAATCCTTGTCGAATCATGTTCTTAGTCAGTCTAAGAACATGATTCGACAAGGATTTATTTAACAAAACAGTATTAACTCTACTTTTTTTTACATAGGAATTTTTGCTAGTGTTTGGATACTTTTGTTACCGACTGTAATTACTTACAAATGCAATAAAACACATGCATACATAAATTATAAAATACAGTACTGTATAGTAATATTTGTTAAAGTTGTCCACGCTATTTGTCACAGGCCACACCTCCTCCTGGACGCAACCTGTTCAAATACTTCGGTTAACCCAGAACTCGATTAATCAGGGCTTGGATAACCAGGGCTCTACTTTATTTACATAATAAGCATGGCAAATTAAAAAGTCTGCACCTAACGAATTTTATTTTAAAGTGTAAGCTGGCTTTTGATTTAATTTTACAGTTTGAACTGTGGCAGGAAATTTTTTAGTAACAAAACATGTCTATTGGTGAAAGTTACATGGCTCATTAAAATAAGTTTTTTTTTTTAAATAAATTTGTTGTGAAGTAAATTGTTTAATAAGGAACCTTTCATAACAAAATTGCATTTAACAGGATTCCAGATTTAACAAGGAAAATAAAATCTTTTGTTTGATATAATGTTATTGAAACTTTCCTCTGATTTAATGAGGGTTGTAACTAGTTTAAGATATGCTGAGGCATCAACATGTAATAAGAACAAGCACAGCATTGTTTCTATTATTATTTATTTATTTATACTGAGACTGAGTTGTTAAGTCTCTCAATAAGGCATATGAGTGTAGTTATTGCTATTAAAACCCGAATAAACTACTATGTCAGAAATGCCAAAGAAAAATATTTGAGATGCATACAGCTGTTTCAGTAGCCTTAACCGTACCGTCTTCAGTGCAAAAAGAATTTTCGGTGCAAAAGTTTCTTTCTGCACTGAAGACGGTATGTTCAAGGCTACCGAAATAGCTGTATGCATCTCAAATATTTTTCTTTGGCGTTTCTGACGTAGTAGTTTATTTGGGTTTTAATATTCCAACGCCAAGTCTCCTGTTATTGCTATGTCAGTTTTTTGAAAGTTTCACCTTTTTGTACACCTTTGATTTACAGATACTCATAATGTTCTTTGTTGTAGCTCTGAAGATAATGGTGAATAGTTTTTTTTTTTTGCTCTACTGAAAGCTATGTATGTTAACGAGATCACAAGTTGTTGAATGATGCTAATATTTTACATAGTTTATGCGATTTTACCTTAGACTGGTTAACCTTTTTCTTTAAAATTCATTAAAATACCTATTTAGGTTCTCAAAATGTACTTTCAGATGTACACATCCTTCATATGTACTTGTCGAACTGTGGTCGATTACATCTATGTCTGTTTTTCTTCCTTCCACAGTAGGCAGCCCCACCTTACATCAATTTTGGAAAGTTCAGCATTGTTGCATCCATTATTGCTAGATGATAAAGTTATGACTGCCTCACACTTTATGGAATAGAAAAAAATTATTGAAGTTTACAATGTTTTTAACATCATTAAAATCTATCTTAATAGTTTTGTTTTGATGAGTTTTTGTAAGGGCTGTTAAAATGCTAATATTTTTTATGCAATTTTTTTTTTTTTTTTTTTGCTAGAATTTAAGATTACAGCAAGCACACGGAATTTTCGCACTTCATTTATCTCTTCGTTACCTTTAAAATTAAAAATTATTATTATTATTTTATAGACGTCATTTTTTCATATGCATGAGCAAATTTAATATCTTATAATTTTTTTTTCTTTTTCACATGAAAGCATGTTTTATTTTATGCTTAAAAAAAAGAAAAAAGGCAACAATTAAGAATTTAAATGTCTATTTTAAAGCTATGTCAATTTTCATATTTTAATTAATTTTAAAAAATCTATTCAAAAATTCACTACAAATAAGGTGTTTATTTAATTAGAATTATGTATAAAGAAGTTTGATCTGCATAAACAACAGTTTAAATTCAAAATGAAACTGATTTTAGCATGCATAATATTAAGGAAAAGCTAACTCACCTCTCTTCTGCATTTCCTGTGGTTGCTTGAAATACAGTTTATGCCACACAAATAAAAAAGGATGAAATCCGATTGCTTACTATATTTGACTTTAATCAGAGATTTTCTTTCAGAATTTTATGAACAAAAACAGAATCTTTCAAATATTTTAGCACAGGTTTGAAACCATTTCGAATACATGTAAAGGCACTTTTTTTATGCCTTGAGTGAATTATAAAGATAATAGAGAATACGATTTCTTATTTGAATAATATAACAATTAATGAATAATTTACTGCTAGATTTCAGTATTAATGTTCAAATGTTTTTCATTAAGAATAAAGTACTTCTGTTTTTCATGAATATGTTCCGAGAGAGTAAAAACATAACAATAATAAAAAAAAGAAGAAAAGAATGAAAGTTGGGTTTCTCTCTATGGTCACGTGATTGTCTGTCACTGCTCGACTGGCGCCGTCCCTGCTCCCATTGAGTCAACATACTGGGGGGGGGGGGGGGAGGCACCGAAGCTGGAGTCCAAATACTCGGAAGAGGGATCACTTGAGAAACCGGTCGAATAAGAGTTCCAGCAGAAGATGTCTGAAGCTCAATGACTCTGGTGATACCGTCAGCTCCGGGAATCAACTTGATGACGCGCACGAGATCCCAGTGTAGTGGAGGTGAGGCTTTTTTTTTTCAGTATGACTAGCTGCCCTGGAGAAAAGTTGTGACTGTTGTTGGTTCTTTTGGCTCGCGGAAGCAAGGTTGGCAGGTACTGGAATGTCCACTTCTTCCAGAATGTCTCCTTCATCTGCAATAAGAGCTTATACCTAGAAGAAAGACTAAGAGAATTGTTTGTTAATGATAGTTCGGGCAATTCTTATAATGCAGATCCAATCAAGAAATGTCCTGGTGTTAAAGCTGCGCAATCATTAGGTGCATTGGACAATGGTGTTAGAGGCCGCAAATTTATAACAGCCTCTATTTGACATAGAAGCGTGGAAAGTTCCTCAAAAGTTAAAATTGCTCCTTGTGTGATTTTTACCAAATGATGTTTGGCTAATTTTATCGACGCTTCCCAGAGTCCGCCAAAATTTGGAGCATACGGGGGAATAAAGTGCCAGGTTATTTGGTGTTGGGAAGCAAAATTTTGTAATTTTTCTTCTTTGAATAAAGAAAATAGCTGTTTTAGGTAAGAATGGGCTCCGACAAAATTTCTGCCATTGTCCGAAAATATGTCAGAGGGGTATCCACGCCTACCTATGAAGCGTTTCAAGGCTGCGAGAAATGCTTCTGTAGAAAGATCTGACACACATTCCAGATGAACTGCCTTTGTAGCCATGCAGACGAATAGGGCAATATATGATTTAAAAGTAGTCGCTTTTCGTTTATGTTGACATTTTGTCATTACTGGTCCCGCGAAATCGACACCAACTTTCGAAAAGGGACGAATGGGTGTGATTCTTTCTGAGGGTAGATCCCACATCTTTTGCATTATTGGCTTAGCTGATAGACGAAAACAGAGTATACATTTTCTTAACACTGCCTTAACCGTGGAGCGGCCGTGGGGAATCCAGAATTTTTTTCTGATGAGTGACAGTACTAAGTTGGGACCAGCATGTGAGCTTAAGTGATGATAATATGTTATTATCAAGGAAGTGACGTGATTTGCTTTCTGCAGTAAAATGGGGTGTTTTTCTTGAAATCGCAGGGACGGGTGGTGCCGCAGGCATCCTCCAACACGAAGAATGCCTGCTTCATCCAGAAAAGGATCAAGACCCAACAGATTGTGTGAAGGTTTTAAAAGTTTTCCTTTCCTTAGTACGTCAATTTCATCACTAAATTCGGCATTTTGAATTATTTTTACAAGACACATTTCCGCTTGATTTAGCTCTATGGCCTTTAAAGGACCACTTTCCTTTGATTTGGTTTTAATTTTATTGATAAATCTCAGTACATAAGCTAGAATTCTTAAAAGTTTTAGATAGTTAGAGTATTTTGTGATATGTGATATGAAAGTGTTATTAGAAAGTGTAGGCTTAGAACTTGAATCTGTCGGATGATGATGAGTTTGTTTCTGAACGGAAACTGAATGTAATGTGCACATTGGTGGTAGCTCAAAACTATGGAGCCATTTTGGCCCTTCCCACCACTCAGTTCTAGCTTTCAACTTAGCTGGGGACAATCCGCATGTGGCACAATCGGCCAGGTTTTCTTTTCCTGGGTCTCCAGGATTCTAATTGAGTAAGAGCTCTGATTTTGGTGGCTCTATGGGCCACAAAACTATTTCCTTTGTTTGAAGGGTTATTTATCCAGTTTAATACAATAAAAGAGTCAGTGTACCAGTATGAGTAATTTTAAGGGATTTTTGAATGTTGCAAATTAACCCAGCTACGAGTACCGCCCCACACAATTCTAGTTTGGGCAACGTCATTTCCTTTAAGGGTGCGACTCTAGTTTTAGAAGCAAGTAAAAATATCTGGATAGTGTTTGTTATGACCTTTAAATATGCGACTGCCGCATACGCCCTCGGAGAGGCATCACAAAACCCATGCAGTTCAACTGTACAGTCTTTAGTATTTGAACCTACATAGCGTGGAATGGACATAGATTTAAACTCATTAATTTCATTATAAAAAGTTTTCCATTCTTGCAAAATATCTGGAGGTATAGGCTCATCCCACGTTGATTGCAACTTCCACAATTTTTGTAGAATGATTTTTAAGATGATAGTAGATGGCGAAATAATTCCGAGGGGATCATAAATTTGCGCAATTACGGAGAGCAACTGTCTTTTTGTATTAATTTGTTGATCAGCTAAGGTTCTAACTTGAAGAGTATCTTCACTTAAATCCCAGAACATTCCTAGTACTCTTTGACTTATTTTTTCTTTATCCTCAAAAAAATGAATGACAGAATTAGCCTTCTCTTCCTCTGGAATATCAGAGAGCGCTTCTAGATGGCTACAAGCCCATTTCCTAAGTTTAAACCCTCCAGCATGCATTAGAGCCTGCAGCTCCATTATTCTATCTTTTGCTAATTGAAGGGATTGTGCCCCTGACAATAAGTCGTCGATGTAAAAATTGTCTTTGGCAATTTCTGTTGCTAAGCTAATGGGAAGTTCTGATTTTCATCCTCACATAATTGCTTAAGCGTGCGTAACGCTAAATAGGGTGCACAAGCTGTTCCGTAGGTGACAGTATTCAATTCGTAAAAAGATAATTGGTCATTGGGAGATTCTCTCTGCACAATTCTTTGGAAGATTCTATGTTTCCTTTCAATTAAGATTTGCCGATACATTTTAGCTATGTCTGCACTGAACGCTACAAGGTTGGCTCGAAATTTTACTAAATTGTCAAAAATATTTGACTGTAGTTTAGGACCAATATATAAAATGTCATTTAAAGATTTGTTATTTGTTGTTTTAAACGAGGCGTCAAATACTACACGTAATTTCGTTGTTTCAGAGTTTTCATTTACCACCGCATGATGCGGTAAATAATAATGTGGCGTTTCATTAATTTTATCTGGATTTAATTTTGTCATATGACCCAAAGATATATATTCGTTCATGAAATTCGAATACTCCCTCTTTAATTGTGGGTTCTTTTTAATTTTATTTTCAATGGAAAGAAATCTTGAAATAGCACCTGACTTACTGTCACCTAGTGCCTTATCTGGCTTAAAGGGTAGATGAACTACATATCTTCCCTGACTATTTCTTTTAGTTGTGGTCAAATAAATATTTTCCACAGGATCATTTTCTATCTTTTTTGATTCCACATTTGGAATTGATTCTGTATCAAAAAATTGTTTTAAAGTGTTGTTGATATCATCATCAACAGTCATGATATGTTAAACTGATATTTGTACAGTGAAAGCTATCAACACGACCTGATAGGAGGTAACCCAGCTTTGTGGGGAATGCTGTAGGAGTTCCAGCTGGCCCTTGAATGGGACTGCCATTGCAGATTGATGCGACTATTTCTGCCCCAAGAAGAATATCTATTGGACCACTCACATAATAATTGGGATCAGCTAGTTGTAATCCCTGTATATGTGGCCAATCGTGTTGCGGTAGTTGGAAATTAGGGAGAGGTTAGGTAACCCTATCAACTATAAAAGCGATGACTGAAAATGACTCCGACGAAAAATGCGGAGTGAATTTAAATTCTGTTTCGTTGAGAGCAGTTTCTGCTAAAACGCAATTAATCCCAATTATACTATGCGACGTGCTCCGTAAGGGCAAATTTAGTCGCTTAGCACATTCCTTAGTAATTAATGAATTTTGACTAGCATTATCTATCAAAGCTTTACAATGCATAATTTTTCCTTTATTCGATTTAATTTTAATTAGGGCCGTTGATAATAAAACATTACTAGAATAAAACTGAGCACTATTTGAAACTGAGATGTCTGGCGATACATGATTCGCCCTTTCAGAATTTGAATTTCTACTATAAACATGCAGTAACGTATGATGTTTTTCTGCACAATTTTTACAATTAATGTTTATCCTACAATTCTCCAGCCTATGATTTTGACGTAAGCAATTTTGACATAACTTATTTAATTCAACGAATTTCCATCTTTCTTTAACTGGTTTTGAATTAAATGTCGGACATTTAAATAGCGCATGACGCTCATTACAAAGAATGCACGTATTTTCCTTTTTCACAATTGTACTCAATACGTTGTTTGATTTCTTCGAATTAGTGAATTTTATGTCTTGTTTACATTTTATCTCTTCAACACCGTACGCTTCGCGCTCAACGAATTTCCTAAAGAGATCAAGATCAGGCAATTTATCACTATCCAACATTAATTCCCATCTCTGTTTTAACGATTCATCCAATTTCCCCATGAATTTTATTATAATTAAGTCGCTTAACGCATCAGAATCTCAACCCAAAGTTTTTAAATTTCTGACAGCTTCATTGCAAGTATCTAATAACTCCAGTAAAGTTTTAGCATTGTTTGCTTTTGCAATTTTCATAGAAATTATTTTGTTAATTTGACTCAATGCTAATTGTCTTTTATTTTCATATCTTTCATTTAATATTTCCCAACATTGATCCAAATTTTCCTCTTTTAGAGTGAATCCTCGAATTAATTTAGCTGCGTTTCTGCGCACTGAAGAATGTAAATATTGCAGTTTTTCAATTTTGGATAATTGATTATTCTGTAGAATTGTTGAATTAAAAATTTCTTTAAAAGAAATCCAATTTTGGGTTTCACCAAAAAATCGCGGAAGATCAAATTTGGGTAATTTAATAAGAGACAATTTACCATTTTTCTCATCTTTATTTTCCGCGTGAGTATCTGAATCGCACGTGTTTACTTCTGTTTTGTCCTCTAACTCCACCAGTAAATCAAAAACCACTCCCTTATATCTCAAATACATATCCATATAATCCTCATTCTCTTTAGCGGATAAATTTTTAAATATTGCCGCGATTTCATGATCATACAATTGAACTTTGGTTTTTAATAATTTAACCTTAGATTGTTCATCTTTACTACACCCCTTTACTCTATCTCTAAAACTATCGATTTCCTTACATAAATTTTCAAATAATAAAACTTGCTTAGATAATTTCAGCATTTTAGAATATATAAGTTTAAATACACATAACTATAGGCCTTCGAATTACAGAACAAAAATAAATCATTTTAGGAATAAACTAGCTGGAACCCGTCGAATTCGACGATCATTTTATTGACCGTAATGTTTCAAAAAACATCGCATCATTATTTAAATGTATTTCAAATTAAAACATCTAATATAATTTACGACATTTCACTTAAAAAAAAAAAAGAATGTCAGAAAAATGCTTATAAATAGTAATACTATATATGACATCACTTTCAACAAAGTACAGTCAATGTGATGTCAAACTGACTCCAAATAAACAGTTCCTATCTTTCATTTTCTATTTCGTTTAATACTAAGACTACATGTTAGCTGACCCGTCCGGCATTTCCCGGGCCCATGGTAATAACCTTAAATGAACCTTAAATTTGTATGGTTTTACATCTTTAACTCAATTTTGTTTGAATTTCTATTTTTAAATAAAAGCATCGTGAAAAAAATAATCAGCTGTAACCAAAAAAATTACCTTGAACCGAACGAAACTCTGCCTTGTGACCTTGGGTAGCGCATACGCCAGCCACTAATAACATAAAAATATTCCCAAAAATTAACATGGAACCCAACGAACCCGCTCGGTGTTGCCCGGACCCATGATACCTTAAATGAACCTTTAAAATTGTATGATTTTATACCTTTAATTCGATTTAGTTTGAATTTCTGGTTTTAAATGAAAGCATCACGAAAAAAATAATCAGCTGTACAAAAAAAATTACCTCGAACCGAACGAAAATCTGCCTTGTGACCCTGGTGCTTGCGGCAGCACATACGCGGGCGGCTAATAACATAAAAAAATTCCAAAAAATTAACCTGGAACCAAACGAACCCGCCCGGCAATGACCGGGCCCATGATAATAACCTTAAATGAACCTTAAATTTGTATGGTTTTATAGCTTTAACTCGATTTTGTTTGAATTTCTATTTTTAAATGTAAGCATCACAAAAAAAAAAAAAAAAAAAAAAAAAAATCATCTGTAAAAAAAAAAAAAAAAAACTCAAACAGAACGGAACTTGGGCTCGTGACCCGGTGCCTGCAGCAGCATATATACAGGCCGCTAATAACATGAAAAATTTCTCAAAAATTAACCTTGAACCAAGCGAACCTCTGACTCGTGTTACCTCTGCCTGAGACTGCTGCACTGTATAGCAGGCATGCATGCTACGCACGCCTTGCAAATTCCACTTTCCTCCACCAGGGGGTGCAGTATGTTGTATACGAACATCACCAATCGCCTTGAATTTCCAAGACTTTTCAAATAAGGTGTCAGTGGTGGTGTCAACTGCAAAATCCTTTAGTTGCCCTTTCCACCGCCATGGGAAACAGCGTGTTCTGTACGAACATCACCAACGGTCAGAAAATACCAAGACCTTTAAAATAAGATATAACATGATAGGGTCTACTACAAAATCACCTAGTTCCATTTTTCACCACCAGGGGCGCGCTATATTATATACAAACATCCCCAATGAACATGAAATTTCAAGACCTCTATCACCAATCGCCTTGGATTTCCAAGACCTTTTAAATAAGGTGTCACATGGTGGTGTCAGCTGCAAAATCCTTTAGTTGCACTTTCCACCGCCAGGGGGTGCAGTGTGTTCTGTACGAACATCACCAATGGTCAGGAAATACCAAAACCTTTAAAATAAGATGTAACATGATAGGGTCTGCAGCAAAATCACCTAGTTCCCTTTTTCACCACCAGGGGTCGCACTATATTGTATGCAAACATCCCCAGTCGACATGAAATTTCAAGACCTTTAAAATGAGGTGCTACATGCGTGGGTCTAGAACGGATTTCCCTCTCAAACCAATTTCTGCCCTCCCCCCCCTCCAAATCTACTTTCCCCCTTTTCCCCCCTTTAAAATCGAAAATTCCAAATTCACAGAAAGTGATTTTTTAGTATTCGACTCTAGTCCCCATATGTGCAATTTCTTCACCGTGAAGTAATTTGAAGCTTAATTAAGCTCGTAAACGTGTTTTTAACCCAAACGGGTGGGAAACGGTTTCCCACCCGTTTCCCCCCCCCCGGGTGGGGAACCGTTCGGCTTTTTTTTTTTTTTTCTTCTCTTCTCATAGCACATCTACAGACCAAGACCTTTTTTTAGACACCTCAACCAAATTTTTACACCAAGTAGTTCTCTCAATATAGTGGAAACAGACAAAAACATGTTTCAAATTAATATATAGATGATTACGAATAAGAATAAGAATATCAAATACAGATTAAATATATATAGTTTTTTTTTTTTTTTTTAAATATATTATATATATAAATCATCGATAGCCTCATGGCTCTAGTACGGACCAAAAACATGTTGATTTAATTAGAATTATGTATAAAGAAGTTTGATCTGCATAAACAACAGTTTAAATTCAAAACAAAACTGATTTTAGCATGCATAATATTAAGGAAAAGCTAACTCACCTCTCTCCTGCATTTCCTGTGGTCGCTTGAAATACAGTTTATGCCACACAAATAAAAAAGGATGAAATCCGATTGCTTACTATATTTGACTTTAATCAGAGATTTTCTTTCAGAATTTTATGAACAAAAACAGAATCTTTCAAATATTTTAGCACAGGTTTAAAACCATTTCGAATACATGTAAAGGCACTTTTTTTATGCCTTGAGGTGAATTATAAAGATAATAGAGAATACGATTTCTTATTTGAATAATATAACAATTAATGAATAATTTACTGCTAGATTTCAGTATTAATGTTCGAATGTTTTTCACTAAGAATAAAGTACTTCTGTTTTTCATGAATATGTTCCGAGAGAGTAAAAACATAACAATAATAAAAAAAGAAGAAAAGAATGAAAGTTGGGTTTCTCTCTATGATCACGTGATTGTCTGTCACTGCTCGACTGGCGCCGTCCCCGCTCCCATTGAGTCAACATAAGGTACCAAATGAAAGGGGTGATTTTCTGAATCCGTTAGATTAAGCAGCTTATCAATTGGACAATTAGATTTTTTAAAATTAACTGAAGTATGAAAATTAGGTGGCAACTTGCATTCACACACAGACAGAGTCAAAGGAAATCTCTTAGCCTTGTTAAGTGTGGCAGAATCAGTCGGTGATGAGCGTAACTATATATGCTGATAAATTTCTCTAACCACCCACCAGTGGCACAAAAATAGTCATTTATAAAGTAGGGAAGTAACTTTATAAAATGTATAAAACAGAATTATAGCAAATTAAAGCATATAATAATAAGCATTTTTCAATTTCAATATTTTAAAAAAGTAAATTAAATTTTTAAATTTAAGAGTTTCTGTATCAGACGAAACCTCTACCAGCAACCCATAATAGCTAGAATGCTCACCAGTAGGTAGTAGGGATCAAGCTGACTACCACTGATATACAGATTTTAAAACTTCTTTACACACCATACATTTTAAGCCAGCACAACCGGTTTCGAAAAGACGTAGCCTTTCTTCATCAGGTGCAAAAAAAACACGTGCTACTGCCTTGTAGGCAAAAGCAAGACTGAAAGCAGGGCAAAATCCAGGGGGGGAGGAGCAACACAAACAACCAATAGGAAGCATCATGCAGGACCAATCGGAGAGGAACACACACAAAAAAAGAGGGAGGGAAGGAATAATCAATTAAATTTTTTGTTTTATTTATTTAATTAATATTATATTAATAAGTAAATTTAATAAAATTTATTTATTTATTATTTATTTTTTTTATTAGAATTATTTTATTATAACTAATATTATGTTATAAACATAATGAAGGAAATTATTTAATTGAATTAAACAAATTTTTCCAGGCTGTAGACAGCAAAGTGGAATCAGATTTTATATTGACAATTTTATCACAATTAAGGTAAATAGCTAAATTTTCCAAAAAATCCAGTTTGGAAATGCGTTTGGCATGAAAGATAATTTTGGCACTCTTAAAATTAAAACTATGATCAAATTCCCAACTATGCTTCGCAATAGAAGATTTAGAAATTTCTTGATTAATAACATACCGAGAATACATTCTAATCTTTTTTTATTTTATCATGTTATATAGTTTGATGATTTGTTTGTTTTTGGTTTACAGGAAAAGAAGCAGTGCTTTATCTTGCTAGTGAGAACGAACTAAAGCAAATCAATCCTTACAAGCCATCTGCTTATGACACTAATGATATTCTCAACCCAGAAGAAAATATAAATCGCATTGACTCTGTCGATATTTTGCATAAAGGCTCTGAAGTCATTGTGTTTTGGGTGAATGCTCATCAAAAAGCTATCTATCGCTACAAATACAGTATCATAAAAGATAATGAAACAAGCAATCGCTTAAAAAGAGAAGACAACAGTCCTGAAATTGTGGTAAATATCTCAGTAAAACTTAGTCTTAAATTATGCTTATTTTGAAAATAAGAACTGTATTAATTTCTTTTGTAAATGTTGTCATTTTCTTTTTCAGATTAAAAATTTGTCTGAGCCAAAAAGTTTAGCTATTGACTGGGTAAACAATCACATTTACTGGGTCGATTCTGGCACATATAGCATTTCGCTTTCTTCCCTTGATGGCAGTCTAAGACAGACTGTTATATCTGCAAATTTAGACCAACCTAATGACATTGCTGTTGATCCTGAAGCTGGGTATGCTATTCTTATCTACTAGGGTCCTAATTTTATCTTTTATGTGTAATCTTATTTTTTACCTTTATCACACCTCCTTTAAAACAATCATCTATTTTCTATTTTAGTCGTTTTTTCTATTCTATTTGATAGGAAGTAAATTGCATTCTTTCTTGTACAAAATTGATATTTTATTCATATTTTAGGTTTATTTATTGGACTGATTGTGGAACTGATGCTAAGATAGAAAGAGCACAACTTGATGGCAGTGAACGAATAATAATTGTAAATAAAAACATTATTTGGCCTACTGGCATTGCTATTGATTATCCAGCTAAAAGAATCTACTGGTCTGATCCAAAAGCATCTCGGGTTGAATCTGTTAACACAGATGGACGGCATAGGCATTTAATTAAAGCTTTCAATCCAAGTAAGATGCATATATTTATATTTTTCCTTTTTATTGAATGTAGTCTGATTTTATATATTTATTCATTTTTATTGGTTAATTGACAACATTTTTACTATCTGAACACATACTATGTAAGTAAATCATGAATTAATTTTGAGAATGTACCTACAATAAATAAACATTAAATTTACTCTCCTTAAACCCTTAAAACATAATCTAGGGATCTGTTTAGGATAAATTTAGATTTGTTCACAAAATCAGTCATCTGAAAAACAGGCTTTTCACAAAACTTCCTATATTCTGAAGGCAATTTTGGCTTCCTTGATGTCTAAATCCTAAAGATGTCACAAAAGCTTTTGTTTTTGTGCAACTTACAGATAAAAGTATTATTGTGCACATATAAACATTTTCTGTCCATATCTATATCAAATTTTTGAAATGGTTGATAAATATAATTTTAAGTTGAGTGCAGGTATAAACCCTCACCAAGAGTCATTCTATTTCTTCCAGACGTTTTTATGTGAGAAGAAAAAAAGTATTACAATAACACATGTAGAGAAATATATTCTGATAGCATTTTTTTTTGTCTTCCTTGACATCTGAAACATAAAGATATCGCAATTTTTTTTTATTCTATGCAATTTACTGACAAAAGTCTTACTATGCATGTGAAAAGGCTTTTTACCCACATCTCTAAATCTAATCAGAATTTTAAATAAGTGGTTAACAAATATCATTTTAAGTCGGGTATAGGCCTATAACTCCCTACCAAGTGTTGCTGAGTTCCATAGAGGTGTTGTTTTCATGTGAAACCTAGATAAAAAAAAAAAAAAAAAAAGTTTACAGACACACAAAGCACACAGAAAATATCAGTCCATAATTATCTTTATGTCTAAAGCATAAAAATATCACTTTTTTTTTCTGAATAATTTAGAGACAAAAGTCTTATTTTAGTAATATAGAGTGTAGGACCATGGTGTAAGTAAATATGTGTGTGTCCCTTGAGACAAACAATGAACTTTTATGGGTATAATATACAGTCAATTCTCAAAAATCCGCAACCCTAAAATCCGCAATTCTCTAAAATCAGCATATCATTTGCAATGTAAACAAACATTGTCACAATTGATTTGTTGATTAGTGGATTGCAAAAATTCAGCTGTATTAAGAGACAAAATATTTTTTCAATTGATGCTGATGAATCACCAATCACTCAACATATTGCAGAGGAGGAAATGATAAGTGTAATTATACAAAATTATTAAAAAATAAATGATAATTTAGAGGAAAAGGAGAAAGACAGTTTTCATGAAAGATTTTCTCTCATGCAGATAAATACTCAAATTTTCTCATAGCACAAACTTATGTGATTGACCAAGAATTGCTGACTTTTTTGCAGGTTATAGGAAAATAAATATGTATGAATATTCTTACTTAAACTAGTATTGATCAGACTTTTCAAAAATCTAGATAACTATAATATGATGTATAAAAATTGTTCTTTAAATTAAAATTTCATGAAATATTTGTACTTTTATTAGACACACTTTATTTCAGATTTGTATGTATAACATATAAATTGTATCTTAAAGATTTGCTACTCAAATGATGTGCTAAGATGTAAATAAGAGAAATTACTCTAAAATCTGCAAAATTCAGAAATCCGCAAAACACTTCGTTTTAAGCTGTGCGGAGTTTTGAGAGTGTACTGTAATACAGAATAATTTCCAGGCTTCTTTGAGGATACAACTGCCCACCATTTGGAAATTGGACTAACAAAAGTGATGCCAGGTATAATTGATTTTCCTTTGTAACAGGAGGATGAGAACAAAATCAAAAGATACTTTTTTATATTTTTTTATGAAAAAAACAAAACTGTATTTCTTCAAATGTTAATTTTTGGAGTTTATATGTTACTTTTAACTTTAATTTAGAAACTAGATTCGACTTCAGTTAGAGGTAAGGGAATGACATTTCTCAGACAAAAACAAATTCTGATTATCCCATATTTATAAATAAATGTCTTTTAGCCCAATCTATAAAGAAAAAAAAAAGTGTGACTGAATATCTTATGCATTCATTCTGTTTTTATTTAAATTTATATGTATTATTTTTTAAGAGAACTAAAAGGTTGTCGTTTAGCAAAAAGCAATTTAAATATCTTTTTCAAGCTCCCTGCTATGCCAAAAAATTATAATTATTTTCACTTATAGAGTGCCGAATTTGCATCAAAATATTCATTTTGCTTTGTGATTAGAGTGTACCTAGTGAATTGTTTTAATGGTTTGTTATTGCTGTTTTAATGACTTGTTTATCCTTTTTTTTTAAAACACAGATTGCTTTCTATTGTCCGTTTCAAAAATCAACTTTTAGACCTTGCAGTTAATAAAGAATGAGGAAGTTTTAAAATACTGTATCAAACCTAAATATTTTTTTTCCCCTTCTTTTTCCTCTAATGACAAATAATATATGATGATATGATTATGCAAGAAATAAAATAAACCCAAGTAAATAATTCTGCTATATGGTTTAAGTTTATAAAAAAAATTCTAAAAATTAATTTAGTTAAAAAATCAAAATGATTATTGTCTTAAAGGGGTAAATATTGCATTTAATTTGATCCTCTTTGTAGTTCCCCATCATACTACAGGTATGGGGAACTTTGGTAATCGTGAAAATTTTCAATATCGTTTTTTTCATTTTTTTACACATTTTGAGGTGTGAGGAGTCCGAAAATATCAAAATGGGTATGATGTTTGTTATTCCGTTAGTGTGTTAGTTCGTTAGTCTCTGTACACGAACATATAATCGCAGAGAGGTCAGGCCAGTTTTAAAATATTATTTATGCCACTAGCAAGGACCTTATTAATTTGCAACATTCTAATTAAAAAACTTCAGAAGTTATTGGAAATTTACAATTTTCTTAACATGGCAAAATTTCACCTAAATGTGCATGAAAAGAATTTTTATCGTAAAGATGTAAGAACAGCTTTTAAATAGCAGTTTTGATGCATGTATGAACATCATTAACTATAAACATGCTACTTTGAAAATTTTGCAAACTATTCACAATTTACGAATTTTTTGACATGGCGCACAATATGGCAAAATTTTGCATAAACATCGGTTTTGAGAGATATTTTCATCGTAAAAATGTCAGAACACTTTTAAAATATCATTTAGGATACTGACATGAACATCTCTGGTTATGAATTTTTTAATTTTAAAATTTCATAAGTTAGTTGGAATTTACGATTTACTTAACATGGCTGAATAAGGCAAAATTGATCATAAATATATCAGACATCTTCAAAATAACATTTATGATACTTGTGTGAACATCATTGACTACAAATATTCTAATAGGAAAATTTCGTAAGTTATTCGGAATTTAAGATTTTATCAACATAGCAAAATTGAGCGATATTCCATATAAATATGCATTTTGGGGACAGTTGCATTGGAAATAGTAGCATGAAAACTAAACTACAAAATTGACCCCAATAAAGTAAATTAATAGATTAGAATAAGATAAATATATCGAACTGAATGGTAGATAGCCTATTAGGTGGGGATTTCATTCTATTACTGTGTCAAGTGTTTGGTCAAATTCATTTCTCTTAGCAAGAATGTAATATGTCCTGCACTAATTTATGAGAACATACACATGATGGGGTACTGAGCAGAGTCCACCTATGCCAACTAGTTTTCTTTTGAAATTATATCACAGAATTATAATTTTTTTTTTAACTCACTCTGCACATTTTTTGTTTTGCAACCTTTTCATGTATTTTTTCTTCATGATATTTATTCAATAGAATCTTATATATTTATTTATTGTT